>JANAVB010009400.1:21175867-21471032 GCA_029216955.1 Iris pallida
ATAAAAAATACATTGCATAAGGAATTACAGACTCGAGTAGGCAAACAGATCTTCGGTCTTGAATTCAGTGGATAGCCAATCTTGATCATATCCAAGAATCCGAGATATCCCGTATATCCAGACAGAGTTTGATCATTATTAAATCAGGTTGACCATATGACCAATGGGCCAACATCTCCCATTTTGATAATTGACAAACTATGAATGATATAAATTAAGCTTGTTCAAAAATATCAAAAGTAGAAGTAGAATTGTTCATATCCTGTATTCTCAAAAAAAATGTTAGATCTTTAATTTTCTCCCCTTTGTCACTTAGCAAAATAATTACAAAGGGAATGCTCCCCCGCAATCATGCATAAGTTACAAATAGTGAGAAACACATAAAAGAATTAAGATAGAAATAAAGTTTAGATAAATAACACAGGCATGTATTAAAAAAAATCATCACAGGCATGTAATTACACAGACAGTTAGAAAGAATGAAGCAACATAGAGAGATAGTGCTAGCATAAACTGAAACTGAACATAGTGATGAAAAACTGGAATGCCATAAACTGAGGCAAAATAAAACATGTCCATGCAAATAAATAAGTACTGAAGCAACTACAAAGTGCTGAATAATCAAAAAAAATACTGATAAGAACTTGGAATGTAGGAGCATTTCCAAGTGTACATAAAATGTCACTCAAAATTAGATAGTCACATCTCCTCCTCCTCATCATCATCAACAGCGCGACCAGCATGTCCTGAAGTACCAGCACCAGAGGTACCAGCCAGAAGGATGAGGTGGGGTGCCAGCATAGAACTCACCAACAAAGTCATGAGGTGGAGCACGATCAGACGGTACCAATCATAGGCGTTACCGGGCTGGAAGTTGGCATGAACAGCCTCATTCTCACAGCGGTAACCAGAAAAAGCTAGATCTCTAGGGATGGAACCGGCTGAATGACCAATCTGGGCGAAACGAAGATCAGCTAAGGAATTTGCAAGCACCTGATACGGGTGACGTCGCGGAACTCACGCTGCGCGCCATGTCCGTCATCAAGACGTACAAAGCAGATAAATACTGATGTATGCCCTCAAATGTCATGGCATACTGATGAGTGGTGGAGGAGGTGCAGTAGGAGGAGCAGTAGGTAGAGCTGTAGCAGTCATGCTACGACGAGATAACTGAAAAAACTTGGGCTCAGGGTCCTGAGTACAAGTTGACAGATCGATATCGAAGCGCTGAAAGATGCGTGGGAGAATCATCGCGTAAGAGAAATTTCTATCTCTTGCACGAGAACGTCCCATCATCTGAATCATGGTCTTAGGGCAGAAAATGGAATCCCTTAAGAATGTGATACTAGCGGACAGCTCAAGAGAAGTACATCATCCTTGGAAGTGGATTTTGGAAGGATAGTGGAATGATGATGCGATGCAATTCATAGTTAAACAAGTTCAGGTTGGTTAGCCTTGAACTTTCCAGAGCGTACTCTATCAGGTGCACAGAGTTCCGCTTTGAAACTTGCGAGTGTCGTGCCTTCGGGAAAATCAAATTCAGTGATATCGACTAGCGGTTCACCTTCGTTAGGGATACAAGGATCTCTGCTAAGAGGTTATCATCGAAATTGATATCAATACCTCCAACACGAGTGCTCACATCAAAAGTGTCTAATATGAGATTGTAATAAAATAATCTAATGACATTAGTTGCTATAGGGAAGCATATTTGAACAAAAGATGTAGCCCTAATGCCTCAAAGAAAAGGTGGTGGTCAGGAAATACAGTCCATTGACTGGAGACCTGTGCATATAGATCTCATGGAGAAGTCTCCATACCACAGTAGGGCTTGGTCTAGGGTTTGGAAGAAAAACCCGTCGAACGCACCGTCGCTCATTTGGACCGACGAGAAGAGGGAATCCGTATGCGGATGCGAAGATGACCCTCCTCACTAGGAGTCGTCTTCTTCCTCTTAGATAGATTAAATTTGGGGTGCCATTTGTGCAAATTGAATAAAAATGTACTAATTGAAAAGTGGAGAAAGATGGAGTTATACCTCCCGAAATCAAAGTATGTCGAAGAGAACGACGAACTCCGCACGAATCCAATTTTGGATTGATTTCACACTTGGATTGGAAGAAAGAGGATGGTGAAAAGCTAGGGTTCGGGGCTCCTTTGCGGCTGCTGCTGCTGTTATGAATAGTTTGGAAGCAATAAAGAAGAAGGGCTTCTCGGGTTCTGTATATAACTAGACACCCTTACCGAACTCGGGCCGAATTCGGTCAGAGCTCTGGCCGAATTCGCCTAGGGTTCTGTATAGTTGATTTTTGCCATTCTTTTTCATTGTCTCATTTCAAATATTAATTCAAAGATTAGTTATTTTAGCCTTCAATTAACATAATTAATATTATTATGAATTAAATGTCGTTATACAGCGACTGTCTCAGATTAGCTGTAGGAGTACTGTCCCAGCTGGCAGAGGTTCACCGGGGAACTCTTAAGTACCGTTTCGTTTCAACCGTAGTTGTGGTGACAGACAGACTCTTTATTGGCTTGTCTCTAATACAGTTTTTGATAATGATATATAATCATAAAACAAAATTAATTAATATTATTGACGTCCAAAATTCCTAATTCTCGACGTAAAAATTGAAACGATTTTCCGCTAGAGGTTTAGTGAAGATGTCAGCTAGTTGATTTTCAGTATCTATGTACACAAGGTTTATATCTCCATTTTGATGATGATCTAAGAAAATGATGTCGAATCTCGATATGTTTAGTACGAGAGTGACATACTGGATTCTTAGTCAAATTAATAGTGCTCGTGTTATCACAGAAAAATAGGAATATGTGTGTAAAATAATCATAGTCTTCTAGGGTTTGTTTCATCACACAAATCTGAGCAACAACGTCCTGCAGCGATGTACTCAGCCTCTGTTATTGATAGGGCTACAGAATTTTACTTTTTACTAAACCATGAGACTAAAGTCTTGCCTAAGAAATGACAAGTGCCGCTGGTACTTTTTCTATCAACTTTGCATCCAGCAAAATCTGCATCCGAATACCAATAAGGTCAAAGGACTTAGTTTTGGGATACCACAAGCCAACAGAAGAAGTGCCCTTAAGGTATCGAAAGATACGCTTAACTGCAGACAAATGTGATTCCTTTGGGTTAGCTTGAAAACGTGCACACAGGCAAACACTAAACATTATATCTGGACGACTAGCAGTTAAATAAAGTAAACTACCAATCATACCTCGATACTTACGTGTGTCGACTGGCTTGCCTTGTTCATCTGAATCAATCTTTGTTGAAGTTGCCATTGGAGTGCCAATAGGTTTGACTTTATCCAGATCGAACTTCTTTAACAAGTCTTTTGTGTACTTGGCTTGATTATGAACGTCCCATTATCAGTTTGTTTGATTTGCAGTCCGAGAAAGAATTTCAGCTCTTCCATCATGCTCATCTCAAACTCATTCTGCATACACTTAGAAAATTCTTGACACAGAGATTCATCAGTAGATCCAATAATATCATCAACATAGATTTGAATTAAAAGAGTTTGCCATTAAAAGACTTAATAAACAGTGTAGTGTCAACCTTGCCTTTTGAAAAGCCGTTGTCAAGTAGAAAAGAGCTTAGACGATCATACCAAGCACGAGGGGCTTGTTTTAAACCGTATAAGGCTTTCTTCAACTTGAAAACATGATCAGGGTTTTTGAAATCCGTGAAACCTGGAGGTTGTGCTACAAAAACTTCTTCTTTTATAAAACCATTTAAAAAGCACTCTTGACATCCATTTGAAAAAGTTTGAAATCATGAAAACATGCAAATGCACATAACATGCGAATGGATTCTAATCTCGCAACTGGGGTAAGTCTCATCGTAGTCGATACCTTCTTCTTGATTGTATCCTTGAGCTACGAGTCGAGCCTTATTACGAGTCACTAACCATTCTCATTTAGTTTATTTCGGAATACCCAACGGGTGCCAATGACCGGATGATCAATAGGCTTGGGAACAAGTTCCAAACTTGATTCCGTTCAAATTGGTTTAATTCCTCTACATAGCATCTATCCAAAAACTATCACTACTGCTTCATCAATAGTTTTGGGTTCTAGCTGTGAAATAAATGCAACACTAGAAACAATATCTCTACTGGATGTACGAGTACTTACCTTTGGTAATCACCAATTACCAAATCTTTTGGATGATCAGCTGTAAATTTCACCTTTTCGGTAGATTCGAAGGTAGCTGGTTCCTGGATCTTCTCTAGGAGGTTCAGCTAGTGCAGAGCTTGGTTGAGAATCAGCTGGAGTTGTGCTTGGTACAGATGTATCTTCGTCATTGTCATCGATAGTCATTTGATTCAATTTATCAAAAGTGACATTGATTGACTCTTCGATGATCATGGTACATTGTTGAAGACTCTGTATCCTTTGCTCTTGGCCGCATAATGTCACCCCCAGTTTTCACAAACAGGGGTATTTGGTAATTTTCCACTTTAAAAATTATTTTGAAATTATTTATTTATTATTTGTATTATTTTGGGGTTATTTGAATCGGGTTCGAATTTCAATTCGTTTCGACTTGTTTTGACTTATTTCGGGGACCCGGGGTATTTTTGACCTTAGTGGGCCCACACACTAGCTAACCATGGCCCACATGTTAGATATTTTGGTTAGAGACTAGACCATTATTTTAGTTAATTATTAGTTAGAGATTAGTGGTTTCGGTTTGACTAAACTACCCCGGTTTAACCATTTCCCATTTTTGGACCATTTAATTAATGGAGGGCAAACTTGTAATTAATCAAATGGGACAAAAATCATGGTGTGGCCGGCCATAGTGGGAGGATAGGGTGGAGCGAGAAAAACACTTTTCATTTCATTCCAATCCACATTTTCTTCTTCTTCTCCAAAGGCTCATTTTCTTTTGAAGCTCCATTGATTTCTAGCTCTCAAACCAAGGTGATTCCTTCTCCAATATTTATTCTTTTCTCATGTAGATCATGTAGGAACCCCCCATGATGATTCTTAGGGTGTTTCCACCATTAGAAACTATTTTTGTGTCCTTTAGACATTTTTAGGAGTGTCCACTTGTAGGCTTGTGTCCTATTAGGAAAAAGCCCCCTTTTTGATCCATGAATGATGTTAAAATTGCTATTGTGTTTTTTCCATTTATTCTCAGATTTTACATGTTGTAGAGATGATCCATGAGAGTATCTTAATGTATCATATTATCTATGTGTTTTGGTATATATATATAGGTATATATATATCATTAATATATATATGATATAAATGGTGATTAATTTATGTGATGTTGTGATGGTTTATATGGGTATTAGGTGGCTGTCATTCAGTCCAGAATTCTGGAATTAGTGTTTGGTGGTGTTTGAGCCATTTTATGGCACCATTTGGTGATATATTATATAGGTATATGTATAATATTGATATATAATATATTGGTACATATATATGGTTTTGGTGGTGTTATATGGTGTTGTAGTGATTGTTGAGGGGGGGTACATTTGTTGAAGACTCTGTCCTTTGCTCTTGGCCGCATAATGTCCCCCAGTTTTCAAACAGGGGTATTTTGGTAATTTTCCACTTTAAAAATTATTTTGAAATTATTTATTTATTATTTGTATTATTTGGGGTTATTTGAATCGGGTTCGAATTTCAATTCGTTTCGACTTGTTTTGACTTGTTTCGGGGACCCGGGGTATTTTTGACCTTAGTGGGCCCACACACTAGCTAACCATGGCCCACATGTTAGATATTTTGGTTAGAGACTAGACCATTATTTTAGTTAATTATTAGTTAGAGATTAGTGGTTTCGGTTTGACTAAACTACCCCCGGTTTAACCATTTCCCATTTTTGGACCATTTAATTAATTGGAGGGCAAACTTGTATTAATCAAATGGGACAAAAATCATGGTGTGGCCGGCCATAGTGGGAGGATAGGGTGGAGAGAGAAAACACTTTATCATTTCATTCCAATCCACATTTTCTTCTTCTTCTCCAAAGGCTCATTTTCTTTTGAAGCTCCATTGATTTCTAGCTCTCAAACCAAGGTGATTCCTTCTCCAATATTTATTCTTTTCTCATGTAGATCATGTAGGAACCCCCCATGATGATTCTTAGGGTGTTTCCACCATTAGAAACTATTTTTGTGTCCTTTAGACATTTTTAGGAGTGTCCACTTGTAGGCTTGTGTCCTATTAGGAAAAAGCCCCTTTTGATCCATGAATGATGTTAAAATATTGCTATTGTGTGTTTTTCCATTTATTCTCAGATTTTACATGTTGTAGAGATGATCCATGAGAGTATCTTAATGTATCATATTATTTCTATGTGTTTTGGTAATATATATAGGTATATAATCATTCAATATATATGTATATATAAATGGTGATTAATTTATGTGATGTTGTGATGGTTTATATGGGTATTAGGTGGCTGTCCATTCAGTCCAGAATTCTGGAATTAGTGTTTTGGTGGTGTTGAGCCATTTTATGGCACCATTTGGTGATATATATATAGGTATATGTATATATTGATATATATATATATTGGTACATAATATTGTTTTGGTGGGTTATATGGTGTTGTAGTGATTGTTTGAGGGGGGGAGGGGGGGGGGGGGGGGGGGGGGGGGAATCATATTCCAGATTCAGTCCAGATTTTGATGTGGGGGTTTTGGTTGGGAGTTCATCCCATTTAGAATACAACTAGTGTTAGAGATGTTGATATATACATGTAGTTATATACATATTGGTATATATATGTGGTTTAATTGTGTGGGAATATATATAGTTTTGGTGGTTGTTGTGTGATGTTGAGAGGGTGGGGGTTGTCCAATAACAGTCCATTAGTTAGTTGTGTGTGTGTGAGTTGTGAGAGTAATTGTGAGTTGTGTGTGTGTGTGAGAACCTACTAGTGAGTGTCTATAGTTAGCCTATGTGCAAACTAATAGGAAACCTATTAGGAGACTTGTAGAGAGGTCTATGTGAGGGTGAGATGTTGTGTGTGAGTGTTGTGTATGAGTGTGGTGAGTGTGGTAGGTAGAAGGGTAAATTCATGGAGTAGAAATAGGAAGAAGGGGTAATGCTAGTTTTGCCTAGAAGTGGGATATGTGTTAGAAACCTAAGATAGTGTTAGAATTGATCCCGTGGTTGGTAATGATCAAATATGGTACTCTAAGACTAGTTTTGACGTCGGTTGACCATTTTGACCAAAGTCAACAAAAGTCAACCGAAGGTCAAACTTAGCCTTAAAGCGACCCGATTTGACCGAAACCAACCGAGACTTGACCAGTTGACTGAAAGTCAACAGTTGGTCAACATTAGACTTGTTTGACCTAGGGTTGACCGTAGTTGACCATAGTTGACCATAGTTGACCAGGGTTGACCAGAGTTGACTTTTGACCGAAGTCAACTGTAAGTCAACCGTTGATCCTGATTGACCTAGTTTGACTTGGAATGACTTCCAGTGACCTAGTATGACCTAGTATGAACCAGTAAGACCTAGTATGACTCAGTTAGACCTAGATTGACCTAGTTTGACTTAGACTTGCATTCATGGCTTGTATTAGTTCCTTTTTCAGCATTTAGACTGTTGACTCATAGTATCTTATCTTAGGTCTGTGATCGCTTTGAGCGTCTGTTCACACTATCAGCTCAGGACCACAGGCGAGTACATTCACTGATAGTTTTCATTGTCTTGATATCTACTATATCTGATTCAGTCGTAGTGTTATACTTGATTCCTGACACGACGGTTCACGGACTAGTATACATCGGATCCTGTCATAAGATGTTATTCCTGGACTTTCTTGGTATATGAGTATGAGATATTCCCGTGTTCCGTGCTTGTATAGACACCGATTCCTAAGGGGATTAGCTACCCTCTTACGGAAAACCCGTGTCATAACGTGCCATGTCCGGATCCGTGATACTATTCGGGGGATACTTGGGGGATTATTAGGGGTTGTGTGATCAAAGCCTCCGTGATGATACTTTCGTGTTTTGCTGGCGCCACCCTCACCTCACGTAGGGTGTAGCAGATACACCGTGCTGGTTATCCAGGTTGGCCGGCATGGCCCTCTTCGGAGGCCCTCTTCGGAGGTTCCGCGTGATTGTCGAGCCAAGTGGATAACCTATCCGTGACTCCCTAGCCGATCACACATCACCCTAATAATTCAAATCACTTTTTATTTATTGTTGTCCTATCTTACATTCCAGTTCACCTTTACTTACTGTACTTTCACCATGTTATGATTCATTTCTCATATGCTCTACCTGCTTTTTTTACTATACCATGATGTTGGGACTAGGTTCTATTCGGAAGAAGGGTTACAACTCCGGTCCTTGTTTGGTTTAAGGGTTGTAACTCGGCTTTCGAATGGTTCCCAAGTCGCCTTTACTCTTTGTTTGTATTCTTATTACTGTTTCTTATAGTATTTCTCAATTCACATGGAACTGCTGTTGGTGTTTTGTACTTGCTCATTTTCCTGACAGGATACGTTGAAATTTTATAGATAACTTAGAGGATGTCTGCCCTACTTATTACGGGGCAGAGACCGAGGAGCATGACTTAGATAGAGGCTTAGTAGTAGAGCCTCTTGACTTTGCCCATCCTGAGTAGCTTAGCTAGTAGGTTTGCCTGGCCTGCGAGCCAGCTGTTTACATTTCAGTTGTAGTACTTATATTATATTTCTGAGACTTGGACTTGTGTTAGCTTGTTTTGAGATTACTTTCTGGACTCGTTTCCTGCTTATTTATATCATATCTTTTTCCATGCTTTCCACCTTAGTTTTGCTTATGTGATTGAGGCAGTATTGCCCTATTCCTCCGTTCGGAGTGTATATACTGCACAGGTACATTTATCTGTTTAGACGTAGCATTTACAGACCTTATATACAGCGTTCTACCGCCGATTCTGCGGCGTAGGCTGGACGTAACCGCTTCTCGTGCCCCTAATCAGGGTACGGGTCGTGACATATAACCTAAAAATATACCTTCATCGGCATTTTCATCAAATTTTCCCAAATTGTCTTTTGTATTAAGAATAAAACATTTACAGCCAAATATTCTAAAGTATGAAACTGAAGGAATTCTATCAAACAATAACTCAAATGGAGTCTTCTTCGATTTGGGTCGAATTAGAACTCTATTAAGAAAAGCAAGCTGTATTGACAGCTTCAGCCCAGAAATATTTGGGTAGACTAAACTGGTTTAACATCACTCTGGCCATTTCGGTTAGAGTTCTGTTCTTACGTTCCATAACTCCATTTTGTTGTGGAGTCCTAGGGCAGGAGAACTCGTGTATAAATCGTGTGTGTCACAAAATTGCTCAAAATCAGCATTCTCGAATTCGCCTCCATGATCGCTTCTTATGCGAGTGATCATGTAACCTTTTTCATTCTGTACTTTCTTGCAAAAGGCGACAAATTTGATAATATATCATTCTTGCATGTCAAGAAATATACCCACGTGTATCTAGAGAAATCATCTACAATTACGAAAGCATAAAGTTTACCTCCGAGGCTAGCAACTCTGCTAGGACCAAATAAGTCTATATGAAGCAATTGTAGAGGTATAGTAGTACTATACTGCGTTTACTGATTTAAATGTGGATCTAGTAGCTTTGTTCCTTTCACATTGACTACATACCGAATCCTTCTTAAATGTAATGTCCGGTAAACCGCGTACTAGCTTCTTTGTGGATAATCTTGATATTGTATCCATATTAGCGTGACCGAGTCTCATATGCCACAGATGACTCTCATCACTCTTGGCCATTAAGCATCTACCTGAAATGTTAGTTTTTTCTAACAAATAGAAAACATAATATTGTCTTCCCTGATACCTTCAAAGATAGTACTACCAGTTGAGCTATCAACTATAGTACATTTGTCTTTGCCAAAGTTGATTCCATAACCATGATCAGCTAGGTGACTTATGCTGAGTAGGTTATGTTTCAACTCGATAACCAGACAGACATCCTTAATCACAGGATAGGGAGACTTACCAACATCACCGATACCAATAATATACCCTTTCAAGTTATTACCGAAGGAGACATAGCCTTCCTTCTTTTTCTTCGACAGTATTGCAAATAGGGTAGCGTCACCGGTTATATGCCGTGAGCAACCGCTGTCGAGGATCCATTTGCTTCTAGCATGTGAAGGGTGTTCTACCTACAAAACAGTTTGTAGATGAAACTTTTGGTACCCATTTCTTGTAGGGTCCTGAATTGTTAGCTTTTGTATCCAGGCATAAATATTTAAATCTACAAGCTTTCTTATTCTACATGCAGATGAAATATGATCAATGAGGCCACAATAGTGTTGTGCATGTCGAGTGTTGAAAGCTGAGTGGTGTGCATGGTTGGTAGGTTTGGGTTTTCTAGTATAGAAGAAAGCATGTCTATAATCTTGTTTGGGCTTAACCTTTTGGGGTAAAGGTTTTATATGGTTGGGTCTGACAGTGTTTGGCTTGGAATGTTCTGATTTTTCGGTAAGTGACACGTGTTAGGGAAGGAAGCAGCAGGCTCAGGCTGTTTTCCTAACCTAATTTCCAATCTTTTGGAAGTGTCATACAACTTAGTATAATCAGAAGTAAGTGATTCCATTCTGATTTGTGCACATTGAAGACTTTTCTTCTCTATAGAAAGTTCTTCCTTGAGTTGGTCAATAATTTTGTCTTTCTCTTCAGATGACTTGGTAGTCTCGTGTAATAAGAGCTTTATTGAAGAAATCTCACCAGACTCACTAACATTATTTCTAACCTCAGTTAGTAGGTCGGTAAGTCTACCTATTTTACCTTTGTACTCTTTGAGTACCTTCTTAGAGGTCTGATACTTGCTACACAGTTTTCTGTAATCAGTCATCAGGTCACTGAAGGCATCTCCTAATTGCTCAAAGGTGAAGTCATCATAAGTATCAACTACAGGTTCAGTAGGTACCTGATGGATCATAAAGCATACGTTTGCAGCGTCTTCTGATTGTTCGTCTTCTGAGTCGCTGGCTTCACTTTCATGCCATATGCTGGTTGCTTTCCGTGATGTTGATCTCTTCAGTTCCCTTTTTCATACCTGTTGCTCTTCTTGCTTGATGATGAGTTTGTGGGACAATCCTTCTTCATGTGTCCCTTCTTCTTGCAACCATAGCAGACAGCATCTTCTTGATACCAGTTGTTGCTGTTGTTCTCTTTGACTCTCTTCTCATGTCTCATGAATCTTTTGAACTTCATTGCTAGGAGTGCTTGATCTTCAGCGTCAGATCCACTGCTGTCTGAGTCACCTTCAGCAGCTTTTCTGTGCTGAGCCTTGAGAGCGATTGTCTTCTCCTTTGGTGCAGGCTCTTCAAAATCTTGTAGCTCCAGTTCATGAGTGAGTAGCTTACCCATGAGTACTTCGAGGGACATAGTTGTGAGGTCGTTCCCTTCAATGATTGCAGTAGCCTTTGGAATCCAGTTCTTGGTGAGAGCTCGCAGGAGTTTGCGAATCTTTTCATGGTTACTGTAATCTTTGCCTAGGAGGACAAAGGATTTACAATATCCAAGAACCTCTCGAACATTTGTGTAACTATTTCGTTGGGCTTCATCTTGAACGCCTCGTACTCTTGAGTAAGTCTGCTGACTTTAGATTCTTGACTTGAGTCGTGCCTTCATGTGTGACTTCAAGTAGCTTCCATACTTCATTAGCTGTTGTGCAGATAGACACCCTGTTAAATTTAGTTCTGTCTAAAGCACAAAAGAGAGCATTAATGGCACGTGCGTCAAGACTGGCCCTTTTTTTTCTTCCTCTGTATATCTGCTATAGGGTTTTTCAACTAAAACTCCATCAACATTTATACGAGGTGGCTTTTGATAGCCATCAAGAACAATGGACCATAAATCAAAGTCAAGAGATTTCAAGAAGAAACTATCCGTGTTTTCCAATGTATAATTCGTACCATCAAACAGTGGGGGTCTGTTTGTGGCCTGGCCTTCACTTGTGAATTTCACAGTTGCCATGTGTTGTACTGTGATCTATATAACAGTTAATTAAAATGAATAAATAATTACACTGTTACCTTTGCTTTACCTGTAACACCCACTCTGATACCAATTGTAGGAACGAAATAGTAAAGCGTAATACTCTAGAGGGGGGTGAATAGAGTTGGCAGCGGAATAATGCTAATTAAAAATGTTAGCAGCACAATCACAAAATATTAATCATAACTAAAATAATGTAAAGACAAAGTTAAGAGAGCAAACGCAAAGACAGCGATGTATACTGGTATTCCTCTGTTGAGGACTAATCCAGTCGGTAGAACTCTTGCTACCATTGAATCCACTATTAGAAAAACCGCAAGTTTTCTTACGAAGTCCTTGCAACTTCTACAACGCGAGCTTTGATACGAAGAACTCGTCCAACTTCAAATGTGAAGAGGTATTCTTCAATCAAGCCGTCTGATTACAATCTCTCAGAAACTTCTAGACCGTACCGCACTGGCAAATTGACTAGAGGATTGTAACTGGTTTGGGATCTGAAATTTAAAGCTCTAGAAAACTCTTTGGAAGACTGAAAGCTTTAGATAGAGAAGATTGAAAGTGAATGAGTGAGTTGAAATGATCGAAATCCTTCTCTATTTATAGAGTTCCAAAGGCAGACTTCTGACAGAATTCGGGCAGAATTCAGACAGAACTCTTTGAGCAAATCTCGGTCAAATCCGCAACTGCAGAGGACCAAGTTCCAAGGATTCAAAATCACAACGGCCACTAACCGAACTCTGGCCGAACTCTGGCCGAACTCGGTCCGAGTTCTGTCAGGGTTAAGTCAGGGTTTAGTTAGGTTTTGAAAAAGCTTTTGGTGATCTTTGAAAACTTTTTTGAAAACCTTTTTGAAAACCTTTTGTAAACCTTTTTGAGAGGTCATTTTAAAAACATTTTGAACTCATTTGAGGGATAGCCTATTTGCCAGTACGACTCGGTGTACAACATATTCTAGACTCAAATAAAATGAAAATGAAAAATACATTGCATAAGGAATTACAGACTCGAGTAGCAAACAGATTTTCGTCTTGAATTCAGTGGATAGCCAATCTTGATCATGTCCAAGAATCCGAGATATCCCGTATATCCAGACAGAGTTTGATCAATTATTAAAATCAGGTTGACCATATGACCAATGGGCCAACAAGGCCGACATTGATCGGGAATAGGGGGGTCTGGTTAGGATACAGTGGCGGCTGAGTGTGTTTGGCTAGGGATGTGTCAAAAATTTTGTGCAAAACATTGGGGAGTCCCCAATATATAGGATTGGTGTAGGAAAATCCTAATGGCAAGATTGTAAAATGATGTATAGGAATAGGGAACTAGTGGAACACTAACTACTAACCCAATGCTAACCACTAACATTATGTTACTAACTAGCTAATAATTTTATTTACAAATCACTGTAACCATAGACTTCAAAATAAATAAAAAGTATCGACTTTCAATAATCGTAACCCATAAAAGTTTTTAGGGAAAAAGGGGTCGGAAGTTATTTAGTATAAATTCACATAATATAATTTCGTAAAACCAACGTCCCAAAATTATGAACTTACTATTTATAGCACAATATGATTTTGAAAATATATATTATAATGAAATTCGATTTCAAAGATATTAGAAAGAATAAAAATATTTTATCATTATTAATATTATTTTTAAATCATATTAAACGATTTATTCTCTTATACAAAATTAAATATTTATAACTTATAAGAAAAAGAAAAATGGCAAGAATGATATATGACGAAAATATAGTTTTTCCCAAACCAAAGACCCAACAAATAACGTTGGCATGTCACGATCAATATTAAAACTCAGGATTTTTAAAGGTTCAGAAAACTTAAAAAAATAGAAAATGCAAAAATTCGAAGAAATTCTAAATTTTGGATAGCGAAGGTTACATAGTGCCCTAAGAATAGCCTTAAAACTAAAGAAGTACAATAGATTCCCTATTCATCAATTGTAAGGAGTTCATCAATTGTAGGGAGTTTAATGTATGCTTAACTTTGTACGTGTCCGGATATTTCGTACACGGCATATATTTAAGTAAGGATGGATCATTTGAAAGAAGCCAAACAGGTTACTTAAGTAATTTACAGAGAATAAGGATTGTATGTTCTTTATAGGAGATCGGATAATTTGGAGATCATAAGATATTTGACTCCAATTTTGGTAGATGTTAAGAAAGCTGGAGATCCACATCAGGTTATACTTACCTGTTGGCTAGTGGAGATATATCTTGAAACAGTGTCTAACAGACACTCATAGCTTCTTCTACCATGAAAGCAGAGTTTATAACATGCTGTGAGACCTCCAATCAAAAATATGGTTACAGAACTTTCACAGGGCTATGTACACATAAGGATGTTGAAAGACACTACCTAACTTATGTTGAATATTCATTTGCTAACTAAGCGTGACTACTAGTTTACTAAAATATAAGATCTTTCAACCCTCTACAATCTTTATTATTCATAAAATAGAAAAGAAACCAACCCCTGTTGTGACGGCCTCGCCAGGCCTGGACTCGGCGCTCGCAACAAAGCCACCATCCATTCCAGATGTGATCGCCTAGGCCAGAACCTCTGATCCCACGCCCGCCACCAAGGTGGCATTGCCATTCTAAAATACAACCGACGACCCAGGTCTGGAGGGGGAGGCCACTGCATCTACTGAAAGAGTGCTACCAATGGCAACATGCGAGGGGCCGTGGAAGTCCTCCAAGCCGCCTGCCTCCCCAGGAGCTCTCCTGTCGGTCGATGGGCCGGAGCGAGACTCTGGAGTAGTAGGCGAAGAGCAGCCCGGCTGGGAAGCACCACTCGACGAAGCAGGCGCAGCCCCCCTCAAGGGTGCGCGACCTAGAAAACGCTCGCGATCGAAGGGCACTCTTCGATATCATGGCCGTGGTATGAGCAACTGCTACAAACAATCGGTCGGTTCTCCAATACAATGTCCTGCCAAAAGTTTTTCTACTGTCCGGCATGCTAATAAGAATCCGGGAGGGAGGGGCAGTTCAAGTCGATGTGTACGAGCATGCGAGTGCAGCTCGGCTTGGACACGACCGAAATGTCACGATCCTGCATTATCGGGGGATCCGATGCAGCACACTATTAGGAAAAGAGCCTCCTTCAAAAATAGAACGATAGGTAAGTCGGGCAGGAATACCCACACCGGTACCACCGAGGACTCGTGCTTCGAATTAAAATTTAGTGACCATCTGGTCAACTACATTGGCACCTGCACAAAGGTCAAACCACATTCGATCTAAGCCTTAGGTTATTTGCTTCCATGGAAGGCCGGATGAGCAAGTAACGTTCGTCATGACGCCCACCGAAATAGGACTAGAGAAACCTGTTGGAAATTTTCTTCAAAACTTCAGATTAAAATCTACAAGAAAATTAAATTAAGTTACCGGCCTCCGGGGAAGTCGCGCACGAAGTACTGCCCTAAGAGTTAGTTCGGGTCTATGTGCAGACTGAATCCGAACGCCCCAGTGGTAAAATTTTTGCTCCACCGGAATCTCGTTGCCGCACACGACGTCGAGAGAATGACCCCGACTTAGCTCCGCCCAGAGCAACAAATGAAGAACAATATTTCAAGAGGGAAGGGAATTTGAGAGAGAGAGAGCTTTCGCAATGATCTTTTTTCCATGTCCAAGAGAGGGAAACCTCATTATAGGCTACTGCCCAAAGGATGGAATAATGAGGATATTAAAAGCCTATTAAATTTCAACGTTACTAAAATTGTAGCATATGATAAAAATGTGATACATTGAATCTGGACATAATTCAAACATTTAAAAGTTATAGAATAATAAATTATAACGGTTGAAAATAAAAGATGAGGAAATTTGTTTTTGTAAATAGTAGCAACAGCTACAACAATCCCCCCCAAAAAACCAAGTTCCGAAATAATAGAGGAAAGAAACGAAAGAAGAAAGTTAAAGGTGAGAAAGATTTCTGGACAGTTGAATACTATGCATAAATGAGATAGACTACAGCCTTGAATCTCACGTAGTGACTATTGTCTTTGTCTGAAGAAGAACTTGATGGACTACGCCTTGAATCAGTCTTTTTGAACCAGACTCAGAAATTAGCACACATAGTACGCTAGAGGTACTTGGGTCTATCGGGTGGCACGTTTGATTGGCCATACGCACTTTTACACATTCATAAGAGTTGTCTAGGATCGTCCTGTCCTATAGTCGCGGCCATCACGACCTCTCATATGGTAAGTCCTCAAAGGTTGGTGATAGGAATCAACCATGCATATCATGCTTGGACTTATTAAGAGTTTTAAAACTCACCCTATCCATATCACAAAAGGAACACTGTCACCATAGGGATGGGATATCACTGTACACATGTACAGCCTCCTGGGCTTTTATTTTAAAGAGAACTTAATCTCAGGGTCAGTGTTCCATAATAGTCACCTAGTCTAGCTTGTTTCTACCCATTGAACCGGCTTCTTGGGATCTCCAGTCAGACTCGGTTGGGTTGCCACTGCTGGTGACTATACTATGGGCTTAACCCCATCCCCCTCGATGATTCTAGGATCAATGTCCTAGACAAACTCTTCGTCAAGAGTAAACAGACTCTTCGTCAAGAGATCTGTAAGTTCTTTTATGACTTTTATAGTCAAGAACAACACGTTTGCCATTTTGGCTCTTTTAATTTCTTGAAATGCAGCTGCAGGTACCTGTTCATCTTAGAATTCACAAGATTATGCTTTTAGGAGTTCTTTAGCATAAAAAAGGGTACAAAAATATGTATATCATATATATGGACAATAAGATTTTTAAGCCATTCGGCTTCTGTACAGGTAGTCCAAAGTTATTATTTCAGAATCCATAGTACTTCTGGCAATGATGGTCTGTTTACATGATCCCTAGGGCAAAAGTATATCCAGTTATGGATTTCATCATGTGAATCAGTTACCCAATTAGCATCTGAGTAACCTTCTATCTATCAGGTTGTCTAGAATAATAAAGTTTATAATCTAGAGTACCCTTAAGATATCTAAATACTCTGTCTAATGCAATCCAGTGTGTCTGATTTGGGTTACTAGTATATCTACTTAGTCTCCCAATAGCAAATACAATATCAGATCTAGTCCTATTTGTTATGTACATAAGGGACCAAATCATTTGTGAATATCTATGTTGTTCTATAGGTGATTCTTTATTCTTCTTGAGAATAACATTACTGTCATAAGGGGTAAAGGTATGTTTCTTGTCAAAATACTAACTTTCTTAGCATTTTCTCAATTAAATGTGCTAAGAATAGAGTATAGCCCTCTTTTCTTTTGGACACTTGCATTCCTAGTATCAGATTTGTCTTACCTAGGTCTTTCATATCAAACTGGTTAGATAAATAATTCTTAGTATTATTTATCAGTTCCAGTGAAGATCCTAGAATAAGGATATCATCAACATACAAGCATAAAATAGCACAACTTTCATTCGTATTTATAGAATACAAATTGATCATATTCATTTGGCACAAAACCAAATTCTATAATGACTTTGTCAAATTTGTTGTGCCATTGCTTGGGAGCTTGCTTTAGGCCATAAAGAGATTTTACTAATCTACAAACCTTGTTTTCTTGGCCTTAAGCAATAAAAACTTTCAGGTTGCTCCATATATATATATCTTTCTCTAAATCTCTATTTAGAAATGCTGTCTTTACATCCATTTGATGGATCGACAATTCATGAATGGAAGCTAGGGCTAGGAGGGTTCTGATAGAAGTGATCCTAGCTACAGGAGAGTAGGTATCAAAATAATCTAGTCCTTTTTTCTGGGTAAATCCTTTGGCTACTAATCTAGCCTTATATTTCTCTATGGTACCATCGACTGTAAGTTTTTTTTCTTGAAGATCCACTTACAACCTATGGGTTTACTACCTAAAGGAAGGTCTGCTAAAAACCAAGTATTGTTCTCCATAATGGAGTTGTACTCATTGTTAATAGCTTCTTTCCAGAAAGGAGCATCAAGAGAGATATGGCTTCTTTATAAGTTGAGGGATCACCCTCTATCAAAAATGTGAAGAATTCTTCTCATAAATTCTTTTTAATCCTTTCTCTTTTACTCCTTCTAGGTTCTATGACTTGTTCAGATTGAGAATTAGGTATTTGATCAAGAGAAATAGTAGATGAAGTAAGAGAAGGGTTAGAAAAGATGAAGAGGTTCTATCCTTGAAGGGAAAAAAATTCTAAAAGTAAACTGCATCTCTAGCTTCAATAATTGTGTTATTAGAGATTTTATTTACTTCAGAATGGGTTAAGAAATATATTGGCATTGCTATCTATGACATATCCTATGAATACAGCATCTATAGTTTTAGGTCCTATCTTCCTCTTTTGGGTTCAGGAATTCCTACCTTAGCTAGATATTCCCAAACTTTGAGGTAATTAATCCTAGGGGTTCGACCTTTCCATAACTCATATGGTGTCTTATCATTAGTCTTACTGGGTATCCTATTAAGAATATAACATGTTGACAATAAGGCTTCTCCCCAAAGATTATCAGGAGCACCTGAGCTGAGAAGCGTGGCATTGACCATGTCTAACAGAGTGCGATTCTTTCTTTCAGCAACTCCATTGGACTGTGTGAATAAGGAGCAGTTACCTCATGAATAATTCTGTTCTTCACAGAAGTTAGTCATATCATTTGAGGTGTACTCTCTACATAGATGTCTAATGTAATCTTTCTATCTAGCTGTTTTCAGTTTCAAATTTATAGACCTTGAATCTGTCTAGACTTCATCTTTGGTCTTAAGGAGGTAGGTATAACAATACTTTGAATGGTCATCTATAAAAGTAACAAAGTATTTCCTACGCCTCGGGTCAAGACCCTGTTGGAATCACAAACATAACTATGGATAAGTTCTAGGAGTTCAGAATCTCTGTAGACAGATTTGAAAGGTAATCTAGTGTGTTTGGCTTGAACAAAAATCTCACATTTGTGTTCATCATCTATAGGAGTCTTAGGGATGAGATCTAAGTTCATCATCCTTTTAATAGATCTTAAGTTCACATGACCTAATCTACCATGTCAAACATTTGATAATTCAACATTAGCAACAAAGAGGGATTTGAACTTTTATTCATAGTACTTAAAATAAAGAGTCCATCTTTCATTGAGTTAACTATATATAAAGAAGTTAATCTCACAAATCTTTAACAATATTTACTCCAGAGTCCAACCACCAATCATCGGTATTGAAAAAAAGTTTATATAGGTTGATAGCTTACAGACCTGAAGATGCTAGAAGAACCATTCAGAATCATGTTAGCCTCTGGCTTGTTAGGGCCTTTTCCTTTGAAGGAGGTCTCCTTGGTGATTAGGTTTGGATTTACCATATATTTATTTCAGGTTTACTCAATAAATATGGTTTAAGCTAAAAATTAACGGTTTAAATGATTTTAGTAATTTATCTTTAAAATTTTGGTTTTTCAAGTTTTGATAAGGTAGGGTTATCTGTAGGGGCCGGATCCCAGCAAGCGGAGGTTCACTAGGAACACTTAAGTACCGGTCGCTTAGACGATTTTTCGCCTTATTGACAGAAGGGCCCTTTCGGCTTGTACCCAAACAAATCTGTACTTTAGAACTATAAAAATTAAAGAAATTTACTAAATCAATAAACTGTTTACTTTAGCCTAAATTAAAATATTAAGAAAATAAAAAATAAAAAAATTGTCCATCTCTAGAACAGTCTTATAAGGCAACAGTTTTTATATAACTAATAACAAAGTGTATGTTACGGATATGGCGATTATTAGATAAGTACAAATAACTTGTTAACATTAAGGCGCAATAAATGGAAAATATATAGTTAATATGGACAATTCAGTGGTAGGCAATTAAGTGCTAGGTAAATTAGTGTAGATTAATGCATATCAATAAGCAATGAATTTTTTCGTGTACAAATTTGAAGTAAATAAAATACTTGTTTAAGTGTTTCCAGTACAAATATTTGTGTACAAATTTTTTTATGTTAACAACAATTCAATGCTAGACAAATAAATGTATCCACTAACAAATATTACGATTAATTGTATCCACTAGCAATTGAATGATAGGCAAATAAATATATTCACTAGCAATTGAATGCTAGGCAAATAAATATATTCACAAGCAAATAAATGTTAGGCAAATATATATTAATGAATGCTAGCCTTTTCAATGCTAAACAAATGGTATGTGACAACAGCAAATTGTTGACAAACAAAGTTTTCAAAGTGCTTGTAAGGGAATTAACAATTTCTTTAAAGTCAATTGTTAACAATAGAGGAAATTTGCTAAAAGAAAAATTGTGTATGAAGGCAGTAGAAAAATTGGTAACTGAAGCAATAGAGCAAATTAGGTGCTACGCAACTCGCCAAATTCTACTAGCGAGGACGCACCTGGACTACTCACTGCATTCTGAAAATGAAGACCTACAAGCGCCAATCCAGAGTCCAGGTGCTTCATGGGATGAAAGAAGTTTGTGGGTTAGAATCTTGACAGGCAGGGATCCGTGGAATCCTCACCTTCACGAGGTTGGCAAGCTGGTGAAGTTGCAGCCGAGGAAATTGAACCTAACACTCAGCAGCATGTCCAGGACACTAGCCATATCTGGATTGGCAGTGCTTCTCCTCCTCCTTCATGGAGAGGATTAGGACTTGACGGACAAGATTATCAAGATTTCCTTGAGGATTTCTCAAATTAAGGAAATCCGCGAAGTTCTAAAGAGGAGGATGGTTTCAACATCCCACTCTCAACACCATGGTGACAGAATGTTTTCAAAGGTTTTCTTGAACAAGTTATCAACCAAATTATTTGTGTTCAAATTAAGAAGTCAACAGAACCAACGCTAAACAAATTTCTGAATATAAACATAGCAAATATAAATATTATATGGTAAGCAACCTTTGCTAACAGTATGCTAACCTATGAAATTTAGGCTAAGATATTCAGAGCTCAATTTTTAGAACTCAATTTGTAAGCCAACACAGAAGTCATTTTCTTGCAAGCAAACAAACAGATTGTAAGCAAACTAACTGAATGTGGTTGCAAGCAAACAACTAATTATAGGCTAATATATTGAGAAGCAAGCAAACAACTGTGCATGTAACAATAGGTTAATATTTGTATAGTTCTAACTCTTAGAGCAGTGCTTCGTGCGCGACTTCCCCGGAGGTCGGTAACTTAATTTAATTTATTTTCTTGCAGATTTTAATCCGAAGTTTTGAAGAAATTTCCAACAAACCCATCTTCCCAAATATCCTGTGGACCACATTTACCGGAGGCCGCTAGTACAGGAATCTTCTGACCAACGCAAGGCAAAACTGGGCCGAGAGCTGAATCACTTCAGTCTCGGAGAAGGAGATGGTTGGGGAACCCTAGAAAATGAAAAAAGAGCGGGCTGAAGAAACTACGGTGGGGAAAGCAAGCCAGCGGTCACCTCCACAAAAGTGCGGATAGGCCGCAGCCCGCCAAGACCGGCTCTCTGCTCCATCGAAGCCAGCTATGACAGGTTAGAGAGAGCCTGCTTCGCCGCAGGGGCACCGAAGAGGCAGGCGAGAGGGAAGATACCGCAGCACTTGAAGAGAACAAAGAGGGCGATGGATGGACCATTGCGGCAGACGATGGTGGTGGCGCTCCAACGCGCCTAAGCGCTGAGCACACGAGCAAGCCTAATAAGCGCCCAGCGGTGAAAGGAGAAAATCCACTTCCGATATACCGGACAAGAAGGGTGGCCCGTGCGGCCCCCTCCAACCCGTCGGTCACGCGGCCAACTCCACAAGGGACCTCTGCGGGCGACGGAGAAGCGGAAAGGCGAAGAAGAAAATGGGAAGGGAAGGGGAAAGATGATGGAGGGAGTAGGGGGTTCCCCCTCCTTCATGGCAGCGGAGGAAGAGGCTCAGGCGGGAGGAAAGGAAACATGCTGCGGGAGGGGGGAAGCTAGGGCCGGTTGTGGAGGAGCCATTATAATATATATATATATATATATATATATATATATATATATATATCTCTACTTTAACCGGGCTCAGTTCGTGGCACCATGTCGACAGGCCTCCGACGTTGCGGATGTCCCGCATCACACATGCCAATTCATCATTGCCATGTCCAGCGTCCCCCCTCGAGGCCGCGGCCAAATGGCCGCCGAGCCACCCCGAGTGGAGTGAGTGGGAGCACAAACCCGCAAAGGGGGTCGAACTCGCGACCTCCCACTGGGAGCCACCGTCCTAACCAATAGAGCTAGGACCGTCGGACTTTTATGTATATATATATATAATATATTATATATATTATTATATATATTAATA
Organism: Iris pallida; assembly: GCA_029216955.1. Taxonomy (NCBI): domain Eukaryota; kingdom Viridiplantae; phylum Streptophyta; class Magnoliopsida; order Asparagales; family Iridaceae; genus Iris; species Iris pallida. The sequence goes on from JANAVB010009400.1 coordinate 21,198,216, forward strand.
TATATATATGTATGTATATATATACGTGTGTGTGTGTGTGTGTGTGGGAAAATGGTAATTGTGTTACTAAATTGAACATATTATATCTTCCTTAACTCTCAATCTTGTGGTTTGTAGAAGCATGGAAAAGATGGAGTTTATGCGGATCATCACTCCATGCGGCTAAGTTGACTCGAGCCGCAGAAGCAAGGCTCTCAAAGACTCCATGTGGCTAAGTGCACTCGAGCCGCAGAAGCAAGGCTCTCGAAAATCCCATACGGCCAAGCGAAACCAAGCTGCGGAGGGTGCTTCTGGAGACCCCATGCGGCTAAGTAGACTCGAACCGCAGAAGCAAGGCTCTCAAAGACCCCATCGACTAAGTGGACTCGAGCCGCAGAAGGAAGGCTCTCAAAGACTCCATACGGCTAAGTGAACTCGAGCCGCAGAAGTAAGGCTCTCAAAGATCCCATGCGGCCAAGTAAAAAGCCGCAAAGGAATGCTCCTGGAGACCCCATGTGGCTAAGAAGACTCGAGCCGCAGAAGCAAGGCTCTCGAAGATCCCATGCGGCCAAGTGAAACCAAGCCACATAAGGAATGTTCCCGAAGATCCCATGCGGCCAAGCGGAGTTGAGCCGCAGAAGAAAGGCTCATAAGGCCACTATGCGGCCAAAACGATTCAGGCTCTACTTTGTGGGGGGACACATGGCAAGTTGACCAAGTCTTAACCACCCAGATTTGCTACAACAAAGAAATCTCAACAAATCCACCAGTGGCAGCCAAAGAGTGAGTCTTCGTGTGTTGTTATAGCCACGTGGCTACGAGACCATCTATGCGGCCCAAAATATACTTTATTCTGAAATCACTATAAATAGTAGGTACCACAACCATGCTAAAGGCTGGCAATTTCCTCGAGAGCAAAGACTGTGTTTGATAGTCGAAGGAGTAAGGCAGAGTTGCTACACTTTCCCGAGCCTCCATCGTCACCCTCCAAAATAAAAATTTAAACAATTGTACTTAGATGTTTCCTAGGATTTATTTCTAGGCTTTCTTCTGTACAAGCGAGTTTGCAATCAAGTTCAACTCATCTATAATTTTTTGCTTGATATCTAATGGCAAATACGATGGTGACTCAGCTGGGGACTTCCTTCTCCTCTGATGAAAAGTTGGTGACGCAATCCGACGCGTCTAAGCTCGGCTCTACGCAGCAAATGCTTGTGGTTCGTTTTAAAACAAGCATTCGAAGAAATGCTTTCTGAAGGGAGTGCTAGCCCACCACAGAAGCGAGCCAATCCGAAGAGAACCTGCAGGACATCGAAGTACAAAACTGCTGCCCCCGTTAGATTCTCGAAGAAGCTCCTTCTGCGGCCCAATACGGTGATCAAAGCTCTCCTGCGGCCTTGCTTCAGACCGCAGAGAACCCCACTATCCCAAAATCCAGCAGAGAAAAATACTACGATGATGAGCTTTTGGGGGCACAAGGGAAACCCCTACGGACGAAGAAGAGGCCGCATAAGAAAAATAGTCTGCTATGCGGCAGCCAACTCTGGCCGCAGGCAGATGGCCTATACGAAAGCTAACTCTGGCCGCAGGCAGATAGCCTATACGGCAGCCAATCCTGGCCGCAGACATGCTGTCCCATGCGGCCCAGTCAGAAGTTTTGTTTTTGACCGTCTCTTATGGACCCGACTCCATACGGCCCATTGAGAATGTGGAATGTTCCAATCTAGACTCTTCTTACTACGCACCTTCGGGTGCTAAGTCGAAGAAGTCTAGGACAGGGCCCAACAAACCCTCAACTGTCCAAGCTGCTGACCATAGTGGGCACCGTTAACTGTTATACGGGCTCCTGATAGAAAGTTGTACAGAACTACCCGCGTTCAGCCCTCAGGGCAACGGATAGGGCAGGTACCAAAAGTAGTCCAATTGTGAGCGAGAGCAAGCGCTTTTACTAGCCTCGGATCAGTGAGCAAACATGATACATACGCACCCGTGTGCTCGGGATACCCGAGTCCAAAAATTGGATGCAAAGGCAGATCAATTTGCTATCGACTTGCGATAGGTGATTACTCACAAACACAAGGAGAGAGAAGCAACCTTGGCATGTGATGAGCCCTTTTCAGACATCATTGCACCAATTCATCATCAACCGCTGCGGCAACAAGACGACAGCACCTGAAGATCGGCAGTCTGTTTTCCAACGATTGTACTAGCCAGCACCTGTCCGACAACAACTCGGTCTGGGAGATAAGAGTTTCCCTTTTCCTCTGTAATTCCACACGGAAGGTTCCTTCCCGCAAGGGAGGCAAGAAGATAGGCTCTTCCAGTTCGACAACCTCAGCCAGCATGGCAAGGAAACTCTCATCTGGGGTTGCCGCGACAATCACAGGGGGTCTACCTAGCACCCGTTCAAGGAAGACACTTTCAACACTGGGGTTAATTCTCGACCTCCCTTGGGGTAGATGAAGCTGGCGGTAGCAGTTCCCTCATCTAACGATGGTGTTTCAAAAATATGGGAAGGGGCAGCAATCCCCTGGAATTATACAACCTTGGACATCCCCGAGGGTGACCGCCTTCGCCATGACGATTCAGCTTCCTGCACAGGGGGTAGCACCCCTTCCGTGTTCGAGGAGGAGGACATTCGACGTTTCTCGCGATTTCTCTGTACGAGGGTACGAAATGGAAAGCACATCCTCTACGATCCCATCTGTCTCTCCCCACGTGCGGACATTGTTTATGGCCAACGATGATCATGAAGGACCTATTGATCGACAACATCTAGAAGTACTTGAAGCCATGCTCCTATCCTTGGTCAAGTCAGTAGACGAAATCAAATCTGCCTTGCCGACTCAACCAGCAAGACGCCTAGACAAACAAGCTTGGGATCCACAGTCAACACGGACTCCAACACGACGCTCCTCTCCTTTTGGATGACAATCCTCTAGGAGCATCAGCTTCTTCAGCTGCAGACGAGGCCAGGAAGGCAAAGGAGAAGTCCATGATCTTCGAGCATGTTTAATGCCCGAGATTCCTCTCGGGACCTCAGAATAAGGCAGCTGTATCCCGCTGCATGGAGAGACGTTCCTTTTCCTCGCGGTACAAACTGTTTTATATCGATTCCTATGACGGGAAAACCTCTGCTAGCTGGTACATGACATATTTTGAGGTCACGATAGATCACTTGCGTATAGTGACGCCATCCTCACACGATTATTGATCGAAGCATTGGAGGGAATCGCGTTCGACTGGTACCGCAACCTCCCGGACAACTACCATTCCTTTACGACTTCAAACACATGTTCCTGGGATGGTTCTACGAAGTGGGACATGATGTGACGATGTCGCCTTTCATAGACGTCGTTCAGGGAGAAAGGAAGCTAACGAGAAACTACATCGAGCGGTTCCGCCAAACCGCGATGAGATTGCTCCAAGGTAATCCCGAAAGCTCCTTGATTTAAATCTACCAGAAAAAGTTGCTCCCCGCAATCAGCCTCTGGATGGACAAAGATCAATTCAGGGACTGGACGACCTTCATCATAAGCGCTACCAATGCGGAGGCAACGTTAAAGAAGGCTTGCCAGCTGGGATTACACATCCCAGATGGAGAGGACAAGGGCAAACGTCCTGGTAACGCCTCCAATAATAACAATAGTGGCGGCACCATCAATAACCGGGACACAAAAGGCAAACAGGCTATGGTTGCTGGTACAACCAAAAAGCTCGAACAGAAGCAAGCAGAAGTTCCGAAGCCCACGGAGATAACATACTCTTTTGAAGATAGCCATGTCAAGCCTATCTTCGATGCTCCTAAGGCGGGTAGGATCCACTCCATGATGTAGAGCGTGAGCCTCGACCAGCAGAGAATGAGGATCCGAAGTATTATCACTTCCACTGCTATGTCCACCACCCTATAGGAGTGCTTCATATTAAAGCGGTACATCCAGAACCTCATTAACTCCAATGCTATGTCGTTGCATTTCAAAGAGGTTACCGTGGCTGCGAACATGGTATCTGTTCAGTTCGGTGACTTCCTTCAAACAAAAACTCAAGACGGGGTACCTGTTCTCGGGCAACAATGGAGGTTACCAATCTTCAACCTGTCCGGAGCAGACGACTGGGTTGGTGCCTCTCACCACGTCACATGGAGAGGTCATATGGGTGCACCCAGACTTAGTGCCCGAAGTTACCCAGGCGGTGCCATCTTCAACCAGCAAAAAGAAGGGTAAGAAGTCCAGATCCTGCCATACAATCTCAGCGGAAGCTGAGGAGGTAGCGGTCGTTGTTACCCGGTCTGCGCACAATTCTATACCACTCTAGGTAATTCAGTCGAAGACCCTCAGCCGAAAATGCTGCCTGCTACTGATGCTCCGGGGCCATCTCAGCCTCCACCTGCGGACATATCCAAGCGAAGGAAACCCGCTTCGATAGGCCGTTCCATAAGGACGTACCTCAAGGGCTGGAGAGGCCTTACAACTTTGACATACTAGCATAACTGGCTAATACACCTGCAAGTTGTCATTATACGAGCTCCTAAGGCTCTCTAAGGATCTTCGTGCCACATTGAGCGAAGAACTCCAGAATGTCGACGCTTACTTAGCCCAGGTCAACCCTACAGGGAAGACTCGTTAGCAGATCTCCAGGACAGCAATTGCAGATGCAATGCCAATCGTATTCACCCTACAGGACATATTAATCAAGACCAACTTGAATTATCGCCCCTTGTACTACACTGGATACATAGGCGACATCAAAGTGGATCAGATGACATCGATCCTGGCTCGTCAATAAGCATCATCCCGAAAATCTTGCTTGGGCATCCCTATGCACCGGCTAGCAGTGACCAATACTGCCATTAGCGGTTTCAATTCGGAAAGGAGCTATCCCTTGCGAAAAATCCGCTTGAAATGTAGATCGGTGATCTGAGTATGGAGGTTACCTATATTGTCATAGACGCATATACGTCCTATAATATCCTCTTAGGGCGTTCGAGGATACATGACTATCTGATCGCGTCGTCCATGCTCCACCAGTGCTTCAAGTATGTCAGTACGCACGGCCTCGTAAAGACGGAATTTGTCGACATTGATTCCTTTAAAGGGGTTGAGTCTTACTATTTTCTGAGGCTTGTCTATATAAGGAATCTAAAGAGCACGTAATTGACGAACTGGAGGCCATAACAGGGTTAGAGGACCTCTGAAAGTCTATTTCTAGGCCCATAAACTGGGCAAAGCCGCACCCATTATCGCAACGTTGCATAAAAGGTGTCTGGTTCCTCCGCCCTAGCTGCACAGTTGGAACCAATGGTTATCAGACTCCCGAGGTCCAGCCAAGAGCTAAAACTCGTCGTGGAGCTGATGGTGATCCGATTGCCAAAATCTAATCAAAGGTGATCAGAAGATGTGAGGTCCTCTGTGGAGCCGATGGTGATCCGATTGCCAAAATTCAATCAAAGGCGATCGAAAGATACGAGGTCCTCTGTCACGTCGATGGTTATCCGCCTCCTCAAGACAAGCCGACAGCCAAGTGTTGATCTGAGGCCCTCAAGCAAATCGATGCCATAAACAGAACCCTTGGTGGTCAAGCTGTCCAAGACGTCGCCCCAGCCTCTGGTCATACAAGGGGTAGTCGATGAGGAGGCAGAACTCGCAAAATATTTGGTTGCACATGTTGATAGTCCATCGGCTGATGATGTAATTCTGCTCGACAAAATACCTTATTTTATCAATAAAATATTGTCGTTGAACTATCCTGGGTATAATAAGCTTAATCTGATGTATGCTATGTAGCACGGTCTGGACATTAACCTGCACACACAGGTGACAACCGTCCATACTGTAAACCGACTTACTCCCATTAGAGGTGCCTACTTTCGAGTCCCAGGCAGAAGAAAAGGGGATCACACGATCATCTTCGGCCGAAGAGAAGGTCCTCAACCTTTCATGCCAGAAGAGTTCGATCTCGAACCCGACACTGGAAGGTTGTCGCTCTACCTATATAGTTCCCGAGCTAAGTATTTCATGAAAAAGCAAGGGTACGACATGGAGACTACCCCAGGTCTAAATTACAGCAATAGTCGTAATCGCCTTTGCAGCTGTCAGTCCCGGTTGGAAAACGTCGGGATTATTATAGCAAGTCCAGACACGGTCTCGGTTATGTTACACCAGCAACAACGCCCGAAAGCTCCGATGAGGAATACGAGTGGCATTCTCACTCATCCGAATCGCCTACATACGATTTCGATGATAGCATTGGAGATATATTTAGGCAGCCATTGTTTGTCAACATGGCATCTACTGACATTCAGGAAGAGGACAAAGATCTGCCCGAATCCATTAAATTGGAGCTATGGGCCCAACAACTGGATGCACAATAGGAGAAGCGGTTTGAACTATGAGACCTACCCACGGAAGATGAGGTCATACAAGTTGACCTCGCTGATGGATCCGCCTCGAAGCCAATCTTCATCAATAAAAGCCTGACGGATGATGAGCAGGAGTCGCTGTTGCAACTCGTCAGAGAATATATCGACATCTTCGCTTGGAGCTATGAAGACATGCCAGGGCTAAACCCCGAGATCGCACTTCATAAGCTCAATATTCGTTCGGACGCAAAACCAGTCAAACAATAGTAACGACAGTTCCGTCCAGACATCATAAACTCCATCGAAGCGGAAGTAAACAAGCTTATAGTTACCGGCTTTATCCGCAAGAAGCAGCACCCAGACTGGGTAGCTAATATAGTACCCGTCATCAAGAAAAATAGAAAGATCTGAATTTGCATTGACTTCCGCAATCTGAATGCGATGTGCCCTAAGGATGGATTCCCTCTTTCGATCATCGACATAATGATCGATAATACGTGTGGCTTCGAGCGCATGTCCTTTATGGATGGATTTTTGGGGTACAATCAAATCAAAATATCTCCAGATGATGAAAAGCATACGTTATTTCGAACATCGATCGATATATATTGTTACACAGTCATGCCCTTAGGCCTAAAGAATGCCAGAGCTACATATCAACGAGCTATGAGCGTCATCTTCAGAGATCACTTGCGCAAGACGGTAGAGTGCTACATTGACGACATCGTCGTTAAAAGCCGCTCGAAGGAGGATCACTTACATAATTTGAGGATAGTATTCGACCTTATGCGAGCGCACAATCTGAAGATGAATCCCACCAAGTCCTTCCTGGACGTGTCCAGCGGGAAATTCTTGGGCTTTGTCATTACTTCCCGGGATATTCACATAGACCCCGATAAAATAAAAGCAATCCTGGAGATGAGTCCACCGAGGAACCTCCACGAACTCTGAGGCCTTCAGGAAAGACTAGCCTACATCAGGAGGTTCATATCTAACCTCTCAGGGCGATGTCAACCATTCACACAACTCATGAAAAAGGCGTCTCTTTCGTATGGAATGAGGAATGTCAACGCGCTTTTGATGACATTAAGGAATACCTGTCGAATCCGCCGGTTCTGGTAGCCCCGGTCGTCGGAAAGCCCTTCCTGCTCTATGTACAGGCAATGGAACATACTCTCGACGCCTTGCTAGCACAGAACAATGATGCAGGGCACGAACAAGCCATCTATTACCTCAGCCGAATGATGGTGGGGCCGAAGCATAGGTACACCGCCGTGGAGAAGGTATGCCTTGCCTTGGTGTTTGCCGTTCAGAAAACACGACACTATGTGACAGGGCAGACCATCCATGTTGTCTCACGAGTTAACTCCCTCAAGGTTTTCATGACCAATTCGGACGCACTCAATTCTCGTCTAGCCACCTGGGCGATGTTGTTGTCCCCCTATGACATGGTTTTCGTTCCACAGAAGGCTGTCAAAGGTCAAGCCTTGGCCGACTTCTTAGCAGCCCATCCAGGCTCAGAAATAGCCAGAATCTATAAAGAAATCTCAGACAAAGTCGTTAACTCAAACATGACTTCACATGATGCCGTTTGGCGAATGTTTTTCGACGGTGCTTCAAGGACGGGACCCCAAGGTGATATTGTCGCTGGAGTCGGGATAGTATTAATTTCTCCCTCTGGATTGCTATTCAAATTCTCTTACTGAACCCTGTTCAAACAATGTAGCTGAATATATTGCTCTGGTCATCGGGCTCTGACTCGCAAAAGAAGTGGGGGTTGAATACCTAGAAGCGTATGGCGACTCGTAGTTGATTGTTAATCAAATCCGAGGCTCGTATAAGGTTCACAACGAGGACCTGATTCCTTATCATCAGACAGCAATTACCATCATTGCAACCTTGGAGGGGTTCTTTATAGAATATATACCTAGGCACCAAAATATTGAAGCCAACGCCCTAGCAGGCCTCGCCGCTTCCTTGGCGGTTCCAAACCATGCTCATTATCTAGTCGACGTGATAAGCCATGAACTGGTCTGTCCCAAAAATAACGTTCAACTAGGTACGAGTTACTCTACCCAGATAATCAATGACGTACAAGACTGGAGACTCCCGTTCATCGACTTTGCAGTCTACGAGATTCTGCCTGAGAATGTGAAAGAAGCAACTTCAATCAGAAGGCGTTCTATCAGATTCTTCTATGATACAGAAACAAAAATGCTATATCTACGATCCTACGATGTACTACTGCTATGCTGCCTATCAAATGCAGAAGCCAAAGAAGCCCTACGTGAGGTTCACGATAGCATTTGCGGGGCTCATCAATCTGGCCCAAAGTTGCAGGACCGTCTCCGCCGGATGGGCTATTACTGGCCTAAGATGGTAGTAGAGGATATCGATTATGCAAAGAATTATAGGGCTTGTCAGATCCACGCAGACTTCATACATCAGCCATCCGAATTCTTATACCCAACAGCAGCTTCTTGGCCATTTGAAGTATGGGGAATGGATATTATAGGCCCAATCACCCCGCCGTCGTCCAAAGGGTACCGGTTTATACTTGCAATCACCGATTACTTCTCTAAGTAGGCAGAAGCTGTTCCGCTGGCAGAGGTAAGGACATCAAACGTGATTAGTTTCATAAAACATCATGTTATCTACCGTTTTGGACTGCCCCAAGAATTATTCATGACAATGGTCCGCAGTTCGCAAGCCATGCTTTCTATCGATTCTGTGACAAGAATCGAATCCAGAACGTGGCTTCAATGACATACAACCCATCTGTTAATGGTCTAGCTGAAGCTTTTAACAAGACCATAATCAAGCTTCTCAAAAAGTTCGTGTCTTCAAACAAGCACGACTGGAATAAAAAGCTGGGCGAATGCTTATGGGCGTATCGTACTACAATTCGAACGGCTACAGGAAATACATTGTTCTCTCTGGTGTACGAGAGTGATGCAGTTCTCTCATTGGAGACCCAAATTCCCTCGCTTCGCGTGGCCCTTACTTACCGGTTGACGTCGGACGATAACTACTACCGACGACTACAAGAACTTGAAGCCTTAGACGAGAAACGTTTACAAGCTCAACAAAGCATCGAGCTCTATCAAGCACGCATCTCTCGAGCCTTCAATAAGAAAGTCAAGCAGAGGACGTTCCAAGTAGGTGATCTCGTCTTGGCCGTTTGTAGACCGATGGTCATGACTCACAAAACTATCGGCAAATTCCAGCCTAAATGGGAGGGTCCATTCATCATCGAGACCATTTTCTCTAACGGTGCACACCGGCTCGTGAAACAGAATGGAGACTTGCTCATGATGCCCATAAACGGCAAGTTCCTGAAGAAATACTATGTCTAAGGACATGCTGGTACTTCCTCAAACTACCAAATCTCCTAGACTGTCGAGTTATGTACACCAAGTACCTCTGAACTTACACTCTATTAGTTCCGAGTGGATTCACATTGCATCCCCCTGGGTGACAAGTCATGTATACTAATACCTCTTAACTTCCACCCTAATGCTTCACCCCGCCGGAGTTTACCAGGCTTATTGCCATCTCTGAGCAAACTTCCTGGTCCTGATTATCGTATATCACGTCCATATTACCTCTGATACCGATAGTCTCTTGACTTAAATCTGGAATAAAGTCATGGTGTTAAGACCACAGAACATATCACGTCCATATTACCTCTGTTGGGTTTTGTCTCAAAATCTATTACTCGCACCGCTAGTGCGTAGAAGAGTAATAGGTCCACCAAAATTTATTCATGATTATCGTATATCACGTCCATATTACTTCTGACATAGATAATCTCCTAAAATCACGGTGCTAAGGCGACAGAACCTATCACGTCCATATTACCTCTGTTAGGTTTTGTTTCAAATCTATTACCCGTACCACCAGTGCGCAAAAGGGTAATTGGTCCACAAAAATTATTCTAATCTATTACCTGCACTACCAGTGTGCAAAAGGGTAATAGGTCCACCAAAAATTATTCTAATCTATTACCCGCACTACTAGTGCGCAAAAGGGTAATAGGTCAACAAAAATCATTTAAATCTATTACCCGTACTACTAATACGCAAAAGGGTAATAGGTCCACAAAAATTATTCAAATCTATTGCTCGTATCTCTAGATACACAAAAAGGCAATAGGTCCACAAAAAAGTCCCCCAGTGGGATGTCCTCTACTAACCACAAATGCTGTATTAGGCCCCCTAGTACAAGCACTTCAGATATCATAAACAAAAGAATGAAGATAATATATCTTTTTTATTTCAAGTAAACAGCAACTACTCATCAGCAACACATAGTTTGGTGAGTAGGTCTTCCAGCTGTGCTGTTGAGCGCTCGATTTTCAGTTTGGCTCGACGTTCAGCTTCCTGGGTCAGCTTTTCAGCATCCTCAAGATGTCCATGAGCCTGCCAGTTGTCCTCCACCTTCTTCAGTACTTCCTCCAGAGCGGCAGAGGCTCGTGTGACCTCATCGGCCTCCTCGCAGATCTGCTCTCTCTCGGCGGGTGGCTTGGACCTTAGTCTCCAGAGATGCCAGCTTGGCTTAGAGCTGGAGGATCTGCTCACTAGTTTCAGCCATAGTACGAACAGTGGTCTCCTCACGAACTAGGCAAAACTCTTCCTTTCGGCTCAGCTTGTCGTACTTAAGAGATAACTTTTGGAGGTCTTTCTCCAAGGTGGGCTTCGTCGTCTCCAGTACAGCCTTCACCTTTTCTACGGCTGTTATGAGAAAGGCACGCTCCTGTTCCACTACAGCGGGCACGTTAACTTGTCGTAATTATTACAATTGGGTTAGGCGTCGATCAGCCTCTGCCAGTTTGTGCTCTAGAAGAGTAGTCATCCCTTCTCCACCCGGGAGCGTCTTCAGCAGTTCAATTTGACCGCAGGCACAATGACGAGCTACGGTGAATGACGTTCCTCCTCAAAGCAGCTTCTACCCCCCGTTTCAAATAGAGGTAAAAGCTCTCGACTATGTCCTTTGACGACTCGTCTAAGTTCTCCAAAGAGGACGACATCGAAGGGATAGCAACTAAGGAAGCTAAAGGCGTATGGAAAAGAGGCGCATCGGAGCTTGACGACCCTGTCAGAAGGGAAACAAACTCCGAGCGATGAGATTTCTGCGCAGCGGTAATCTTCTTCTCTGCGGTTCGAAGAAGCTGAAGACTGGGCAGAGCAAAAATTTCAATTTCTGGGGAAAAGGCAGCTTCAATCGACCCCGCATCCACCGAAGAGGTTGCAGGAGTCGCAATTTCTGTACTCAATACGGTGGAGGGCCCCTCGACTCGAGCTTGAAGGAGAGAAGGGATACTTCTTGTTTGTACTGGGTCAGCATCTGGGTCCTCTTCTATCCCTTCCTCTGCGGCTATATCCGCCATCGGTAGTGCAGAGGCAGGCCCTATAGGTCCAGAACAATCGACAATCAGGTTGACCCGAAGAAGATGGAGTTGAAGCAAAAAAATCTTTTTATTGGTAAGAATGTGACATAGCTTACCAGAGGTGGGGGCAAAGACTGGGGCTCAGTCGGAGTAGTCTCATCTCCTCCTGTCGCCTCCGCATCCCCTGTAAGTTCAACAGCGACGCTCGAACCGCCCACGTCTACCTTCAGCCCATGTTGCTCTGGAAAGAGACGTAACTATATCGACACCGGTTTGTGGGGACCCCACATCTCCAGGGTCAGATCTCAGAAAGGGAACCACATAGGCAGCGTCTGGTGACAGAAGGTTTGCTTCCTCCGATGCCTACAAAGAAGAGCCTTCAGATAATATTTCGAGAACAACACTGGGGCTTGTCGTGAAAGAACTTACCCCCGTGTTGACTTCGGTGTCACTATCCCTTTTCTCGACGGCAGGCCCATGGAACCTAGCCGTAACTCACTTCTAGGAATGAGGCCTATCGGTGACAAGGGCTCCAGGCCTATTTCGTTTACGCGGAGGGTTCGGTACAGGGGAAGCCGCGTGCATCGCCAAAGGAATTACAGAGGGCTGGAGATCTTCAGAGTTATCCTCCTCCTCCTCCGTGCCGTCAGAGTCAGAATCGAAAGCTTTCCTCTTCTCCTTCCACGTCCTCTTGTGGGATTACCTCTGTCGCTCCTCCAATTTGGTACCAATAATAAAACTGGTACGTGGATCAAAGTTGCTGGAGGGCGCGTTCACGGACACATGGCGAAGGGCTACCATATACGAGATATTCCCCGAAGTCTCGACGTCAGGCAGGATGAAGCTGGCCTAGGTGTGGGTCGCCGAATAATAGTGCCAGGCCCGAATACCATCCAAGATGCTCCCCTCGAAACCCAGGCAGGGATTAGGGTTATTCAAATATAATTGACTATACCCAAATTGCCGAGAGTATCGGCTGGGTAAGTATGGCTCCAAGTATATAATATTACGGTTGAGGTACACCAGATGTGAGGGGCGAATACTCTGCAACCAGCGAAATAGCTTTTCGGACAGGACCTGAGGTGCAGCAGCGCTATCGAGGTAAACACGTCCTATCTCTTCATCTGTAAAAGACGGGACCGACACAAAAAAGAAGTATCTGTCTACCCGCACAAGAACGGCTCGGCAGTCAGAAAAGGCGTTATAGTTCCAGGGCATGTCGCGATAGTGATAGATGAAGGCATCGTCACATGTCGCATTACCCTCCGGGTCAGGTCGTATCAGAGAAGGGAAATGCATCAGCAGCCACCTCATTAAATAATGGTACGGCAGCTCAATTCTGTTGAAGGCTTTCATAAATTTACGAGTAATAACTTTTGACGTAAAAATACGAAGATCTCGATGAATGCTGCATATCATATTTGGAAGCAGAGCCAACTTGCCTCCGAAGACCAGCTTCACCGTCGGAAGGATCAGGTTACGGCTGATCCTCTCAATCGAACTAGAGCCCCCGAGACGACACAAATCCTCAACCATATCATCAGGTACCCGGCCAGGATGGCCTTAGCAGACAGAGGTTGGGTATCATGATAAAAATAGCTGAAAGTGTCGCTCAGACTTCCAAACCTGTCACCAGCAGCCCGGGCCCTCTTGGTGCTTCGCACCTGAACACCCACTTTTTTCTGAGTCTGGGGACTCCTAACGGCAACCCGACCAGAGGCTCTAAGGTCAAAAAGATAACCGATCCAAGCCTTGGTATAAGAAAGGTTCCCTGCTAAGCTTTCGTCCATCTTCTTGGATATTTGTTGATAGGTGCCACTTCCTAGTATACGATAAGGAATCCGGGGAACCGCCGCTCCAGTTCCTCAAACTCTTCGTTTGTCGGGGTACACACCTCATAAACTTTATCTTCCCAGGGCAATTTGGACACATCATACATCTCATAAAGAGCAAGCACCATCTCTCCCCCGGGAGTAAAGAAGGTCCCAATCCGACAGTTGTACATCTCGAGCAGTGCTATAAACAACTTCGGGTTCATAAACAAGCCATAGCAGAAGCCCCTAACAGCGTAATAGAGGCTGATCTGTCGTAGGGTATCCTCATACTCCACCAAGATCTAATAGGTCAAATTGACCCATAGAGGAGAATGGTGCAGCCAGTTCAATAGCGAAAATCTGCCTGCAGGGTATGCCCCTTTACGAGCAATCCGATTCAAAAAAGTGTCAGCCTCGAAGAATCAGATATTGGGCCTCAGTTCGTTGATGAGACTGCTAGGAGCCAACCTAACGACAAAGTAGCTCATTGTCTCCTTTACTGCAACCACTGACCGCGTAGGATTATTAAAACGGATATGGCCTACAAAGACTCCATGTTGATCTAGAGTTAGGGAATTTGGCATCTTTCTCTCAAGAGGTACTATATTGAAACCTGATAGGGGGAAGTGGCGCTCCATTAGGGGTATGTGAATCGCTTCCCCCTGAAAATAGAAGTCCCAGCTCTCAGATATCTCTATGACGCTCGGGTCCAAAAGAGCCAGGGCATCCCCAAACAGAAACATAGGCTTAAGATGAGCGTCACTCAGTTGCCCAGAGTTAATCATGCTAAGTAAGTAGAAGAAGGATTGGCCTCTGATCTCCCTCAATCTGTCTTCAAATTGACCTCGGGAGATCTGAGTCGACACATCTTGGACTATATGGTCAAATCTAGCACCCAAGGCAGACTGAGCATATCCTACCAGAACCTCCCCTGAAGGAGCCGTAGGCAAGGTCACTGCAAAGATCAAAGAAAGAAGACATTCAGAAGAAAACAGAAATAAATGGATTTTTAAAGCAATACACAGAGCCGATGCGGCTCAGTTACAAAAGGAGCATATACGGCTCAAATCAAGTAACACATACGACCAAGACAAATAGAACATATGCGGCCCAAATATAGGGAGGATCCATGCAGCTCAGTCATATGACACCTATGTGGTCCAGATACAGACAGGGTACATGCCGCATGTGCTCTAATAGTTATGCGGCTTGGTCCATGCGACCCAGTCTCACAGAGCACATGCCCTATGGAGACCAACTGTGCACTAAAGACATTGAAGCCTTGGCACATCGGTGAAATATGGTCAGACCTGCGCATAAAACATGCGACATGGCTGTTTAAGTTCGAGTGATCATTCTCCCTCCTTACCCTTGATAGAAGGTTGAACGTCCGGATGGAAAGAGGGTGACTTCTCCAAAATGGGCCCCTTTCATTTGTCGGCGGTGCTAGTGGCTTTAGAAGCTTTGGGGGCCATGGCTAGTCGGAGAAGATGAAGAAAATACAGCAAAGAGAATGAAATTTGAAAGAGAGTAGAAAAAATTCTCTCTCTGTCATACGGCCTGTACTTATAGGCTAAACAAAAACTGGAAACGGATAGGCGCCATTTCGGTTATCGTACCATTAAAGATAATGATGACCTTTTGGATTTTATCCTTAGTAACCGTCATCTTTATCTTGAAAAGAGAGCCTAAATCTTAAAAGCAAATCCGAGCATTAAATGCGGCAGCGACAGCTGGACAGAGTCTCTCTGCGGCTCAAAATTTTCCTGTAGATCGAAAACTCCCTGTGGCTCGAAGCTTCCTTGCGGCTTGACATTTTATGCATGTCTCCATGCTTCTTACTCAAAGTATTCTAAATTTATAATTTGAAAACTTTGAAGAGGGTCTTGTAGAAGCATAGAAAAGATGGAGTTTATGCGGATTATCACTCCATACGGCTAAGTGGACGCGAGCCATAGAAGCAAGGCTCTCGAAGATCCCATGCGGCCAAGTGAAACCAAGCCACGGAAGGAGTGCTCCTGGAGACCCATACGGCTAAGTAGACTCGAGCCATAGAAGCAAGGCTCTCAGAGATCCCATACGGCTAAGTGGACTCGAGCCGCAGCAGCATGGCTCTCAAAGACTCCATACGGCTAAGTGGACTCGAGCCACAGAAGTAAGGCTCTCGAAGATTCCATGCGGCCAAGTGAAACAAAGCTGCAGAAGGAATGCTTCTGGAGACCCCATGTGGCTAAGAAGACTCGAGACGCAGAAGCAAGGCTCTCGAAGATCCCATGCAGCCAAGTGAAACCAAGCCGCAGAAGGAATGTTCCCGAAGATCCCATGCGGCCAAGCGGAGCCGAGCCGCAGAAGAAAGGCTCGTAAGGCCACTATGCGACCAAAACGATTCAGGATCTACTTTGTGGTGGGGGGGAGGACATGATGAGAACGTAAAATGTTATATTTTTATCCCTTAATGTTCACCATTTTATGCTAATTTTATGAATAAAGGTACTGATTATATTTATATTTTACTGTAGGATGAATTTGGAGACACTATGTGCAAAATAGAGCTAAAATGCAATTCTGGACAGTTTTGACACCTTTCACCGAAATGGACATAACTTTCTCATCCGAAAAGCAATGGAGGTGATTCAAAAAGTTTTGGAAAGATAAGACACAGGGCTAAAACTTTTATAGTTTGTGTTTTTCGCAAATCAAGCTGCATCATGAACGAAATCAGACTTGAAGTTGGGTCAAAGATGCTGTGAACAAAAATAGGAACCAAAACAACCATGTTCCTACTTGTTCTATGACTTATTCTATTTGGTTTGAAAAGTTGTAACTTTTAGAGGATATGTGGGGAGATATTGTGGGCTTGACACAACTAATTTATGGTGTATAAAAGGGGGTAGAAATCATGAGAATACACAACATAACTCTTCTTCTCTTCTTCTCCAACTTTTCTTTTAAAGTTTTGATGAACATGTTCGGCTAAAGTCTTGTTGGTCGAAGTGTACGAAAGCCTCGGAATCAATAAAAACTTGTGAGATCTAATTTATGTTTATATGTTTGATTTGTACTTTGAGTATCAAATGTTTTTTATGCATATTTTATGATTATCTTGTTTAATTACTAGGATGCATACTAGTTTATTACTCTTGATAATCTACTGCTAAATTAGATATCGAATTCGGAATTGTTCGATCCCTCTAATTTATGAAGCAACCAAGATTTAATAAATTACTATTTTGTATTATTAAATCTTAGGAAGAAACCATTCGACTAAATTAAATGCAACCGCTTGTGCTTGTATTGTTTTGTTTCATCGATCTCATTGAGTTTAATAAGCTACTAGATTAAATCTTTAGCGCTTGTCTGGGGTTGTTTAGTAGTTAAGGTTAATTAGGTTGCTTGTTTCTAATTAACTGTGGCTAAAGGAGATAGAAAAATAATTCCAACGATGAATATTCATTATACATATCAATATATATTTGCATCTATGATCAGTTTTAAGATTCCGATGGTAGACGTAGACTTCGACCAACATTTGTTATTTTGATTTATTTTCGTATTCTACTTGCTTTTTTTTTATTGACATTCATTTTATTCACCCCCCATCCTTGTTCACATAGCATAAAATTATACTAATTACTCTCCGTGGGATCGATCCTTACTCTCACTTCTACATATAATCTTAAGTGTAAAGGTTTTATTTTTGGATGCCTACGACAGCACACCAAATTTTGGTGCCGTTGCCGGGGAGTAATTTTAGTTAATTTTTGTGCTTTTGTGATCTTTATTTCGTTCTTGTAATAAAATATTTTTTTCTGTTGGCAAAAAAAAAAATTAACAGGACATGATGACCAATTCTCAACAATTTGGCACTTGGCTGGATCTTCCATCTAGGCACGCTAATGAGGTAAATGTTTCTTCTCTTCAACAACAAATTGCTAGTTTAACTTCTCTTGTTCATCAATTGGTTGCAGGTGGTAACATGCAAACAACAATGGCTTGTGAGATTTGTTCAATAGTCGGGCATCCAACTGATATGTGTCCAATACTTGAAGACGAGCCCAATGTAACTCAAAATTTTCTAAAGTACCAGCAGTACAAGCAACCATATCTCCATGAACAACAATCGAACCAAACTTCTAATTCTGGTATGTCTCTAGAAGATATTGTTAAGTCTATTGCCACTAATACCTTGCAATTTCAACAGGAGACAAGGGCCAGTATACAGGAGACGAAGGACAGCATCCAAAGTTTGAACAATCAAATGAGCCAAATGGCTACAACAATTAAAATGTTGGAGGCACAAAGTTCGAAAAAATTATCATCTCAAGCGATAATAAATCCGAAAGAAAATGTAAGTACACTCGTTTTGAGAAATGTTAGAGAGGTTGACAACCTAGTAAAAGAAACACCTACATTGCTAAAACAAGAAGAAGAAAGAAACAGCGCTGCAGATGCAAACATTCCTAATGACGACGTAGTATCTAATGCACATGAAGTTTTTGAACTTAATGACAAAGATGGGTTCAATATTGTCGTCAGCGAACATCTCAAGAAAAAGAATGTGGAGCCAGCCTTGAGTAATAATTTGCATAAAATTGTTGCAGGGTTGAATAATTTTATAAAAAGACAACAATCAGGTAATATGCCTTATATTTCATTATCGATTTATGACAAAAGGCCTTTATCCTCTATTTTGCAGGCCTCTATTCAAGATGTACAATCTTTGCGTAGTTTTCTCAAGTGTGCATAGAGTCGAGTCAACGACGTATTAAACAAAGGCGCTGCTTGGGAGACAACCCAAGGGGAGTTTGTTCTTATTCTTGTATTTTTATTTTTGTTTGTTTTTATCTTTTCTTTGCATTTAGACTTTCATTTGTGACAATGTCAGTTTTAAATGTGGGGGAGGGGATTTAAATTATTTTAAGCAGTTTCCATTTTTTTTATGTTTAAAAAAAATGAGTTTTTATTTTATTTTTTTGTGGTTTTCAATAAAGTTTTATTTTATTTTATTTTCAAAAAAAAAGTTTTGTTTTTTTTGTGATTTTCAATAATTTTTTTGTTGTGTATGTCATGAACAAGAGTTAACTAAGTTTAATAAAATTCATAACATGATTGAATAAATACTCTTTTCAACTTAGAATTAATTAGTATAGTTATTTTTCCTTGAGGATGGTTGTGACTAAATTTGGTAGACAAAAGCCGATGAGATTTTGAGCCTTTAGACTGACACATCAGTCTTACTATTTTCTTTGATGAGAGTTATTCTTCCATGGACTTGTTTCTCTAGAACTTGCTTAGATTCTCTTCGAGGTCACATCGACACATGCGTACATGAATATGATTAAGGCCATATTTGTTATGCGCTACATAAGCCAAATATCCTACCCTAAAATTATTTTTCCTTTGGTTGAACCCCTTTAAGCCTTATTGCTTCTATTTTGTGAATCCATATTACAAGCTTTAACCTAAAAAAAAATCCTTACCTAGGCCAGAAAACTAGTGGAGCATTATGATATGTATGGGTGTATAAAAATAAGTGTGGGGGTATTTGAATTTCTAGTTTGGCTACATATTTTTATTCTCAAATTCTTGAGTTCCATCATGAAAAAAAAAGAAAAAAAATGATGAAAATGAAAGAAAAAAAGAAAATGAAAAAAAGATGATGAGAAAAAGAACGAAAGAAAGAAAGAAGTAATGAAAAAAAATGATGGAGGAATTTACTTTTGATATTCATTTTCATAATTCTTCCTCCAATTCCAATAAAGGGGTATGTTGAATGTTTTAAGGTCAATTTGAAGAAGCTAAATGGGGTGATTGGTTTTATATATTTTATATATGCGAGCTTGAGTTAAATCATTTTTGCTCCACTAGTTTTGATGGCTTTTGAGCTACACTCCCAAAATATATCCTACCTTAATCCTAAATCCCGCTACAACCCATAAAAAGTCCTTATGATTTGTGTTATGCATGTGATCCAAGTGGTGGAGAATGAGAAGATATGCAAGCTTATGGTAGATCATTTCTATTGGAATAAATTTGAGCGAAACACATACCCTTCAAATATACGAGAGTTGAGTGTTTATTCCCGTGAGGGACTACCAATTTAGTTTACTCTACCTTCAAATAAAATTACTTACTAAGTAATTAGAAGTTGTTTAAGAATATGTTTTCATGATATGTTATGAGTTTTGAAGAGCATGTTTATTCTTTATTTATGACATTACAACCTTGATTTTTATTTTGAAAATAAATAAATAAGAGTTTTGTCCGAGGACGAACAAAAGTTAAGTGTGGGGGTATTTGATGAGAACGTAAAATATTATATTTTTATCCCTTAATGTTCACCATTTTATGCTCTTTTTATGAATAAAGGTACTGATTATATTTATATTTTACTGTAGGATAAATTTGGAGACACTATGTGCAAAATGGAGCTAAAATGCAATTCTGGACAGTTTTGACACCTTTCACCAAAATGGACATAACTTTTTCATCCGAAAAGCAATGGAGGTGATTCAAAAAATTTTGGAAAGCTAAGACACAGGGCTAAAACTTTTATAGTTTGTATTTTTCGCAAATCAAGCTTCATCATGAACGAAATCAGACTTGAAGTTGGGTCAAAGATGCTGTGAACAAAAATAGGAACCAAAACAACCATGTTCCTACTTGTTCTATGACTTATTCTATTTGGTTTGGGAAGTTGTAACTTTTAGAGATATGTGGGGAGATATTGTGGGCTTGACACAACTAATTTATGGTGTATAAAAGGGGGTAGAAATCATGAGAAGAAACACACTACACAACACAACTCTTCTTCTCTTCTTCTCCAACTTTTCTTTTGAAGTTTGATGAACATGTTCGGCTAAAATCTTGTTGGTCGAAGTGTACGGAAGCCTCGGAATCAATAAAAACTTGTGAGATCTAATTTATATTTATATGTTTGATTTGTACTTTGAGTATCAAATGTTTTTTTATGCATATTTTATGATTATCTTGTTTAATTACTAGGATGCATACAAGTTTATTACTCTTGATAATCTACTGCTAAATTAATTAGATATCGAATCCGGAATTGTTCGATCCCTCTAATTTATGAAGCAACCAAGATTTAATAAATTACTGCTTTGTATTATTAAATCTTAGGAAGAAACCATTCGACTAAATTAAATGCAACCGCTTGTGCTTGTATTATTTTGTTTCATCGATCTCATTGAGTTTAATAAGGTACTAGATTAAATCTTTAGCGCTTGTCTGGGGTTGTTTAGTAGTTAAGGTTAATTAGGTCGCTTGTTTCTAATTAACTGTGGCTAAAGGAGATAGGAAAATAATTCCAACGATGAATATTCATTATACATATCAATATATATTTGCATCTATGATCAGTTTCAAGATTCCGATGGTAGACGTAGACTTAGACCAACATTTGTTATTTTGATTTATTTTCTTATTCTACTTGCTTTTTTTATTGACATTCATTTTATTCACCCCCCCATCCTTGTTCACATAGCATAAAATTATACTAATTACTCTCCGAGGGATCGATCCTTACTCTCACTTCTACATATAATCTTAAGTGTAAAGGTTTTATTTTTGGGTGCCTACGACAGCACACCAGGACACGTGGCAAGTTGACCAAGTCTCAACCACCCATATTTGCTGCAACAAAGAAATCTCAACAAATCCACCAGCTAGCAGCCAAAGAGCGAGTCTTCGTGTGCTGTTATAGCCACGTGGCCACGAGACCATCTATGCGGCCCAAAATATACATCATTCCAAAATTACAATAAATAGCAGGGTACCACACCCATGCTAAAGGCTGGCAATTTCCTCAAGAGCAAAGACTGTGTCTGATAGTCCAAGGAGTAAGGCAGAGTTGCTACACTTTCCCGAGCCTCCATCGTCACCCCCCAGAATCAAAAATTTAAACAATTATACTTGGACTGTTTCCTAGGATTTATTTCTAGGCTTTCTTCTGTACAAGCGAGTTTGCAATCAAGTTCAATTCATCTGTAATTTTTGTGCTTGATATCTAATGGCAAACATGGTCCTGATTGAGGCCCTATACAGCGTACATATCACTCCCATTTTCCGTTATACGTATTTCCAATATACGTATGCAGATTTCGACCCGTATTTTATTTACTGTATTTCTGTATTTTTTATTGCTTGCCTTGATGTATTTTGGCTAAGGTTGACCTTGGGTTGTGTTTGTCCAACTTGACTTGCTTTGGATGGCTTGGTTTGGTTTATTTTGATGGTTGGTTCAACATGTTGAACCATCCCCTCTCTTTGTAAAATCCAACCACCCCTTTCTTTCTCTTCATTACTTTCATTTATTTTTCTCCTTCTTCTCCATTACTCTCCCACCAACCTAGAGAGATTAGGCAAGTGCAGATTGCTTCATGATGGATCTTTTATTTTATTGTTCTATCTTTTTCTCTACATGATTCTAAGCATCATTAGAACTTGGAGTTTTCGGTTTGGACGAATGAATTTTTGTAGATCTAAGTTTGTAGCATTTTTGGTTTTCTTGGGTTTTGATCTACCAAACTTCATTATTTTCAAGTTTTGATTGTTCTATGTTATAGATAATTCGATTGTACCTAAAATGGACCTTTGAAAAGTTAGATTTTGATTTGTTTTGAGGAAGTTATGGCCAAAGTAAGATTTGGACATCTTCTATGTTCATTTGTCCTGGTTCTGGCAGGGACAATGACTAGTGCTGGCCGTATAGTGCCGTATAGTGCTGGCCGCATGGCTGCATAGTGTCAGAGATTGTCAGTCCGCATGGCTGTATAGTGCCGTATAGTGCTGGTCGTATGGCTGCATAGTGCCGTATAGTGCCAGTCCGCATGGCTGCATAGTGCCGCATAGTGCTGGCCGTATGGCTGTATAGTGTCATATAGTGCCAGTCCGTATTGCTACATAGTGCCACATAGTACAGGTCGCATGGATGCATAGTGTCGCATAGTGCCAGTCCACATAGCTGCATAGTACCGTATAGTGCTGGCCGTATGGCTGTATAGTACCGCATAGTGCTGGTCGCATAGCTGTATAATACTGGCCGCATAGCTGCATAGTACCGCACAGTGCTGGCCGCATGGCTGTATAGTACCTGGTCGCATAGTACTAGTCCGGATAGATACATAGTGCCGTATAGTACCTATTTTGGCTATTTTATGTCCCATTTGGCTGATTTGTCGCCAGAATTTCTCCCAACTTCCAACATAAAAGTTGTAGATCTTTTTCTTGGCTTCAAAAATATGTTACTAGCTATTTTATGTAAGTGTCTCTCATTCATAATAATATAAGGATAGAACATGATAGTGGTCTGTTAAGGCGCACTCTTAACAGGTAACAAGTAACATGACATTATAGTGGCCCATCGTGGCACACTCTTGACAAGTAAACCTGACATGTAATCTTAAATGCTGTTACGACGGCTATCTTGACATGCTGAATAATTACTCATCTTGACACCGTGGGTGATTGTTCTTGAATGTGCTTGTATAAGCTACCAGTCTCGTCTCGCATCATGTCTAGGAGTTGCATCCCTGGTTACCACGGTCAAAAATTTATGCTGAATCTGACTAGGTTAATTACTAGATTATTTAAAGTAGCTCATATAGAGAGATGTTTACAGTTACAGGCGATCCCGTTATCCTGGCCACACCTGATGGACTTGTAGCCTGCCGACGAGTAGGACACATTTCCAGCCCACTGTCATATGGGGCCTTCTTGAAACAAGTAATATGCACACTGTCATGTGTTGCACTCAAAGTCACCTAATAATTCTTGATAACTCTTTTATGAACCTCGTCTGGATAACCTGGATAGTTGCAGGACTTGTGACTGCCGAAACATCTCATTGCATCTTGCTAGTAACTAGGCTTATGATAACCCTAGTTATTTAAAGTATCAAGCTGTACTCTTTGCTTGGCCGTGAATGTTGGATGGAGTCCAATCCTGTCTAGTCTTGTCTAGATCTAGTACATGGCCATCTCAGGACATGCTTGCTTACGCTTTACACTTAGCAATAAATGGCTAGAGACCCGATTCTGTTCAGGCGATGGGTTGCAACCCCGATCCTTGTTTGGTTTAAGAATTGTAACCTGGCTTCCGAAATAGTTCATCATCCTCTCGTCATTTATTGCCTTATTTACATTTCATGTTTTCCTATTATTATTCTTGTTTATGTTCTGACATGTTGGTTTTAGTTCTTAAGTGAAGCCTCCCTTGTGGCACTTGCTCTTTCTGGGGTCTGACCCAGCAAGTTTTGTATGGCCAAATTTCGGAGCAGCACCCGAGGATATCCCAGCCTTCCAGCCAGATGGTGAACACTAGACGTAACCCTGGCAACGAGTGGGTTTTATTTTGCTCTCCCACTCTATTATAAATTATTCTTTTGAGGCATTTTGCCATCGAGCAAGTGTTAGCTCGTGTTGAATACTTTTATTTCTTGTCTGCCTAAGGGCTGTAACATAATTGACAAATCCTAGGGTTGATCATGTATGACTGAAACCCTTGCTAGTCCTCGTATTTTGTACGACTAGCTTCATGATCATCTGTATATGAAATGTATGGGACGTCTTACTATTGAATATCTGATGGTCTAAGATCTTGTAATTATTATTACTTACTTGAGATTGAGACACTAGGCTTGTTCTTGACCATAAGAGACTAATGGCTTGTAGATAAACCCTCATACATCTAGACAGTCGTGACCGTATATCAAGGTAGATTACACTTCTATATACGTAGCTGGCTTTGTCTGTCCCCCGCTCTCCAATATTCTGGTTCTGGGACGTGACATGGTTTAAGTGGTGGTCCATGCTGGTCTTGTAAATCAAGATGTGTGAGAGTTTTACCGGATAGATGTCTCAATTAGCACTCGCCTTTGATCTCGACTCGTGTCTTCTAATCTTCCTGAAATCTTGGCCTGGTCACATGCTTATATCCTTGATCTATCTTGGTCCTTTCTTAATGTTCCTCGTGTCATTTTCTTCAGTAGCATTGCTCATGGTCCTGCTGATCAGCTAGAAGGAGAACCACCAGTGAACCAGCCTCAACAAGGAGACCAAGCCCAGCTCTCAGGAGCAGCCTCCCGAGTTATGCCTTCCGGGGATCCAGAGCCACCAGTTCAGCCAGCTCAGCCTACAGAGCCTGACAATGGAGTCTTGGTAGGACTCATTCGGGGATTACTCGCCTCTCAAGATCGCCGGGGCGATGCCCTGCACCAGACAATACAAGATACTATAGGCAGAGTGGGCTACCAAGGTAACAGTGCAGCCAACAATTTTAAGCACTTGAACCCTCCCTTCTTTGATGGCAGTGAAGATGCTATTGCTGTCGATGCTTGGCTTCAGGACATAGGGGTTATCCTAGGACTCCAGAGGAAGAGAAGGTGGCTGTAGTGCGCCAATAGTTATTGGACTTAGCCCGCACCTGGTAGGCGATATTAGCAGTTGGATTGGCGGCACCTGTCCCATGGGCGACATTCAGTGACAAGTTTCAGATAAAGTACTTTAATGCAGTGGCTCGATATGATCTGCAGACGAGATTCACTAATTTGAAGCAGATAAGCAGGACGGTCGATGGATATACGATCGAGTTTTTAAGACTGAGTCGGTTTGCTTCCACCTTGGTGGCAACCGAGTTGGATAGAGCGCAACGGTTTCAGCAGGGACTCCACCTAGAAATTATTCTAGCTGTGGAGCAATTCGAGCATCGAACTTTTGATGCTATCTTGAGGACAGCTAGGAGGTACGAGTATACCTCACAGAGGATCATGGACCGAACCGAAAGTAGAAAGAGGTCCCATGGGCATATGAGTCTGTCCTCAGCACCAGCCCCGGCCGCTAGGGCTTTGTCAATTGGAGTTCCCCGAAGGACGAATTTAGTTACGTCTGTTCAGCATTCAATACCGATGTACCCTCAGCAACAGAAGCGAAGGCAGTCTTCCGTAATGGGCTGCACTCATTGTGGAAAGCCAGGACACGTTATTTTGGAGTGTCGCAGAGCACAGGAATTATGCTTGGCTTATAGGGAACCGGGCCACATGATAGGGTCCTGCCCTAATAGAGCCAGTCCATCCTTATCGAACCTAACTAGTCTATCGGTTAGGGGACCAACCCTAGCACCAGTATAGCAGCAGCAGCAGTACTAGCCTCCGAGGCCATTGCCGCCTCAGGCGTAAGTCTTCCAGCAGCATAGACCCCAGTATTATGCCCAGACCCAAGCTCAGATGCAGAACCGGCAGCAGCAGAGGGGACCAATACCCAGAGGGCAAGGTCAGGCTATGGTTCTGACCGTGGAGGAAGAGTTAGCTTCAGGTGAGGTGGTGGCAAGTACTATTCTCGTCAACTCTTTTCCAGCATCAGTATTATTTGATTCGGGTGTATCGTATTCATTTATGTCTGCACGATTCGCTACATAGATAGGACTGGAGTCCGAGTCATTATCAGTAAGGCCCAATATACTTACTGGTAACGGTCTTGTGGGAGTAGATAGAGTATTTTCCTCGTGTCGAATCATAGTTAGCGGTAGAGAGTTTCCCGCTAGGTTGATAGAATTTTTGATAGCCAACTATGATGTGGTCCTAGGAATGGATTGGTTGAAGGAGCAATACGCAAGAATAGACTGCCATATTAGCAGGATTATTTTTGGTATTCCTAGTGAGGCAGAGTTTTCATTCTCTAGGGGCGAAGTAGAACATTCTTCCCCACTCTTGCAGATGGCAGTAGCAGAGAGGCAGTTCAGTTTCCCATAGTCGTTGAAGAGTTTCCAGACGTGTTCTCCGGAGAGCTTCCAGGCATGCCGCTAGAGAGAGAGAGATAGAGTTCACTATTAATTTGCTTCCAGGTACGGCACCGGTATTAGAGAGAGTCTACAGGATGGCACCTTCGGAGTTGGAGATTTTGTACAAGATGATTGAAGAACTCAGAACCAAGAGATTAATTCGTGCTAGCGGATCGTCTTAGGGAGCCCCGATGCTTCTTGTGAAAAAGAAGGATAGTACGTCAAGATTATGTGTTGATTATCGTACCTTGAACTCTGTAACAATCAAGAACAGATATCCTCTACCAAGGATAGATGACTTATTTAATCAGCTCAGAGGAGCAGTAGTATTCCTAAAGATTGACTTACAATCAGGGTACCATCAGATCAGAGTTAGAGAGAAAGATATCCCGAAGACAGCGTTCAGATCAAGATATGGACATTGGGAGTTCCTTGTTATGCCATTTGAAACGACCAACGCGCCAGCCGTATTCATGGACCTCATGAATCGTATCTTCGTGCCTTATTTGGACCAGTTCGTGGTAGTGTTTATAGACGACATCTTGGTCTATAACAAGAGTAAGGCGGAGCATGAGCAGCATCTCAGAGTAGTCCTTCAGATTCTCAGAGAGCACCAGTTGTATGCAAAATTCAGAAAGTACGAGTTTTGGCTTGATCGTATTTCGTACTTAGGTCATATCATCACCAGAGGTGGAGTAGAAGTTGACCCCCAGAAGATAGTGGCTATAGAGACATGGCCAGTTCCCAGTACCGTCGTAGAGGTTCGCAGTTTTCTAGGATTAGCGGGCTATTACCAGCGATTCGTATCAGACTTTGCTAGGATTTCAGCACCCTTGACTCAGTTGACCCGTAAGGATGTGCAGTTTGCTTGGACAGTCGAGTGTCAGAGTTCATTTGAAAAGTTGAAACGAGGATTAATGACGACCCCCATTCTCACTCTTCCAAATGGGACTGGAGGATTTTCAGTTTATTGTGACGCTTCAGGCAGAGGATTGGGATGCGTATTGATGCAACATGGTAAGGTAGTAGCTTATACGTCATGCCAGCTTCGTGACTATGAGAGGGATTAGCCTACCCATGACTTGGAGTTAGCAGCAGTAGTTTTTGTATTGAAGCTTTGGAGGCATTATTTATATGAAGATCGGGTGGAGATTTTCATCGACCACAAGAGTCTTAAGTATGTGTTTACTCAGAAGGATCTTAATATGCGTCAGCAAAGATAGCTAAAGCTACTAGTAGATTATGACATCAACCTACAGTATCATCCCGGGAAGGCCAACGTAGTAGCAGATGCATTGAGCAAAAGAGCTGGAGTTTATTTCCTAACAGTGCAACCAGAATTGTTAGCCGATCTTCAGAAGATAGGGATAAAGATAGTTCTCCATACTACTGTGGCATTGATGGCCAGCATGCAAGTTCAGTCCAGCATAGTTGACAGGATCAATATGGCACAATCAGCAGATTCCAAGCTTCAGCGGCTTAGAGCAGAGTGTAAAGTAGGACGAAGAGCAGAGTTATGTATTCACGAAGATGGTACTCTCTGACATGGGAGGCATCTTTCTCTACCAAGTGGTGATATCAGACAGGAGATCATGGCAGAGGCTCACAGTTTTTACTATTCAATTCATACCGTTGGCACGAAGATGTACGGAGACATCCATCAGCATTTCTGGTGGAATGGCATAAAGAGGGAGATAGTCCGGTTTGTCTCTCGATGTTTAGTTTGCCAACAAGTTAAAGCTGAACATCAGAGACCAGCTGGACTTCTTCAACCTTTATCGATCCCAGAGTGGAAGTGGGAGCATATAACCATGGACTTTGTAACTGGGTTACCAAAAGCCCTGGCTGGCAGGGATGTTATATGGGTTATCGTCGATCGTCTCACGAAGGTAGCTTATTTTCTCCCATTCAGAGTTGGTCAGTCGACGGATCAGCTAGCAGAGATGTACCTCAGACAGATTGTTAGATTGCATGGAGTGCCAGTTAGTATTATATCAGACAGAGATTCAAGATTCACATCGCACTTTTGGCGGAGTCTTCAAGAGAGTTTAGGGACTCGTCTCAAGTTCAGTTCAGCATATCATCCGCAGACAGATGGTCAGTCAGAACGCACGATTCAGACACTTGAAGATATGTTGCGATCTTGTACGTTGGACTTCGGTGGTTCGTGGGAAGATCACCTGCACCCAGTGGAGTTCTCCTATAACAACAATTTCTAGGACAATATCCAGATGGCACCCTTTAAAGTACTGTATGGCAGGAAGTGCAAATCCCCATTAGCCTGGGATGATATAGGTGAGAGGAAGATGCTTGGTCCAAAGATGATTACGCAGACAATCGAGGTGGTCAGACAAGTCAGAGATCATCTACGAGTTGCCCAAGATCGCCAGCACCATTGGGCCGATTCTCATCGTCGTCCCCTTGAGTTTTCAGTCGACGGCCACGTATGTAACTCCTCTTCCCGAAATTCCCAGATTATTTTATTTTTCTCTAAAACGTGTTTTGGAGTTGGTTCTCTTCTAAAGATACAAACGTTATATGTTTATTATATTTTATTTCAAACTAGTTTAAAATTTATGCTTTGAAAATAATGTTTCGGTTTTAAAAATATTTACTTTCAAATTATATTATCCGAGTCATAAGAGATGTTGGATTTTTAAAATGATTTCAGTAATAAATATTCTAAACGACAAACAAGATTTGTTTGTTTTAGAAGTTCAGGAATATCTTGCATTATAAATTATTTTTATGATAATCGAACTATTTGAGTTCAGATTTGAATTTATATGTGATTTAAATTATGGCATCGTTGTATCTAAATTCTTATAATAACTATTATTTGAATTTAATAGTTGATTCATACTAATATGTTTTATGTTGTTTTATAGCAAATAATATTATTTTATAATATTATGATAACGGATGTTTAAAAATTTAATTTATATGATTTAAATTATTTGATCACCGATTTAAATGAGCATCGTTATCTACTAATAGATTTTGATTGAAATAAATTGTTTTATTTGGTTTAAGACAAATACCCATCTATTAGAATTTAATATTATTTAATATCGGTTTAAAACTGATAATATTATCTACTAACGAGTTTCCGATTTAAATGCATTTAAATTGAAGGGAACAACTTACCTATTGAAATATCCTAACCCTAATAGAATTCTTCCTAAAAGTTATATATATATATATATATATATATATATATATATATATATATATATATATATATATATGCCAATCCTCTTATTTCTTCCAGGAAGACTATATGCAACCCTAACTTTCCGTCCACAAAACACGCAACTACCACCATCATCGTCGTGACGCCATACACCGATGACCTCCCCCAGTGCCGGCTTTGTACCACTCTGATCTCTGCAACCAAACCCCCGTATCCTTACTGTCACAACCATCGTCATCGCCATCACTCGATATCAAGCCACCGCCACCAACGTCAACTGGTCACCACCACCATCCATAACAACCCTCCGACCGACCGATCCCAACACTCCTCCACGAACTCCACAAGCCCTCGACACCAGGACACCTCGTCGAGAGACCCGTCCGATCCGTGCCTCCCCTGTCCGCGCTCGATCCCTCGACCATCCTCCTCTTCCATCGCCAATAACCCCACCAATCGACCACCATAGTCACCACCCCTGCCACCACAGTCGACCCAATCACCACCACCACCGTCCATCGTCACCACTACATACCAAAATATCACTGCCACCCAACTACTAACCTGAGCTCCGCTCCAAGACTCCCTCTCCGTGCCGTGTTGTCGTCGTCTCACACGACCCGAAGCGTCGCGCTGCCCTTCCGGCGAGCATCGCACACACCGAGCCATGCTCGCGCATCCAGAACCAACGACCACGGCAGCGGAATGAGTTGTCCCGAATACCGTCGCGACCGATCCCCCGCTTGGACCACCTCGAGCGGATCGACCTCCGACGCCCGATCTCCACACGCTCTATCGCGCCAAGACAGACCTGTCGCCAACCGCCGCTGGCCATGCTTGGGGGGAGAGTGCACCTCCTCCGTCGCACCGGTAATTCTACCACACGCGTCTCACACCGCCGGCTCCGGCTGCCACAGACCCGCTGCCCCGACTGCTCCGGTCAGTCGCACGCCTCTATCAGCCAGGCAATCCTGCCCCGGGAGCTACCTTTCCCCGTAGCCGTCGATGCTGTGGCTCCATCTCCGCACGTCTGAAGACCCCAAAACCTCGGTAAGCCTCTCTCTCTCCCCTTTCCCTCTTCTGATCGAGCCTCTTCTTCTCTTAGGGTCTGCTTGGCAATTGTAGGGGTAGCAGTTATGAGGTGTTTTTAGAGTACAGGTTATGAGCGGTTATGAGGGATCCGATTTTGGATGGTTTTTAAGTAGCGGCTTTTAAACCAGTCCAATCCATGCTTGGTAATTCACTAACGAGCGGTTCTGAAAATTTTTTACACGAATAAATTAAATAGGGAAGGGTATCAGTAGTTATAATTATATATATTTTTGTGAGGATATAAATGGAATAAAAAAATAGAGCCGCTCAAAACCCACCGATTTGGGGTGTTTATAAAGCCACCCAAAAATACATTACACCGGTTTTGGGGGGGTTTTGAGCCGACCAAAACAGGTGCCTCAAAAAAAATTAACAAGCAGAGGTTATCATAAACGATCGGTTCAAAAACACCGCAAAACCGGTTAAAACACCGTTACCAAGCAGACCCTTAGAGAAGAGGAACAGCAGTAGCTGCTGTCATTTAAGATGGGTTTGGGGCCCGGTTGGGCTTTAAGCCTAGTAAGGATGAGTTTTGATTTAAAGTGGTTTAGGTATATATGGTTGGACTGAGTTCATGATATATATGTATACATGTATATGGGTATCGTGTATACGTATATTGGTATGCATGCACATAACATGCATGGTAGTATAAGTATTTTGTATAATTAAATTATTTTGTCATTAGTCATTATTTATAATTATTTTTCTTTTGTAATAAAAGTACATAAATTCCTAAAAGTTATTTTGGTAACCAATTATCATAGTAGGCTTTAAATCCTATATTTGGGTTAATATTTACATGCGAGTATATATATAAACAATTGCTGGAAATTTGGACCGTAAGTATTTAACTAAATTTATGTATATATTGGGCTTAGTATTGGCCATATATCTTTCTTAATAATAAATAGTTTTTCATTATTAATTTTTATTAGTATTGTTGATATTATTATGGATCTTTTAGCATTACACATTATTGTTTTCCTAAATAAATATATAACTACTTTTAACATATTTGTGACATAAGTGGTATTGGGCTTACATGTAGCTTCAATTTGGGCTAATACACATATTATTATTTTTGTACTTAAATATAGATTGGCCTAGAAAGTGTATTTTGACAAATTAAGAATTTTAGTCCTAAATTGATTGTCTAGAGTTTATCTAAACTGGTTAACTAACAAAAATATAGTTTTCAAAGTAGATAATTATTTCTAGAAAAGTTATAAATATTTAATTATATTGTTTTATTAAATAAATATATAGTAAATAGCTTCTTAAAAACTTATTCTTGTAACAAACATAGTTTTAGTCATGGGCTTGGGCCTGAGGGTTTTTAAACTTAGAAAATTTATTACTTTTGATGGGCTTTTAGTGTCCTACTTATATTTTATTTGGTTGGGGGCTTCTAGGATTTTTAAAAGTAATATATTGAGCTAATAGACCTTTTACTTTAAAATTAGTGATATAATTCTATAAAGTATATTGTGTGGATCTTATTAGTTTTGGACTTTTTATTTGATAAATATTTTCTCAAATCATTACTAAGGATTTTTATAGCTTTCTAAGATGAATATTTTAAAGGGGTTTAATATTTATTATGTTTCAAAGATAGTTTAAAGTATTTCTCTAAACATATTTTTAATTAAATAATTACCTTTCTCTATGTTAAGAAATTTTCCTTAAATTATTAGATTATCGTAGATCATAGCTAATCGTATTCCTATCTCTCTTGTCGGCTTTAGACTGCTTCACATCGACCTTAGCCAACGGGACTAGTTTGAGTGGTATAGTATTATCGGTTTCACCAGCAAGGGACCACAGACAAGTCCACTTTCTGGCTGCTTTCAATTCTGATAGTTTTGTTCAGTACATATCATACATATGCTCTCTTGCTTAATGACACGATGGACACACGAGGTAGTATCATGGGCCCTACTTATTATAATCTCGTTTTATCATGTTTTCATGTTTCGTGACTTGTTTGGGTCCATGTGTACTAGTCGGGAGGAAAAATATCTTAATAGACGTGTGAACTACCCTTTCTATCCCCGTGTCTTTCATGGAGAATAGCATTCGCACATTTCACGTACGGGGTGCCTGATTTACCCTCTAGCCGTTCACACGTCGAAACTGATATTTTAACACACATAGATAGTTGTCTCTTTTTTCACCAATTGCCATGTCACCATGTTCTTTTCTAGTTGATTTACCCTGTTCTATATTTCTTGCTTTCATTTTAGTTATACCATGATGTCAGTTTGCTTTCTAGTCTTCTTTCACATATGCTATTTTCATATATTGTCAAATCTATTATGTTGTGAATAGCTTATCGATTTGCATGCTAGTTCCATTCCTGACTGAAAACTAATATTTTTTAGGTTAACTGTGGCTTCTCTTAGCATTGGAAGATACGGGTGTACTTGCAGGTCAAAACCTAGATTTAGATATATGTTGTAGTCATTTCAAATATGTGTAAGAATTTTGTATTTTTTTTTCAAATATAAATCTTGTAACTGTTGTAATAAATTTTAGAAATGTGAATGAGCAATGAAGTTATTCTTTATGTGATTTTGAGCATAATGGCCTTGACAGCGTTCTACCGCCGACTCTGCGGCGTAGGCTGGCTTGGACACGCACTCATATCCCGAAAAGCGGGTAGGGATCGTGACAAGGTGTTCCTTAGGATCTCGCCTAACCGTGGCGTCATTCGATTCGGCGTACGGAGAAAGCTTAGTCCTAGGTATATAGGGCCGTTTGACATTCTCGAGCGAGTAGGTGATGTTTTCTATCGTTTCGCTCTTCCATCGTCGTTACGTGAGGTACATGACGT
Source organism: Iris pallida (assembly GCA_029216955.1). NCBI lineage: Eukaryota > Viridiplantae > Streptophyta > Magnoliopsida > Asparagales > Iridaceae > Iris > Iris pallida. The sequence goes on from JANAVB010009400.1 coordinate 21,231,672, forward strand.
GTTCCATGTATTCCAATTACGATGGTATATCCCGGATCTGAGCCATATCCTTGATCATTTGAAATTGGTTGTTGGAACCAACCTTTCGTATGAGGAAAGGCCTGTATCCATATTGGACCGAAGAGAGAAGGTACTCAAGAACAAGACTATTAGTTTAGCCCGTGTTGCTTGGGGTCACAACTCTTTAGGTGAGTCAACGTGGGAGCGTGAGGATGATATCCGCTCGCGATATCCACACCTGTTTGGCTCATAACGTATAATGTCTTCCTTATGCCCTATGCTTTTAAATTTCTTGCTTGTATGAATGATTACTTGATTGGTTGCTAGTTGTAGATGGCTTGTGTTTTAGTATAGCTTGCCCCAACATCTCTAGCCTCTTGATTAAATTCCGAGGACGGAATTCTTTTAAGGTGGGTAGAGTTGTCACTCCCGTTTTCTGTTATACATATTTCCAGTGTACGTATGCGGATTTTGACCCATATTTTATTTACTGTATTTCTGTATTTCTTTATTGCTTGCCTTGATGTATCTTGGCTAAGGTTGACCTTGGGTTGGGTTGGTCCAACTTGACTTGCTTTTGATGGCTTGGTTTGGTTTATTTTGATGGTTAGTTCAACATATTGAACCATCCCCTCTCTTTATAAAATCTAACCACCCCTTTCTCTATCTTCATTACTTCTATTTATTTTCTCCTTCTTCTCCATTACTCTCCCACCAACCTAGAGAGCTTAGGCAAGTGCAACTTATTTCATAATGGATCTTCCATTTTATTGTTCTATCTTCTTCTCTATATGATTCTAAGCATCTTTAGAACTTGGAGTTTTCGGTTTGGACGGATGGAATTTTGTAGATCTAAGTTTGTAGCCTTTTCAGTTTTCTTGGGTTTTGATCTACCAAACTTCATTATTTTCAAGTTTTGATTGTTCTATGTTGTAGAGAATTCGATTTTACCCAAAATGGACCTCTGAAAAGTTAGATTTCGACTTGTTTTGAGAAAATTATGGCCAAAGTAAGATTTGGACATCTTTTATGTTCATCTGTCCTGGTTCAGGCAGGGACGATGAATAATGCTGGCCGCATAGTGCCGCATTGTAACACCCAGTTTTTCAGAAGAGGGTAATTTTGAAATTTTGTTATTATAATTATTATTTAATGATATTTATTCATATTATGATTTTTAGTGATTTTTAATTATTTTTAAAACTATTTTTAAATCATGACTTATGATTTTGGTGTTTTAATAGTGTAACCATAGAGACTGTCTACCCTAGAGCCTAGCCTTGTGAATAGGGTACTTCATTATTTTTAGCTTGAGGGTATTTTGGCCTTTTGAATTAATGAATTTATTATATATTTACTTGGAATTTAATATAATTAATGGGGTGATGTGATTTTAAATATCATTTAATTGATTGCCTTGTGTTGTGTTTAGCCCAACCTAGATTGACCTAACCTAGATTAGTCATACCTAGACTTAGCTAGCCATGGTTAGTGATGGTTAGTATTGATTAGTTTTGATTTAGTCATGATAGTTAGAGTTAACTAGGATGCATTTAAGTCATGTGTGAAACCTAGACTCTAGGCCATTGAATAGGCTAGATGGAATGAGAGCCATTAGATTCACCCAAAACCCTAACCCTAGCATTTATGACCAGCCTAGGGATCCCCCCCCCAACACTATAAAATCCCTCTCAAAGTTTGTGCCTCCTTTTTATTCATTCCTTCATTTTTCTAAGGAAAGGTTTGTTCTCCATTGAAACTTCTTCATAGTTTATTCAATAGTAGTCCATTTTCATTGCAACTTCTTCCATAGTAATCTAAATTTCCTTCCCCTACTGTTTATGGAGGTCATTCTCAAATTTGAAACAATTTGGAGCCTTGGGGTTAGCATGAAGGATCCCCCATTTTGAAGCTTCTTTAGGAGAAGAACACCAATAGGTAACTTCTCATTCTCTCCATGAAAATTCCAGTTTTCTTGCATATTTGGACAGCCCTAGGAGTCCCCTAACAGTAGGAATTAGTTTCGTGTCTTGGTGGACCCATTTCATGTCCGTATCGGACACGTATCCAATAGGATACCTACGTGTTTGTAGAAATGCCTCTAAGGAATTTATTTTGTTGTTTTAGAAATATGTTTGAATAGGATTGTAGATCTAGGGTTGCTCTGTGATTTTTGTGTGGACACTTGGGTGTTTCGTGTCGTGTCGTGTCCACACGAGGGACACGAACACGCTGTCTGTGCACTGTCTCTGTGTCCTGCATCACGGGGTCTGTTTCTCACGACACAGGACACGAGGACACACGAAATTTTGGGTGAGTGTTGGGGCAGTGACTGCCACCATGCTCCCAAATTTTGGGAGCCTCTCATTTTGTGTGCAAGGAGTTCTTCTCCTCGCACTGGTCGTACTGGCCGCGTGCGCGGGCTGTACACGCGAGCGTTTTGGCCACTGACACGGCTCTAAAGCCGACACGACACACACCTAGGACACGGTGCATGGCCATGGACACGTAGCCCTATATATGGCGAACACGTGTACGTGACCTTGGCATGTGTCGTGCAACGTGTCGTGTCCTGGAGTGACACACACGCGTGCACGATGCTGTCTGTGCACAGTTTGGTGTCTGTGCACGAACAGTGTTTGGACACGGCTGTGTCCACTTGGTTGGACACGAATGCTTGGGTTGACACGTACACTTAATGTACTTTCATTACCAACCTCTGTATTTGGGTTTTATATTAATTTTCATTGTTAATTCTTCATTTCCCCTTTTAATTTTTGATACCATGTGTATTATTCAAAATCCTGAATTGATTTCCTTTTTAATCCGATTAAAATGTTGTTTTAAATCCCTGGATTGGTTCCTACATATGTATTATATATTGCTAGTTGGGTTTTTCATGTTTGATTTGGGTTTTGTGCTTAATATTGGAATTTGAACCTTTGGATGGGTTTCAATATTGAAAAGGGTTGGAAACTGTTAGTCTCTTTCAGTTTACTGCTCTTTTTTATGGTTCAAGGATTTAATTCAATTCATGTGAGTTCCTACATACCTGGGTTGATGTTAGTTTCAATTGGTTACATGGATTGAATTGGTTTTTCGACTGTAGGATTCAAATGTGGGTTGGGGATGTCCAATGGACTGGACTGATACGCACAGTCCAGGAAAAATCCTGATTTTCTATTGCTGTTTGTAAACTGATTTTAAATGATCTTTTAAATCACTAAATAGGTGCCCACATGTGTATTAGACTTTTACAAGGATTGTTTATTGATTTGTGTAGGGTTTTTGGAGTTCAAATTAGGTTTTGGTTGCTCATTCTAACTGGCAAGAGGACTGATACACAGTCCATCTTTTGAATTCCTGAATTTTTTTCCAGTTTTGCAATTGAGTTTTGTCATCATATTAAACCCATTTAGCACAGTATATTACATGTTATTAAACCCCTAATAGGTTCACCTATGTAATTTCTAATAGTGTGTTGAGATTGGGGTGATTTGATTGTGTTTTGATTCATAAATCTGAGATTACATAGGACTGTATAATCTGGAAATTAGATTGGGACATGTTTTTGATGAGTTTGCGGTTGTATTTTAAAACTGAGAATTCAATTTCTGTGATCTGGAAACTGAAATGGAGGGGGGGTGTTCATGTAAAATCTAAAATGTTATATGGTATTTAAATTTGAATGAAGTTTGAAATTGACTGATTTCTGAGTTTATGGGGGGGGGGGGGAAATGTTCAACTGTTTTACTGAGATGGTTTAAATGTATTTGAGATTAATGTTGCCTTCAATGATTTTTCCCTATTCCTATATCACTGTTTGCACTCTAGCACAACACTCTTACACTCACTCTCACACATGTTACACACACACAAGTTTGTTATACCCTCTTGACACTCTCGCCTATTACATACACTCTATACCTCACTGATTTTTCCCTGTTTTCTCACTAAATTTCATCACACACACACACCTTGTTCCCTCACATGTTCACTCTCTCACCCACACACCACACTCTCTATCACACAAGCTCACATCACTTCACTAGTATGTGTGTTCCCTCTCTCTTTTATATGTATATGTATTTATATATTGAGTTTGTTATATATATAGGATTCCTATATATATATATATGAATGTGTATATATATTAGATATATATATAGTGTATGTGATGCCATGATATAGTGTATTGAATATATGTATGTATGTGTTGGTTTTGATATGGATATGGTTGCTTAGACTTGGCTTAGCCTATTAGCCCATGGCCTAGTCTTCTAGCCTATGGCATGGTATGTCAGTGTGGAGTCTAGAATAGACTGTTTAGCCTTATTAGGACCTAGAATGGTTTGTTAGACCTAGAATAGACTAGTTTGACTTATTTGACATAGGTTTGACTTGGTTGACCTAGTTTGACTTCTAGGGTTGACCAAAGTTGACCAAGAGTTGACTTTGGTCTAGATTGACCTAGATTCATGTAGAATGCATCGTAGTGCATATTATTGCCATTTTGGACTTGTTGTGACTTGTGTTGCTCTAACTAGGAGCCAGGTACCTCATCTCGGACAGTACATTTTTACAGCTATTCAGATACCAGGCGAGTACATTCTCTGATCATTTTATAACTTGTTTAGAATTATATTCCTGCTCTAGTTTACCTTATTTGATGCTGTCACGATATTATCACGGATTGGTACTATATGGATCCCTACATTGAGATGTTATCCCCCTCGGGAGCATCGGATATATTGTGTCATGTGTTTCGTGTATATCATGTATTCTTCGCTCTCATGTTATTAATGTTTCTCATGTGCTTCATGCTCGTTCATGCATGCTCGTGTACTCTCATGTGCTCCCATGAATCGATCATGGTTTCCATGTATCTCATGTATAACCTATATTGCATGTGCACTCATTTATGAGCCTTCATGTGAATTTTATGTGCACCCATTTGTGGGCCCCCATGTGAACTTCATGTGCACTCATGTATGAGCTCTCATGTATACTTTATGTGCACCCATCTATGGGTTTCATATGAAAACCATGTACGTAACATAACTTGTTTGGATCCTTGTGTATTGATTGGGGTACGAGGGAGTATAAATAGTCTTGTGAACAATTCCAAAGTAGCATAGCCATGTGCACCTCTTTAGTATAGTCATGTGCAAATCCAGCCGTTCACATGTCGACTTTGTACTCTAAATCACTAGTCACTGGTAGCTCTCTACTTATAGTAGATATTTCTCCGTCCTGACTGGACCTATTGAAAATTTTACAGAAGATGATGAGGAACCCTGCACCCCTTACTTTGGAGCTTGCCTAGATGACACTCGCGACCTGGACCCCTGGGGAGGTTCAGGCAGCTGCTGAGGATGGCACCCTTGCATAGTGTAGTTAGCTTAGTCTGTTCTTCTTTTCATGTTTAGCTGTTTGTCATTGTTCAGAGTTGTATATTGTAGAAATGTTGAGATTGTTATCCATCTCTGTTGTACCTCAGTATGAGGATTTCTCTTATCTATTTTATCGTGCTACATTCTGCCTTAGATTGTGATTGAATTGTACCTCTGTGTTGGCCTCCGTATGGAGAGTATTTCATGTTAGTTAGTTATAGTTCATGACCTAGAACAGCGTTCTACCGCCGACACTGCGGCGTAGGCTGGGCGCTGTTACGTACTCGTACCCTCACGGTGGGTGCGGGTCGTGACACGTTTTTAGTAGTGGCCCATGCAGGTCGAGTTTGTGTAGTGGTATTCGAACTAGAGTACCACTACAGCCTGCAGTAGGATTAGGATATTTTTTGAGGTACTCAATCACATTAGGAAAAACTCTTAACTGGATTCCTGCCATCTAAATTCCTGTTGAAAATTTGCTTCCTTGGATAACTGTCCTTCATTGAATTATCGATTCTATCTCAGTATTGATTTCTTGTTTGATTTGTCTCCAGTATGGTGATTGAGACACGATCGCATCGCTCTGGCCCAGCAGACGCTGGTGAGAGGCCTACCACCCCTCGCCTGATCGTGGACGCTGGGACCACAGCACCCCCTATTTCTGCTCATATAGGAGCTTCTGCAGCCTTTAGGAGTGCACCTCCACCTATCCGGCGGTCTTCTCCCGTCATTCCAGATATGACTCAGCAGCAGATACCTTCAGGGACAGTAGATGCGGCTCAGATGTTTACCCTCTTCCAGCGATTCATGGAGTTTCAGCAGAGCCAGTCTGCTGATATCCGACAGAGCATACAAGATACTCACCAGTTGGTTAGGACGACAGTGGAGCTGGTAGATGCTCAGCCACAGGGAGGCCAGATACAGCCGTATCAGCCGAGGACTCCAGACATCCATTCCTTCAAGAAGATGGGACCCCGAGACTTCAAGGGTACAGAGGGCATCATATACGCTGACGATTAGATAGAGCACATTGAGGAGATATTTCGATTGGCACAGATACCATCAGGATTACAGATCGAGGCAGCCGCCAGTCAGATGCAGGACTTGGCCCGTACCTGGTACCAGATGGACTCGAGGATTGGTACAGCCGGTCAGACTTGGGCAGCGTTCAAGAAACTGTTCAAAGAGAAATTCTTTCCCAATATCGCACTCTGTGCTTTGGAGGCGCAGTTCGAGAGTTTGGTTCAGGGGAACCAGACCGTTGAGGAGTACGCTGGAGAGTTCAGCCGTTTGAGCAGATTCATTGAGGATCTTACCGAGGTCGGAAAGGCGAGGAGGTTCCGCAGGGGTTTGATCGGAGAGATCAAGTCATATACCAAGAGCGACCGCGACGCCACTTTTGAGCAGATTCTGGTAGGAGCCATGACAGCGGAGGACGATCTTGGGCTAAAGGAGAAGAGGATGCGAGATACTCAGGGAGCTACTGACAGTGCGGGATCGACTAAGAGGCTCCACCTACAGATTCAGCAGCAGGTGCCCCGTTTGCAGATTCAGCAGCAGTATCAGCAGCCGAGGGTCTACCTTCAGCAGCGGCAGTTTCAGGATCGTGTACCCTTTCAGCAGACGCAGCAGCCACAGAGGCAGCAGCTAGTTATTATTTGCCCCTTCTGTAAGAGACCAGGGCATGGTTGGGGCGAATGCCGAAAGAGGCTGGGCAGATGTTTGCTTTGCGGAGGATCCGATCATCGTTTGAGAGAGTATCCCGAGTCATCGGGACAGACAGTTCAGGGAGCATGAGCTAGGGCTCCGGTAGACCAGCAGACGGGATTACCCTTACCGACTCAGCAGCAGAGGTACATGCAGCATCAGCAGCAGGCCAGGGGAGGCCAGCAAGGGCGAGCTTTCGCTAGGACAGTCGAGGATGCTCAAGCCGTTGGAGATCTAGTTGCAGGTTCCGTTCTTTTGACTCAAATTCTGAATTCGCCTCTTATAACTGCCTAGAAATTTTGATTCCTTCTGTTCCTTGTTGATTTATTAATTTTGTCCTGTTGTTTTTGTGTTATGTTTAATTTTCTTCTGAGATGAATCATATGGGCTAGGTCACCAGTTATGGAATCTAGAATCTTCGATAGTCATGTTTAGCTGGCATGGTGAGGACATATAGTCAGATTTAGGACGTATTTCTCGGGTGTGGGAATTTAAGGTTTTCGCTGCCAAGCATGCAGTAATGCAAAAATTTTAAATACCATGATTCTAGAGGTATGTGCCATGGTCGAGGACTCTGTGATTATCGTAGCCTTGCTCACTAGCACGACGAAGATTCTGAGTATCATGATTTTGGGCAGACGCATATGATTATCTGACGGTATGTTTGAGACTTTGTTTGTGGGGTGTTTGACCTAGGAGGACTGCTACCATCTTAATTTCGAGGACGAAATTTTTATAAGGTGGGTAGGATTGTAACACCCAGTTTTCCAGAAGAGGGTAATTTTGAAATTTTGTAATTATAATTATTATTTAATGATATTTATTCATATTATGATTTTTAATTATTTTTAAAACTATTTTTAAATCATGACTTATGATTTTGGTGTTTTGATAGTGTAACCATAGAGACTGTCTACCCTAGAGCCTAGCCATGTGAATAGGGTACTTCATTATTTTTAGCTTGAGGGTATTTTGGCCTTTTGAATTAATTGAATTTATTATATATTTACTTGGAATTTAATATAATTAATGGGGTGATGTGATTTTAAATATCATTTAATTGATTGCCTTGTGTTGTGTTTAGCCCAACCTAGATTGACCTAACCTAGATTAGTCATACCTAGAGTTAGCTAGCCATGGTTAGTGATGGTTAGTATTGATTAGTTTTGATTTAGTCATGATAGTTAGAGTTAACTATGTTGCATTTAAGTCATGTGTGAAACCTAGACTCTAGGCCATTGAATAGGCTAGATGGAATGAGAGCCATTAGATTCACCCAAAACCCTAACCCTAGTATTTATGACCAGCCTAGGGATCCCCCCCAACACTATAAAATCCCTCTCAAAGTTTGTGCCTCCTTTTTATTCATTCCTTCATTTTTCTAAGGAAAGGTTTGTTCTCCATTGAAACTTCTTCATAGTTTATTCAATAGTAGTCCATTTTCATTGCAACTTCTTCCATAGTAATCTAAATTTCCTTCCCCTACTGTTTATGGAGGTCATTCTCAAATTTGGAACAATTTGGAGCCTTGGGGTTAGCATGAAGGATCCCCCATTTTGAAGCTTCTTTAGGAGAAGAACACCAATAGGTAACTTCTCATTCTCTCCATGAAAATTCCAGTTTTCTTGCATATTTGGACAGCCCTAGGAGTCCCCTAACAGTAGGAATTAGTTTCGTGTCTTGGTGGACACATTTCGTGTCCGTATCGGACACGTGTCCAATAGGATACCTACGTGTTTGTAGAAATGCATCTAAGGAATTTATTTTGTTGTTTTAGAAATATGTTTGAATAGGATTGTAGATCTAGGGTTGCTCTATGATTTTTATGTGGACACTTGGGTGTTTCGTGTCGTGTCGTGTCCACACGAGGGACACGAACACGCTATCTATGCACTGTCCCTGTGTCCTGCATCACGGGGTCTGTTTCTCACGACACAGGACACGAGGACACACGAAATTTTGGGTGAGTGTTGGGGCAGTGACTGCCACCATGCTCCTAAATTTTGGGAGCCTCTCGTTTTGTGTGCGAGGAGTTCTTCTCCTCGCACTGGTCGCACTGGCCGTGCGCGCGGGCTGTACACGCGAGCGTTTTGGCCACTGACACGGCTCTAAAGCCGACACGACACACACCTAGGACACGGTGCAGGGCCATGGACATGTAGCCCTATATGTGGCGAACACGTGTACGTGACCTTGGCATGTGTCGTGAAACGTATCGTGTCCTGGAGTGGCACACACGCGTGCACGACGCTGTCTGTGCATAGTTTGGTGTCTGTGCACGAACAGTGTTTGGACACGGCTGTGTCCACTTGGTTGGACACGAATGTTTGGGTTGACACGTACACTTAATGTACTTTCATTACCAACCTCTGTATTTGGGTTTTATATTAATTTTCATTGTTAATTCTTCATTTCCCCTTTTAATTTCTGATACCATGTGTATTATTCAAAATCCTGAATTGATTTCCTTTTTAATCCGATTAAAATGTTGTTTTAAATCCCTGTATTGGTTCCTACATATGTATTATATATTGCTAGTTGGGTTTTTCATGTTTGATTTGGGTTTTGTGCTTAATATTGGAATTTGAACCTTTGGATGGGTTTCAATATTGAAAAGGGTTGGAAACTGTTAGTCTCTTTCAGTTTACTGCTCTTTTTTATGATTCAAGGATTTAATTCAATTCATGTGAGTTCCTACATACCTGGGTTGATGTTAGTTTCAATTGGTTACATGGAGTGAATTGGTTTTTCGACTATAGGATTCGAATGTGGGTTGGGGATGTCCAATGGACTGGACTGATACGCACAGTCCAGAAAAAATCCTGATTTTCCATTGCTGTTTGTAAACTGATTTTAAATCATCTTTTAAATCACTAAATAGGTTCCCACATGTGTATTAAACTTTTACAAGGATTGTTTACTGATTTGTGTGGGGTTTTTGGAGTTCAAATTAGGTTTTGGTTGCTCATTCTAACTGGCAAGAGGACTGATACACAGTCCATCTTTTGAATTCCTGAATTTTTTACCAGTTTTGCAATTGAGTTTTGTCATCATATTAAACCCATTTAGCACAGTATATTACATGTTATTAAACCCCTAATAGGTTCACCTATGTAATTTCTAATAGTGTGTTGAGATTGGGGTGATTTGATTGTGTTTTGATTCATAAATCTGAGATTACATAGGACTGTATAATCTGGAAATTAGATTGGGACATGTTTTTGATGAGTTTGGGGTTGTATTTTAAAACTGAGAATTCAATTTCTGTGATCTGGAAACTGAAATGGAGGGGGGTGTTCATGTAAAATCTAAAATGTTGTATGGTATTTAAATTTGAATGAAGTTTGAGATTGACTGATTTCTGAGTTTGTGAGGGGGGAAATGTTCAACTGTTTTACTGAGATGGTTTAAATGTATTTGAGATTAATGTTGCCTTCAATGATTTTTCCCTATTCCTATATCACTGTTTGTACTCTAGCACAACACTCTTACACTCACTCTCACACATGTTACACACACACATGTTTGTTATACCCTCTTGACACTCTAGCCTATTACACACACTCTATACCTCACTGATTTTTCCCTGTTTTCTCACTAAATTTTCATCACACACACACCTTGTTCCCTCACATGTTCACTCTCTCACCCACACACCACACTCTCTACCACACAAGCTCACATCACTTCACTAGTATGTGTGTTCCCTCTCTCTTTCATATGTATATGTATTTATATATTGAGTTTGTTATATATATAGGATTCCTATATATATATATGAATGTGTATATATATTAGATATATATATAGTGTATGTGATACCATGATATAGTGTATTGAATATATGTATGTATGTGTTGGTTTAGATATGGATATGGTTGCTTAGACTTGGCTTAGCCTATTAGCCCATGGCCTAGTCTTCTAGCCTATGGCATGGTATGTCAGTGTGGAGTCTAGAATAGACTATTTAGCCTTGTTAGGACCTAGAATGGTTTGTTTGACCTAGAATAGACTAGTTTGACTTATTTGACATAGGTTTGACTTGGTTGACCTAGTTTGACTTCTAGGGTTGACCAGAGTTGACCAAGAGTTGACTTTGGTCTATGTTGACCTAGATTCATGTAGAATGCATCGTAGTGCATATTATTGCCATTTTGGACTTGTTGTGACTTGTGTTGCTCTAACTAGGAGCCAGGTACCTCATCTCAGACAGTACATTTTCACAGCTATTTAGATACCAGGCGAGTACATTCTCTGATCATTTCATAACTTGCTTAGAATTATATTCCTGCTCTAGTTTACCTTATTTGATGCTGTCACGATATTATCACGGATTGGTACTATATGGATCCCTACATTGAGATGTTATCCCCCTCGGGAGCATCGGATACATTGTGTCATGTGTTTCGTGTACATCATGTATTCCTCGCTCTCATGTTATTCATGTTTCTCATGTGCTTCATGCTCGTTCATGCATGCTCGTGTACTCTCATGTGCTCCCATGAATCGGTCATGTTTCCCATGTATCTCATGTATAACCTATATTGCATGTGCACTCATTTATGAGCCTTCATGTGAATTTCATGTGCACCCATTTATGGGCCCCTATGTGAACTTCATGTGCACTCATGTATACTTCATGTGCACCCATCTATGGGTTTCATGTGAAAACCATGTACGTAACATAACTTGTTTGGATCCTTATGTATTGATTGGGGTACAGGGGAGTATAAATAGTCATGTGAACAATTTTAAAGTAGTATAGCCATGTGCACCTCTTTAGTATAGTCATGTGCAAATCCAGCCGTTCACATGTCGACTTTGTACTCTAAATCACTAGTCACTGGTAGCTCTCTACTTATAGTAGATATTTCTATTACAGTTCTCTTCATGTTTACATCATGTATTTCTTTCAGTTTCATGTATCGTACTCTCTTGCATGTTTATATTCTCTAACCTGTTATGATCTGCGTGAGATGTATTGTGCTCGCTCCCGTCCTGACTGGACCTGTTGAAAATTTTACAGAGGATGATGAGGAACCCTGCACCCCTTACTTTGGAGCTTGCCTAGATGACACTCGCGACCTGGACCCCTGGGGAGGTTCAGGCAGCTGCTGAGGATGGCACCCTTGCATAGTGTAGTTAGCTTAGTCCGTTCTTCTTTTCATGTTTAGCTGTTTGTCATTGTTCAGAGTTGTATATTGTAGAGATGTTGAGATTGTTATCCATCTCTGTTGTACCTCAGTATGAGGATTTCTCTTATCTATTTTATCGTGCTACATTCTGCCTTAGATTGTGATTGTACCTCTGTGTTGGCCTCCGTATGGAGAGTATTTCATGTTAGTTAGTTATAGTTTATGACCTAGAACAGCGTTCTACCGTCGACACTGCGGCGTAGGCTGGGCGCTGTTACGTACTCGTACCCTCACGGTGGGTGCGGGTCGTGACACGTATAGTGCTGGCCGCATGGCTGCATAGTGTCGCATAGTGCTGGCCGTATTGCTACATAGTGCCGCATAGTACTGGTAGTATGGCTGCATAGTACCGTATAGTGCCAGTCCGTATGGCTGTATATTGCCGTATAGTGCTGGCCGCATGGCTGCATAGTACTACATAGTGTCAGTCCGCATGGCTGCATAGTGCCTGGCCGCATACTGCCAGTTCGTATAGATACATAGTATCGTATAGTGCCAGTCCGTATGGCTATATAGTGCCGTATAGTGCTGGCCATATGACTGCATAGTACCGCATAGTATCAGTCCGTATAGCTGCATAGTGCCGCATAGTGCTGGCCGCATAGCTGTATAGTGTTGGCCGTATAGTTCTAGCCGCATAGCTACATAGTACCGCATAGTGCTGGCCGCATGGCTACATAGTGCCTGTCCGTATAATGCTAGTCGGCATAAATACATAGTGTCGCATAGTGCCTATTTTGGCTATTTTATGTCCCATTTGGCTGATTTGTGGCCATAATTTCTTCCAACTTCCAACATAAAATTGTAGATCTTTTTCTTGGCTTCAAGAATATGTTACTAGCTATTTTATGCAAGTTTCTCTCATTCATGATAATGTAAGAATAGAACATGATAGTGGCCTGTTAAGGCGCACTCTTAACAAGTAACAAGTAACATGACATGATAGTGGTCCGTCGTGGTGCACTCTTGACAAGTAAACATAACATGTAATCTTGAATGCTGTTGCGACGGCTATCTTGACATGCTGAGTAATAACTCGTCTTGATACCATGGGTGATTATTCTTGAATGTGCTTGCATAAGCTACCAGTCTCGTCTCGTATCATGTCTAGGACTTGCATACCTGGTTACCACTGTCAGGGATTCATGTTGAATTTGACTAGGTTAATTACTAGATTGATCAAAGTAGCTCATATAGAGAGATGTTTCCAGTTACAGGCGATCCCATTATCCCGGCCACGCATGATGGACTCGTAGCCTGCCAATGTGTATGGCACATTTCCAGGCTACTGTCATGTGGGACACTTCTTGAAACAAGTAATATGCACACTGTCATGTGTTTCTCTCAAAGTCACCTAATAATTTTTTATAACTCTTGCATGAACCTCGCCTGGATAACCTGGATAGCTGCAGGGCTTGTGACTGCCGGAACATCTTATTGCATCTTGCTAGTAACTAGGCTTGTGATAACCCTAGTTAGTTAAAGTATTAAGCCGTACTCTTTGCTTGGCCGTGAATGTTGGATGGAGTCTAATCCTGTCTAGTCTTGTCTAGATCCAGTACATGGCTATCTCAGGACAAGCTTGCTTACGTTTTACTCTTAGCAATAAATGGCTAGAGACCCGATTCTGTTCAAGCGAAGGGTTGCAACCCCGGTCCTTGTTTGGTTTAAGGATTGTAACTTGGATTCCGAAATAGTTCCTCGTCCACTCTTCATTTGTTGCCTTATTTACATTTTATGTTTTTCTATTATTATTCTTGTTTATGTTCTGACATGCTGGTTTTAGTTCTTAAGTGAAGCCTCCCTTGTGGCACTTGCTCTTTCTGGGGTCTGACCCAGCTGGTTTTGTATGGCCAGATTTCAGAGCAGCACCCGAGGATCTTCCAGTCTTTCAGTCAGATGGTGAACACTAGACGTAATCCTGGCAACGAGTGGATTTCATTTTGCTCTCCCACTCTATTGTAAATTATTCTTTTGAGGCGTTTAGTCGCCGAGCAAGTGTTAGCTCGTGTTGAATAGTTTTATTTCTTGTCTGCCTAAAGGCTATAACATGATTGACAAATCCTAGGATTGATAATGTATGACTGAAACTCTTGCTAGTCCTCGCATTTTGTATGACTAGCTTCATGATCATCTGTATATAAAATGTATGGGATGCCTTACTATTGAATATCTGATGGTCTAACATCTTGTAATTATTATTATTTGCTTGAGATTGAGACACTAGGCTTGTTCTTGGCCATAAGAGACTGATGGCTTGTAGATAAACCCTCATACATCTAGATAGTCGTGACCGTATATCGAGGTGGATTACACTTCTATATACGTATCTGGCTGTGTCTGTCTCCCACTCTCCAGTATTCTGGTTCTGGAACGTGATAGTATATCATGCTCAATGTTATTAATAATCCTAATAGGGACAATACTAGACTCATGAAAAACACGATTATTCTTTTCTTGTCAAACATGCCAAATTGTCGTTGCCAACCTGGTACAAGCTTCTCGATACCACATCCCTCCTAGATGTTGTGAGGCTTTTATGTCTCGGACCACATCTTTGGCACTTCCACTACACAGTTTTAACTTAGCTCCTGTGCAACCCAAATGGGCCATACCTCTTGACATTTAAAGAGTATCTAAGAAAGGCTCTCATTATTCTGTCTACACATAACATATTAACCTCCAGTGTTTACGCCAAATCGAATAAGACGATCCCGTATCAAGAGCCTCCCTTTCAACAATATGTACAAGCACAGCTGCATCCTTTTAGGTAAACCTTTCATCCAAATGAGTTCGGTTGACTCTACTTTTTATGTGTCATCCTGACTGATTATAAACAAACCTTCAATTGAAACCCCCATCGGTGCTGGCATCCTACTGCCATACGTCCTTTGGCAGGGATGTATCAATCTGCTTCTTTTGAATATCGGCTTCGTACATGCGAGCATACTGATGTCCGTCCACCCGCCAATGACCATCATGAATCAGCTTGGCAGTCCGTTCCCCTTTGAATGCTTTCTTTATATATATAAGGAGGGATTCAGAATTAAAGTGAGATGAACGTAGTGCAGCCTGGAACGGACGAGATGTGGTACGAATAGATGCGGTACGGACGAATGTGGTCCGGATACATGCGGTACGGATGCGATATGATGCAGGTGGAGGAGGGATATGGCTTTCGGGCCGGGATGTAGCCTTCGGAGTTGTAAGACCTTCGGCCTATGATTGTAGTAGGCTTTCTGATCAGAATAAAAATGATCTTCTTACACAAAAGAAAAGAATATATATATATATATATATATATATATATATATATATATATATATATATGTGTGTGTGTGTGTGTGTGTGTGTGTGTGTGTGTGTGAGAGGAGGGATCTACATCCCCTCACTTTTGCATCTCCCATGCATTCCCATGATAACACCCGTTGGATTTTGTTTAAGTCATTTAAGCTTATCCGTTTAAAAATCAACGGTTAAGATTAAATAACTTAAACAAGATCTAATGGATGTAAAAGAGGGGATACAGATCCCTCCTATATATATATATATATATATATATATATATATATATATATATATATATATATATATATATATATATATATATATATATATATATATATATAGAGAGAGAGAGAGAGAGAGAGAGATGTGAGGTGCCACCCTATGGGTGGTGGCTATGTGTCGCCCTCTCATGCTACCATCATGCATCGAAAAGAGTGCAAGTGCATGATGATAGTATGGGAGGTGACATATAGCCACCTCACCTTGAGATGGCACATCACCTCCCTTATTCTCTCTCTCTCTCTCTCTCTCTCTCTCTCTCTCTCTCTCTCTCTCTCTATATATATATATATATATATATATATATATATATATATATATATATATATTAGCAGATGATCTCTAGCCTAGTGGTTAAGAGAGATGCATGCGACCCGAGTGGTCAGGAGTTCGAATCCAAGTGGGAGCGATTCCAGAAACAATTTACCTGATTTCATATATATATATATATATATATATATATATATAAAGAAGAGGGAGAAAAACAAAAAGACAATCGTCATTCAACAAACGGATCTGAGACTCAGGTACATGTTGTAGGCCGCCGGCGGTAAGGGAGTCCACATCGATCATTTGTATGGAATAACTTTCTCTCTAGTAACGAAGTTGATATAGGAGAAATTATTAGGTGTTCTGAGCTCACCACTGGATGTGCTGAATGGTGAGCCCGGTCCAATAAAGAATTGACATTTGATAAATGATTTGTTCATTAACAAATTAACTCAACATTCTACGTCAGAAAAAAAAAACTAAAATGTTAACAAATAATTTCTCATTAACATCACAGTTAACAAATAATTTATCTTTAACATCACTGTTAACTTTTCAAATTAACAACATTGTTAACAAATAATTTCTTGTTAACATCAACGTTAACTTTTCAAATTAACATCACTTTTAATTTGTTAACTTTTCAAATTAACATCACTTTTAATTTGTTAACTTTTTAAATTAACATCACTGTTAATTTGTTAACTTTTCAAATTAACATCACCGTTAACTTATCAAATTAACATCACTATTAACTTTTGAAATTAACATCACTGGATGAATTTTTCAAATTAATATCACTGTTAACTTATCAAATTACTGTTAACTTTTCAAACTAACATCACTGGATGAATTTTTCGAATTAACATCATTGTTAACTTTTTTGTTTCTTTTTCTGACATGGAGTGTAGAGTTAATTTGTTAATGAACAAATTATTTGCCAAATGTTATTTTTTTATTGGACCGGATTCACCATTCAGCAGATCCAGTGGTGAACCCAGAACACCTAATAATTTCTCGTCGATATAGATGGATGTGAGTAGATGAGATGCTTAATTTTTCTTGCTTGCACATGTACAACAAAAACTCAAGCAAAACCTCATGCATGTGTGTATTTATTGCTGTTTGATTCCCCTCTTGTGATTGATCATCTGTTTGGTACATGGAATTTTGGTTGAACTTGCTTGGGATTGTAGATTGCGTCTATTCGTTATTAGTGAATTTTTGGCCACACGCAAATGGATTAACATGACCCTTCACATTGTTAGGATTGTTGCAATTGTGGTATCTAAATAGGGGTTTTAACTTGGACACGTTGTATTCCACAAATCAGTTAATTCATTCCTGAATCCCTCTACTACTTCCTGCCAACTACTAACTTGATAGTTGATGTAAGTAATTATAGTTCAAGTTTCAGTTCCCTAACTTGTATACTTTGCTTTAAAAACACAAGTTTTTTTAAGTTCCGCATTGGTTAGACCAAGCCCCTTAGAGCATCTCCAACCCTATTGCGACTTTGGAAAAAAGTTAATGCCACATGGGAATGACAAAATTTTATTCAAAAGTTCTTCTCCAATGCAATTGTCAAGTCAATTGTGAAGCTTATGTGGCAAAAATTAAAGAAGACATTGTGAAGTTGATTGTCTTGTTCTAGACAATGCACTTGACAATGTCTTCTCTTCCATGTCATCAATTATGAATAAAAGAATATTAGAAAAAAGAAAGAAGATGAGTAGTTGTCTTAAAAGTTGTCTTGGAAGTTGGAAAAAAATACTTTTGATTGTCTTCTCAATACTTTTACATTGGAGAGAGTTTTTCTATCTCATTGTCTTTTGAGATATAATTTTGCCACATAAACAAGATATTGTCTTATGGCTCATGCCACATAGGAGCCACCTAAGACTCACAACACTTAACAAGACAATAGGGTTGGAGATGCTCTTATATTACTTACTCTCCTTTACTCCCTCGTAAGTTGTTATGGGCTTAGTCAAGTGGTTCACAAATGTTTGCCTTTGCCGCCACCTGGCCTGGCCAACTGGGGATCCAAGCACTGCTTGGGGTGTCCCCCAATTTTTTTTTAACTTCCTTTTTTCATATAAATTTTATTTTTGTTTATTTTATATAGATTAGCCCACTTTAGTCCACCCAAATTTATGGTAGTCCACTCCAGTTATAGTTTCTGGATCCGTTTCTGCTAGCCAAGTTTGTGGCACTCCTAATGACTGTAGATAAAGAATATGGCTAAGTCCCGTCCGTGAAAAGTGAAAATCCACCTAAACTTAAAGTCTTAGTGACAAGAATTCGGTAGTAGGAAAAAAAAATATAATACTCTTACTATTTTTTTCTTTTCTCTTTTTCTTATTTGTTTACAAGAAGAATCAAAGGAAAAAATATAACACTTATTAGTTATTTTTTGTCTCTTAGTTAAATTGTTTTTGCAGGTATTTCTTGACATATGGCAGAATGTGGTCGGGATCGCCGCCAATGAGGACAATATATGATAAACATAAAATGAGCAAGGTGTCATTAAGACGTGTGTGAACATGGCAGGATCTTTTGACCTTACAAGAACCCAACAACATGAATAACAAAGGTGTTGGGAGAGAACCATACATACTAGATACGATAAGGATATAGGACAAATTAAGACTTAGGATACTATTACTTAAGGATAATTCTAATATAATAAGGCTAAGGCCCAAGGCTATATATAGTTAGTTACCTCGGAATTTAACATTTGTAAAATTGTAATTATTTGGTTTTTGTTGTAACTCATATGGCTTATCACCTTTCATCTCCTTGTAACCTACATGACCTTTGGCCCTTCATTTCTTCATAACCCCCAACCTCTCTTCCTATATAAAGAGAAGATGGGATAGCTTGTAAGATGCACTTGAGTGGTTGATAATATACGAGAAAGATATTGAGTCCTGAGTGCTCTTATCTGGGTGCAATAGGCGCTTTATTGTACTTGGCCCAATGTACTAGACCGGACATCTCGTTTGCTATGAATTGTCTAGCTCGACACAGCACCGCGCCAACACGCCGCCATTGGAATGGCATAAAGACATTTTTCGCTACCTTAAGGGTACTACGGACTTGGGCTTGTTCTATCCCTACGTGGTTTTGAGTGAGTCCAACGCTCTTGGCACTCGAAGCAACGCGACCCTTGTTGGCTACGCCGATACGGGATACTTATCTGATCCGCACAAGGGGCGTTCCCAATCTGGTTACGTCTTTACCATTGGAATACGGCGATTTTTTGGAGGTCTCGCAAACAGACCTTAGTGGCTACTTCAACGAACCACTCTGAGCTACTCGCGCTTTATGAGGCAACTAGAGAGTGTGTATGGCTTCGAGCTGTTATTGGCCATATTCGAAGTACATGTGATCTTCCATACGACCCAGATGAACCTGTTGTCGTCTATGAGGACAATACCGCTGTTATTGATCAAGCGAAACATGGTTACATCAAAGGGGATGCTACCAAGCACATATCGCCCAAGTTGTTCTTTACACATGAACAACAAGCGCTTCAGAAGATTGAAGTGCAACACATTGGATCGAAGAATAACCATGCAGACTTGTTCACCAAGTCACTGCCAAAACACTCGTTCCAGAAACATGTCAGAAGCGATTGGACTTAGGAAGCTTTCAGAGCTAGCCTAAGTGAAACATGTTTTCCCGTACCCTGTTGTGTGCATGTGAGGGGGAGCGCCCCAACGAGCGCCTCCAAACGCCCTGTTGTGCGTATATCCCGCGCCCTGTCGAGTGCCATTTAAAAAAAAAATTATGAAGTCTCTCCGAATAGGCTCACCTATTTGGGTATGATGTCAGAAAGAACTTGGGGCTTGGTTCTTAAGAGGTCCCCGGTGACCCTCCTCCCTCATTTTTTCCGCCTGGTCATATTCACGTAGAGCTACTGAAAGGGGTTGACCGAATATTATTTTTTGCTCAAATTGTATTTATAATTATGCATTTTTGCAAGAAACTTATTGACCTCTTTATATCGGCCCAGTCGATCGATATAAGATAATTTTTAAACAAAAATCGTTTTTTCAAAACCGTTGTTTTATTTACGATTGTTTGTTGTTGCTTATACAAACCAAATCCATATAAACCTGTCGTTTTATATGTTGACTGATCAAGATTTTTTCTCCTGTTGTAGAAAAATGTCGATCAAGATTAATTTTCCATCCTTAAAGCCTCTGGCAAGAACTACTTGGACTGGACGCAAGACATCCAGAACGATCTAGATGCGCAGGGCCTCTTGGACGTCATCTATAACGAGGAAGAGCGTGAAGTGGAAGTCACTCGCTCAATGAAGGCCAAAGCGATGATTCTATTCCGCAGGCATTTATCTGACGCCATGAAGGCGGAGTTCATTGAAATCTCCTCGCCGAAGACGCTATGGGACTCTCTGAAAGAGCGCTTCGACCACCAGAAGACCATATGGCTACCTGAAGCACGCCATGACTGGTTGAACCTGCGCTTCCAAGACTTCAAAAGTGTAACTGATTACAACAATGAAGTCTGCAGGATTCGATCACTTCTCCAATACTGCGGTGAGATATTAACCGACAGTGATCTATTGGAGAAAATATACACCACATTTCCTTCTACTAACAACTTGCTCCAGAAGCAATACCGTCAGTCTAAGTTTACCAAGTTTCCCGAGCTCATCACCCAGCTTTTACTAGACGAGAAGAACAGTCTCATTTTAATGAGAAACAACAATTCTCGTCCTGATAGAACAAAGACAATTCCAATACCTGATGCAAACGCTCTCCGTGGACCAAATCTACGGTGGAAACAAGACAAGGGCCAGTCGTCCCAGCCAAGGAACAGAGGCGAGTTTAAGTCTCGCCACCCAAAGCGAGGTTCTAACAAGAACCAAGGACCTTTGACTCCTAGGAAGTCTCATGGTAAGAACCAACGAGCCAGTCGTCCCAAAGCGAAAGTAGAAGGCCAAGCGCCTACTCTCTGCTACAAATATGGTGCTTATGGTCATATACAACGGACTTGCAGAGCGACCCCCCAAGAAGTTAATAACTATCACAAGGGGCGTCGGGCCGAAGCAAATCTGGTCAACGAGTGCGAAAATCTAAATCTTGAGACCCCCGATTTTGTAGCAGAAATGGAAGAATGAATCTCCATTTTCTCTCTATATTTGATTTAAGTCATAAAACTTTTGGTGGTTTGTATTTTCTGTTTTCTCGATAAATTAAAGTTCTATTTCGAGCACTTTCCTCAAACGTGTGACAAACTTTAATTTTTTTTTACTTATAGGCATGGACCACGGGACAGTGGATTGTCTGGTTGATAGTGGAACAACTCACACTATCTTGAGAGATAAATCATACTTTATCTCCTATACGCCTAAAGTAACCTCAGTGATAACCATTTCGGGACCCTCAACCCTTGTTCAAGGTTTTGGCAAAGCCCGTTTTTCATTGTCTAATGGTACTCTCATTGAAGTATCAGAGGCCTTATATTCTCCAAGGTCCAGTCGTACCTTACTGAGTTTTAAGGATATTCGAGAAAACGGATTTCATGTTGAAACTGCTCGAGAACATGGCTTCGAGTATCTTTTATTACCTCCACTCAGTACGGCCAAAAGCGTATCTTGGAGAAGTTGAAATATCTTTCAAGTGGTTTGTATCTCACTACGATACAACACATCGAGAGTAATCTCATCATTCGCCGAGCATCAGTTGATGAGAGGACTTTTATGCTATGGCATGACCGGCTGGGTCATTCGGGTCAAAATACGATGCTTCGTACTATGAATGCATCACATGGGCATTCTCTTGGAGGAAAGAATTTCGTTATAAATCTGAAAAGCCTATGCCAAGCTTGCTCGATTGGGAAGACGAATCTCAAGCCACTCCATATGAAACCTACGAGATTAGTTTCTCAATTCCTTGAGAGAATTCATGGAGATATTTGTAGACCAATCCAACCAACATGCGGACCATTTAAATACTTCATGGTTTTGGTTGATGCATCGACTAGATGGTCACACATAGTGTTGTTGTCCACCCGAAATGCAGCGTTTCCTAAACTCCTCACCCAGATCATTAAGTTAAGGGCTCACCATCCGGATTATCCGATAAAGTCTATTAGACTTGATAATGCAACGGAGTTTACATCGAAGACTTTCGATGACTATTGCATGACTTTGGGAATAAATCTTGAACATCCTGTTGCGTATGTTCATACCCAAAATGGCCTAGCAGAAGCTTTTATAAAGCGACTGCAAGTGATAGCGCGGACCTTGGTTATGTGCACCAAACTCCCACTATCTGCATGGGGCTATACAATTTTGTACGCTACAAATTTGGTCCGTCTGAGGCCCATGGCCACCCAACCACTTTCCGCGTACCAGCTGGTTACTGGATGTGAGCCTGACATCTCACATTTACGCGTGTTTGGGTGCCTAGTCAATGTTCCAATTGAGCCGATAAGGCGTTCAAAATTTGGACCTCAGAAGCGACGGGGAATATATGTCGGTTATAACTCCCCGTCCATCATTCGCTATTTAGAGCCCTTGACAGGCGATCTCTTACCGCGAGACACGCGGATTGTGACTTTGATGAGGCAATCTTCTCGTCGTTAGGGGAAGAAATGCATGCTAACGTCGATGAGGAACGACGTGAATTAGCGTGGCATGTGCCCGCTGTTGCTCATCATGATCCCCCCTCCGCACATAGTGATAAGGAAGTGCAGAGGATTCTAGGTCTGCAAGATATTGTAAATCAAATGCCAGACGCATTTAGCGACCTAGCAAAAGTCACGAGATCAATTATACCTGCTGTAAATGTGCCTGCAAGGATAGACGTCCCTGAGAGACGCAACATTCCTGTGAAACATGTTGCTCCGGTCGAACCCGTCGAGCAAAGGACGCTGCCATCGGCCGTCCAGTCCGCCGCTATTCCCAAGAAGAAGGGAAGACCGGTTGGTTCCAAAGATGTTCTGCCTCGGAAGCGGAGAAATCCAGTTAAAAGTGTTTTGCCATATGAGATCATTAAGGATCACGGCGATGTATTAGAAGAGCGCTTTCCAGATGAAACGCCTATTCCTAATCATGCCGATAACCTCGAAATATCCGTCGAGTATGCTAGCTTAGACGATATTTTGAAGCGAAACGAAACTGTCATCGATGATGTGTTCATATACTCAGTGGCCACTGACATTATGAACAATGATGACATGGAATCTCGTAGTGTTGCCGAGTGTCAACGACGAACGGACTGGTAACAATGGAAACAAGCAATCCAGGCTGAACTAGACTCCTTAGCGAAAAGAAGCGTATTTGGACCTGTTGCTCCAACACCACCCAATGTTAAACCAGTTGGTCACAAATAGATTTTTCTAAGGAAGCATAATGAGAGAAATGAGATTGTGCGATACAAGGCTCGCCTTGTGGTGCAAGGCTTCTCATAACGCCCTGGAATTGATTACGGAGAGACGTATTCTCCCGTAATGGACGTCATAACGTTCCGCTACTTAATCAGTTTAGTAGTTTCCGAAAAACTGATTATGCAGTTCATGGATGTGGTCACAGCCTATCTCTATGGGGATCTGGACACAGAGATATACATGAGAGTCCCTGAAGGACTAAAGATGCCTGAATCAAGTAGTTCCTGACCACGAAACCGTTCTCGATTAGACTGAGGCGTTCGCTATATGGATTGAAACAATCCGGGCGAATGTGGTATAACCGCCTAAGCGAATACTTGATCGATTTGTGATACGTTAATAACGAACTTTTTCCATGCGTGTTCATAAAGAAATCTACTTCAGGATACGCAATCATCGCGGTCTATGTAGATGACATGAAACTCATAGGAACCGAAAAAGACTTGTCAGAAACTGCTAATATCCTGAAGAGGAAATTCGAGATGAAGGATCATGGGAAGACACGATTTTTCCTCGGCCTGCAGATCGAGCACCGTAAAGATAGAATTCTTGTCCATCAATCGAACTGCACCCAAAAGGTGTTGAGACGCTTTAGTCATTTGACGTTAAGCCATCCGCTACTCCCATGATCGTCCGCTCTCTAGACATTACTAAGGACCCATTTCGTCCAAAGGAAGACGACGAAGAGATATTGAGTCCTGAGTGCTCTTATCTGGGTGCAATAGGCGCTTTATTGTACTTGGTCCAATGTACTAGACCGGACATCTCGTTTGCTGTGAATTGTCTAGCTCGACACAGTACTGCGCCAACACGCCGCCATTGGAATGGCATAAAAGATATTTTCCGCTACCTTAAGGGTACTACGGACTTGGGCTTGTTCTATCCCTATGCGGTTTTGAGTGAGTCCAACGCGCTTGGCACTCGAAGCAACGCGACCCTTGTTGGCTACGCCGATGCGGGATACTTATCTGATCCGCACAAGGGGCGTTCCCAATCTGGTTATGTCTTTACCATTGGAAACACGGCGATTTCTTGGAGGTCTCGCAAACAGACCTTAGTGGCTACTTCAACGAACCACTCTGAGCTACTCGCGCTTTATGAGGCGACTAGAGAGTGTGTATGGCTTCGAGCTGTTATTGGCCATATTCGAAGTACATATGATCTTCCATATGACCCAGATGAACCTGTTATCGTCTATGAGGACAATACCGCTGTTATTGATCAAGCGAAACATGGTTACATCAAAGGGGATGCTACCAAGCACATATCGCCCAAGTTGTTCTTTACACATGAACAACAAGCGCTTCAGAAGATTGAAGTGCAACACATTGGATCGGAGAATAACCGTGCAGACTTGTTCACCAAGTCACTGCCAAAACACTCGTTCCAGAAACATGTCAGAGCGATTGGACTTAGGAAGCTTTCAGAGCTAGCCTAAGTGAAACATGTTTTCCGCACCCTGTTGTGTGCATGTGAGGGGGAGCGTCCCAACGAGCGCCTCCAAACGTCCTGTTGTGCGTATATCCCGCGCCATGTCGAGTGCGAGTGAAAAGGGGAGCATCCTGATGTGTGCTTGTGTACTCTTTTTTCCCTTAGACCAAGTTTTTTTCCATTGGGTTTTCCTTGGCAAGGTTTTTAACGAGACACATTTCAAATCTCTTATTCACTAAGGACTATTGTGATCAGGGGGAGTATCCAGTGTATACTTCTAAAACCATCGTGTACTCTTTTGTCCTTCGATCAGCGTTTTTTTCCACTGGGTTTTCCCTGACAAGGTTTTGACGAGGCACCTTTGCAATGGTTAAGTTTACCCCCATCACACTGACCTGTGTGTACTCTTTTGTCCTTCGACCAAAGTTTTTTTTTCCACTGGGTTTTCTTTGACAAGGTTTTGACGAGGTACAAGTAGATGGTCAAACTTGAAGATGCAAGCTATAGACAGACGAAGAAACTCAGAGATGTTTACAAGCAGAATTTCTGGAGAGCCAAGGGGGAGTGTTGTAACTCATATGGCTTATCACCTTTCATCTCCTTGTAACCTACATGACCTTTGGCCCTTCATTTCTTCATAACCCCCAACCTCTCTCCCTATATAAAGAGAGGATGGGATAGCTTGTAAGATGCACTTGAGTGGTTGATAATATACGAGAAAGCTTCGTCTCCGTGTGTTTGAGCTTTTGCCTTACGACAGTTTTATTATATTTCTATATTTTATTACTTTTTTTACTTTTAAATTTACTGTAAATTTTAGACCGACCCATTTATGTAAAAGGTCCGTCAAAATCAATTTAACTCTTAGTTAATTTGAATTAACCGAAAACGGAACCGTTTTGGTTAGCTTATGTTCGTTTCAGTTTTCAATAAAACAATTTGACTGAATTTCATAAATTCCGATTCAGTTGAACCGAACCGACCGAATGCTTATTCCTACATATTTATGTAGAGGTGATCAGGTTCCGAATCCCCGTATGGGAAGAGTAAAAACATATAGATTGAATTGAAAACCACATTGGTTTCCATATTTTGTGTTGATTTATGTAGATAATAAACTTTACTTTTAGTCCCTGCATGCTTCTTTCTTACAATTGTTAAACTGACATGGACGATAAGGTACAAAATATAGATTTAGAAAGGAATATTGGCAAGAGGACATGAATATGATGATCCAAAGGGACAGGTTCACACTTATCGTGACCACAATTAAATCTTGTCTTCCCTGTGACAATCAGCTTATCGTGACCACAATTAAATCTTGTCTTCCCTGTGACAATCAGCTTCACATTTATTGTGTTCCTTTTTTTTTTTTCTTTGTCTGTGCTACATATTTATGGTCTTTAGCAATGTGAGTATTTGCAGACAGTTCCTCTCATCAATGAGGGAACATGACCAGTAGGTAGGAATTCTCTTAAATTTGTCATCTTTACTCTCTCTTTTGTGTGTGTGATTTGGTAGGGAATATGGATGGCAACGGTGGCTTGAATTCGTCTCATAATTAGTTCCCCATTTCAATATTCATCATAAATCTCTTGGACAATATAATTTTACATATCATCAGATCCCTATCTATTTTGCATTGCATCGACCGATATAGAGAGTTGACGTGAGATAGATAGTTTATCATAAGAACTTTCTCAATTTTGCACGTGATCTCATACTCTAATGGAAGAGGATGATAAATGACGATGGTACAAACTATCGGTGGCAATCATATCAGGATAGGGTGGGGTGGGTTGTGTTGGGTTGGGTTGGGTTGGGTGAACATGTATAGGCTCAATTGAACTGACCCATTTATGTCTAATCCATTTAGGGGACGTTTGGTATGCGGAATACTATATAGCCGTGAATTCTATATTTCCGGGAATCAAATTTCAGGGAATTAAATTTTCTGGAAAATTACATTCTCATGTTTGGTGACAATATAAATATTCCCGGAAAAAAAAAATAATAAATAATAATAACGAAAAAAAAATGGACAAATATAAATAAAAACCGGTAAAAACGACAAAAAAATCGGTAAAAAACGAGAACATAAAAAAAAACGACAAAAACGATAAAAAAATGACAAAAAAAATCGGTTAAAACGACAAAAATAACCAAAAAGCGACAAAAAATGTATAAACGACAAAAAGGGTAAAAACGATAAAAATAACCAAAACACGACAAAAACGACATAAAATCGGTAAAAACGACAAAAAAATCAAAATGCGGCAAAAACGACAAAAACAAAAAAAATTGGTTAAAACGATAAAAAATGACAAAAAATCGGTTAAAAACGACAAAAAAATCGGTTAAAAATAATAAAAAATCGGTTAAAACGACAAAAAATAACCAAAAAGCGACAAAAAACGAAAAATAATCGATAAAAACGACAAAAAAGGACAAAATCGGTTAAAACGACAAAAAATCGGTTAAAACGACAAAAAAATCGGATAAAAAAATAAAAATCGTTAAACGACAAAAAATAACCAAAAAGCGAACAAAAACGAAAATAATCAATAAAAATGACAAAAAAGGATAGAAAAATCGTTAAAACGACAAAAAAAAAACCAAAAAGTGACAAAAACGACAAAAAATCGGTAAAAACAACAAAAAGCTACAAAAAGACAAAAACTCGGTTAAAACAACAAAAAATCAGTTCAAAACGACGAAAAATAACCAAAAAGTGACAAAAACGACAAAAAACGGGTAAAAGCGATTAAAAACGACAAAAATGAAAAAAAACGACATAAAATCAGTAAAAATGACAAAAAGCGACAAAAACGACAAAAAACGACTAAAAATCGGTAAAAACAAACAAAAAAAAGCTTAAAAAAAAAAAACGAAAAAAAATCGCTTAAAACGATAAAAATTGACAAAAAAGATAAAAATTGGGTAAAAACGACAAAAAACAATCAAAAAGTGACAAAAACGACAAAAAATGGGATAAAACGACAAAAAAATCGCTTAAAACGACAAAAAATGACAAAAAAGCGATAAAAACGACCAAAAAAGAAAAAAAAATGTTCAAAACTAATCAAAATTGATCAAAAAAGAAGAAAAAAATTTAGACAAATTTTTTTTTTGTCCGGGCAAAAAAAAAAAAAAAATACCCACCTATTCTCAAGGGATAAAATTTCCATGTTTTGTGGGTAAACTATTTACCCGGGTATTTATAATTTTCGGGAATAAATTTTTTATAAGCCAAACAAACGTGGTAATAGATTCCCATCTTAAATTTTTCCGAAAATAAAAAAAAATACCGCGTACCAAACGCCCCTTAGGATCAATTTGATTTATTCGACTCCAAATCGTTTGACCATTTTAAGTAGACGTGCGAGAAATATGTCTCAAGCATTTAAAAACATTTACCAAATTTTAAATTAGTTAACATTTCAAACTATATTCCAACTAGTATATATGCATGTGAGTTACACAAATTTTATACTACTCGAAAAGAACCAATTAATAAGGGCCTTATTTATTTATTTTTTTTATACGTAATTACCTAACTACCCATATTAAAATATTAAAAAAAATAGTATTTTTAATTTTTTTAACCAAAGTGTCCATGTTAAAATTAATGAACAATTAAATAGTAAATCTTGGTAAGGATATTTTTTTATACCAAAATCTAACTTTTTCTATACACACACACACGTGCTTTGCATGTATTTTATAGATTATTATTAAGAAGGCTATATGGATGTTGTAATTATTTTAATATTTATTAAGACTACTTAGGTAGACTAAAAGACAGTCGTCTTAATTATTCTAAATTTATTATTATATTATTTTTTTATTATATATATTATTTTATACAAGCATGTAAAACTATTTAGGAAGATCAAATGACGGCTCTCGTAATTACCGAGCTCCTCCTATTAACTTTAATCTATACTACTATATAATAAGGAAAGTTGATTTCACCGTGAATTTTTTTTTCAAATATGTTCTTACCTTATAACTTTACTACTTAAAATTGTTCAATAAATTTATACGTATAATTTTTAATATATATATATATATATATATATATATATATATATATATATATATATATATATATATATATAATTGCTATTATGATAACCTTTTCTCTTCTCAAATATATAAAAAAAAAGTTAATTAAAAGAGGTTAAAATACGTGCAACATTCGTGCATATATGCTGGTGAACAATAAGCTGAATTTTACACATTATATAGGAGTATAGATTTAGTATTTATGATTGTACAATTAATATGTACCAACAACCAAGCTTTTAGTATATTCAGCCCACCAGCCATCTTTGATATATTATTTGAATCATTTAATTCCAATTACCAAACTTTATTACATTACTATGGTTGGCTGGCCTTGTGGATATTTGATAAATAGATCAAACCGGGTCCAGCGGGACCTGTTTATTAATGGGTTCAGCTAGGAGTGAGTGTTCGATTTATTCAGTTTCAACTGAACCGAAATAGTTAAAATCGAATAAATCAAAATTCTAAAAATTCAAAATCGAAATCGAACCCAAATTAGTCAAATCGAAACCGAACCGAACCCAACCGAATAAACTATTTAGTTTGTTCGGTATCTATCGTTTGGTGAGCGTGTCCAAAGTTGGGATCATATTTAAATTATATTAAAAATTATAATTTTTATACACATATTTGTTGTATTTTAAAGTTGTGTCCAAAGTTGGACTAATTATTAAATTTTAAAGTTGGACTTCACATATACACAAAAATGCTCTTTCAAAATATACACATTTTTAATCATAAAATATGCATAAATTTATGTTATTTTTATAACTACATAAGTTTTATTCAACTTTTGGTTTTTTATCGAAATCGAAATCTAAAACCGAAATCGAAACTGAATAAGAAATTATAGTATTTTAATTCAAAACCGAAATCCAAACAGAATCTCATATTTGGTTCATTTTTTTGATCCAAAATCGAATAATGCTCACCCGGCCCTAAGTTCGTGTGTGTTATTATCCGGTCCCATTTATATGTCTAACCCAAGCCCGTCTACATTGCCACATTTATGGTACATATTTGCCTTCCGCAACAAAAATTCCGCAACAGCTACGTTTTCAGGAATCACGACACGAGAATAAATTTGTTGTGCATATATTTATTTTTATGTAGCCTGTTACATTTTCGTATCCTTGACAGAAATTCGCCACCTTTTTATTCTACAGTTTTTGTTGTTGTCCGACATAATTTTGGGAAGTACAACTCATGAGTCTCTTTTGACCTATTATTTCTATTTCTACCATTTAATTAATAAATAGAAGGAATAATATGTTAATTCGGATAGACGGGACGACTATGAGGGTATATAAGGGTGATTGGCACCTACTATTCCACAGTTAAGCTAAGCTTTGAGCATGTGATGCATGTGACACGTTCAGAGTAGTTGAGATTACATGTTTTTACAATCGAACGTTTCTGTTTGGGGATTAATATCATATGTTCAAAGTCATTACCAAACACAGGCGTTGGAGTTATAAAAGAGTGTTTGATCGGTAAAAACTTACTGTTCTTCGTATGGAATATGGACAGAGGAGGTGGACCTGTGTGTGTATATGGGAAGTCCTTTAGAAAAAAAACAAAATATCATAACTGCTACATTTCTAGGCCCACCTCCATAAAACCACCAATAAGGAAAAACCTGCACATTTTTCTTAACATCATAACCCGAAATAATTGTAAAAAATTGTGGTAGCATATTAAGAAGTAAATTGATTTCTGTCTAATTTTAAAAATTAATCTATACCACTATAATAAAACAACGCTGCTACTTGGTTCACCACCAGCTGGCGTCCTCCCATTGGGCCACTGGCAGGTCAACCGGCATAGGATCCATACCTATAGGAGGGGACCAATGAGCTTCGGCTGCCTAGCGTGTGGGCCAGATATCATTTCGATAATAAAAAGAGGTTGATGGTTTACTGTAATTTTTTTAATTTTTTTCAAAAATATTCTTACCTATGTTTACAAATCAAAACAAATTTTTTTGCTCATATCGTATATTTTGATGAAATTGCGCCTTGTAAGAAAACAACAAAAACATCCAAGAAATGTACGTTTTTGTTGCAAACAAAAATATAAGAAAAGAAAAAATATTAAAGAAAAGCCTTTTTTTTTAAAAAAATTATTAGAAGACACGCTTCATGCTTAAAAACGTCCTCTAAATGGCCGTATTATGTGCACATAACATCCATGTGAACGGCATATTGTGTGCAAAAAAGTCCTTTGAGTGGGCCTTTTTGTGCTCTATTGTAGTGCCCCGTCCCGCTCAGTCAACCGGAGGAATCGAAACGTCGACGACGTTCGGACTTAGCATGCAACGGCGACTTGAAGGTCCGTTCGGTCGAGGCGACTCCTCGCTCAGGTGGGGTAGTTTCGGTGAACTTGCCTCATCTTAGCCTTCACATAATAAATCGCATGTTTTCAAATGCACAAGTAGGCTTGATAATAAAGGAGACAAATCCACATAGCTAAGGGAATAATCCCATGTCGTATCAATTGAGTTAGAAAAGGAACAAGGACCCACGGTCGGCTTAGAATCGTTGCACGAGGGCTTTCAAAATGACACTCGCCCCTTCGTCCTATGGCTTGGGAGAAGGAAGTTGGTTAAGTTGTTGTCACCAAGTTGGAATTAGCCTAAGTCATAGGCGTCGCCCGCATAAATGCTCGATAGAGCATGCACGCGTCCCCTATGTAAGGCTTGGCATAGCCTTTACTCGTCCCTTGGATTAAGTTATAGGTTTGATTAAGTTAGGCAAAGTTATGTCGGTCGACCTAAGACATTCCAAGTATTGTCCCGCTCTTTTTGCGGTTTGTCAAGTTAAGTAGTCCAACGATCTCAAGGCCCATCGACTCGGACAGGAGTGTCGCGTAGAGCACAGTTAACTTAAGGCACGATGCACGGACTTAGTGTTTAAGGCAATGACCACAATTGATTCAAAGTAAGTTTTAGAGAAAGGACTATCAAATAGGCATTCATGAGTTGAATAAAATGATAGGATAACATGGAAAGAATGCTCGCGATCATAGGTCGTCGAGGGATCTCAAGGATAGAAGTCTTGAACTTGGTTTTGAAAGAGATGGTAACACTGAAAGAAGGATGACCGTGTGAGACGTCAGTTTGAGTCGAGTCTTGCATGGTCAGGGACAGCTTGTCGACAAGGGCGATTTGTTTCCTCGGACGATAACCTGGGACCACAGCAGGACCGTTCCGGCCTAGGAGGAAACCGGGGGTGAATGTGAGTGGGGTAGCTGAGCCGAAAGGCAAGTATTTGGTGGACGCTTATTGGGACTAGCTACCTGCTTTGACCAGTCCATCCTATACCAGCTATGTGTCCAAAATAGCTTGTCATGTTAGTGATCTCATATAGATGAGTCGGCATGGGCGATAATTCGCAGGTGTGCCTTTAGATTGAGTCGAGTTGAATGTGTGTACAGTTAGAATACAATGTTTGGGCCTAAGATTTGGCTGCAACGTAGGCGACGTGCTTCGACACGAGATGTAGCGTCACGTCTTAAGTTGTTGGCATATAAGTTGCATAAGTTGGTTTGAGTTGTCTTAAATTTAAGTCAGAAAATGCCGCAACGCAAAGTCGGTCGAGTGAAACTTAGCCCACAAGTCTTGATTGGGTCAATTGGTGATCAAAGTAGCAAGGGCCGCGAGGCGGCCATATGGTTAAGTCACACTGAGTTGCGAAGCACGGCACGATGGATTTGTAGCACGATCACATGGAAATGGAGTCTCATCGTGTAGTTGCGTCGCTGATTTTAAGCAGTAAGGCAAACACGACTTAATAGGTTAACGTTGTTGGTACGAAAAGAGTCTAAAGGCAAGATATGTGTTAACGTTGTTGTTGCAAGCACGGGATGGTCTAGAGACACAAAATAGGCCAAGACGTCTATCCTAAAACTGATTCTAAGACAAGACTAAAAAGACAATTGATAAGAATGTACTATGTTGCACAAAGTAAATTAAACGTGTCGGTTTTGTATGGGTGGGCGAGGAGCTCATTCTACTAGTACAGTTGAGTACTGACACCCACATAGTTTTCATGTGCAGGCACAGGTAGAAGCTCGTGGCGCGGAGCTCGCTTGGATGCGTCGAGACACGGAGTTCCTTGGCGATTTGAAGCGTGCGGCCGCATGGAGTCAAGACTTATATGAGACATAATGTATGGACGTCGCCTTCTGAAGCATCTGTTGGCTCAAGACTTGTATTGAGAGATTAGAGAGAGCTGAATGACTTGTAATGTGAAAATAGTGAGCTTGAGTGACTTGTAATCTTGGCCTTGCGTTCCATTGTAACCTTTGTTTCAAAATCAATAAAGAGCTTCTTTTGAATAACTTGTATTTTGTTCTAAATTTTTGCTGCTATTATTCAATGTCTCTGCTTGGAACTTCTGTGCGACGACCCCATCGCAGCCGCTGTAATCGGCCGTTATGGAACCCGCCTTGTACGAGCACAATTTAGGCTCGTACGGTATCACGTCTTAGCGAGGACGATCAATCCTACGGGAGCGGGACATGACATAATGGTATCAGAGCACGGCTTTACGTCCTTGGGCTATCGATTGAATTCTTTAACTCCGTTGTTTCCGTAAACTCTGAAGTGTTGCTTCCGCAAAGTTGATATCGTTGGTGAGCTCTCTCTCAAATGTCCTATG
Source organism: Iris pallida (assembly GCA_029216955.1). Lineage (NCBI taxonomy): Eukaryota > Viridiplantae > Streptophyta > Magnoliopsida > Asparagales > Iridaceae > Iris > Iris pallida. The sequence goes on from JANAVB010009400.1 coordinate 21,265,392, forward strand.
AATGTCCATACAATAAGTCTATCTGTTTTGTAAAACATAGGAGAACAATTTTTGGCAAAACAAAAAGATGGTTTGCGTAAGCACGATTGGCTAAGTCGGGCTGAACATATACACCAAAGTTGCGTCGACCTTAGAAAAGTCGAGTACAGGATTCGAATTGGGTTAGACGAGAATGATTTGGACTTGATTGAGTAACGGAGAATGACTACCGATAGGGGTACTATCGAGCGACGATAACGTCGGTGTGATATAGATGAGCGTGCTTGGAAATTGAGGAATGGTTCGAACGGAAAGTTTGAAGAAGTCGATTTTAATTCGAATAATAGTTGAGAATTTGTTAAATGACTTCATCTCTGAGTGGTGTATGTGATAGCCTCAGGGATGTCGATCGATCGATTGAGGATACGGGGTGTCAATGAGTCTATCAGCAAGCGTCGCACGTATGCAAAGTCGTAGATTGAGTATTGTTGAATAAGTTGTAGTCTTGAGATATGACGAGTTGATTTGAACAACCTAGAAATTGACGCGCAGGACGTGCACGGGATTAAAAATAGCGCGAGTATAAAATACGAAAAGGATTGAGTATGTGAAACTGAATCAAAGAAAAGTTAGGGTGTACGAATGAATGACTTGATCGAGAAAAATTGATATTGTGAATGATTCGAGGGATAATGATCGAACTTGAATTGAATGTCGAAGAGATTATCCAGTCGAACGATAGCATCATTCACACGACTCAAAATTGGTTGCAAAGGAAGATCATCAGGTTATGCATATCGTCGATAGTATTGAGGCGTATCAAAGATAGATATGCGATAACTCGGCGGTACTCTGACTCGGCGAATGACGATCGTGCAAGTGTTATTGTTCGGTTGGATGCTATACTTAGGATTTTTTTGAGATGAATGTTGGATGAAAACAGAAGTGTATTGAGGGTTACGCGGATAACCACAGCATCGACATTCTTGTCTTGCGCGAGTGCAACTCTAGTCTCGCACATACGACGCGTCGGATTTGGGGCAATCGTTCCGCGTGAGCGCTGACATGGTGATTTATGTCGTGGTAATGATTGAACTCATAAAATTTGGACACAACAACTTTGATTGTCTCGACTTGTTGGTTTGATGTGAAGGAAAAATTTGAGGATGTTTGGACTTGCGTTTGATGAATGAAATAAACTTAAGGATTGAATAGATCCAATCTACGTATCGAAAATGAATTAGTCTAGACACAAAATAAGAGTTACGATCCGATGAGGATGGTTATCTCACAGGTGCGTTGCATGGTGATTTTATGCCCACCGTGGATAATCGGACTCGCATGAGATCGAGGTGCAACATATTATCAAGCTAGACGACCTTGTGATCGAATACGTGAATTAGGATAAATGACTTAGGGAGTATGAAATGTGAATTATGGTTTAGCGATGAGTCATGTTGTAGCGAGCTTGACTTGAGAATGATTGATAGGCAGATTATGTCGAACGCGTTCGAAGAGATAGACTATGTGAAATGGCTTGATGAACGAGTGATATTGATATGTAAAGGAATTGGGTGAAACGTGAGTTATCGTAGGATGGCTTTACTGAATGACTCAGACCCCGTACGACAAAATATTGGGATGTGTGTAGAGAATCGATGTTCGATGTTTAGAAATCAGAGTGATGCGAGCTTGGGTAGAAAACTCAGTACAATCAACCTGGTTTGACCTTATGATGGGGTCAGTATTGATATTGTTGTTTGGGAACTATGATTCCAATACTAACGGATGACTTTAGCCTAAAGACATAGCCTAGCGGTTAGACAGACATCCCGGTACGGAAAGATAGGAATTGTGGAGGCACCGCTCACGAGGCTCGGTTGACGTACATGTATATCAGGGATGCTTGAATATGTGCACGATCCGACTCGAGTGGTGATGGCAGATTCTCTATCACGAGGCTTGGGTGAAATACATATATTTTGGGGACGCCTAAAATATGTTCATGATCCAACTAAGTGATACGTTGAATCAAGTGAGAATAGAGGAATAGAAAAGTGTCGAGGATTTTGAAATAGTGTTTCGAAGAATGAAAAATTTGAGTGTGATAGTTGATTTGAGATGAACCTGAGCGTTGGTTGATTGGTTAGTATGCCATACGATTAAGTAAGCTGTTAGCACGAGCGTGGCTAGGATTGAAGGAACTCCTATGCTAAGTCTGCGCACGAGAGTCGTTGAATATCGAGTGATAAGTCAATAAGTAAGTACTCAGTTAGTTTCGAGGACGAAACTTTTTTTGGGTGGTGTATGATGTAGTGCCCCGTCCCACTCAGTTGATCGGAGGAATCGAAACGCTGACGGCGTTCGGACTTAGCATGCAATGTAACGCTCCAGAACCAGAATACTGGAGAGCGGGGGCATACATAGCCAGCTACGTATATTAAAATAGAATCCATCCCACTATACGGTCACGGCTGTCTAGATACATGAGGGTTTAACTACAATCCATCAGTCTCCTATGGTCAATAATAAGCCTAATTGTCTCAATCTCAAGCAAGAAAGTAAAGTTACAAGATGTAAGATCACCACATATACAATAATAAGGCGTCCCAAATATTACATATTCAGCTGATCATGAAGCTAGTCGTTACAAAATGTGAGGACTAGCAAGAGTTTAGTCATACATGATCAACCCTAGGATCTGTCAATCATGTTACAGCCCGTAGGCAGACAATAATAAGGTATGCAATACGAGCTAACAGGTGCTCGCAGGCTAAACGCCTCAAAATAAAATTTTTACAGTAGAGTGGGAGAGCAAAAATAAACCCACTCGTTGCCCTGGTCACGCTTGATGGTCACCATCGGGCTGGAAGGTCGATAGATCCTCTGAGGTAGCTCCGAAATCTGGCCACACAAAACCAGCTGGGTCAGATCCCAGAAAGAGCAAGTGCCATAAAGGAGGCTTCACTTAAGAACTAAAACCAGCACATCAGAAATATATATTAAAGCAGTTAAAAGAAACTTGAAGTAAAAGAATAATAATAGTCATAATGGAGTACGAGGGAACCATTCAAGTAGCCAGGTCACAACCCTTAAACCAAACAAGGACCGGGGTTGTAACCCTTCGCCTGAATAGAACTCCGTCTCCAATTCTGTTGGTAAGGTAAAATATTACAAGCGTGACGTGGGGTGCAATAATACAATAAATGAAGAGAGAACTTAGAACTTCTCCGGGAGCCAGGTTACAACCCTTAAACCATATAAGGACCGGGGTTGTAACCCTTCGCCTGAACAAAAATTAGTCTATGATCTTTATTGTTAAAAGTGACAATCATGCGGTCAAGCCTGCAATAATCGAGCACTGAAACTATACCATACAATCGTACCCGGCCAATCAGTGACTACGACTTTCTACATTAGCTAACTAGGGTTATCACAAAATGCAATGAGATGTTCCTCCAGCCACAAGCCCTGTAGCTAATCCAGGTTATCCAGGCGACTTGGGTTCATTTAAGCAGTGCATCGTTCTTTCCATATATCAGTAAATTTAGACTTGTGCCCTACTCGTCGGCAGGCTGCAAGTCCCACAATGGTGGCCGGGATAACGGGATCGCCTGTAGCTGGAGAATTCTCTCATGACTACTGAATTATTCTAGTTATTAGCCTTAGCCATTTATAGTGGGTACCCCTGACCGTGGTACTCAGGGATCCCTGTCCTAAATATGATACAAAATTACCGGTTCAATTGTACAAACACAATCACCTACGGTGTCCAGGCCATCCAATCTTGTCATGTCATGTTTACTGTCAGGAGTGCGCCACGTCGGGCCACTATCACGTCATGTCAAAAGTGTACCACAATGGGTCACCATCGGGTCAGGAAACAATTAATTTAGCACAAGTACACATTTAATAATTAAATATTAAAAGGGACAAGGGTTGTGGGGGACTTATGCGGCTCAAAATTTTTTATGCGGCTAGCAGTCACCTGGCCATATGCGGCTGGTTCATAAAAAATGTAACGATAACATACATTTAATAATGCATTAAAGTGAGACATTATCCTTGTATTAAGAATGTTATTTGGAAAGGAATGTATTTAAACATAAAAAATGCATTTGGAAAAGACATGCATTAATTAATGCTAAAAAAATGCATTTAGAAAGACATGCATCACATGCATTCCTTGGGGGGGCTATGTGGCTGAAGTATGGATAGTGCATCAAAATGCATTAAAAGCATTAAAAATATAAAGTATAAGGCCTTAAATACATAAAGCATTAAGTCACAAGATGAGGACTTAAATGCATAAAGCATTAAGTCTTAAAGTTAAGGACTTAAATGCATAAAGCATTAAGTCTTAAAGTTAAGGACTTAAATGCATAAAGCGTTTCATCTTCAAAAGCCTATGCGGCTGAAGCATAATGCATGGATTATAATATTATCATAATGCATTTCATCTTCAGAAGCCTATGCGGCCGAAGTATAATGCATTGATTATAATATTATTATAATGCATTTCATCTTCAGAAGCCTATGCGGCCGAAGTGTAATGCCTGGATTATAATGTATTGTTGTAATGCATTTGATTGCATTAACTACAATGAATACATACGGCTGGATTATAATGCATTATTATAATGCATTTCAATGCTTTCCTAAGCATGCGACTCACTTGGCTCCTCTATGCGGCTGAAAGCATTTGGAGAATGCAAAAGAGGCATGCGGCTCAATACTTTAGTGTTGGTATTTGGATTATGCATTAAAATATTGCATGCATTAAATTTAGCATTAAAATATTGCATGCATTGATATAATACATTTATATGCATGCATTGACATAATACATTAATATGCATGCGGCTGGAGACTAAGGTCATGCATTATTTAATGCATCTAATACATTATTCAAGCTCATGCGGCTACAACCAAGTGCCACATGCGGCTGACTGTTAGTATTGCATTAAATAATACATGTAAACTAAATGCTTGCTATTACATTCATAGGCCATGCGGCTGAGGTAGATCGGCCTATGCGGCTCAGAAATTCCCGTAGGTCAAATTGGACCAAACGAAATTCTCTGCAACAGGGGATCATCAACTAGCAAAATATGCAAGTTTGATAGATCAAACTCCCGAAAACCGAAAATACCACAAAGCTAGATTTATAAGAATATAACCATGGAAATAAAAAATGCCTAGTACTAAAGTGGGTTAGAAACACATGAGGAATACAATGGAACAATAGAAATGGACTTCCTCCATGAAGCAAGGTGCACTTGCCTAAGCTCTCCCCCTCTCTATCTCTCTCTGGTGGTTGAAGAAGTAATGGTGGAGAAGAATAAGTAATGAAGAGAGAGAAATGTTGGTGGGATATTTAATGAAGAGGGTGGTGGTAGGTGGAATATTTAATGAAGGTGGTGGTAGGTGGGAGTGGTTCACATAAAACCGAACCATGCAAACCAAGTCGAACCAAGTCAAGTTGGGCTGAACCAACCAAGGAAACATACAATACGGGTCTAAATACGTACACGTATACCGAGATACGTGATACGAACAATGGTCATTACAACTCTACCCACCTTAAAAGAATTCTGTCCTCGAAATTTAATCAAGTAGCTAGAGATGCAAGGACAAGCTATACTACTCACAGGCAAGCTATACTAGTTAAGCAATCAAGCAATTATTCGTACAAGCAAGGAATCAAAGACATGAGGCATAGAAAAGATATTATACCTCACGAGTCAAACAGGTCGGGATATCGCGATCGGATATCATCCTCACGCTCCCACGTTAACTCTTCCAAAGAGTGATGACCCCAAGCAACACGGACTAACTTGATAGTCTTGTTCTTGAATATCTTCTCTCTTTGGTCCAATATAGATACGGGCCTCTCCTCATACGAAAGGTTGGTACCAACAACCAATTCCGAATGATCCAGGATATGACTCGGGTCCGGGATATACCGTCTTAGTTGGGACACATGGAACACGTCATGCACCTCACGTAGCGACGGCAGAAGAGCGAGACGATAGGACACATCACCTACTCGCTCCAGAATATCGAATGGCCCTATATACCTAGGACTAAGCTTTCCTCGTACGCCGAAATGAATGACGTCGCGGCTAGGCGAAATCCTCAAGAATACATGGTCGCCGACAGAAAATTCAAGGGGACGCCGATGAGAATCGGCCCAATGGCGCTGACGATCTTGTGCAACGCGAAGATGATCTCTAACTCTCCTGACCACTTCAACTGTCTGAGCGATCATCTCTGGACCAAGCATCTGCCTCTCTCCCACATCGTCCTATGCTAGTGGGGATCTGCACTTCCTACCATACAGTGCCTCGAATGGAGCCATCTGGATACTGGCTTGGAAACTGTTGTTGTATGAGAACTCCACCAGGTGCAGGTGATCTTCCCACGAACCACCGAAGTTGAGTGTACAAGATCTCAACATATCCTCCAGAGTCTGGATCGTGCGTTCCGACTGACCATCTGTCTGCGGGTGATATACCGAGCTGAACTGGAGGCGAGTTCCCAAACTCTCTTGTAAGCTACGCCAAAAGTGTGACGTGAATCTTGAATCCCGATCCGAACTGACTGGTACACCGTGGAATCTGACAATCTGCCGAAGATACATCTCTGCTAGCTGAGCTATCGATTGACCCATTCTGAACGAGAGAAAGTGAGCCACATTCGTGAGCCTGTCAACTATAACCCAAATAGCATCTCTACCTGCTGGGGATCTAGGTAATCCAGTCACGAAATCCATGGTTATATGCTCCCACTTCCATTCGAGAATCGGCAAGGGCTGAAGAAGTCCAGCTGATCTCTGGTGTTCAGCCTTGACTTGTTGGCAAACCAAACACCGAGAGACGAACCGAGCTATCTCCCTCTTCATGCCATTCCACCAAAAGTGCTGACGGATATCTCGGTACATCTTCGTGCCACCGGGATGAATCGAATACTGAGAACTGTGAGCTTCCGCCATCACCTCCTGTCTAATATCTCTACTGGGTACACAAAGACGCCTACCATGTCGAAGTGTACCGTCTTTATGAATGCATAATTCTGGTCGTCGTCCTGCTTCACAATCTGTTCTAAGCCGCTGAAGCTTAGAATCGGATGACTGTGCTATCTTGATCCTCTCAACTATACTGGACTGCACTTGCATGCTAGCCATCAATGCCACATTGGTAGGAAGGACAACTTCTATACCCATCTTCTGAAGATCTGCTAACAACTCTGGTTGCACTGTTAGAAGGTAAACTCCGGCTCTTCTGCTTAATGCATCTGCCACAACGTTGACCTTCCCAGGGTGATACTGCAGGTTGACATCATAATCCACAAGTAGCTCTAGCCACCTTCTCTGACGCATATTAAGGTCCTTCTGGGTGAAAACATACTTCAGGCTCTTGTGGTCGGTGAAAATCTCCACCCTGTCTCCATACAGGTAGTGTCTCCACAACCTAAGTGCAAACACTACAGCTGCCAATTCCAAGTCATGGGTTGGGTAATTCCTCTCATGATCACGAAGTTGACGTGACACATAAGCTATTACCTTCCTATGTTGCATCAAAACACATCCTAAACCCTTGCCTGAAGCGTCACAGTACACTGAAAATCCTCCAGTCCCATCTGGAAGTGTGAGAACGGGTGCCATCATCAAGCCTCGCTTCAACTTCTCAAAAGATTCCTGACATTCTTCGGTCCAAGCAAACTGCACATCCTTGTGGGTCAACTGCGTCAGTGGTACTGAAATCCGAGCAAAGTCCAAAACAAATCTCCGGTAATAGTCGGCTAATCCAAGAAAACTGTGAACTTCTGCAACTGTGCGGGACACTGGCCATGTTTCGATAGCCACTATCTTCTGGGGATCCACTTCCACTCCACCCTTGGTGATGATATGACCCAAGTATGAAATGCGATCTAGCCAAAACTCGCATTTACAAAACTTGGCATACAACTGGTGCTCTCGGAGAATCTGGAGGACAACTCTGAGATGCTGCTCATGCTCCGCTTCACTCTTACTGTAGACCAGGATATCATTTATGAACACGATCACGAACTGATCCAAATAAGGCATAAAGATACGATTCATGAGGTCCATGAATACTGTCGGCGCATTGGTCGCTCCAAAGGACATAACAAGGAACTCCCAATACCCATATCTAGATCGGAAAGCTGTCTTCGGGATGTCCTGCTCTCTGACTCTGATCTGGTGGTACCCTGACCGTAAATCAATCTTCGAAAATACGGCCGCTCCTCTGAGTTGATCAAACAGGTCATCTATCCTGGGGAGAGGATATATTTTCTTGATTGTCACTGAGTTTAAGGTACGATAGTCAATACATAATCTAGACGTACCATCCTTCTTTTTCACAAGAAGCATCGGGGCTCCCCAAGGCGATCCACTTGCACGAATGAATCCCTTGGTCCAGAGTTCTTCAATCATCTTGTATAATACCTCCAACTCTGACGGCGCCATCCTGTAGACTCTCTCTGACACTGGTGCTATCCCGGGAATCAAGTCGATGGTGAACTCGATCTTCCGTTCGGGCGGCATTCCTGGAAGCTCTTCAGGGAAAACATCTGGAAATTCCTCGACTATCCGGGGTAACTGCACTGCTGCTACGGCCATCCGCAATAATGGAGGAGAAGGTTCCACTTCGCCTCGAGAGAAGGAAAACTTCGGCTCGCCTGGAATGCTAAAAACAACTCTGCCAATATGGCAGTCTATTCTAGCATACTGGTCTCTCAACCAATCCATCCCTAAGACCACATCATAATCGGCCATCGGAAATTCTTTCAGCCTAGCGGGAAACTCTCTACCGCTAACCATGACCCAACACGAGGAAAATACTCTATCTACTCCCACAAGACCATTACCAGTAAGTATATTGAGCCTTACTGATAACGACTCGGGCTCCAGTCCTATCCGTGTCATAAATCGTGCAGACATGATTGAATGCGATGCACCAGAATTAAATAATACTGAAGCGGAAAATGTGTTGACGAGAAGAGTACCTGCCACTACCTTACCTGGTGCCACTCCTTCTTATCCCATGGTCAAGGCCAATACTTGACCATGTCCTCTGGGTGCCGGCTCTCTCTGCTGGAATCCTCGCTGCCTATTCTGGGCTTGCGTCTTGGCAAACTGCTGAGGCCTTTGCTGATGAAAAGCCTGGGTCTGCGTCGGCAACAGCCTCGGGGAAGAAAACTACTGCTGGACTGGTACTGGGGCTGGTCCCCTCACTGATGAACTGGTCCCGGCTGGTGATGAGTCGGTCCTGAACGGGCAGGATCCTACCTTGTGGTCTGGCGCTCCATAAAGCAAACACAATCCTCGGGCCTTGCGACACTCTGAAACAATATGTCCAGGCTTCCCACAATAAGAGCAGCCCATGGGGGAAGACTGCTTCTGCTTCTGCTGCTGAGGGTGCATCGGGGTTGAATGCTGAACCAACATAACCGAAGCTGCCCTTCCCGGAGCTCCAATGGTTAAAGCTCTAGCTGCCGGGGCTGGGGCTGACGACTGATTCATCTGGCCGTGAGATCGCTTTCGACCTCCGGTCCTGTCCACAATCCTTTGGGAGGTATACTCATGCCTCCTAGCTGCCCTTAATACCGCATCAAAAGTCTGATGCTCGAACTGCTCCGCTGCCAGCAAAATCTCCAGGTGGAGTCCCTGCTGAAATCGCTGGGCTCTATCGAACTCGGTCGCCACCAAGGTGGAAGCAAACCGACTAAGCCTGGAAAACTCGACCGCATATCCATCGACCGTCCTGTCCATCTGCTTCAAATTGGTGAACTTGGTCTGAAGATCGTACCGAGCCACCGTATCGAAGTACTTGGTCCGGAACCTCTCATGGAATACTGTCCAAGCAATAGGCGCCACCAATCCAATGGCCTGTGCCGTCCACCAGCTGCGGGCTAGATCCAATAACTTCAGGCGCACCACTGCCACCTTCTCATCTTCTGGGATCTTCGCCGCCTCCAATATCACCTCTGTGTCCTGAAGCCACGCATCAGTAGCGATAGCATCTTCGCTGCCATTAAAGAATGGGGGGTTCAAGCGCTTGAAACTATTCGCTGCACTGCTCCCATGATGTCCACCTCTGCCCAGAGCATCTGTCACTGCCTGATGCAAGGCATATCCTCGACGATCCTGCGATGCAAGCAACTCCCTGATAAGTCCAACAAAGGCTCCATCGTCCTGCCTCGCGGGCTGGGCTGACTGTACCGGGGGTTCTGGATCTCCGGAAGGCATGGCCCGGGAGGCTGCTCCTGAGTGCTGGGCCTGGTCTTCTTGTTGCTGCTGGTCCACGGGAAGCGCATCGCCTTGCTGATCGGCAGGTCCATGAACAATGCTGCTGAAGAAGACGACATAGGAAACAATAAGGAAGGACCAAGACAGATTCAACGAAACAAGCATGTGATCAGGTCAAGAATCTCAGGGATTAGAAAAGTCGGACAGAGATCAAGGACGAGTGCTGATTGAGACATCTATTCAGTAAACCCTCACATATCTTGATTTACAAGACCTGCATAGGCCACCACTTAAACCATGTAACGCCCCAGAACCAGAATACTGGAGAGCGGGGGCATACATAGCCAGCTACGTATAATGAAATGGAATCCACCCCACTATACGGTCACGGCTGTCTAGATACATGAGGGTTTAACTACAATCCATCAGTCTCCTATGGTCAATAACAAGCCTAATTGTCTCAATCTCAAGCAAGCAAGTAAAGTTACAAGATGTAAGATCACCACATATACAATAATAAGGCGTCCCAAATATTACATATCCAACTGATCATGAAGCTAGTCGTTACAAAATGTGAGGACTAGCAAGAGTTTAGTCATACATGATCAACCCTAGGATCTGTCAATCATGTTACAGCCCGTAGGCAGATAATAATAAGGTATGCAATACGAGCTAACAGGTGCTCGCCGGCTAAACGCCTCAAAATAAAAATTTTACAGTAGAGTGGAAGAGCAAAAATAAACCCACTCGTTGCCCTGGTCACGCCTGATGGTCACTATCGGGCTGGAAGGTCGGTAGATCCTCTGAGGTAGCTCCGAAATCTGGCCACACAAAACCAGCTGGGTCAGATCCCAGAAAGAGCAAGTGCCACAAAGGAGGCTTCACTTAAGAACTAAAACCAGTACATCAGAAATATATATTAAAGCAGTTAAAAGAAACTTGAAGTAAAAGAATAATAATAGTCATAATGGAGTATGAGGGAACTATTCAAGTAGCCAGGTCACAACCCTTAAACCAAATAAGGACCGGGGTTGTAATCCTTCGCCTGAATAGAACTCCGTCTCCAATTCTATTGGTAAGGTAAAATATTACAAACGTGACGTGGGGTGCAATAATACAATAAACGAAGAGAGAACTTAGAACTGCTCCGGGAGCCAGGTTACAACCCTTAAACCATACAAGGACCGGGGTTGTAACCCTTCGCCTGAACAGAACTTAGTCTCTGATCTTTATTGTTAAAAGTGACAATCATGCGGTCAAGCCTGCAATAATCGAGCACTGAAACTATACCATACAATCGTACCCGGCCAATCAGTGACTACGACTTTCTACATTAGCTAACTAGGGTTATCACAAAATGCAATGAGATGTTCCTCCAGCCACAAGCCCTGCAGCTAATCCAGGTTATCCAGGCGACTTGGGTTCATTTAAGAAGTGTATCGTTCTTTCCATATATCAGTGAATTTAGACTTGTGCCCTACTCGTCGGCAGGCTGCAAGTCCCACAATAGTGGCCGGGATAACGGGATCGCCTGTAGCTGGGGAAATCTCTCATGACTACTGAATTATTCTAGTTATTAGCCTTAGCCATTTATAGTGGGTACCCCTGACCGTGGTACTCAGGGATCCCTGTCCTAAACATGATGCAAACATTACCGGTTCAATTGTACAAACACAATCACCCACGATGTCCAGGCCATCCAATCTTGTCATGTCATGTTTACTGTCAGGAGTGCGCCACGTCGGGCCACTATCACGTCATGTCAAAAGTGCACCACAACGGGTTACCATCGTGTCAGGGAACAATTAATTTAGCACAAGTACACATTTAATAATTAAATATTAAAATGGGCAAGGGCTATGGAGGACTTATGCGGCTCAAAAATTTCCATGCGGCCAGCAGTCACCTAGCCATATGCGGCTTGTTCATAAAAAATGTAACGATAACATACATTTAATAATGCATTAAAGTGAGACATTATCCTTGTATTAAGAATGTTATTTGGAAAGGAATGTATTTAAACATAAAAAATGCATTTGGAAAAGACATGCATTAATTAATGCTAAAAAAATGCATTTGGAAAGACATGCATCACATGCATTCCTTGGGGGGGCTATGCGGCTGAAGTATGGATAGTGCATCAAAATGCATTAAAAGCATTAAAAATATAAAGTATAAGGCCTTAAATACATAAAGCATTAAGTCATAAGATAAGGACTTAAATACATAAAGCATTAAGTTTTAAAGTTAAGGACTTAAATGCATAAAGCATTAAGTCTTAAAGTTAAGGACTTAAATGCATAAAGCGTTTCATCTTCAAAAGCCTATGCGGCTGAAGCATAATGCATGGATTATAATATTATCATAATGTATTTCATCTTCAGAAGCCTATGCGGCCGAAGTATAATGCATTGATTATAATATTATTATAATGCATTTCATCTTCAGAAGCCTATGCGGCCGAAGTGTAATGCCTGGATTATAATGCATTGTTGTAATGCATTTGATTGCATTAACTGCAATGAATGCATGCGGCTGGATTATAATGCATTATTATAATGCATTTTAATGCTTGCCTAAGCATGCGGCTCACTTGGCTCCTCCATGCGGCTGAAAGCATTTGGAGAATGCAAAAGAGGCATGCGGCTCAATGCTTTAGTGTAGGTATTTGGAATATGCATTAAAATATTGCATGCATTAAATTTAGCATTAAAATATTGCATGCATTGATATAATACATTTATATGCATGCATTGACATAATACATTAATATACATGCGGCTGGAGACTAAGGCCATGCATTATTTAATGCATCTAATGCATTATTCAAGCTCATGCGGCTACAACCAAGTGCCACATACGGCTGACTGTTAGTATTGCATTAAATAATGCATGTAAACTAAATGCTTGCTATTACATTCATAGGCCATGCGGCTGAGGTAGATCGGCCTATGCGGCTCAGAAATTCCCGTAGGTCAAATTGGACCAAACGAAATTCTCTGCAACAGGGAATCATCAACTAGCAAAATATGCAAGTTTGATTGATCAAACTCCCGAAAACCAAAAATACCACAAAGCTAGATTTATAAGAATATAACCATGGAAATGAAAAATGCCTAGTACTAAAGTGGGTTAGAAACACATGAGGAAGACAATGGAACAATAAAAATAGACTTCCTCCATGAAGCAAGGTGCACTTACCTAAGCTCTCCCCCTCTCTCTATCTCTCTCTGGTGGTTAAAGAAGTAATGGTGGAGAAGAAGAAGTAATGAAGAGAGAGAAATATTAGTGGGATATTTAATGAAGAGGGTGGTGGTAGGTGGAATATTTAATGAAGGTGGTAGTAGGTGGGAGTGGTTCACATAAAACCGAACCATGCAAACCAAGCCGAACCAAGTCAAGTTGGGCCGAACCAACCAAGAAAACATGCAATACGGGTCTAAATACCTACACGTATACCAAGATACGTGATACGAACAATGGTCATTACATGCAACGATGACTTGAAGGCCCGTTCGGTCAAGGCGATTCCTCGCTCAGGTGGGGTAGTTTCGGTAAACTTGCCTCATGTTAGCCTTCACATAATAAATCGTATATTTTCAAATGCACAAGTAGGCTTGATAATAAAAGAGATGAATCCACATAGCTAAGGAAATAATCCTAAGTCGGGTCAATTGAGTTAGAAAGGGAACAAGGACCCACAGTCGGCTTAGAATCGTTGTACGAGGGCTTTCAAAATGACACTCGCCCCTTCGTCCTATGGCTTGGGAGAAGGAAGTTGGTTAAGTTGTTGTCACCAAGTTGGAATTAGCCTAAGTCATAGGCGTCGCCCGCATAAATGCTCGATAGAGCATGCACGCTTCCCCCATGCAAGGCTTGACATAGCATTTGCTCGTCCCTCGAGTTAAGTTGTAGGTTTGATTAAGTTAGACAAAGTTATGCCGGTCGACCTAAGACATTTCAAGTACTGTCCCGCTCTTTTTATGGTTTGTCAAGTTAAGTAGTCCCACGATCTCAAGGCCCATCGACTTGGACAGAAATGTCACGTAGAGCACAGTTGGCTTAAGGCACGATGCACGGACTTAGTGTTTAAGACAAGGACCACAATTGATTCAAAGTGAGTTTTGGAGAAAGGACTATCAAATAGGCGTTGATGAGTTGAATAAAATGATAGGGTAACATGGAAAGAATGCTCGCGACCATGGATCATCGAGGGGTCTCAAGGATAAAAGTCTTGAACTTGGTTTTGAAAGAGATGGTAACACTGAAAGAAGGATGACCGTGTGAGACGTCAGTTTGAGTCAAGTCTTACATGGTCATAGACAACTTGTCGACAAGGACAATTTGTTTCTTCGGACGATAACCTGGGGCCACAGCAGGACCTTCCGGCCTAGAAGGAAACCGGAGGTGAATGTGAGCGGGGTAGCTGAGCCGAAAGGCCAGTATTCGGTAGACGCTCATTGGGGCGAGCTACCTGCTTTGACCGGTCCATCCTATACCAGCTATGTGTCCAAAATAGCTTGTCATGCTTGTGACCTCATATAGATGAGTCGGCATGGGTAGCAATCCGCAGGTGTGCCTTTGGATTGAGTCGAGTTAAATATGTGTACAGTTAGAACACAATATTTGAGCCAAAGATTTGGCTGCAACGTAGACGACGTGCTTCGGCACGAGATGTAGCGGCAAGTCTTAAGTTGTCGGCATATAAGTTGCATAAGTTAGTTTGAGTTGTCTTGAGTTTAAGTCAGGAAATGCCGTAAGGCAAAGTCGGTCGAGTGACACTTAGCCCACAAGTCTTGATTGGGTCAGTTGGTGATCAAAGTAGCAAGGGCTGTATGAGCACCCTGAATTTCGGGTTATTTTTTATTTTATTTTAATTATTTTCCTGATTGATTTTTATTTCGATAAATAATTTATTCTGTATTTTTCCTTAAGTGTACTTTTTCGTGCCATTGATATTTGGAGTATCAGGGATGTTTAACTCTGGAAATCTTCTTCACGAGTTTTGGAGTGGACACGATTACCTTCGTGACGGTATATGGTGTCCCACTAAAACTTGTTCCCTTGTGCTCTTTCTGCTTCGCTAAACTTCGGGTCAATTTCGACCATTTGATTACTATTTATTTTTCCCACTCTTTTCCTTGATCATTTTCAGCGCGTTACCATGACTTTTAAATTGGGAGCACCAGACCAGTCAGTTTCTTGAAACCAACTCCTCATTGATGATCTACTCGAGACGCTCGTCACCTATGACCTTTGTGTCCCACTCAGACACGTCATTTTGGACTTCATTTGATTCGCACAACTTTTCCGACACGTGACCCGATTTTATTTCACGCCACGGCGTCACATTCATTTTCCAACTTGATTTGTGGGTCCCCTGTCGACCAAAACCTGTCCGCCCCAATTATGGACATGGTCCACTTTGAGCCTACTATCCGTCTGTCACTTGTGTCCTATTTATTGGAATCTCCATGTGCAACTTATTCACTCATGATCATCAACATCTAATTTTAATTCGATTTTCGTACAATGTCCGGTTTTGACCCAATTCGGCTCCACCGAGTCCAGTCCAGCTCCATGTTACCCTCCATCGGGACACCCTCATATTTATTGCCCAAAAATATCAATTTCTCATTTTACCTATTTCTAATATTTAATGGGAAATTTTCCATTGATGTATTTTTCTTGGAATAACCTATTTCTCTAATTATTTCCTAGCCATTGATCATCCTAAGAAATCCTCACCATTTAATTTCCCTCACACTCACAACCCCTCCTATTTTATTGCCCCAAAAATATCAAGTAATCTCCTATATATTTTTCTATATTTTATTGGAGAATTCTAATTATTTAATTCCTTTTGGAATGACAATTTTACTCTAAATTAATCCTAGCCCTTGGATCATTCTAATCTAAATCCCAACCATTATTTTCCCAACCCCCCAATAGCAGCAAGGAGCCGGCCCTAATTTCTAGGGAGAGCTACTTTCTTATCCTCTCTCTCTCTCACTTCATTGAATGCTATTCTCTCTCTCCCTTTCTAAATTATTTTTCCCACACAACTTCACAACAGCCATGCATCATCTCCCTCTCAGCAACCATGCACCACCCGACCTCCTCGACCACCATGGCCGGACCACCCCCGGCCATAGCCGTCGGCCATGGAGCCACCCTCCATCTCCAACTTCTCCTCCTCCTCCCATGTAACAATCAACACCACCACCATCAACCATCATCTCCACCATCTATGCCCGACCGGCCACCCACGGCCATCACCACCTCCACCCTCGTCGAGGGTGCCGCCGTCCCTTGGCCGCACGGCCAACGCCGTCGCCGGCCAGGCAGCGCACCGCCGCGGCCACCAGCTGTAGCAGCAGCAACCTTCGACAGCGCGCCATATGCGTGCACAGGCGTGCACGCACGCGCGCGCGTGGGCCGCCGTCGTGCGCCGCCACGCCGCCGTGTGGGCCACCGTGGCCCCCTGGCCATGCGTGCGAACTCCGACGATCAGTCCCTGACGGCCACCATCCTCCTGGACGCGCCGTCGAGGCGATTCGTGCGTTTTGCACGACGTCCCGTCGTGACGCGCGCGAGATTGAGTCCGTTTTGGTACTCCGTCGCAGCAACTTCGTGCGCGTTTTCCCGGAGATCCGACCGTTGGATCGGTGATTTCTTCGCTCCGTCGCAATCTCGGTATATCCACCTTCATCTCTGTTAATTTTCGTCCGTTAATTTTATCGTTTGATACATGAAAATCGGCCACCAAGTTGACCGTTTAAATTGTATTAAATTTGGACAGTTTCGCGGGGCCAACTTCGTCAGCTTGTATCTCCTCCACCGCAGCTCCGTTTGACGTGCTACCAGTTCCGGTGCGAAGCTGGTATAACCCTCTTACTACCCCCTTCAGTTTCGTTTCATTGTGAGCTTGTTTGATTGGTTGAATTCGACGCCAAAGTTGGCCGTCCGAATTCGTAATTTCTAACTTGTAAAATTCCATTTTTGAACACGGGACTCCAGATTTTATTTCTGACACCACCATTAGACTTGTGGCGTCGTTCTGGCATGTTTTCATATAAAATTTGTTAGATTTGGAGAACGTGGGCCTGGGCACGTTTTTCGGTACAAAGCGGGTCCCACATTCTGGGTCAACGGGACTTTTTGACGCCGGCTCATCGGAATCCAATTCCGGATATACCGTTGAGTTCGTATCGTCATTCTGGACTCGTTGACATATAATTTGCTAGGTTTTGGTGGACATTGGATCGGGCACGTATTTCGGTGCAAGTCGGATACCAATATCCGGGTCAACGGGCCAAATGGAGATCGGGTCAACGGAATCCAATTCCGGAGATACCATTGAGTTCGTATCATCATTTTGGACTCGTTGACAGGTAGTTTGCTGAGTTTTGAGAACTTTGGCTCCGGCACGCATTTCCGTGTAAACCGGAATCCCAAGTTCTAGTCAACGGGCCAAATGGAGATCGGGTCAACGGAATCCAATTCTGGAGATACCGTTGGGTTCGTATCGACATTCTGGTTTCATGGACATATAATTTGTTATATTTTGTAGACTTGTTTTCTTGCACATTTTTCGGTGCAAAACGGCTCCGACACGGACAGCGTTTTGACCCGAAATTACCTTTTTGCCCTTGTGTCCAAATTGGACCGTTGGGTAGGCTATCCTAGCTAATTTGACCATTCTGGACACGTTGGCGATGTTCATTTTATCGTCCGACAATGTTTGTTGATAATTTCTTTGAGTTTAACCTTTTTATAATTAATTAATAATTAATCCATATAATGTTCGTATTTCGGGATTAGTACAACGAAACTGAGATCAGCCAATTCCAGTGATCTCACATCGCTGAAATTGACAAGTTGGACACGTGGATCACTATAATGAGATTATCAACCTTACCGATAATCTTCTTATCTCGATTTGCGTGTCGTAAGTTTCGACGTACAAATAACGAAGTACACTTTATATTAGACTAGAATTGACCCTGTTTGACCAGAGTTGACCAGTTGACCCAAAGTCAATTGTAAGTCAACACTTGACCTAGTTGACTAGATTATTGACCGGAGTCGACCTAGAGTTGTTTTGACTTAGAAGAACCTAGAATAATATAGATTGCCTGTAGAGATTCATTTATTTTAACTTGAACACCTTGTAACCTGTGTTGCTTTAAATAGGACTCTGTGGCTTCAGTGGGACCTCCTATACTTATCAGCTGTTCAGGTTATCGAGGCGAGTACATTCTCTGATCATTTCATATCCTGCTTAGAATTATTTCCTGCAGTAGATTACTTTACTTGTACTGTCACGTTGGTCACACGGATTGGTACTATATGGATCCCTTCTTGAGATGTTATCCTTAGGGAGCATCGGGTACTACATGATCTGTGCGTTTCACTTACATGGCGTATCATATGCTTCATTGGTTCTTTGATCACTTACGACATATACTCTTATGATCGTAGAGTCTTCCTAGAATCCTTATCCCATTTATGGGACTACTATGTATCACCTTCGGGGTCTATCACCTTCGGGGTCTATCACCTTCGGGGTCTATTACCTTCGGGGTCTGTTACATAGCATCATAACATAACCTGGCTGGATCCTTGTGTATTGATTGGGGGTACGGGGGAGTATAAGTGGACATGTGAATAATACACCAGTAGTTTCTTATCAGACTCATTCCTTATTGTCTTATCAGAATCATCCCAGGCCATTTACATGTTCATGATTGTACTCTGACTCACTAGTCACTGCTAGTTCTCTATGTATAGTAGATATTTCTATTACAGTTCTCTCTCTGTTTACATACTGCTTTTCTTCAGTACTGGTATCTTACTTTACTGCATGTTATATGTTTTCTAACCTGCTATGATCTGTTGAGATGTATTGTGCTTGCTCCAGTCCTGACTGGACCTGTTGATAAATTTTACAGATAGCCTGGAGGTGCCTGCTAGCCTAGAGGAGACACATTAGAGGTTGTTTAGGTAGTTATTTCATTTTGTCTGGAGTTGTATTTACTTTGTGGATTACTGTATCTTTATTTGAGTTTTGAGATGTATTTCTGGGTTCATGTACCTTAGACACTTAGACTTCTATCTCCTGTATCTCTTTTGGATTTCATGTTTTATCTATTCTTATCATGCTCTAACTTAGATGTGATTGAGTTGTATCTGCTATGTCACCCCCATTCGGGGAGTATAAACTGTTTAGTCTTATACTGTTAGATGTATGGAGACCTAGGACAGCGTTCTACCGCCGACACTGCGGCGTAGGCTGGGCGTTGTTACGTTCTCGTGCCCTAACCCTAGGGTGCGGGTCGTGACAGGCTGCGAGGCGGCCATATGGTTAAGCCACACTGAGTTGCGAGTCACGACACGATGGATTTGTAGCACGATCACATGGAAATGGAGTCTCATCGTGTAGTTGCGTCGCTCATTTTAAGCCGTAAGACAAACACGACTTGATAGGTTAACGTTGTTGGTACGAGAAGAGTCTAAAGGCAAGATATGTGTTAACATTGTTGTTGCAAGCACGGGATGGTCTAGAGACACAAAATAGGCCGAGGCGTTTGTCCTAAAACTGATCCTAAGACAGGACTAGAAAGACAATTGATAAGAATGGACTATGTTGCACAAAGTAAATCAAACGTGTCGATTTTGTATGGGTGGGTGAGGAGCTCATTCCACCAGTACAGTTAAGTACTGACACCCATATAGTTTTCATGTGCAGGCACAGGTAGAAGCTCGTGGCACGAAGCTCGCTTGGATGCATCGAGGCACGAAGTTCCTTGGCGATTCGAAGCATGCGGCCACATGGAGTCAAGACTTATACGGGACATAATGTATGGACGTCACCTTTTGAAGCATCTGCTGGCTCAAGACTTGTATTGAGTGATTAGAGAGAGAGCTGAGTGACTTGTAATATGAGAAGAGTAAGCTTGAGTGACTTGTAATCTTGGCCTTGCGCTCCATTGTAATCTTTGTTTCAAAATCAACAAAGAGCTTCTTTTGAATAACTTGTGTTTGGTTCTAAATTTTTGCTGCTATTATTTAATATCTCTGCTTGGGACTTATGTGCGACGATCCCGTCACAGCTGCTGTAATCGGCCGCTATGGAACCCGTCTTGTACGAGCGCAATCTAGGCTCGTGCGACATCACGCCTTCATGAGGACGATTGCTCCTACGGGAGCGGGGTGTGACATCTATACATTGATCCAAAAGACATTTTCTAAGTAGATTTATTTCAAAATTTATTAAGTTAATATTAATTAAAACTAACTAATAGATGAAAATTTAGTCAATAATTGTCATTTTTATTGAAAACGTCCTTTGTTTGGACGTTTTTGTGCTCTTATCACAATTTTACCAAACTTTGTTCTGTCATCATAATTTTATGATAATTTTAACACTGTCAGTAAAAATTTTTGTAATTAAAATTGTTCATTAAATTTAACATGGATAGTTAGGTAATTATGTTTTGAAAAAAAAGAAGGGTTGTTGTTTACTCTTTCTAAACAGTAAAATTTAAGGAATTATTGTTTGATTTTCTCAAGTAGTATGAAATATATACAAGCAGCGCGCGCGCGCACACACACACACATATATATTTATTAACTAGTATATATATGTACTAGTTAATATATATATATATATATATATATATATATAGTACATATATATATAGTACATATATATATATATATATATATATATATATATATATATATATATAAAAATATATATATATATATATATATATATATATATATATATATATATATATATATATATACACACACACACACTAGTACATATATCAGTAATTATAAAGTTCAAAGTCAAGTTTGGTGGATAGGGTACAAGAAAATATACTCTTAAGATGTAGTGCCTCGTCTTGCTCAGTTCAACAGGATGAATCGAAATGCAACGGCTTGTTCAAAGTCCCGCTCGGTCAAGGCGACTTCTTGTTCAGGTGGGTGGCTTTGATGAACTTGTCTCAGCTTTGCCTTCACACTTAATAAAGAGATATTTTCAATTGTACTGAGTAGGTATGCTAATAAAAGAGACGAACCCACATAGCTAAAGGGAATATCCTGCCCTGAGTCAGATTGTATAGAATATGAAAGTATTGAACTGGATGCCTAGATTACACTTCATATTAGGATTTCAAAGTTGGTAATCGATCTGTCAACCTCACATTTTAAGTTAAACAGAGTTATGCCACGGGTTATCGACTTGATGTCATAGCAGGCACGATTCTACGATTCTATGACTTGTTATAGCCACATGTTTCCATGATCTCAAGGCTCGTCATATAGAGTATGACTTGGTTGATAATGTTGCGCAGAACACGGGTTGGTTTATGGCACGAAATGTCATGCCCTGACCCGAAAAATTGCTCATCCTCGTATCGATTTATTCGAATCATCGTTCTCGCTGGGGCGTGATGCCATACGAGTCTGGAGTTGAACTCGTACAAGGCAAGATGACAAGTTCTCAAATTTTTATCTTTGATATTGTTATTTAGCAGCAAAAAAAACAGAGTATATGTAACAATTCTCTTTATTGATAATTGAACTGAGGTTACAAAGGCTTTCTGTAGCCCAACTAAATTTGTCAGATTGGCTAAACCACTCAGGTTCTCTCTTGCCCACAAAGGATTTTACCGTTCCATATATCATGTCTTCTATATCTCGGCTGTATCAATCCTGTTGCAAGTCCGAGCGTCAATACGATCGCATGCCTCAATATGCTACGACATTCAATGCCTCAACTCGTTCAAGCGAAGCTCCGTCGCGAGTAGACCATTTCCTGAACCTGTTAGAAAACTAGTGGAGGATTAGTACTTTCGTCCTCACTTTACTAATCAAAGGCCCACTTTACTAAATCGACATTAAGTAGTATATTGAATCATGCAACATACAAGTTAATGATCTTTCTATCCTTGCCTTAGGATGAGTTTTATGGCATATTCGAAAGCAGTAAAACATGTTATCATGACAAGCAGGTTATCGATGATTAGCATAAGCAAGCAGGCAACCAATAGCACTCTCGTTTGTTTCGTGACTTCTAACCAACATCGACGCACTCACCCTTGCAACGACGCAAGGTGAATATTGTAACTCCCTAAATCTAAATTAGTGTAATTTGAGGATTACTTTTCTGAATTTTATTTTTGAGAATAAAAAAATAATCCTTTTGTCTCGCATAAGAAATGTGTTTTGTGAACTTATCTATCATTCTATTATAATAAACTCCATGTCTTTAGTTAAAAGTAAGAGTTATTTTACTTAGCAGTAAGTGCACTTTCATGAAATGTGTTTTGTGAATAATTAAGTATTATTTATTAATTTCAATTAGGATTAATCATGATTATTGAATGCAAGGTTATATTTATTTTTTTATAATGCTGAGAAGAGTTGGAAGGTTCATTAAATTTGATTATTTCTAGTTCTGAGTAGAGACACCAATATTTAACCTATGGGTAATCTAATTTTAATTAATAATCGATTGCATTGATTATTATTTATTTACTAATGGATTTTTATAGCAGGCTAATGGTAGGTTTCGGCCACATTAGAATTTCCTGGTGAGAGTAAGAATAATGTAGTGCTGTTTTTGTTAGTTAGAATTCAGTTACTTTTGTTATTAGTCTCATGTAAAGGCCCCCAGATCTATATTAAATTACTGCCATTGCCACCGATCACTATTGTGGGGAATACCCTCAGATCTACAAATATTTACCATCCTGCCACTCCCCTCTCTGCACACACACACAATTATTTTATTATAAATATTTACACGTTTTCTAATGCATAGTACCGTCACATCACACTTTTTCCACACTCTCTCTCTCCATGGTTCACTCTCTGGCCGAGCGCCACCAACCCCAGCAGCCGCGATTTCACCGGAGCTATACTCCACCGCCAGATCCGCCACTGTGCTCCGGCCATTCCCGGCTAGTGACTCCTCCGATGGTTGCGCCAAGGTCCAGCTCATGGATCTCAATTTCGGATCTGGCATCTTCACTGAGCTCCACTCGACGAACCACCGAGGCGATAGCCTTCAGTCATTCCAACACCATCGGTCGCGCCGGATCTAACGTACACCGCACCATGCTGTAGTCGCCGGTCTCGTGCGCCGCACTCAACGGATCCAACCCCGAGAATCTGCGCCGGCGACTGTCGTGGCGAGCCTCCCATGACCCCGGCCACCGTCCGATGAAGTTGCAGCCGGCAGATCTGACCTCCTTCCAGATCCGAGGGTTCTCCACATGGCCGGTCCGCCGCGCCTCCTTCCGATTCCGCCGCCATCGTCGGGATCCTTGCCGCCAGGAGCCGCCGGGACGAGACGCCGTCAAAATCAGTGGCATCCCCGTCGTTTCTCAAGAAGAAGGCGAGAAGACCCAGATCTGTTCTTCCCCACCGTCGAGATTCTCCACGCTTGGCCACGGATCGCCACAACTATACTGTTGCCACCAACGGTCTCCTAGGTAACTCATCTCCTTCTCGAGTCCTCTTTTCTTAATGTTCTCTGTAAGTAGATGGAAGTGTGGGTTGGTTTCATTATACTGGTTGGCTGAGGGAATAAGTAAAGATGGAGTGTTGAGAAGATGAGAGGAAGAGAATGTGTCTTTGCGTATGGGAAAGAAGTGAGCTGAGAGTGGAAATATAGGAAGGAAGAATAGGGAGATTGGGGAAGAAATCTTCTAGAGTTAGGATTCATGGCTGAATGTTAGGAGGAGTGAAGATGATGATAGAGAGAGAGTGGGGATGATAGATTCTTTATTTTGCTGGGTTTCTCTCCTTTGTTTGCGGCTAATGGAAGTTTGGCCGGGTAGTAGAAAGTGAAATAGAGATTATGTGGAGAAGAAGTGATAAAGTGAGCTGAGGAAGTAAGGAATTATTTCCTTCCACTTGAGTAGGTGCAGGAATGAGTGGCTTGGTTAGGTGGGATAGGTGGCCTTTGGGTTTGAAGAGACAACAATTTTTGGTGGTACGTTGATTTGAAGTTTATGACAGGTTTTTCCAACCCTATTTTAAATGGAATGGTTCTGTTGTCAGCATGATGAGTGTTTTCGGGGTTCAGTCATGTTAATTGGACAACTAAATTTATTTCCAGGTTTAGAAATCCAAACCAGAGTTGGCCTGACATAATTTTTTTTGATCAGCTGATGGTGACCTCTCGGAAATCGAAGGGTCTCTCGGAAATCGAAGGGTCTCACTTGACTTTTCACTGTTTGAAGCCAAATAACTCTTCGAAAGTCGAGCAGTCCACCATTTTGATTTTCCCAATTCAAATTATTGCAGCTGATTAAATATGAGGATATTAGGCCGGTTTAGGATTTTACTCAGAATTTAATTGATGGATTAAGGACTGAATTAACGAAGTTGGGTTGGGCTGGGTTCATTTTAGCTTTTAGATATTATTTTCATTTTTTAGAGAGGAATTAATTGTTAGGCTGGTATGTATACTTGTGTAGTAGCCTAGTAGAAATAATAGTTAGAGTAATATTAGTTATTTGCATTATTTCTAAGAAGATTTAAATGAATAATTAATTCTATGAAGATGTTTTATTATTTCATATATGTTCTCTAAGAAATTGTTAGCACATTTTTTTGTATTAAAAATAAACTATTTTCCTAGGGTTTTATTTACTTACTAGTATTCGAGAAGTTGATATATAAAGTGTTATATACGTAAATAATTTTTCTTACAAAATATGGTTAAAAATATTTCACTAATACTTATTTTGATCAAGTTATATATTTATGTTTCCAAAATATTGGTAAACTAGTTTATGGTTAGATTCGCCTTTTTAACTAATTACCATTATTTTAAACATAAATGTTTCCCTTGCAAAAATATAATATTTTCATCAAACTAGAGTATATGTATTTTTCTAAAAACTAATGATAGTTACTAAATATTTAGCTAGTATATGGATAGTAATAATGTGAACTAAATAGCATTGTTTAAACCCTAATAATTGTAATCAATATTAACAGGTGACTTGTAATCATTATTAACAGGAGATCATCCAGCTCTTTTACCTACTCGTACTTTCCTGGAGCAAGGCAAGTACATTCTATGGTTTTGTTCAGTGCATCTTCCTTGTTCTTTATTGCTGACACACTGCGACACGTTCATGTTCTTTATGGCTTGTTCTTTCATGATCTTACTTGTTCTTTCATGATCTTACTTTTTCTTTCATGATCTTACATGTTCTTTCATGATCTTACTTGCATCTTGGGGTGGGGAAATACTCTAGATATGTGACTAAACCCGGATACTTATTCATGATCTTTAGCTTAGGCCTCGCACAGTGCACGCGGGTCCTAAGCCGTACCATTACATGATCTTCCAGGATCCTTTCATGTTCTTTCATGATCTTACCCAAGCCGGTCACATATCTAAGTAGTATTTCAAACATATAACACACATGTTCAGGATATTGTTCTTACGTTAGTTTCTCTTGATCCTGATCTTGATATTAGTCGTGATCTTTACTGCATCTTACATTGTCGTGATCTTTCATGTATCTTTATAGCAGTAGTTCATGTTCTTCATGTTCCTTACATACTTGTTCTTATCCTGTTCTTCTAGCATTTACTTTCCATATCATTATGTTATTGTTCATTACCTAGAACTGTGCTTTGCTCCGCTCCTGACTGGATATGTTATGATAGGTGAGATGGAGGCTTTATGTGACACACACTATGGACAGGATACTGCTTTCCTTGAGCCAGCTGGAGCTGCTTGTGACTTAGAGGCTGCAGAAGCCTAGTTATCTTCCATTTAGTTGTCTTTCCTGCTTTTGAGACTTTAGTCAGACTTTAGTTACATTGCTGGATGAATGTAATAATAAAATGCTTAGACATGTATTTGAATATTCTGGGATCGTTTATAGATATGCTGTGACATTACTTCTCATTTACTTGACTTGTTAGATTTTCCCTAGTTCTGGTACAGCTTACTTCGTCGTGTCTAACGACGAAGGCTGGGCGTGTCCGACTCGTGTCCGATTATTCGGGAGCGGGTCGTGACATGTTTTTAGTGGTGGCCCATGCAGGTCCATCCTAATAGTACCTAGGTCTTAGCGTACTATTGGGGGACTTGATTACACTAGGGAAACTCATCACAGCATAGGATTCGTGGGAAATAGTTATGGGTATAGTTTTACTAAGTTGCTTATTAACCTGTAGTTAGGCCTATCTAATCAGTTTTCTGTTTTACAGGGTGGTTTAGACACACAACACTAAGGTTATCAATTTTCTTGCACTTGAAACTTCTAAGGTTATTTCCTATATATGTCTTGCTAGTATGACTGTTTGGTTACTGATAATTGATCTGTCTTTATTTTCTTAGTTCGTGAAATTTTTCAAAAATTCCTTATTGTTATTTAAAGACTTTATTTCCAATTAGAGATTTTCTTTGCTATGAAGATTTGTTTTGTAATCATTTGATGTACTGTTTATTTTCTTATTTTAAAAAAAAAAAAATAAACTCAATATTTTCTAAAGAGCAGATACATCACTTTCCATCATGATTAGGGTTTAGAATTGTTTGAAATTTCGTAAACTCCTTTGAAATTCCTATGGATAGAGTTGACAGAGTATTCGATGACCTACTATGACGTGGCAGATGCGCACTGCAGTCATTTATCTGGATTATGGAGACCGCGGGTTAACTGCAGTCAGTTGCGCACTGGCGAGGCAGGAGCTCTAAGTCAAAGTAATTCCAGATATTCATAGGTTCTCAGATATTATTGATGCTATGTCCTAAAATCATAAACTTTTGAGTTGTTCCGATAACATGGATAAAGTCGATAGAAATATTCGGTAATTTAACATTATTTGAGTCATTGAGCCAAAAGGTTCACTGCAGTCAGATGTATACTACACTGGCGGGGCAGGAACTTTAGGCAAAGTGATTTTGGATATGTATGGTTTCAGATACTATTGAGACTATATCCGTGTTATATACCATGTTGATCTCTTATCACCATTTGGCAAGCTTATCGAAATCATCTTGATATTGATCTTATGTTAACCTCTGCAAATTGATTTCATCTTCTCTTGATTCGTCTTGGAAATTTATCCTTTCCTTAATATTTGTTGGTCTAATTTCTTTTATGGTTTAATTTAGCGTATTGCACGAATTTTATTAAATGGTTCCATATTGTGATAGCTAACTTTTAAAAATTTATTATCTAATCATATCATTTCTATAGTTATCGTGTTTTGGCACTTATCAAGCTTTAATTTTTACCATAATTTGCTAAACCATTTGAAATTTTTAATAGTCATGCTAAGTTATGCCTAAAACAATTTTTATTGGATTTAGGCCATAATTTTATGACTGTCACTTTAGTGATATATTTTTACTATATGGTTGCTTTGACTTATTCCATGTTTAAGATCTATCATGTCTAGATTTTAATGTTGAGTAATTTCTAGAAATCGTAATCTTACTAATCATATATACTATTTTGATCGTAACTGGTTTTGATATTGACCTTGCCTTTATGATTTTTTTTGGTATAGATTTAATCGTGTCATGATGATTGTATAATTGTTCTTTTGATTTTGTTTACATCTTGAGTATACCTCAGTAAAAAATTTCATCATTTAAGATTTGGACTTCATTACTAAATAATTTGATTTTAATCACGACCGTGCCCAAATGACTTATTTCCTTAATCATGTTTCAAAGCAAATTGAGATTTGATTTACTTATTCTTGAATTTGAATTCTAGTCAAGTTAAAATTTTTCAAAATTCATGTTTTGGTTATCCTTAGTCGTTATGTTCCTATATAGTTCGTATGGTATCTTTTATGACCCTGTTAGTCATTTGACCCCATTTTTGGATAGATGGCGTAAAAAAAAAAAAAAAAAGGCGTATCCTTCTATTTTAGCATTTACGACCCTAATAGCTTAAATTTGGACTATTTTTTTTTTAAAT
Source organism: Iris pallida (assembly GCA_029216955.1). Lineage (NCBI taxonomy): Eukaryota > Viridiplantae > Streptophyta > Magnoliopsida > Asparagales > Iridaceae > Iris > Iris pallida. The sequence continues at coordinate 21,293,631 of JANAVB010009400.1, forward strand.
GATTAAATGAATTAATTTTCATAACCGTGCTTGTTATGTTAAACGATTTCTTCAGGGATCTAGGTCACAATTTTAAACCGTAGTCATAATTAGAATTTAATCATGACTAAATTGTTCTGATACTATCTGACCATGCCTATATTTTGATTTTGATATTATAGTCACTTTTGAATAATCATGATTTTTCTAGTCATACATAAACTCGAATTTTGTGTTAATTAATTTTAATTATTTTCTAGTTTTTTGTGTGTTGCTTATATCCTTAATCGTGTTCATCATGCCCTTCGAAATTTCGAGGACGAAATTTTTGTAAGGGGGGTATATTTGTAACTCCCTAAATCTAAATTAGTGTAATTTGAGGATTACTTTTCTGAATTTTATTTTTGAGAATAAAAAAATAATCCTTTTGTCTCGCATAAGAAATGTGTTTTGTGAACTTATCTATCATTCTATTATAATAAACTCCATGTCTTTAGTTAAAAGTAAGAGTTATTTTACTTAGCAGTAAGTGCACTTTCATGAAATGTGTTTTGTGAATAATTAAGTATTATTTATTAATTTCAATTAGGATTAATCATGATTATTGAATGCAAGGTTATATTTATTTTTTTATAATGCTGAGAAGAGTTGGAAGGTTCATTAAATTTGATTATTTCTAGTTCTGAGTAGAGACACCAATATTTAACCTATGGGTAATCTAATTTTAATTAATAATCGATTGCATTGATTATTATTTATTTACTAATGGATTTTTATAGCAGGCTAATGGTAGGTTTCGGCCACATTAGAATTTCCTGGTGAGAGTAAGAATAATGTAGTGCTGTTTTTGTTAGTTAGAATTCAGTTACTTTTGTTATTAGTCTCATGTAAAGGCCCCCAGATCTATATTAAATTACTGCCATTGCCACCGATCACTATTGTGGGGAATACCCTCAGATCTACAAATATTTACCATCCTGCCACTCCCCTCTCTGCACACACACACAATTATTTTATTATAAATATTTACACGTTTTCTAATGCATAGTACCGTCACATCACACTTTTTCCACACTCTCTCTCTCCACGGTTCACTCTCTGGCCGAGCGCCACCAACCCCAGCAGCCGCGATTTCACCGGAGCTATACTCCACCGCCAGATCCGCCACTGTGCTCCGGCCATTCCCGGCTAGTGACTCCTCCGATGGTTGCGCCAAGGTCCAGCTCATGGATCTCAATTTCGGATCTGGCATCTTCACCGAGCTCCACTCGACGAACCACCGAGGCGATAGCCTTCAGTCATTCCAACACCATCGGTCGCGCCGGATCTAACGTACACCGCACCATGCTGTAGTCGCCGGTCTCGTGCGCCGCACTCAACGGATCCAACCCCGAGAATCTGCGCCGGCGACTGTCGTGGCGAGCCTCCCATGACCCCGGCCACCGTCCGATGAAGTTGCAGCCGGCAGATCTGACCTCCTTCCAGATCCGAGGGTTCTCCACATGGCCGGTCCGCCGCGCCTCCTTCCGATTCCGCCGCCATCGTCGGGATCCTTGCCGCCAGGAGCCGCCGGGACGAGACGCCGTCAAAATCAGTGGCATCCCCGTCGTTTCTCAAGAAGAAGGCGAGAAGACCCAGATCTGTTCTTCCCCACCGTCGAGATTCTCCACGCTTGGCCACGGATCGCCACAACTATACTGTTGCCACCAACGGTCTCCTAGGTAACTCGTCTCCTTCTCGAGTCCTCTTTTCTTAATGTTCTCTGTAAGTAGATGGAAGTGTGGGTTGGTTTCATTATACTGGTTGGCTGAGGGAATAAGTAAAGATGGAGTGTTGAGAAGATGAGAGGAAGAGAATGTGTCTTTGCGTATGGGAAAGAAGTGAGCTGAGAGTGGAAATATAGGAAGGAAGAATAGGGAGATTGGGGAAGAAATCTTCTAGAGTTAGGATTCATGGCTGAATGTTAGGAGGAGTGAAGATGATGATAGAGAGAGAGTGGGGATGATAGATTCTTTATTTTGCTGGGTTTCTCTCCTTTGTTTGCGGCTAATGGGAGTTTGGCCGGGTAGTAGAAAGTGAAATAGAGATTATGTGGAGAAGAAGTGATAAAGTGAGCTGAGGAAGTAAGGAATTATTTCCTTCCACTTGAGTAGGTGCAGGAATGAGTGGCTTGGTTAGGTGGGATAGGTGGCCTTTGGGTTTGAAGAGACAACAATTTTTGGTGGTACGTTGATTTGAAGTTTATGACAGGTTTTTCCAACCCTATTTTAAATGGAATGGTTCTGTTGTCAGCATGATGAGTGTTTTCGGGGTTCAGTCATGTTAATTGGACAACTAAATTTATTTCCAGGTTTAGAAATCCAAACCAGAGTTGGCCTGACATAATTTTTTTTGATCAGCTGATGGTGACCTCTCGGAAATCGAAGGGTCTCTCGGAAATCGAAGGGTCTCACTTGACTTTTCACTGTTTGAAGCCAAATAACTCTTCGAAAGTTGAGCAGTCCACCATTTTGATTTTCCCAATTCAAATTATTGCAGCTGATTAAATATGAGGATATTAGGCCGGTTTAGGATTTTACTCAGAATTTAATTGATGGATTAAGGACTGAATTAACGAAGTTGGGTTGGGCTGGGTTCATTTTAGCTTTTAGATATTATTTTCATTTTTTAGAGAGGAATTAATTGTTAGGCTGGTATGTATACTTGTGTAGTAGCCTAGTAGAAATAATAGTTAGAGTAATATTAGTTATTTGCATTATTTCTAAGAAGATTTAAATGAATAATTAATTCTATGAAGATGTTTTATTATTTCATATATGTTCTCTAAGAAATTGTTAGCACATTTTTTGTATTAAAAATAAACTATTTTCCTAGGGTTTTATTTACTTACTAGTATTCGAGAAGTTGATATATAAAGTGTTATATACGTAAATAATTTTTCTTACAAAATATGGTTAAAAATATTTCACTAATACTTATTTTGATCAAGTTATATATTTATGTTTCCAAAATATTGGTAAACTAGTTTATGGTTAGATTCGCCTTTTTAACTAATTACCATTATTTTAAACATAAATGTTTTCCTTGCAAAAATATAATATTTTCATCAAACTAGAGTATATGTATTTTTCTAAAAACTAATGATAGTTACTAAATATTTAGCTAGTATATGGATAGTAATAATGTGAACTAAATAGCATTGTTTAAACCCTAATAATTGTAATCAATATTAACAGGTGACTTGTAATCATTATTAACAGGAGATCATCCAGCTCTTTTACCTACTCGTACTTTCCTGGAGCAAGGCAAGTACATTCTATGGTTTTGTTCAGTGCATCTTCCTTGTTCTTTATTGCTGACACACTGCGACACGTTCATGTTCTTTATGGCTTGTTCTTTCATGATCTTACTTGTTCTTTCATGATCTTACTTGTTCTTTCATGATCTTACATGTTCTTTCATGATCTTACTTGCATCTTGGGGTGGGGAAATACTCTAGATATGTGACTAAACCCGGATACTTATTCATGATCTTTAGCTTAGGCCTCGCACAGTGCACGCGGGTCCTAAGCCGTACCATTACATGATCTTCCAGGATCCTTTCATGTTCTTTCATGATCTTACCCAAGCCGGTCACATATCTAAGTAGTATTTCAAACATATAACACACATGTTCAGGATATTGTTCTTACGTTAGTTTCTCTTGATCCTGATCTTGATATTAGTCGTGATCTTTACTGCATCTTACATTGTCGTGATCTTTCATGTATCTTTATAGCAGTAGTTCATGTTCTTCATGTTCCTTACATACTTGTTCTTATCCTGTTCTTCTAGCATTTACTTTCCATATCATTATGTTATTGTTCATTACCTAGAACTGTGCTTTGCTCCGCTCCTGACTGGATATGTTATGATAGGTGAGATGGAGGCTTTATGTGACACACACTATGGACAGGATACTGCTTTCCTTGAGCCAGCTGGAGCTGCTTGTGACTTAGAGGCTGCAGAAGCCTAGTTATCTTCCATTTAGTTGTCTTTCCTGCTTTTGAGACTTTAGTCAGACTTTAGTTACATTGCTGGATGAATGTAATAATAAAATGCTTAGACATGTATTTGAATATTCTGGGATCGTTTATAGATATGCTGTGACATTACTTCTCATTTACTTGACTTGTTAGATTTTCCCTAGTTCTGGTACAGCTTACTTCGTCGTGTCTAACGACGAAGGCTGGGCGTGTCCGACTCGTGTCCGATTATTCGGGAGCGGGTCGTGACAAATATGCCTACCATCTTTTCCTGTCATGTTATAAGTGCTCAATGTGCGGGATCTATATATTCCTGCACTTTCGGCCCATCGTTTCCTTAACTATATGAAGGTCGTTGGCCTATCCGCGCCAGAATGGACTAACTTGTTTCTTCTTTCTTTTATTTTATTTCTTTTCTCAAATTGAGTTGCCCGGTGCCTCCCGTATTGGGTTCTTGTCCCAATAATCGGAGACATACCATTTGCATACCATCATTTGCAGCTTTTTACATCGATAACCGGTCGCTAGTCGTCTTACAGATGTACGCCCACAATGATTAACATCCCTCCTAGGTCGAACACTTCCGGTGCCTCGGCGAACCCGTTCGAGGGAATCATATTCCACCCATGCACGGGCAATATCTTAAGTCCATTCGACCATGCAATGTGCATCCAACCCATACAACCAAACATAGTCTTGAGTCTGAAACTCGGACTTTACGTCGTCTTGTAATTCTCTTCCTTTCAACGTTCTCACTCGTTCTATATTCTTGCATTCGTTGTGCGGTTTTATTTCTCGTTTCAATGTTCAATGGCACCATGCCTCAACTCAATGTTCGTCAAAAGAACAACTCGAAGGCCCTGAACATTTACAAGACATCGTACCATGTTCGACAGTTCTGTCACATTCATGCCACAACTGTTTTCTTCGTAACGAAGCCATATATTATGATTCTCGTGCATGTACACATGCTTTGACACAATTGTTCTCTATTCTTCAAGTCGTGCATGCGATGCATGCCTCGATACCGTATTTTTCATGTTCTATGCCTTAGTGTTCAATATTCATGGCTCGTGCACTAGGACACTCGCCTCAATATTCTTTCAATGTGCTAGCCTTCTAACTCGTGCATGAAGGCATAAATGACTCGTGTGATGAGCCACTTGTCGATACAAGTATCCTATGTTCTTATGGCTTACCCACTGGGGCGCTCGTCTTTACGATATTCAATGTTTAATAGCGACTCGTACATTTGATGTACGTTTCATTTCAATTGTTTTATCTAGTGTTCGACACGCATTATGTTCACCTCTCGATCGAGCCATGCCCGTGGTCTCGATAGGTTAACTTAGTATACAATGATGTATTTTACTTAGGCATGAAGGAGTAGGAAAGAAGAGTCAAAGTCCTCCCACCTTAAGCCGATATGCCTTATCGTTTCGTCGAGCCGATGCAGCTCGATTTCATAACTTTGTCGCACAGCTAACTTTTTTGACTTAGTCATTCGAGTACTTCGTGCTTCATTGAATTATTCGACTGATTTGGCTTACCGTGCCTATGCCTCAGTCCGTTGCGAGGCGACGATTTGGTTTTGTGGACACCATTATAAATAAGGCAAAATATCGACCTCTTATATTTCAGCGTAAACGTATAGCCTGCACACGAAACCAAATAAAATTAATACTTGTCCGAATCGGACTAATGCCTTGTGTCGATTCGATTTTTTGGTTCTTCGAACCGATTCAATGCTTTCTCTTGGGACAACTTAACACTTGCATCGAACTTACTCGATGCATTCCTCGGGTCAATGTAACTCTGTGTCTCGATTCGCATCGATACATATTTTGGGTCAACGCAACTCTTCGAGTCAACGACTCATCGTAATGCACCGTACGAAGTGGGGCATTACACGAAACACAGTCGGTTCAACGGTAAGTAGGGAGGCTATACAGTAGTCATTCCTAGGTTTCATAAAGGCACTATGGAAAGTTCACGCAACCATTTGTCGTTGAGACATTCCCTTGTTTGGGGGTCTCCAATGTAGTATAGAAAAGATGGTAACACTGGAAAGAGTAAAGACTATAGTAAGTGGAGTCGAGTCCTACATGGTCATTGGATAATTTGTGCATAAGGTTTTGAGTTCCTCAAACGATCGTCAGGCACTAGGATAGATTCAGCCCATGGGAATGGGGCGTGAAAAATTCTGCTTGCGGAACCCTCGAATGGTGTACGACTTGACCTGAGGGGTGCACCGTATAGCAGATATTACAGAAAATTCGGGGAGATCGTGCCTCGTTTGGACGGACATACCGTCTTATCCAAATAATTCAGGGATAGCTTGTGGTGTTTGTGACCCTTTTTTATGTAGATTGAGTTGGCATGATAGCGACGATCCATGTGCACGCCGCCTAAGATTTGGCCTCAATGGAGTCGTGTGTTTGTGGCACTGTTTGTGGCGTCGGTCTCAAGTAGTTTGACACAAAGTTTCCAAAAATTTGATGAGTCGGCTGTATGCTCAAAAGATAAGGCAAGTTGGATGATGTCAAGTATCATGGTTATATTTATTTGGGGCACGATTACGTGGTTGCAACACAAATAGTCTTGCGGTATTCATCTTGAAATTGATACTAAGGCAAGATTAGACATACTACACCCACTAAAATAATGTGTTGGTTTTGTATGGATGGGCGAGATGCCCCCCACTAGTATGGTTGTGTACTGACATCTGACCAGTTTGCATGTAATATTACAAGTACTTGCTCATTTCAGGACAAAGCTCGCTTGGACGCGTCGAGGCATGGAGTTCCTTGGCGTTGAGGCGTACGACCGCGTGGAGTCTACACTTATACATGACATAATGTATGGACATCGTCCATAGTTATCTTCTTCAGTTGTAAGCCTAAATGAATGTTGTAATTGAGAGATGAGGGAGAGATGAGTGATTGTATTTAGAGAGGGTAAGCTTGAGTGACTTGTAAACTTGGCCTCGTGCTTTTGTAATCTTATTTTTAGTATCAATAAAGAGCATCATTTTGTACATGTCTTGTGCTACTTTAAGATTTTTCGCTTCGGGGAATTCTGTGCAACTATGTCGTCTAGAGTCTAATCGGCCATTTTAGGTACTCGTCTTGCGCGAGCGCAACTTAGGCTCGGACGACATCACGCCCTAATGAGGATGATCGATTTTGCGGAACCGGGGCATGAATAATGGTATCAGAGAATGGCTTTACGTTATTGTATTTTCGATTGAATTTTTTGAGTCTGATGTTGCCTTTGTACTCAATATCGCTGGCGCTCTCTCTCAACGTTCCGCGGGATGTTCCATACAATAAGTCTAGATATTTTATAAATATCACACATATGTTGGTTGATTCAAAATTTAGTTACACAGAAGACCTGGTTGGCCGAGTTGGACTATGCATTAAGAACCTAAGACTTGTGTCGGTGTTAACAAAGTTAGGTACGAGATTCAATTTGTTTCGGACGAGAATGAGTTGGACTCGATTTGAGTATGTGTGATAACTATTGAAAGAGGTGATATCGTCGGTGCGATATATATGCGATATAGATGGATCATGCTTGGAATTTCAAAGAATGGATCGAACGGACACTACAAGAAACCAGGGTGTCTTACAATGGTCGAAAACTATTGCAAAAATAATATAACCCATTGCAAAATCATTCTACACCAGTTGTTGGAACCATTGTAAATTCGAGCGTTGCGGATTCCTCTTGCAACGGTTATAGAAGGTTTTTGCAACATTTTTATAAATAGTTACAAATAACGTATTATGCAACAGATCTCACGTCAATGCATAACGGTTACATGGTGTTGTCAATAATATATTTGGCAATGATTAACAAACCATTGTAAATATTGAGTAAAGCGTGATGGTTAATAATTGTTGCCTAAAATATTACATGTAACTGTTAAAAATTGTTGCGAATAATAGGCAACGGTCAATAAAAAATACTTTTTTACCTCCAATGGGGCTCGAACTCCCAACCTCCTAGATCACATGCCTCCACTCTACCACTAAGCTATAGGCTCATTTCTATATAAATACTTATATATATATAATATATATGTACTTATATCATTTTTATTAATTGAAGATTTTGGATCAATGTTAAATATATTATCTAATATTTTTTGTTAGCGAACAAGGAACCAATTAATACGAGTAATTCTAATGATTAAATCCCTTTTGTATATAAATAAAATTTAAATTGGAAATTAAATTTGTAACGACTATAAACAAACTGTTACAAGATCAATATTTTATAATAATTATTTATTCTTTTGACAATGGTTATCATAAACATTGTTATTAAACAAAAAATTGCAACTGGTAGCATAAATCGTTGCACAATCATTATAAATAATAAGCCCACTCACAACAGGTTATAAAAATTGTTGCGTAACTGTTGTTAACAATGAGCCTTTTTATAAGACTTTATGTAATCATTGCAAAATATTAATAAATTTGTAACAAATACTTAAAACCCATGTATAACTGTTGTACATTGGTCACGACCCGCACCCATTTTTTTTATTCAGCATACGAGAGCGTGTCCAAGCCAGCCTACGCCGTAGTGTCGATGGTAGAACGCTGTCAAGCCACAATACTCAAAATCACAAATAATGCTCATTCATAATAACTAAGTTAAATTACAAATATTCAAGGATTGACATTTGATACAAGGTACAATATCTCACACTTTATAAAAAATAACTGGATAAATACTCAACTATCTAACTAGTCTCTAGGTTTTGCCTGCAAGTACACCCGTATCTCCCCAATGCTAAGAGTAGTTGCGGCTAACCTAAAAAATATTGGTTTACCCAGTCATGATGGAACGAGTATAATTCACTGAATATAGTTCTAATATATGAAAATGACTATAAAGCAGAGGTTAGACATCAATTATATGTTTTAAAAATAAGCAAAAAAATATGTGAGAAACGACAGAAATTCTACGATAAATAAATAAACCAAAAATACCTTCCTAACTGTTTGAAGTACCTTGGATATGTGATCGGTCTGGGACACAACACCGCGAGGTCTACGAGATTTACTTGCACGAAAATAAACAAAGTCTACGAGATCTACTTGCAGAAAGTAAATAATGGCTACAAGGTCTGTAATATCCCAGTCCCAAAATACGTAGGACTTAGGAACGTAGACATGCCAGCCGTATAATAAATATACGTAAGCTGTAAAATGCAGTAGAACCATAACTAATCTCATCCACACAAAATAAATGAATAAAAGATATCATATAATGATAATAAATTGTCTTAATACAATTTGTTGGGCGGAGACAAATCCACTACCAACAAGTAAGGAAAAATACATGGAAAATGAAATGAGTTTGGCGGGCGAAGCGAAGACGATCAAAGTACAATCATCCTCAAAGAAATAGTGACGATCATGGCCACGGCTAGAACATCTGCATAAGACAAGAGCACACACCTGGCAAGATAACCAGGTCCTCAGAGGGACGTAACAAGATACAATAAACATGCCATATAAATATTGAATATAAAATATGCCACAATCAAAGAAAGTGACAAGACATAAATAAGGTAGCCTAACCGTACTAAAGTGAACATGCGGTGAGAACAAACCTTACGTCGCATGAGCCCTGGCTGTAAATGAGATCTGGTATAGTCCCCACTTGGGCACTAGTGACCACAGCGCATGACGTTTAAAAACGACAGTGGCAAACCTGAGAGGCTCAACATACTCGTATCTCCAGCGGAGCTTCCGGGTTATAAGGGAAGTGCAATCAAAGCCCATACGACAAGGAAATGTTCTCCCCACCCAATGTACCTATCATGTCGCATCCACGACCATGTAACACTACTAACCGTCAAGTCTTCTAACATACAACTATTGACAGTTAGACCTAACGCACGTCCTATACGCATCAGTGATCAGCCAACGCGCAAGTCCGTAGGCTATATGCTACTCACAACTCACACATCTCGTGGTACATCAGTGTTAAAGTTTATGTAATGCACTAAACTAGTGGTAGTCCCTTAACTCTAGGTCCATATGCAATCAAAGGATAAATAACAAGGTACAACTAATATTACTGAGCAGGCAGTAATCAAGAACTAGAAATAAATGAACAGTGATATGTAATAAAATGCAAACTGAAAATAAACAGTATAATGGCAAGGTATCTTGCCTGGTGTGTCGCCTGGTGGTGCGATGTTCTGACAAGTCCAGTCTTGTCTATTAGCCATGGTCATTGCGTAGCGGTCAGAAGTCACAAAAATATAGGACGAACGATCAGTTACGATCAATGGTAATAATTGAGAGGAATTTGTGGAAACGGACACATCTAGAAAATTATTTTTTTAAAAAATATTACGTAGTTACTTGAAAATACTTTACATATACAAATTGGAAAAATATATTTTTATTAGGCAATTATATGTTTTGAAGAATAAAAATACGCTAGGGTCATAAAAACTGATTTTTCATTAGTCATAATAGTTGTAAGCAGTTATAAGTAAAATCATTTTAGATTGGTAACTATATATTTGCAAAAAAATATTTATATTTTATATAGATACTTGAAAGAATATATATATATATATATATATATATATATATATATATATATATATATATATATATATATATATATATATATATATATATATATATATATGATAATTTGGAAACTGTCTTTCTGTTGGATATAAATATTTTAGGCTAAATGCTTTGAAAACAGGGAGAAATCGTTTTTATGGCTAAAATATAACTTGCTTATAATAAAATATTAATTTTGTTATAATATCCCAATGGTAAATATGTTAATAACTAATAGCTACCTACTAACCATAAACATTGTAATTAATACTGGTAACGACATTATTAATAGTAAAATCATACCGACAAAGAAATTTTTTGATAATAGCTATAAGTTTAATACCAAAATATTACTCTACACTAATAGTGATAATAACAATAATAATGATGATGATAATAATAATAATAATAATAATAATAATAATAATAAATAATAATATGAAAACTTAAAGTAACCACTGCTGTTCCCTTCAACTTAAAGAAAGTAAAGAAAGAAAAAGAAAAAAAAAGTATGGCAGAGAGATAGTAGTTGAGAGAGAGAGAGGGAAAAGGGGAATCGGGAAGGGGGTTTACCTAGAGGCGGCTCGGCGATCGACGTGGAGGCGGCAGCTCCGGCGGGTGGCCGACGGTGGCTCTGCGAAGGCGGCGGTGGAGGAAGGAGAGGCGCGATCGGGCGGTGGTCTCACGCGCTGGGGAACTCCGGCGGAGGTGTGGGGGTTTTGGCGGTCGGAGAGGAGGTGGAGTCGGAGGCGGCCGGGACTGGAGCGGAGTGACGCGACGGAGGCATTGTACACGCAAGGGATCCGGCAGTACTCGTCATGGTCGCAAAGAAAGGGTACGGACGGACAGGGCGCCGCCACCTGGGGACGGCGGCATGCAGGGTGGCTCGGATAGCCACGACACGGTGGGGCTCTGCTGGCGAACGCACAGCCAGACACGGCGCACCGGCAGTGGTGCGTCTGTACGGGAAGGCTCGGACAGGTTAGGGCTTCCCCCTCCTTCTTTTTCTTCCATGGGTGATGGTGGTGGTGTGTTCTCTTGGGTGGTGGTGGCGGATTTGGTACAACGTGGCGGTGGCGTTCGGCCGGAGTAGGAAAAGGCGGAGGAGAAGGGAGGTTATGGTGGACGGTTTCGGTGGTGGACGGGTGCCTCGATGGAGGTGGTGGTGACGATGATTTCCTGGATTAGATGGGGGCTGTCGGAGTAGGCGGGTTAGGTCGGATGATGGTGGCTATTATGACGTCGGGATGTTTCTGCCATGGTGTGGCGGTAGTGAGGGGGTTTACGGGTTCAGCCGGAGGAAGGAAGGAAGACGATGGCGGTGGTAATGGCGATGGACGTGGTGGAGAGGGAAGTCGGGTGAGTTGGAGGTCTCTGCGGAAACGGGGTTGATGGCAATGATGGGGACAATGAGTGTGGCGGCGACGGGGATGATGGATGGCAGTATTAGGCGTAGGATTTATTTGTGTCGGGATTGTCGACACGGAGAAAAATGTATATGTAGAGGATGGAATAAGAAGCTGGACACAGACACGGTGCACATATGTGGATGGTAGAAATTTTGGATGAGTACCTCTCCTTATATAGGAGGTGGAAATTCCCAGTTGGATAGGGATTGTAAGGATTTAAATCCCAATTAGGTAAATCCTCTATTAATTCAAATTGATTTAAAATAATTCAATCCAAAACAAATCCAATCTAAATAAATTCTATACTTAATTTAAAATATTTTAAATAAAGTCAATAAAATCTTTTCTAATTTAAATTACCATATTTAATCAAATATTAAAATTAACAAAATTACAAATAATATTTTTATAATTAAATAAATATACAAATAATTAATTTTGAAAATCATGATAAATACACAAATATTAATTTATGAACTAGCTTTTATAAATAACAAAATATATTAATAAGCAAATTTCACATTTCGTAAAACATTTGGAAACATTTTAAATTACTACTTATTTTTAAATGACGACCAAAATAACTCTTTTATACAAAAGAAAATATTTATCACATTTATTTGAACATGTACTTTCCTATTAAAATAAATTTATAATAAAAATATTTTTCTAACATATGTACCTCGACACATATTCGCACTCGTCGAGTATTTACGAAACGCAAATCCCGTACGCTAGAACAATGCGAATTCGTATGCGACGCGCAGATACGAAGTATAAAATAAATACAATAATAAAAAAAATCGTAGTAGAAATTTAGGGGGTTTACAAGGTCTACTAACAGAAAATAAACAATGTCTACGGTCAGATCACACATCTTTGGTACTTCTCATCCCTACTCCACAAAATATGACAGGATATAAAAGATGACAAAACCACATAACGAATGACCAACAGTAAATTATAGTAATCATCAATATCGAAAACTAACAATAAACTATACTCGTCTGGGGTCCTTAGCTGGTAAAACCGATAGTTCCGTTGAGTCCAGATTAGTCCAATTGATTAGGGTCGATGTGAAGGAAATCCCAAAGTTGGCAAAAGAAATATAAATAGATTAGCCATGATCAATGTCGATATTCAAAAAAATTCATAAATAATTATTATATATTATTTAGGAATATATTTATAGTATTTGAAAACTTATATTTTATTGGTCAAATATTTTTTTAGGAAAAATACCTAAAAAAATTCTAAAAACTCATTTAAGGCAAAAACTAAGCTTTTGTTAAAATATAATTTAGGATCAAAAGTCCATGTTTTAAAATAACGTAAAATAACATAATAATATTTTAGGGCTTCTAATCGGTTTTGAAATTATAGGTAGGGCCAAGCCCAAATATATATTTTGGTCAATATATATAATATTAAGAAATTATTTCATATTAATAAAAAAACAAGGATCATATTTATTAATATAATAAAACTTTTGCTGCCAACTCTAATTATAACTTAATAATAATAATCAATAATAATAATAACAGTAGAATAATTTATAGTAATAAATACTAATAATTATATGGATCAATGGACTGAGCCCAAAAGGTGTTGAGCTAATAAGCATATGGAGTCTTGTAACCACCGTTTCTTCAAGTGGTGCAAAAGAATTTTGTGATACATGAAAGAAGCACTAAGTTAAGGCTTGTTCTTAAGTATGGACGAAATAATTAATAGCAACAAATACTGATAATAATAATAATAATAATTAATGTTAATAATACTCTATCTACTGGCGGTATCTGTAGACTAGTTTGGGCATTGTCTCGGATCGGGATATTAATGTTAATAATACATGAAGTTCCGGTGAGCATTGTCTCGGATCGGTATAGTCGCTTTACTTCCCATTTTTGGCGGAGTCTGCAGACTAGTTTGGACACTCAGCTCAAATTCAGTACTGCATACGACCCTCAGACGGACGGACAGTCAGAAAGGACTATTCAGACTCTCGAGGACATGCTGCGGACCTGTGTTCTGGAATTTGGAGGATCCTAGGAGGATCACCTGCACTTGGTGGAGTTTGCATACAACAACAGTTTTTAGGCCAGTATTGGGATATCACCATTCGAGGCACTGTACGGGCGGAGATGTCGTACACCCTTGTCTTGGGATGACGTTGGAGAGCGAGCTTTATTGGGACCTGAGATGGTTGTTGTCGCAGCCGAGAAGGTGAAGCTCATCAGGGATCGACTTCGCGTGGCACAGGACAGTTGGGCCGACAGCCACCGGAGACCTTTGCAGTTTAAGGTATAGCTTAGACTTAGGATTAGAATCTTGTTTGTTTTGTGATTTTTGTTGATCATGTGATTGTTATAGTTAAGATGAGACCATATTTGTGCTAGGTTGGTGATATGGTATTCTTGAGGATATCTCTGATGCGTGGCACTATTCGCTTTGGTGGAGGTGGAAAGCTTAGTCTGCGTTTCATCGGACCTTTCGTTGTCAGCGGAAGAGTCGGTGACGTGTCATACCAGCTGGACTTGCCCCCTGTATTAGAGGGAGTCCACAACGTATTTCACGTGTCGCAGCTGAGATGGTACGTGGCAGATCCCAGCCATGTATTCGATCATTCTGAGATTGAGGTGGGCCCTACTCTCAGTTATCCAGAGCAGCCTGTGGAGATTCTGGATCGATGAGAGAAGGTGCTGAGGAACCAGACGATATCCTTGGTTCGCGTAGCATGGAGGCATCACTCTCCAGGTGAGTCTACCTGGGAGAGGGAGGATGAGATGCGCGAGCAATACCCTTATCTTTTTCCAGTCTTGAGGTATGACTTTCTATCCTTTCTGTCCATTCAGTTTTGTCTTTAATTTTAAAGACAAAATTATTTTAAGGGGGGTAGACTTGTCACACCCACTTTTTATTTCAAGAATATTTTGTAATTTTAGATTATTTTATTTAATTATTGAATTCATGTGATGATATGTGGTTTGGTTTGTTGTCTGAGTAGTTTTGATGGGTTTAACATAGCCAACCATGACCTAGAACCTTGATGCCATATTATAATTAGATTTATTATCATTAGAATTAATTTAGAATTTATTAGTTATTTTTAGAGTGATTTAATTAATTTTTTAGCCATTTTTAGTAGCCTTTTTAAAGCCTTTTTGATTTGGGCTTTACTAGCAACTTAGGGAGCCTAGGCCCAAGCATCTAACCTAACCCTAATCCCCCTATACCTGGCCGGCCATAGGCAGCCCCTTCCCTTTCATTTGCATTGAAGGTAGCCTCCAAGAAACTCTAGTTTTCCACTCTTCCAAATTCCTAACTTTTGCATCCGGAGCCTGTTTTTCCTCAAACGAAGACCATCGTGCTCGTAGGAAGGAGAGGATCTTACTGGGGCATTGCTAGCAAGGTGGTGGAGGTGTTTGCTTGAGGGTACTCGACCGTTGGAGCGCTCGGGGAGTCCTTTGCATTGAGATCCTTGACTCTCAATAGGTAAATCTGAATCTAGTATAGTTTTTCCTAATTTTTCTTCATGATAGTGAGCATCTAGGTACCCATGACCTGTAGGATTAATTTTTTCCAATTTCGTATTCATTTGGTGTCCGTATCGGACACATGTCGGCTAATGTTTGTAGGTGTTCGATGAAATGTCGCAATGAATTAAATTCTAATTTCTGTTGAATCTATTTACATATTATTATAGCCCTATACACGAGGATCACGACCCCATAGGTTTCGACACGAATTGGACTCGTGTCCGTGTCCAAACAGGACACGAACGTACTGTACGCCAGGTCGCGCGCTTGCCCTGCTGCTCGGGGTGATTCCTCGATACACAGGCCACGTGGTCACATGAAAATTGATGTGTAGGTGGGGGCTGTGACTGAGATCACGCTCCCAAAGTTTTGTGAATTTTTGTTGAGAAACGAGGGAGAAATCTCGTCGGCATTGATCGGCTACACGCGTGCGTGCGCGGGACAGCCGCCGCTGAAACGCGGTTCGCACGGGCACGACACGACACTTAGACACGAATCAGGGTATCCAACGTGTAGCCCTATACCTACCCTAGCCTAGGACACGAACACGTGACACGAGGTGGGACACACGAGTCCCTAGACTCGATGGCACGCGTGCACGGGGCTGTGCACGCGCGCACACCCGCGTGCGGACACGCTCTGCGCGTATGTCGGACACGACACTTGGCCGCTGGCTAACTCGGCCAGTAGGTCGAGGGTGTGTACGTCCAGCTATATGCGAAGTTTCACGAGAGATGGATCGAAAACGAGCAAGAAATCGGGTTCGCATCGATTCGGTTCACGCGCGTATCGGGTTTCCCGATACTCGTTCGCTGGACACGATACGAACACGGTTTCGACCCGAGGAATACCCGAGCACGTCCCACATGCCGAGACCGACACATTTGCCAAGTTTTGTGGGTTAATTCTGAGTATTATGAGTTTTGGGTCATTTTGTGAAAATCGGGATTTTCATTAAATTTGAAAATTGAAGATTTTGTGATATTTTGATTTCTGAGTTTTATGGCGATAAATTCTGAGTTTTTGGTCCTTGGACATTGTTTGAGACTTATGGGAATCGACTCTTGAGGTTGATTCATATTTTCTAGCCATTTTTAGGCATTTATGGTGTTTTACCTATTAAATGTATATATATATATATATATATATATATATATATATATATATATATATATATATATATATATATATATTAATTTCCTTTATGCCTAATTTCGAAAATGTGTTTATGTGAGGGTCGAGGCTTTGATTTCAGACCTGGGAGCTCACTCCGGGTTCGAGATCGACCTTCGTTGGCTTTTTACTTGGTATATACCTATATATGAAAATATATATATATATATATATATATATATATATATATATATATATATATATATATATATATATATATATATATATATATATATATATATTACTATTGATTGTAATACTTTATACATGGAATACTCTTGTAGTCTTATACTATTTGTTTCTCAGATTTAGACTCATTATCAGCAGCCCCAACATCGTTCACTCACAAATCATGTTTCCTTACCTATAACTTATATATGTCTATATTTTTTTTATATTATATATATATATATATATATATATATATATATATATATATATATATATATATATATATATTTTTGTTTTATATATATATATATATATATATATATATATATATATATATATATATATATATATATATATATATATATAAATTTTTGTGATATGACTATAGGAAGTGTTTGGACATATTAGGATCGTCGTTAGGAGCCTAGTTTGTTCGAATTGGCCGACAAGTTGACCAAGTTGACAAAAGTCAACTTTGGGTCAAACTTGATCCAAATTGACTCAAACGAACTCCGAATGACCTGAAAACTTGTGAATGACCTAAAAATTAGTAAACGGGCTAGTTGACCCTGAGTTGACCAGGTTTGACCAGAGTTGACCAGGTTTGACCATAGTTGACCGAGGGTTGACTTTGACCTAGAAGGACCTAGAATCATGTAGAAGTGCATTGTAGGCATTCCTTATGATATGTTAGCCCTTGTTGTGACTTGTGGTTGTTTTAAATAGGTTTGCATTACTCCAGTATAGTTACACATCTTCATCAGCAGCTCAGATTGTCAGGCGAGTACATTCTCTGACCGTTTCATTATTGCTTGAACATATTTACTTCTTATAGACTAGTTTACTTGTTGCTGTCACGATATATCACGAATTAGGACTATATGGATCTTTTCATGCGATGTTATCCCCTTAGATACATCGGGTATATTGTGCTTATGTACTTTATCATGTGCATCGTCTACTCATTATATTCGTACTTATTCATGTATACTCATGTGACATTCATGTACACTCATGATCATGTGAGCCTTCATGTATAACCCAGTGTGCATGTGGACTAGCTATCCATGGGACGTACTACTTTCATGTGCAATAACATAACCTGGACAGATCCTTGTGTACTGATTGGGGCAGGACGAGTATTTATTTGGTTATGTGATCTACACCCTTTTCATGTATAACTCCAAACTAGATTTAAGTCATGTATAACCTAAGCCAGTTTATATAACCAGATTGTGCTCTACATCATGTAGTTAGTTTAGTTCTCTTATTATATCCTGTATATTTATTTCTATATACTATGTTCTCTCTTCTACAGTCTTATTTCTTTCTCAGCAGTTCATGTATATTATTCTATCGCTTGTTTCATATTTTCTTTCATGTTATGAACTGTGTAAGAGATTGTCACCCTCAATTCCCGTATTTTCCGTATTTCGTATTTATACTCATATTTGGATTTTGGCATATATTTTATTTTTTCTCAACTTGTGGAATTTTGGTATTTCTCGTATTTTGGGTTTTTGTCATGGTTCGGTTTTAATTGGTTTGGATTGGGTTGGTTTGATTTGATTTATTATGCATTGGATCACCTTAGCCTATGCTACCCCTCATCCCCACCACAACTCCCCCTCTTTATATCCCCACCTACCTCTCTCTCTCTTCATTACCACCACCATTAATTTCCTTCTTCTTCTTCTTCTCCTTCCTCCACAACTCTCCCAACCCTAGGCAAGTGCACCTTGCCACTTCATGAGAGCCCTATTTTCATAGATCATTTGCTAAATTAGGACATGGTGATCAACATTAGAACTTGGTGCTTTGTGATTTGAAGTCTCCTTTGCTCTAGATCTAAGTTATTTCTATTTTCGGATTTTGCATGGTTTGATCTCTTTAAGTTGGATTTTCATGGGTTTTGGTGTTTCCAAGTGGAAGAGCATTCAATTCTACCCAAGTTGAAACTTTGGAAATCTGGATTTGGAGTTCGGATGACCAAGTTGTGATGCTTTGAAGTTTTGGAGCCATGAGAGCTTCTTCTCAGCCATGGAGAAGAAGACCCAGACTCTGCGTGCGTGTTTTTACGCGTACCCAGACCCTGCGTACGTGTTTTTACGCGTATGCAGCTCTCTGCTTGCGTGCTTTTGCACGTACGCAGCTCTCTGTAGCGTGCGTGACTTTTCACCTACGCAGCTCTCTGTAGCGTGCGTGACTTTTCACCTACGCTGCTCTCTCAGCGTGCGTGACTTTTCACCCACGCTGCTCTCTGTAGCGTGTGTGACTTTTCACCTACGCAGCTCTCTGTAGCGTGCGTGACTTTTCACCTACGCTGCTCTCTCAGCGTGCGTGACTTTTCACCTACGCTGCTCTCTCAGCGTGCGTGACTTTTCACCTACGTTGCTCTCTCAGCGTGCGCGACTTTTCACCCACGCTGCTCTCTGTAGCGTGCGTAACTTTTCACCTATGCAGCTCTCTGTAGCGTGCATGACTTTTCACCTACACTGCTCTCTGGCGTGCGTGACTTTTTCACGTACGCTGCTCTTTCAGCGTGCGTGACTTTTGTACGCTGCTCCCGTGACCCCTTGTTTAACCCATTGGCCCTTGGAGTTTTGGTCTTATTTCTTTAAGCTTGGCTTTTCTATAGTCCTGTATATTGATATTTTATTAGATATTTTACGCCCATTTTATATCCTTACGCCTTTTGTCATGAACTTGATTTTGCTTAATATGTTTGGAATGACTATTGTACATGGCATGGTATGACAAAGAACTAGCATAACACGACAGTGACCGTAGTGGTGCACTCCTGACATGACCAACCTGACATGATAGTGGCCCGTCGTGGCGCACTCCTGACAAGTACCCTGACATGATTTATCTTGATAACTTAACTTGACCTGCCTTGACACCGTGGGTAGTTCTTTCTTGCTTGCTTGTTAAATCCACTTGTCCTGTCTTGCATCATGTCTAGGATGGGACTCCGGAGTACCACGGTCAGGAGTACCTACTAAAATAGATTAAGGTTAATAACTAGAATAACACAGTAGTCATGAAGAGATGACACAGCTACAGGCAATCCCATTACCTGGGCGCTCTTGGGATCTGTAGCCTGTCGTCGAGTAGGGCACATTTCCAGCACACCGTCACGTGTTGCACCCTCTAAGTCACCTAAGGGTACATGTGTCTCCTGGACGATATACCCACCTGAATTCAACCCTAATCTTTCGTCCTGGGTAACCTGGATGGTCTGCAGGGCTTGTGGCTGTGGAATAATCTCACTGCATCTTGTTAGTAATTAGGCCTGTGATAACCCTAGTTAGTTAAAGTAGTAAGCCGTAGTATCTGCTTTGCCGTGATTGATTGAATGAGGTATAACCAGTTTAGCCATGTCTTGATCCAGTACAAGATTGCTTCCTGTCTTGATTTCTTGTATTACTTATCTTGCCAATAAATGGTAGGAGACCAAGCTCTGTTCAGATGAAGGGTTACAACCCCGGTCCTTGTTTGGTTTACGGGTTATAACCTGGCTATCGGAATAGTTCCATGGTTATCTCATCGTATATCACCCTGCCATGTTTTCGTAAATTCTAGTTTTAATATTAGATTTTCTTGTGCTAATTGCTGGTTTTTGTTCTTATTTCGTGGCCCCCTTGTGGCACTTGCTCTTTCTGGGGTTGACCCAGCTGGTTTTGTGTGGCCAAATTTCGGAGCAGCTTCCGAGGATCTACCAAGCTTCCAGCCCAATGGTGGCGACTAGAAGGAACCCGGGCTACGAGTGGGTTTTCTATTTTGTTTCGCTCACTCTATTGTAAAGTTATTCTTTTGAGACGTTTAGCCGACGAGCACCTGTTAGCTCGATGCACTTTTACTTACTGTCTGCCTACGGGCTGTAAACATGAAACAAATCCTAGTGTTGATCATGTATGACTTAACTCTTGCTAGTCCTAACATTTTGTACGACTAGCTTCATGATCAGCTGAATATATAACATTTTGTACGACTTATTATTGTATATTTAATGATCATACATCTTGCGACCTTACTTACTTGCTTATGATTGAGACATTAGGCTTGTTTATGACCATAAGAGACTGTTGGCTTGTAGTAAACCCTCATATTTCTAGACAGCCGTGACCGTATATCGAGGTGGTTTCCATTTCAATATACGTAGCTGGCTGTGTCTGCCCCCGCTTTCCAGTATTCTGGTTCTGGAGCGTGACAGAGATATGTATTCGTTCCTGTCCTGACAGGACCTGTTGAAATATTACATATGATGAGGATTGCTACGACACTTACTATGGAGCAGGCCTAGTTGACACAGGTGACCTGGACCCTCAGTAGGATCCAGTAGTCACTGAGGACTTGCCTTGAGTTAGATTAGACTTATATTATCTTTTAGTTATGAGACTTTATGGTTGTATTGAGACTTGTTATGGTGTAGTTTTACACCGAGATTTATATTTATGTTATAACTCTCTGCTGTGATTATCTTTCTTCCATTCTATCTTAGTTATTGTGATTGAGTAGTACCATTTATATATCATTCTCCATTCGGAGTATTTTATAGACTGTGTTAGATGTTGGACCCAGGACAGCGTTCTACCGCCGATACTGCAGCGTAGGCTGGACGTACCCACATCTCGTGCCCTTACACTGGGTGCGGGTCGTGACAGAAAAGGAAGAAAACTCACCAGGGGCGGCGGCGCGGACACAACATGGAGGAGCTCGGGTTAGCGGCACGCGACGGTCGGCAGGGCAGAGGCTCCAGCACTGCTCAACGCGCTTGCGGAGACCCGTGGCGACGGTCCGGTTGTGCGACGCGCATGCGGCGCCAGATCGGAGAATAACCTCTGTCGTACGACGTAGCACAGTAGACGAGGAGACGCTGGAGTGAGCGTTCGGTCGGGTCGAGCGGCGCTCCGCAGAGGAGAGGGAAAAAAGGTGGACGGATGCTCTGACACATGGCCAGTGGAAAGGTCCCTCGACGCGGCAACGGCTCAGGAGCTAGGGGATCAGCTCCGGCTAGGTCGGCGGGAGGACATGAAGTCCGGTTGGTTAGAGTTTTGGTTTTGATTTTCTTTGTATCTGCATCGTATCCGGAGGTTGGACACATAATTCCTTTGGTTTCTGTATTCGTGTCCTGAATCGGACACGAGGATGTTTTCTGATGTAAAGAACTGGATGGACGGATGCAGACACGAACACGAATGCCCGGGGTCGAACTCGCGGTGGGACACGATAATGGTAGTTGTGGACACGGAAACTTTGGCACTATTATTTGTGTATTTGCTTGTGGGCTGGTGTTGGCTGCTCTGTTGATGTTGGCGACCATCACGGTCATGGTGGTGGTGATGATTTTTGGTGGTGGCCGGGATGGTCGGTGTTGTCGGAAAGTTGTAGGGGATTGGCGGTTGGCAGGAGTAGGAGAATTGATGGTTGCTTGGTTTGGGCGGCTGTGGGAATAAAAATATGGGAGGAAACAAGGGAAGCCTTCTTAAATATATAGAAGGTTCCTAAATAGATAAGAATTAGGATTTATAATAGATAATCTTCCCATCAATTAAGTCAAATAGAATTTAAATATGAATTTAATCTAATCAAAACCTTATAGGGATTACAAATAACAGTTTAAACTAGTAGTCCATGTTATCGAATAATTTTAAAACAAATTAATCTAATCAAAACTACTAGTAGATAATAATAGTTAATTTTAAATTAATAAAATTGTTTAAAAAAATAAATCTCCTCATTTATACGATCACAATAATAATTTTTAAAGAATATTCAACATTATCAATTAATCATAGAATTTTGATAAATGGTCAACATAATAATTTATAAAATAATATTTAATATTTATCGATTTAATTTAGATCACATATTCAATCAAATCAATAAAATAATTTTAAATATTTTTTTTAGTAATCCATAATTCTATTTAAAAAAATTGACAAATCTTTTTATTATTAAAAATTATATATATATATATATATATATATATATTTTTCTTTTTCCAAAACATTTTCGAAATCAATATTTTGAAGGTCATCCATCTTTTGAAATTCATAACAAATTCAAGGATAAATATTTTTATCAAATCATAATTTAAAAGTAGGTTTGATAACAGAAATAAATGTAAAATACTATCACAAAGTTTCGATGAAAAAAATAAATTTTAACAAAATAAAAAAAATCCAGGAGGAGAGATTACAAATCTACCCACCTTAGAAATAAATTCGTTCTTGAATTTAAGGAGTAGACGGGCTCGATGGATCAGAAGGAATTGTAGTAAAAGAAAACTTTAATAAGGAGGGTATTGATCAATAAGATAAAAATTGATTAAGGTTAGCAAGGGTTTTTCTTAATAAGAAGTATTGATCAACTATTGACCAAGAAAATGGAAATAGGAAAAAAAATAACAAATTGATATTATTTAGGTCATGTTCCTAAATTCTAGAAAATTTTCACAGAAGTTTTAGAGAAAGAATTTAGATAGCTAGAAAATTAAGAGCAACGAGCATAGCATAAACATATTCCATAATGACTTGTAACTTATGTCCTCAATGTCTTGTCCTTGTCATCTGTTAGTCAACCTTCCAAAATTTTCATCATCTTTATAAACTTAACCCTCAATAACACTATAATTTTTTTCTCAATTTCCATCATTAACCTTTAATTCAAACTCAAACTTATCATAACCTTTTAGGATTATAACCCAATTTATCAAAGTCATTATTACCGTCCTTCGGAATCCAAATCATTCTTTTATATTGGTACCCGGCCTTAAACGCAAATTTCATAAGGGTTTAAAATTTTCAAGGTATTTTAAATTTAATTCCACCTTTATAACCTCCAAAATTTTAAATTCTAATCCACAACAAATTATATTGTCTTTATTTACAAAATTTCTTGAGCTTCAGTCACACATGCCTAACAAAATAAAATTCAACTAATCAAAATTCTCAAAATATTTATACCCAAAATAGGTCAACATTTATTCCTCGTTCATATTTCAAAAAAAAGTCTTATTAGTTGTCATCAAATTATCCTCTAAGCAGAAATTTCAATATTTATTATAGATAGATATCAAGCATTTAAAATGTAAGCCTCGAAAGAATGTAATACTTATCAATTCTCGCCCTTCAAAATTATTTGAATTGAAAAATCAACACATTCCAAATAATTATTATATTTATCAAGGAAATATTCTCATTTTGGTCTTACAAGTTTTTGTACCCGAAATTTAAATAAATCTCCACTAGAACATTCTTAACAACCAAGCAATTAATCTCTCGACTTTGGTTTTTATTCTCAGTTACATTTTTCTTTATCCAAATTCATATCAATGTCTAAGATATCCTTTATGAATTCTACCAATCCACTAAACTCTACAATATTCAAAATTTTAAGCATTTCAATGACCATGCAATAACTTAGTAATGGTTTTCCATTATCGCAGTGTCTCATTCTATTATCATCGAAATTGTGTTTATTTAATCGTAAATGATACCACAAGGTAATCCGTTTCAAATCACATTCGATATTAATTTAGATCTTTTATTGCCATTCACTTGCTACTAACTATCTAGAAATCACATTCTATTTCTGTAACCATCCCAAAATTTAAGGGATGTCTAGGATAACTATGCTCGAAAATGAACAAAGATAGAAGAATTTAGTAAAGATGATTGGTCAGAAGGAATGATTCAATGAGATGAGAAGATAGTAAAATTCTCTTAATAAAATGAAAAGATAATAAAAGTTCTTTCAATAAAATGGAAAGATAATAAATTTCTTAGTAAGAAATGGATTAATGGTGGAAAGGAGAAAAATATATATACATGGTCAACAATTATGACATTTAACTAATCACCCAATTACTCTATAAATAGGTATTCTCAAGAATAGTTCAAAAATTCCTCAATCATAATTTTTTAAAAATCAATGCTCAATGTTTATCAACATAAAAATTTAATCTCGAGGAAATCTCATCCATCTCAATCACTAAATTTTAAATCCATAACTCATATTCTTCAAAATTTTGATCATTATATTTTAATCAAAAAATTCAACCCATGTCATAATCTTCGCCCAAATGGTCAACATTGACTTATCGAATATTTTGTAATTTTTAAACTCCACAAACCAGAATATATTTTAAATCTACTCTTTCATATTCCCTTCTAAATTCACAAATCACAAAAAAATCTTTAAATTTCAAAACTTAATTCTATTCTGCCAGGATCTCCTCAAAATATACTTTCATAAAATTTTAAATTCCTCCAAATATTTTAAATTTAAATCCTATTTTTTATAACTCCTTCCACATTTAAAAAAAATCAAAATCCCAATTTAAAATAAAAAAAAATCTTCAAAATTTAAACTTAAAATACATGTATTATAACATTCCTTAAATAAATAAGATATTAAAATCTTTTATGCAACAATCTTATCAAAACTTCGAAATAAATCTCCAAAGATTTCCATGATCCTATCTATCAAAATTATTTCCTTTAAAATTTTTTGAAATTCAACATTTATCAATAATTCATCAAACCATATAGGTATTTAATCCTCAAAGGCACCAAAAGCTAATAACCTTAAAGACTCAATTCGTCATTCGAAAACTCTACCCACCTTTGATTAGAGCCATCCTATAGAAACACAACATAATTACATAAAATATTTCAAAATCATCAAATAAGGTATCTCAAACTTAACGTATATCACCACCTAAATTGTGTAGCCTATGCAACAAGCTTAACTACCCTAAGCAATCGATTCGAAATAAATCTATGGGTCGTCCACGGGGTACCTATTCCTAGTCATAGTCATTGTCAAAAAAAAATCAAATCAACCTAATTATGAATGAGCAATTCCTAATCGCAGGCTCATAGTAGTACGACTAATACGGTACTACCACGAGTTCGCATAATTTTGCAAAAATTGACCTATATGGGCCACCACAAAAACTTGTCCCGATTCGCACCTATTTTTTTCATTCAGGATGCGAGAGCGTGTCCAAGCCAGCCTACACCGCAGTGTCGACGGTAGAACGTTGTCAAGCTACAATGCTTAAAATCACAAATAATGCTCATTCACAATAACTAAGTTAAATTATAAATATTCAAGGATTGACATTTGATACAAGGTACAATATCTCACACTTTATAAAGAACAACTGGATAAATACTCAACTATCTAACTAGTCTCTAGGTTTTGCCTACAAGTACACCCGTGTCCCTCCAATGCTAAGAATAGTCGCAACTAACCTAAAAAATGTTGGTTTACCTAGTCAGGATGGAACGAGAACAATTTACTGAATGCAGTTCTAATACATAAAAATAACTATAAAGCAGAGGTTAGACATCAATTATATGTTTTAAAAATAAGCAGAAAAATATGTGAAAAATGACAGAAATTCTATGGTAAATAAATAAACCAAAATACCTTCCCAACTATTTGAAGTACCTTGGATATGTGATCGGTCTGGGACACTACACTGTGAGGTCTACGAGGTCTACTTGCATGAAAATAAACAATGTCTATGAGGTCTACTTGCAGAAAGTAAACAATGGCTATGAGGTCTACTTGCAGAAAGTATACAATGGCTACGAGGTCTACTTACAGAAAATAAACAATGTCTACGGTCAGATCACACATCTTTGGTACTTCTCATCCCTACTCCACAAAATATGACATGATATAAAAGATAACAAAAGCACATAACGAATGACCAACAGTAAATTATAGTAATCATCAATATCGGAAACAAACAATAAACTGTACTCGCCTGGGGTCCTTAGCTGGTAAAACCGATAGTCCCGTTGAGTCCAGATTTGTCCAATTGACTAGGATCAATGTGAAGGAAATCCCAAAGTTGGAAAAAGAAATATAAATAGATTAGCCATGATCAATGTCGATATTCAAAGAAATTTCATAAATAATTATTATATATAATTTAGTAATATATTTATAGTATTTGAAAACTTATATTTTATTGGTCAAATATTTTTTTAGGAAAAATACCTAAAAAATTCTAAAACTCATTTAAGGCAAAAACTAAGCTTTTGTCAAAATATAATTTAGGATCAAAAGTCTATGTTTTAAAATAACGTAAAATAACATAATAATATTTTAGGACTTCTAATCGGTTTCGAAATTATAGGTAGGCCAAGCCCAAATATATATTTTGGTCCATATATATAATATTTAGAAATTATTTCATATTAATAATAAAAAATAAGGATCATATTTATTAATATAATAAAACTTTTGCTGCCAACTCTAATTGTAACTTAATAATAATAATAATCAATAATAATGATAATAATAGTAGAACAATTTATAGTAATAAATACTAATAATTATATGCATCAATGGACTGAGCCCAAAAGGTGTTGAGCTAATAAGCATATGGAGTCTTGTAACCACCACGCCTTCAAGTGGTGCAAAAGAATTTTGTGATACATGAAAGAAGCACTAAGTTAAGGCTTGTTCTTAAGTATGGACGAAACAATTAATAGCAACAAATACTGCCAATAATAATAATAATAATAATAATAATAATAATAATAATAATAATAATAATAATAATAATAATTGATGTTAATATTACTCTATCTACTGTATTTTACATTTACTGGTATAAGTATAGAAACCCTTTTCCTCATCAATACTGTCTTTCCTATTCTGATTCCATGTGAAAGAAAACGTGATAAGGAAAGGGGAAGACTCAAAAGAACAAGAAATTGAGGGACTGAGTGTCACTACCACATTTTAGCTTGAGGGTATTTTGGTTATTTTGAGAATTTGGGATTTATTTTGAATTATTGGAGTGATGGTTGTTATTTTTGACCTTTGCTAGTTGAGACTTTGGAGACTAACCTAGATGTTGACTTTTACTATGGTGACTTGATTAGCAAGGTGGGACCCTAGTCTGACTTAAGTCAACCCAAGTTAAGTCATTTTGAATCAAGTTTCATATAGAGAATAAATGAATTAGGTTCTTATACTTTTGACTTAAGGATTGATTTCATTTATTTTTTAAACTTGGCCCAAGCCCAGTCATAACCCTAACCCTAATTTCTCCTTACTTGGCCGGCCACATAGGGATCCCTCTATTTAATCTCTCTTCCTAGTTCTTGCCTCTTTTGCATCAAAACAACTTTGGAAAGAAAGAGGTATTGGTCCTTCTTCTCCAATCCATAGCTCTTTCATTTTAATTCCTTGTTGACTCTAGTTTCTTGCATTAGAACCTAATCCCACTCTATTTTCTATTCATGGAGAGAAATCTCAGATTTGGTACAATTTGGAGCTTTTGGCTTGCAAGAGGAATCTTCCTATTTGGGGATTGTTCCTTGTCATTGATACTCTATAGGTAAACACCTTAAACTATCCTTTAATCCTGATTTCTTTGCATAATAGCCTAGATCTAGGTTTTCCCTAGCTGTGGTGTGTGATTGGTGAAGTTTTGCATTGATTTCGTGTCCGTATCGGACACGTATTATATTCTATTTGCAAGTATTTGTTAGAATGCCACAATGGAATTTACTTGCTATTTTTAGAAAAGTATTTGAATGGAAATGATGATTTATATGCATATATTGTTTTCCCCATGGACTGAGTTGAATTCGGAGCCGTGTTCGTGTCCAAACAGGGCACGAACATGCTCGTTGTGAGCTAGGACAGTATCCTGCTGTTCGATACTGAGATCTCCCTACTCAGGACACGTGGACACGAGATTTTTGAGGTGGATGTCGGGGCAATGTCTGACATTAACCTTCCAAAGTTTGGGATCAAATAGTTCACCCCACGAGGAGAATTTGGCCCCGTACTGGATTTATACTGTGCGCGTGCAGTCAAAGTTTCCACTCTGATACGCGCGTCATGTCGTGTCCTGACGCGACGTGGACGTATGGTGACATATCGATCATGTAGCCCTATGTCAGAGCTACGTGTGGACGTGATCACGTGTCGTCTCGTGTCTTGTAGAGTGTCCACGAGAGTCATGACACACCGTGTCACCCCCAGTTTTCACAAACAGGGGTATTTTGGTAATTTTCCACTTTAAAAATTATTTTGAAATTATTTATTTATTATTTGTATTATTTTGGGGTTATTTGAATCGGGTTCGAATTTCAATTCGTTTTGACTTGTTTTGACTTGTTTCGGGGACCCGGGGTATTTTTGACCTTAGCGGGCCCACACACTAGCTAACCATGGCCCACATGTTAGATATTTTGGTTAGAGACTAGACCATTATTTTAGTTAATTATTAGTTAGAGATTAGTGGTTTCGGTTTGACTAAACTACCCCCGGTTTAACCATTTCCCATTTTTGGACCATTTAATAAATTGGAGGGCAAACTTGTAATTATTCATATAGGACAAAATAGGAGGAATACCATGTATGGCCGGCCACATCATGTAGATAGGGTGGAGAGAGAAAACACTTTATCATTTCATTCCAATCCACATTTTCTTCTTCTTCTCCAAAGGCTCCATTTGCTTTTGAAAGCTCCATTGATTTTTGCTCTCAAACCAAGGTGATTTCTTCCCCAAAACTTATTCTTTTCTCATGTAGATCATGTAGGAACCCTCCATGATGATTCGCATAGTGGTACCATCATTAGAAACCATTTTTGTGTCCTTTAGACATTTTTAGGAGTGTCCACTTGTAGGCTTGTGTCCTATTAGGAAAAACCCCCTTTTTGATCCATGAATGTTGTTTAAATATTGGTTTTGTGTGGTTTTTCTTTTAGTCTCAGATTTTTAATGTTGTAGAGATGATCCATGAGAGTATCTTAATGTATCATATTATTTCTATGTGTTTTGGTATATATATAGTTATATATATATCATTCTATATATATATAGATATATATATATATGTATATATAAATGGTGATTAATTTGTGTGATGTTGTGATGGTTGTGGGACATATAAGGGGCTGTCCAGATTTGGGCTGAATGTGTTGGGGGATGTTTGGGTTGAGTTTTGGAAGCTAATGGTGATGTACAATTAGTTTTATGCATCTATATATATATATATTGATATATATATATATATATATATATGGTTATATAAGGGGTATATTTATATGGTTATATAGTGATTGTGTGGTGTTTTAGAGGGGGAGAGATGCTCCCAGATTTTTGGTTCAGATTTGTAGTGGGAGTTTTGATTGGGAGTTGGTTGGGAGTTCAATTCCATTTAAGTATACAACTAGTATTATATATGTTGATATATATATGTTGTTATATATATATTGGTATATATATGTGGTTTAATTGTGTGAGAATATATATAGATTATGGTGGGTGTTGTGTGATGTTGAGAGAGGGCTAGGGGCTGTCCAAAAACAGTCCATATTAGTTAGTTGTGTGTGTGTGTAGTTGTGAGGAGTATTTGTGAGTTGTGTGTGTGTGTGAGAACCTATTAGTGAGTGCCTATAGTTAGCCTATGTGCAAACTAATAGGAAACCTATTAGGAGACTTGTAGAGAGGTCTATGTGAGGGTGAGGTGTTGTGTGTGAGTGTTGTGTATGAGTGTGGGTGAGTGTGGTAGATAGAAGGGTAGATTCATGAAGTAGAAATAGGAAAAAGGGTAAATGCTAGTTTTTGCCTAGAAGTGGGATATTGTCTTAGAAGCCTAAGATAGTGTTAGAACTTGATCCCCGTGGTTGGTAATGATCAAATATGGTACTCTAAGACTAGTTTTGACGTCGGTTGACCGTTTTGACCAAAAGTCAACAAAAGTCAACCGAAGGTCAAACTTAGCCTGAAAGCGACCCGATTTGACCGAAACCAACCGAGACTTGACCAGTTGACTGAAAGTCAACAGTTGGTCAACATTAGACTTGTTTGACCTAGGTTTGACCTAGAGTTGACCATAGTTGACCATAGTTGACCAGGGTTGACCAGAGTTGACTTTTTGACCGAAGTCAACTGTAAGTCAACCGTTGATCCCGATTGACCTAGTTTGACTTGGAATGACTTCCAGTGACCTAGTAAGACCTAGTATGACTCAGTTAGACCTAGATTGACCTAGTTTGACTTAGACTTGCATTCATGACTTGTATTAGTTTCCTTTTCAGTATTTAGTCCTGTTTGACTTATAGTATCTTATCTTAGGTCTGTGATCGCTCTGAGCGTCTGTTCACCCTATCAGCTCAGGACCACAGGCGAGTACATTCACTGATAGTTTTCATTGTCTTGATATCTGCTATATCTGATTCAGTTGTAGTGTCTTACTTGATTTTCAGACACGATAGTTCACGGACTAGTATATGTCGGATCCTGTCATGAGATGTTGTTCCCGGATTACTTGGTATACTGGTACAAGACTTGACTTGTTACTTGTACTTGTATAGACATGGACTTGGGAGTGGGCTGATCACCTGCTCTTAAATCTCGTGTCATGACGTGTTATGTCCGGATCCTTTATACTAGTCGGGGGATGGGGAGTTATTAGTGGTTGTGTGATCAAATCCCCACTTGTTGCTTCACACTTGCATTCCACACTTGTCCATAGCTACTTGTTCACACTTGCCATGGTGACCGGCCTTGTCTCACACTTGCTGTTTCATATTTGTTATATGGTTGTAGGCGGTCAGATGGAAAGCTTGAACTTGTTTCCCAAGCCGATCACATGACACACTAATAATTCAAGGCACCTTTTATATTTATTATCTTAGGGTGACTAGGTTCTGTTCGGGAGAAGGGTTACAACCCCGGT
Source organism: Iris pallida (assembly GCA_029216955.1). NCBI lineage: Eukaryota > Viridiplantae > Streptophyta > Magnoliopsida > Asparagales > Iridaceae > Iris > Iris pallida. Next base: position 21,325,268 of record JANAVB010009400.1, read on the forward strand.
CCTTGTTTGGTTTAAGGGTTGTAACTCGGCTTCCGAATAGTTCCCAAGTCATCCTATATATATACATTATCGTCCTTTTACAGTACTCACATCATGATATATATTTCCAGTTTCAGCTTTACTTACTGTACTTTCACCCTGCTATGATTCATTTCTCATATGCTCTACCTGCCTTTTATACTGTACTTGATTATGGGACTAGGTTCTGTTCGGAAGAAGGGTTGCAACCCCGGTCCTTGTTTGGTTTAAGGGTTGTAACTCGGCTTTCGAATGGTTCCCAAGTTGCCTTTACTCTTTGTCTTGTATTTCATTATACTGTCTCTTATAGTTTTTGTCAATTCACATGGAACTGCTGTTAGTGTTTGTACTTGCTCATTTTCCTGACAGGATACCGTTGACAAATTTTACAGATGATTTAGAGGGTGATTGCCCGACTTACCACGGGATGGGGTCGGATGGACTTGACCTAGACAGGGTCTTAGTGGTTGAGCCTCTTGATTTCGCTCACCCGGAGTAGCCTAGCATTAGTTAGGTTTGCCTGGCCTGCGAGCCAGCTAGTTTATATTCAGTTGTAGTATCTTATACTTATTATATTTCTGAGATTTTGGACTTGTGTTAGCTGTGACTTGTGGATACTTTCTGGACTCGTTTCCTGTTTATTTCTATCATATCTTTTTTCATGCTTTCTACCTTAGTTTTGATTATGTGATTGAGGCAGTATTGCCCTATTCCTCCGTTCGGAGTGTACATACTGCACAGGTACATTTATCTGTTTAGACGTAGTATTTACAGACCCTATATACAGCGTTCTACCGCCGATTCTGCGGCGTAGGCTGGATGTAACCGCTTCTCATGCCCCTAATCAGGGTACGGGTCGTGACACGTTTTTGTGGTGGCCCATGCAGGTCAGTGTCGCAACTAGTGCGATCTCGTAATGGTGCTCGACTTAGAGTGCTAATTACGAGCCTGCGATTAGGACATAGGATTAGGGTATGATAGGAGTTACTCAATCACATGTTAGGAGATTCTGATCTTTTGATTACCATGACAAATTCCTTGCATTGAATTTAAATGTCCGTCTTTGATATTCCTATCATGTGCCATATTGATCTCTTGGGTTCCATTCATCTTCAGGATGACCGTTACACGATCTCAGGCAGCGGGCCCTAGCTTAGTTCCAGGGAGGTCAGATCAGGAAGGTCCTCCACCTCCGGCTACGGGACCGACAGTAGAGAGTACAGCAGCATCGGTTCCTGCCCTTCAGGCAGGAGTAGAGGTGGCAGTTCCCGGAGGTCTTCCACCTCCAGCTGGGGGAGCAGCCCCATCAGTTCCTGCCCTTCCGGCGGGAGCAGCAGCAGCAGTACCAGCAGCGACGATCCCTCGAGGTCTTCTACCTTCAGCAGCGGGACCGTCTATGGTCATCCCGGACATTCTTTCACCGCCGCCTCAGCTACCGGCAGACACTCAGGGTATGATGGCCCTTCTGCAGCAGATGTTGCAGACGCAGAGAGTTCAGGCAGAGGCACAGCAGCGCCAGACAGAGGTGCTGAGACAGACCATGGAGAACTCGCACCAGTTAGCCATGGCAGCAGTGGAGAGGGGTGCACCGACTACAGCTGAGGGAGCACCAGCACAGCAGCAGGGCCAGGGGAGGCCCGGTACACATCTCGACTTCCGAAAGATGAACCCGCGAGATTTTAGGGGTACCGAGGGTATCCTATACGCGGACGACTGGCTGGAGGACGTCCAGCGGAGCTTAGAGTTGGCCGAGGTTCCGAGGGCTCTATGGGTGACTTCTGCAGCGAGCCAGTTCTTCGACATAGCTCTGACATGGTACCGCACGGATCCGTGTGCGTCGGTTAGAGGTATATCTTGGGAGGACTTCAAGAAGCTCTTTAAGGAGAAGTTCTACCCCGATGTAGCCTTGACATCTCTGGAGGGGCAGTTTGTTAGTCTGGAGCAGGGGAGCTCGTCGGTGGACGAGTACGCAGCAGAGTTTTTCCGCCTGAGCAGGTTTGCACCGAGTTTGGTTCAGGATGAGGGGTGCAAGGCCCGAAAGTTCAGGAGGGGTCTCATTCATGCAGTGCGCACTCGCACATCCGGGCGACGAGATGCTACCTTTGAGCAGATTCTGATGGAGGCTCAGATTGCTGAGGTGGATTTCGGCCTCAAGCCGAAGAGGAGCAGTGATGCCTTGGGAGCCAGTTCGAGTGCGGGGCCAGCGAAGCGCCCACATTTCCAGCAGAGGCAGTTCCAGCAGCAGCAGCCTCAGTTGCAGTTTCAGCAGGCACCGGGGCGTGCCCAGCAGCATCAGGGTCAGAGACAGAGGCCAGCGGCACAGTGCAACTATTGCGGGAAGATAGGGCACACTGGGGAGGTCTGTAGATTGAGGCTGGGAGTTTGTCTGTTCTGTGGAGCTCCAGGTCATCAGATGAAGGACTGTGCTGCCCGTGCAGCCAGACAGGCGGGCCAGGATAGAGTGCGGCAGGCTAGAGGAGGCCAGCAGGGACGTGTGTTCGCCATGGCAGTTGAGCCCACTCAGGCAGTAGCAGAGCAGAGTGCAGGTTCCGATCTTTCGATCTTCTTTCCGCATTTGCTTTCTTATTACTGTTTGAATTTCGATTCCATCTGTTCCTTGTCTGTTTGATAAAAGTTGTTCTTGTGGTGTGATTTTTTGAGATAAGTCGTATGGGCTAGGTCGCCTCGATTTTGAGATTTTAGAATCCTCTAGGGTCATGCTAGCAGGCAGAGTGAGGACATATAGTCGGACTATGGACGTATTTCTAGGGTGTGGGAATTTAAGGTTTTCGCTGCCAAGCATGCGGCAATGCGAAAATTTTAAATACCATGATTCTAGAGGTATGTACCATAGTTGAGGACTCTGTGATTATCGTAGCCTTGCTCACTGGCATGACGGAGATTCTGAGTATCATGATTATTGGACAGACGCGTACGATTATCAAATTGCATGAAATTTTTTGTGTGTTTTGTGTTGCTTCGTTTTAAGTTTTTGAATGATTCTTTTAAGGTGGATAGACTTATATTGTGAGTATTTTAAAATTTATAAATTTAGTCATTTAGTCTTGCTTTGATTTTTGAGATTTTTAATCATTTAAAATTTTTGCCATGACTTGTGAATTTGAGATTTTACTATTGTTGGTTTTAATTTCGAGGACGAAATTTTTTTAAGGTGGATAGATTTGTCACCCCCAGTTTTCACAAACAGGGGTATTTTGGTAATTTTCCACTTTAAAAATTATTTTGAAATTATTTATTTATTATTTGTATTATTTTGGGGTTATTTGAATCGGGTTCGAATTTCAATTCGTTTCGACTTGTTTTGACTTGTTTCGGGGACCCGGGGTATTTTTGACCTTAGCGGGCCCACACACTAGCTAACCATGGCCCACATGTTAGATATTTTGGTTAGAGACTAGACCATTATTTTAGTTAATTATTAGTTAGAGATTAGTGGTTTCGGTTTGACTAAACTACCCCCGGTTTAACCATTTCCCATTTTTGGACCATTTAATAAATTGGAGGGCAAACTTGTAATTATTCATATAGGACAAAATAGGAGGAATACCATGTATGGCCGGCCACATCATGTAGATAGGGTGGAGAGAGAAAACACTTTATCATTTCATTCCAATCCACATTTTCTTCTTCTTCTCCAAAGGCTCCATTTGCTTTTGAAAGCTCCATTGATTTTTGCTCTCAAACCAAGGTGATTTCTTCCCCAAAACTTATTCTTTTCTCATGTAGATCATGTAGGAACCCTCCATGATGATTCGCATAGTGGTACCATCATTAGAAACCATTTTTGTGTCCTTTAGACATTTTTAGGAGTGTCCACTTGTAGGCTTGTGTCCTATTAGGAAAAACCCCCTTTTTGATCCATGAATGTTGTTTAAATATTGGTTTTGTGTGGTTTTTCTTTTAGTCTCAGATTTTTAATGTTGTAGAGATGATCCATGAGAGTATCTTAATGTATCATATTATTTCTATGTGTTTTGGTATATATATAGTTATATATATATCATTCTATATATATATAGATATATATATATGTATATATAAATGGTGATTAATTTGTGTGATGTTGTGATGGTTGTGGGACATATAAGGGGCTGTCCAGATTTGGGCTGAATGTGTTGGGGGATGTTTGGGTTGAGTTTTGGAAGCTAATGGTGATGTACAATTAGTTTTATGCATCTATATATATATATTGATATATATATATATATGGTTATATAAGGGGTATATTTATATGGTTATATAGTGATTGTGTGGTGTTTTAGAGGGGGAGAGATGCTCCCAGATTTTTGGTTCAGATTTGTAGTGGGAGTTTTGATTGGGAGTTGGTTGGGAGTTCAATTCCATTTAAGTATACAACTAGTATTATATATGTTGATATATATATGTTGTTATATATATATTGGTATATATATGTGGTTTAATTGTGTGAGAATATATATAGATTATGGTGGGTGTTGTGTGATGTTGAGAGAGGGCTAGGGGCTGTCCAAAAACAGTCCATATTAGTTAGTTGTGTGTGTGTGTAGTTGTGAGGAGTATTTGTGAGTTGTGTGTGTGTGTGAGAACCTATTAGTGAGTGCCTATAGTTAGCCTATGTGCAAACTAATAGGAAACCTATTAGGAGACTTGTAGAGAGGTCTATGTGAGGGTGAGGTGTTGTGTGTGAGTGTTGTGTATGAGTGTGGGTGAGTGTGGTAGATAGAAGGGTAGATTCATGAAGTAGAAATAGGAAAAAGGGTAAATGCTAGTTTTTGCCTAGAAGTGGGATATTGTCTTAGAAGCCTAAGATAGTGTTAGAACTTGATCCCCGTGGTTGGTAATGATCAAATATGGTACTCTAAGACTAGTTTTGACGTCGGTTGACCGTTTTGACCAAAAGTCAACAAAAGTCAACCGAAGGTCAAACTTAGCCTGAAAGCGACCCGATTTGACCGAAACCAACCGAGACTTGACCAGTTGACTGAAAGTCAACAGTTGGTCAACATTAGACTTGTTTGACCTAGGTTTGACCTAGAGTTGACCATAGTTGACCATAGTTGACCAGGGTTGACCAGAGTTGACTTTTTGACCGAAGTCAACTGTAAGTCAACCGTTGATCCCGATTGACCTAGTTTGACTTGGAATGACTTCCAGTGACCTAGTAAGACCTAGTATGACTCAGTTAGACCTAGATTGACCTAGTTTGACTTAGACTTGCATTCATGACTTGTATTAGTTTCCTTTTCAGTATTTAGTCCTGTTTGACTTATAGTATCTTATCTTAGGTCTGTGATCGCTCTGAGCGTCTGTTCACCCTATCAGCTCAGGACCACAGGCGAGTACATTCACTGATAGTTTTCATTGTCTTGATATCTGCTATATCCGATTCAGTTGTAGTGTCTTACTTGATTTCCAGACACGATAGTTCACGGACTAGTATATGTCGGATCCTGTCATGAGATGTTGTTCCCGGATTACTTGGTATACTGGTACAAGACTTGACTTATTACTTGTACTTGTATAGACATGGACTTGGGAGTGGGCTGATCACCTGCTCTTAAATCTCGTGTCATGACGTGTTATGTCCGGATCCTTTATACTAGTCGGGGGATGGGGAGTTATTAGTGGTTGTGTGATCAAATCCCCACTTGTTGCTTCACACTTGCATTCCACACTTGTCCATAGCTACTTGTTCACACTTGCCATGGTGACCGGCCTTGTCTCACACTTGCTGTTTCATATTTGTTATATGGTTGTAGGCGGTCAGATGGAAAGCTTGAACTTGTTTCCCAAGCCGATCACATGACACACTAATAATTCAAGGCACCTTTTATATTTATTATCTTAGGGTGACTAGGTTCTGTTCGGGAGAAGGGTTACAACCCCGGTCCTTGTTTGGTTTAAGGGTTGTAACTCGGCTTCCGAATAGTTCCCAAGTCATCCTATATATATACATTATCGTCCTTTTACAGTACTCACATCATGATATATATTTCCAGTTTCAGCTTTACTTACTGTACTTTCACCCTGCTATGATTCATTTCTCATATGCTCTACCTGCCTTTTATACTGTACTTGATTATGGGACTAGGTTCTGTTCGGAAGAAGGGTTACAACCCCGGTCCTTGTTTGGTTTAAGGGTTGTAACTCGACTTTCGAATGGTTCCCAAGTTGCCTTTACTCTTTGTCTTGTATTTCATTATACTGTCTCTTATAGTTTTTGTCAATTCACATGGAACTGCTGTTGGTGTTTGTACTTGCTCATTTTCCTGACAGGATACCGTTGACAAATTTTACAGATGATTTAGAGGATGATTGCCCGACTTACCACGGGATGGGGTCGGATGGACTTGACCTAGACAGGGTCTTAGTGGTTGAGCCTCTTGATTTCGCTCACCCGGAGTAGCCTAGCATTAGTTAGGTTTGCCTGGCCTGCGAGCCAGCTAGTTTATATTCAGTTGTAGTATCTTATACTTATTATATTTATGAGATTTTGGACTTGTGTTAGCTGTGACTTGTGGATACTTTCTGGACTCGTTTCCTGTTTATTTCTATCATATCTTTTTCCATGCTTTCTACCTTAGTTTTGATTATGTGATTGAGGCAGTATTGCCCTATTCCTCCGTTCGGAGTGTACATACTGCACAGGTACATTTATCTGTTTAGACGTAGTATTTACAGACCCTATATACAGCGTTCTACCGCCGATTCTGCGGCGTAGGCTGGATGTAACCGCTTCTCGTGCCCCTAATCAGGGTGCGGGTCGTGACACACCGTACGAGACTGCCTAAGAGCAGTTTGCTGACACCATGTCATTATGAGATTGGACACATTTGTGTCCAGTTTTTAGACAACATGACACTTGCATGACACATACACATATGTCACATTATTTACTAACCAATTAATTGTGTTATTAGCTGTGTTTTGATTTCGAAATCGTGTTTTCCCCAAATAGACTGATACCATGTTCTGTGTAGTGAACTCTGAGATTTAAATTATGTTTAAACTGATTTTTAAATGATTAAATTATCATGTTAAATCACATTTTATATCTGAGAATTAAATCTACATGTTGGGATTCATGTTAGCATTGGATTAATGGGTTTTCGAAGTGCATTTGGGTGTAAACTGATAACTGGATCAGTGCATACACTGATTTCTGATACTATACACACATATTGAGACACTCACACACACATTGAACCACACATACACCACTACAAACACACACAGGAATATGGTACACACACACCCTACTGCTACTGTCACACGCACTCTCTCTCTATTTATGTATATATATAATATCTATAACCTTACTAGATAATATGTAATATATATATGTATATTGCCTATATGAATTTAGTATATGTAAATGTGGTGAATGTATATGAGTGCATGCCAATATAGACTTGTATATATGGCATATAGGCCTATATGGTTTCATATATGTAAGCCTATGTATACATTATGTGTATATGGGTATGTATATACATGAGATTGTGTGTTGATAGCTTGTATAGCATTGTGATGGTATGTGAATGCTAGGATAGACATGGTTAAGCTTAGTGAGACTTGTCTGGTTTAGGACTTGACCTAGTTTGACTAGTGTAGTTGACTAGAGTTGACCAAAGGTTGACTTTAGCCTAGATTAATCCAAACATCATGTAGAATGCATTGTAGTATTCTATTTTACCATTTTGGACATGTTATGACTTGTGCTATTCTAAATAGGAGCCAAACACCTCTCCTCAGACAGTATTTTTACTTTAGATTCTCAGGATATCAGGCGAGTATATTCTCTGACCATTTCATACTTGCTAGGACTATATTCTTGCTCTAGATTACTTTACTTGATGTTGTCACGATGGAAACACGGATTAGTACTATATAGATCTTTTCATACGATGTTATCCCCCTCGGGAGCATCGGATAAATTATGTCATGTGCGTTTCACTTTCATCATGTATTCTTGTGGTTTCACCATTTATGTGCACTCTCGTGATTCATGTACTCTCATGTTCACGGAACCCCCATGTTTATATTCATGTGCACCCATTTATGGGCTCCCATGTGAAATCATATACAATAACATAACTTAAACGGATCCTTGTGTATTGATTGGGGATGGGGGAAGTAGAAATAGTCATGTAAATATTTCCAAAGTAGTGTAGCCATGTACAAACTCTCATGTTTATTTTCAAGCCGTTCACATGTCTATCTTGTACTCTAAATCACTAGTTTAATATAGCTCTTTACTTACAGTAGATATTTCTATTACAGTCTTCTCTTTATTTCATATCCTGTTTTTTAGCATTTCATGTATTTTACTCTATTGTATATTTTATATTCTTGTCATGATATGAACTGCATGAGATGTATTGTGCTCGCTCCTGTCTTGACTGGACCTGTTAAAAATATTACAGAGGACGAGCATGAGGCATATTGCACCACTTACTACGGGATAATACTAGAGGACACATGTGACTTGGACTTCCAGCAGGATCCATTACCTGCTGACGACACTCCCTTAGTTTAGTTTCTTATTTCAGTTGTATCTCATCTGGATATTTGTATTAGAGATTATGATGATATGGATTTGTGGATCTTATTAGATGTTTATCTTAGACACTTTGGATTATCTTTTTATCATATTTCATCTGTGGATTCTGTTGATATTCTTATATATCATATCGTACATCTTCCTTAGCTGTGATTGAGATTGTACTTTATATTATTCCTCCATTCGGAGAGTATAACTGTGTAATGTACCTTATAACTGTTAGATGTATATGACCTAGGATAACGTTCTACCGCCGACACTGCGGCGTAGGCTGGACGTACCCACTTCTCGTACCCTTACACTAGGTGCGGATCATGACTCATTTTTAGTAGTGGCCCATGCATGTCTCTAGCATTGCGGTGGTATACGAACTAAAGTATCACTGCAGCCTGTAGTAGGATTAGGATATTTTGTAGGTACTCAATCACATTAGGAAAAACTTTTAATCAGATTCCTTTTATCTAAATTTGCTGCTTATTGTCTTCCCTTGAATATAAACTGTCCTCCTTTGCTATTTCGACTCATTCTCAGAATTTGTTCTTGTTTGATCTGTCTCCAGGATGGTCGAGACTAGATCTCATCGTCCAGAATAGGGGGACACTGATGAGAGGTCTTCCACCTCTTGTCCGGTGCAGCCAGCCCCCGCTACCGCAGCACTAGTTATGCCGGCTGGGGTGGGTGTTTCAGCTGCATTCGGAGGAGCCCCTCCACCAGCTCGCAGGCAGAGCCCAGTTATTCTGGAGATGCTCCAGCAATAGCAGCCGCCTTTAGGATCCATCAATACAGTCCAGCTGTTCAATTTCTTCTAGCAGTTCATGGAGGCCCAGCAGGCATAGCAGCAGCGTTAGACGACAGAGTTCAGTCGGGGCATCGATCTGGCCCTGACGACAGTTGAAAGGGCTACAGCTCAGCCTCCGACAATTCAGCAGCAGCATCAGCCGAAGGAGAAGGGCATACAGGATTTCCAGAAGATGCACCCGTAGGACTTCAGGGGTACAGAGGGCATCATGTACGCAGATGAGTGGATCGAACACATGGAGGAGATCTTCAGGCTAGCAGAGATTCCAGTGAGACTGCAGATTGAGGCGACGACTAGTATGATGCAGGACTTGGCTCGCACATGGTACTAGACAAACCCGAGGGTTGGTACCGTTGGTCAGACTTGGGCAGCTTTCAAGAAGCTTTTAAGGAGAAGTTTTTTCCTGACGCAGTGCTTGGTGCCCTCGAGACGCAGTTTGAGGCTTTGGTGCAGGGCAGTCAGACTATCGAGGAGTACGTCGGGGAGTTCTGTCGTCTGGGCAGATTTGTTGAGGGGCTTTCTGAGGCGACGAAGGCCCGGAGGTTCAGGAAGGCACTAGTCAAGGAGGTGAAGTCCTATACCAAGAGTGCCCGTAGTGCCACTTTTGAGGAAATCCTGGTGGGTGCCTTAGCAGCGGAGGATGATCTTGAGCTGAGGCTCAAGAGGAAGCAAGACACTCAGGGAGCCAGTGGTAGCGTAGGACCGGCCAAGAGGCCGCACTTTCAGCAGCAGCATCAGCAGAGACAGTTTTAGCCGCAGCAGTTCCAGCAGCCGAGACTTCAGCCAGCTCAGCATCAGCAGCCGAGGTAGCAGCAGCAGGCCCCGAGGCAGCAGTCTACTAGTTGCACCTTCTGCAGGAAATTGGGGTATGGATGGACTAAGTGCAGAAAGAGGCTGGGGAAGTGCGTTCTCTGCGGTTTATCGGAGCATCATTTGAGGGTCTGTTCCCTCTTCGCAGGCAGAGCAGCACAGGGAGCTGGAGCCAAGGCTCCAGTGGGACTACAGAAGGGACCGCTGCCGACTCAGCAGCTGTAAGCCCCCTGAATTTAGGGCTTTTTTTCAATTTTATAAATCAATTATTTGCAATAGATATTATTATTTGATTAAATGTTCTTTACCGTGACTTTGACTTCTGGAGTGTCAGGGATGCCAATCTCTGGAAACTCTGTTCATCAGTGTATAGTAGACAAGATTACCTTCATGTTGATATATCATGTCCAACCCAAACTTGTTCCCTTGTACTCTTTTTGCTTCACACAACTTCGGATCAATTTAGATCATTTGATCATTAAATAATTATTAATTAATTTTCCTACTTTTATCTTTGATCATCATATGCACGTTATCGTAACTTTTAATTTAGGAGCACAAGGCTAGTCATTTTCTTGAAACCAACTTCTCATGCATGATCTACTCGAGATGCCCTACATCCCTGACGTTCGTATCCCACTCAGACACACCATCTTGTGCTTCATTTGCTTCGCACAACTTTTGGGTTAATTTAGGTCAATTAATTATCCACCGTAGAATGTGACCTGACTTTTATTTTTATTTCGGGACCCGACATCGATCCAACCTAGTCGACCCAAAATATGGACACGGCCCACATGAAGCCTACTACCCATGTGACACTTGTGTCCCATTTATTTTAGTCCCCATATGTTACTTATTTATCCATGTTCATAAATACCAATTTAAATTCAATTATTGCACCATGTCCGATTTTGACCCGACCCGGCTCAACCGAACCCAACCCAAACTTCATGTTGCCCCCTCATGAATATCAACACACTCATTTTCCTACAAATATTAAATACCTAGTCTACCCATTTTTAGTATTTAATATACAACCCCCCTTTAATTAAATCCCTAGAGAAATCCCTATTTTAATTCTAGCCTTTGATCTACCCAAACTCATTACCACCCTCCATTTTCCTTACACAACACTCACACACACAAATCCCCCTTGGCCGGCCCTAACTCCCATGCACCCCACTCTCTCTCCTCCTTTACACACAACCCTCCTTTTATTCAACACTCTCTCTCTCTCTCTCTTTATTTACTCAGCCAATACTATCACCATCCTCATTCATTTTCAGTTCTCCTCCCTCTATTTTGATCGAGCTCCTCCTTCCTCCCCATGTCCGACCACCGCACGCCATACTCCTCCTCCTCCTCTCTATCAACCACCACAACCGCTCTCATCTTCAACACCATCTCTCCATTACCATCACCATTTCATCACCATCACCATTAACCACCATCTCCTCCACCCTTGCCCGAACGGCCACGGCCACCACCGCCGTGTCATCGCCACCCCGCTGTCGTGCCGTCGTGCGCAGCAGCAGCTGCGACAGCATGCAGTAGCAGCAGTGGCCGTCGTACCACCACCGCACGGTACGGTCGCGCACCGCCATCGGCGAGCCCGACGAACCTCCGGCCAGGCGTGGCCATGCTGTGCGCGTGCATGGCGCATGCGAGGGGTGCAACAGCGCATGTACGTACGAACAGCAGCGGTGCGCACGGCCTTGCAGTAGTAGCCACGTGTGGCAGCACAACCACGTGCCGCCGCGGCCAACCACCGTTGCCACGATGCGCCCATTGGCTCCAGCGAACTCGGGCGTACCTCTTTGTGGCAGCCACCGTCCTCCGGGATGCGCCGTCTAGGCTATTCGTGTATTTCACACAAAATTCTGTCGTGACGTGCTCGGAATGGATCCAGAAATGGTGCCTCGTCGTAGCGACTTCGTGTACATTTTTTAAAAAAATCTGACCGTTGGATCGACGAACTCTTTACTCCGTCACAATCTCGGTATATAGCTCTTCACTTCCCTCAAGTTTTGTCCGTTAATTTTATCGTTTGTTACGTCAAAACCGGCTACCAATTTGACGCTTTAAATTGTATAGTTTTTGGACAGTTTTGTGGAGCCAACTTCGTCGGTTCGTATCTCCTCCATCGCAGCTCCGTCTGGCAAGCCACTGGTTCCTATGCGTAGCTGGTATAACCCTCTTCCTATCCCTTAAGTTTAATTTTTTTGTGAGCACGTTTGATTGGTTGAATTCGACGCCAAAGTTGGCCGTCCGAACTTATAATTTCCAACTTGTTAAATTCTATTTTTGAACCCGGGACTTCGGTTTTTAATTCTGACACCACCAGTAGACTCGTGGCGTCGTTCTAGCACATTTTCATATAAAATTTGTTATATTTGGAGGACGTGGGCCCTGGCACGCATTTCGGTGCAAAGCGAACCCCACAGTCCGGGTCAAGGGAGTTTTTGACATCGGCTCATCGAAATCATATTCTGGGTATACCGTTGAGTTCATATCGTCATTTTGGACTCGTTACATATAATTTGCTAGGTTTTAGTAGACATTGGTTCCGACATACATTTTGGTGCAAGTCGGATACCAATATCCAGGTCAACGGGTTATTTTGAGATCGGCTCATCGGAATCTAATTCTGGACATACAGTTGAGTTCGTATCGTCATTCTGGACTCGTTGACATATAATTTACTGAGTTTTGAGGACATTGGCTCCGACACGCTTTTTCGTGCAAATCGAAATTTTAATATCCTGGTCAACGGACCAATTTGAGATCGTGTCAGCGGAATCCAATTCTGGATATACCGTTGGGTTCATATCGTCATTCTGGATTTGTGAACATATAATTTGTTAGGTTTAGTGGACTAGTATTCTTGCACATTTTTCGGTGCAAAGCAGGTCCGACACGGACACCGTTTTGACCCAAAATTACCTTTTTGCCCCTGTGTCCAAATTGGACTTATAGATAGGCTATTCTAGCTAATTTGACCATTCTGGACACGTTGGTGATGTTTGTTTCATCATCCGACAATGTTTGTAGATATTTCTCTGTGTATTAACCTTTTATTATAATTAATTCTTATTAAGTTCGTAATTCGGAATTAGTACAACGAAACTGAGATCAGTCGATTCCAGTGATCTCACATCGCTGAAATTGGCAAGATGATCATGTGGATCACTGTGATAAGATTATTAATCTTACCGTTGATTATTTTATCTCAATTTGCGTATCGTTGGTTTCGATGTACGAATAACGAGGTACAACTTGATATTTTAATTCTTAGATTAGAGTTGATCCTGTTTGGCCAAGATATATGGTATCTTGGTAGGTAAATATTAGAAATAGTATGCTTAGGCTAGTTTTGATCTCGGTTGACAAAGTTTGACTGCTTTGACCAAAAGTCAAATATCAGTCAACACTTGGCCTAGAAATATCTAAAACTTGACCAGAGTTGACCAGTTGACCAAAAGTCAACTGTTAGTCAACATTAGCCTAGTTTGACCTAGAGTTGACCAATTGATCAAAAGTCAACTATAAGTCAACCTTTGACCTAGTTTGACTTGGTTTGACTTTCTGTAACCTAGTTTGACCTAGTGTGACTCAGTGTGACCTAGTTTGACTTAGTTGGACTGAGATTGACCTAGATTACATAGCTTATACTATATAATCCTGCCTAACACTGTTGAACCCTAATTAGCTTATATATATATCTCATCTTTAGGTTTGTGGCATCACTCTGAGTATCGATCCCATTTGACAGCTCAGGACCGCAGGCGAGTAAATTTACTGATAGTTTTTATTGTCTTGATATCTGCTATATCCGATTCAGTTGTAGTGTCTTACTTGATTTCTGACACGATGGTTCATGGACTAGTATATGTTGGATCCTATCATGAGATGTTGTTCCTGGATTACTTGGTATATTGGTACATTACTCGACTTGTTACCTGTACTTGTATAGATATGGACTTGGGAGCGGGTTGGCCTCCTGCTCTTGAGTCTCATATCATAACGTGTCATGTCCGGATCTATTATACTATTCGAAGATGGGAAGTTATTAGTGGTTGTGTGATCAAAATTCTTACTTGTTCTTCACACTTGTACTTGTTACTTGTTCATAGCCATATAATAGCCTCGCGACGGGTAAAGCCTGACCCTACTTGTTCATAGCTTTCCATGGTGGCCGGCCTGATCCTGCTCTGTTGTACACTTGTTCATAGTCGGTCAGATGGAAATCCTGATCCTGATTTCCAAGACGATCACATAACGCTCTAATAATTCATGGCACATTTTATATTTATTTTATTACATCATATATCCTACTCAGTTCTACATTCAGTACTTTTCTCACCATGTTATGATATTCAGTACTCACATGTTCTACATGATCTTATGCTAAACCTTGATTGGAGGCTAAGTTCTGTTCAGGAGAAGGGTTACAACCTCGATCCTTGTTTGGTTTACGGGCTGTAACTCGGCTTCCGAATAGCTCCCAAGCCATCCTATATCTTTGTCTTGTATTTCATTATACTGTCTCTTATAGAATTTGTCAATTCATATGGAACTGATGTTAGTGTTTGTACTTGCTCATTTTCCTGACAGGATAACCGTTGATGTTTACAGAGTGCATGTTAGATGATTGCTCTACCTTTTACGGGTATGGCCAGGATAGAGTTTGATGAGACATTACCCCTGGAGCCCATAGATGATATAGCCCCTGTTTAGACTGTTAGATAGGTTTGCCTGGACTGCGATCTAGCTAGTATTTTCGGACTGTAGTTTTTATATTATATTTTGAGTTTTTGTGATGTGTTTATATCTCTGAGCTTGTGTTGGATCTTGAACTCCTTTCCAGTTTTCCTTTCTATCATATTTCTATTTCGTGCTATCTATCCTAGTTTGTCTTGTGATTGAGTTATGCCATATTATACCTCCATACAGAGATGACAGGAACCCTTATATTTTGTCTAGTTGTAGTATTTATAGACGACCTATACAGCATTCTACTGCCGATTCTGTAGCGTAGGTTGGACGTAACCACGTACTCGTGCCCCTAATCAGGGTCCGGGTCGTGACAGCAGCAGTGGTTCGTACAGCATCAACAGTAGGCCAGGGGAGGCCAGCCAGGGCGAGCTTTCGCCATGGCGGTCGAGGATGCAGAGGCTATTGGGGAGCTGATCGCAGGTTCTGTTCTTCTCGACTCTATTCTAGCTTTCACCTTATTTGATTCAGAGACTTCCCACAGTTTTGTGTCTGTATCATTTGCTGTTAGATACTGCCTTGTATCTGAATCATTGCCTAGGACCTGCAAGATCGCGACCGGGGGTGGTTTTATCCTTATGAGTGATGTTTGCAGAGGGCGGAGTATTATTTTGGAAGGCCGGGAGTTGGAGGTAATTCTGCTCGTAATGCCACTACCGGACTACGATATTGTATTAGGTATGGATTGGTTGAGCAGACATCACGCCAGCATAGATTGTCGGGGGGGTAGAGTTCTATTCGGAGCGCCATGAGAGCCAGAGTTCGAGTTCACCCGACGGTAGGCGGAGCAAAACAGTGGACTTTTCTGCAGAGTTTCAGTCGAGAAGCAGGCGGCTCCACATCCTTTGATTGTGGAGTTCATAGACATCTTTCCGGAGGATTTGCCAGGGCTTCCACCGGACAAAGACGTTGAGTTCTCGATAGACTTGGTTTCCGACGTGGAACCGATTTCTCAGCAGTCTATCGAGTGAACCACAGAGAGTTGGTGGAATTGAAGAAGCAGGTAGATGAGCTGCAGGACAAGGGCTTCATCCGATCGAGTTCTTCAACTTGGGGTGTACCAGTACTCTTTGTACCCAAGAAGGATGGGTCGGTACGGATTTGTATCGACTACAGGGCACTCAACAACCTCACAATCAAGAACAGATACCCACTGCCGCGGATTGATGATCTCTTTGATCAGTTGTGCGGAGCTCGGGTTTTCTCGAAGATTGATCTGAGGTCAGGTTATCATCAGATAAAGGTGAAGAAGGAGGATATCTCGACAACCGCATTCAGGACGCGGTATGGTCAGTTTGAGTTCTTGGTTATGCCGTTTGGGCTGACCAACGCCCCGGCAGTATTTTTAAACTTGATGAACAAGGTGTTCCACCAGTACTTGGACAAGTTCGTGGTAGTGTTCATCGATGATATCCTGGTGTACTCGAAGACTGAGGAGGAGCATGAGGAGCACTTGAGAGTGGTTCTGGAGACACTCAGGAGGGAGGAGCTTTATGGCAAGCTCTCGAAGTACGAGTTCTTTCTGGACAGAGTTGACTTCTTGGGTCATGTGGTGACTGGAGATGGGATCTCAGTAGACCTAAAGAAGATCACGGCAGTTGAGGCTTGGTCGGCACCGAGTTCAGTAGCAGAGATCAGGAGCTTCTTGGGATTGGCAGGCTATTACAGGAGGTTCGTACAGGATTTCTTCTGGCTTGCAGAGCCATTGACTAGGTTGACCCGGAAGGATGCAGAGTTTGTTTGGTCAGAGGAGTGTCAGGTCGCTTTTGATGAGTTAAAGAAACGGCTGACGACAGCTTCGATTATGACATTTCCATCAGGTTCAGGAGGGTTCACTATCTACAGTGACGCCTCAGGGAAGGATTTGGGTTGTGTCTTACAGCAGCATGGAAAGGTGATTGCCTATGCTTCCAGGCAGTTACGTCCCCATGAGAAGAACTACCCTACCCATGACTTAGAGTTGGCAACAGTAATATTTGCTTTAAAGTTATGAAACACTACTTATACGGAGAGTGGATGGAGATCTTCACAGATCATAAGAGCTTGAAGTATGTGTTTACACAGAAGGAGCTCAACATGAGGCAGCGCAGGTGGTTGGAGTTGATGAAGGACTTCGACATTTCACTATAGTATCACCCAGGAAAGGCCAACGTGGTTGCCGATGCCTTGAGTAGGTATCCGATAGCCATATGTTTGACTATGGATCGTCACTTGCTAGTAGATTTAGAGAACCTGGGGATTGAGATGATTGTACCAGGAGTTCAGATGCAGATGTGGGGCCTTCAGATTAAGTCAGACTTGATGGAGAGGATCAAGTCGACGCAGTTCGAGGATATTGCTCTGCTGTGTATCCGAGAGCAGGTTCGAACAGGGCTGGTAGATGATGAGTTCACTCTTGCAGAGGATAGAACTTTGAAGTACGGTTCGAGGCTGTGTGTGCCCAGTAGAGAGCTCAGGGAGCAGGTCATGCAAGAGGCCCACCGATCTCAGTACTCTAAACATCCTGGTGCCAACAAGATGTATATGGACCTGAGGGAGCATGTCCGGTGGTATGGGATGAAGCGGGAGGTAGCTTGCTTCGTAGCTAGATGTTTGGTCTGTCAGCAGGTCAAGGCAGAGGCCAGGAGGTTTGTTGAGCCATTGCCCATTCCAGAGTGGAAGTGGGTGCACATCACGATAGATTTTGTTTCTGGATTGCCGCGTACACCAGGAGAGAAAGACGCGATTTGGGCCATAGAAGGCAGGTTGACCAAATTGGCCCAATTTTTGCCATTTAAAGTAGGTACGTCTACTGAGAGGCTTACAGAGATGTACATACGGCAGATTGTCAGGATTCATGGAGTTTCGGTCAGCATCGTCTCGGATCGGGATAGTCATTTTACTTTCCATTTCTGGCGGAGTCTGCAGACTAGTTTGGGCACTCAGCTCAAGTTTAGTACTGCATACCACCCTCAGACGGACGGACAGTCAGAGAGGACTATTCAGACGCTCGAGGACATGCTACGGACGTACATCTTGGATTTCGGAAGATCCTAGGAGGATCACCTGCACTTGGTGGAGTTTGCTTACAACAACAGTTTTCAGGCCAGCATTGAGATGTCATCCTTCGAGGCACTGTACGGGCGTAGATGTCGTACACCCTTATCTTGGGATGATGTTGGTGAACGAGCTTTATTGGGACCTAAGATGGTTGTTATCGCAGCCGAGAAGGTAAAGCTCATCAGGGACAGACTTCGTGTGGCGCAGGACAGACATCGACATTGGGCCGATAGCCACCGGAGGCCTTTGGAGTTTAAAGTACAGATTAGAGATAGGATTAAAAATAGGTTGTTTGTTTGTATTTGTTTGATCATGTTTGATTATTTTGTAACTTGAGACCTTGTTTGTGTTTAGGTTGGAGACATAGTTTTTGTGAGGATATCTTCGACTCGTGGTACCATACGTTTTGGTGGAGGTAGGAAGCTTAGCTCGCACTTCATTGGACCTTTCGTGATCAGCAGAAGAGTCGGTGATGTGGCATACAGGCTAGACTTGCCACCTGTACTAGTAGTGTCCATAACGTATTCCATGTATCATAGTTGAGACGGTATATGGCTGATCCTAGCCATGTAATCGACCATTCGGTGATTGAGGTGGGGCCTACTCTCAGTTATCCAGAGCAGCCAGTGGAGATTCTGGATCGTCGAGAGAAGGTACTGAGAAACCAGGTGATACCCTTGGTTAGCGTCGCATGGAGGCATCATTCTCCAGAAGAGTCTACCTGGGAGCGGAAGGATGAGATGAGCGAGCGATACCCCTATCTTTTTGGACCTTGAAGTATGATTGTCTATCCTTCTCATCAGTTTAGTTTCGCCTTTTAATTTTGAGGACAAAATTCTTTTAAGGAGGATAGATTTGACACTACCACATTTTAGCTTGAGGGTATTTTGGTCATTTTGAGAATTTGGGATTTATTTTGAATTATTGGAGTGATGGTTGCTATTTTTGACCTTTGCTAGTTGAGACTTTGGAGACTAACCTAGATATTGACTTTAGCTATGGTGACTTGATTAGCATGGTGGAACCCTAGTCTAACATAAGTCAACCCAAGTTAAGTCATTTTGAATCAAGTTTTATATAGAGAATAAATGAATTAGGTTCTTGGACTTTTGAATTAAGGATTGATTCCATTTATTATTGAAACTTGGCCCAAGCCCATTAGTCATAACCCTAACCCTAATTTTTTCTTACTTGGCCGGCCACATAGGGATCTTCCCCTATTTAATCTATCTTCCTAGTTCTTGCCTCTTTTGCATCAAAACAACTTTGGAAAGAAAGAGGTATTGGTCCTTCTTCTCCAATCCATAACTCTTTTATTTTAATTCTTTTTTGACTCTAGTTTCTTGCATTAGAACCTAATCCCACTCTATTTTCTGTTCATGGAGAGAAATCTCAAATTTGGTACAATTTGGAGCTTTTGGCTTGCAAGAGGAATCTTCCTATTTGGGACTTTTTCCTTGTCATTGATACTCTATAGGTAAACACCTTAAACTATCTTTTAATCCTGATTTCTTTGCATAATATCCTAGATCTAGGTGTCCCCTAGCTGTGGTGTGTGATTGGTGAAGTTTTACATTGATTTCGTGTCCGTATCGGACACGTATCATATTCTATTTGCACGTGTTTGTTAGAATGCCATAATAGAATTTACTTGCTATTTTTGGAAAAGTATTTGAATGGAAATGATGATTTATATGCATGTATTGTTTTCCCCATGGACTGAGTTAAATTCGGAGCCGTATCCGTGTCCAAATAGGACACGAACACGCTCGCTGTGAGCTAGTACAATGTCTTGCTGTTCGATACTGAGTTCTCCCTACTCAGGACACGTGGATACGAGATTTTTGAGGTGGATGTTGGGGTAATGTCTGACATTAACCTTCCAAAGTTTGGGCTCAAAAGGTTCACCCTACGAGGAGAATTTGGCCCCGTACTGGATTTATACTGTACGCGTGCAGTCGAAGTTTCCTCGCTGATACGTGCGTCGTGTCGTATCCTGACACGACATGGACGTGTGGTGATGTGTCGATCATGCAGCCCTATATCAGAGCTATGTGTGGACGTGATCACATGTCGTCTCGTGTCTTATGGAGTGTCCATGAGAGCCATGACACGCCGCACGAGACTGCCTAAGAGCAGTTTGCTGACACCATGTCATTTCGAGATTGCACACATTTGTGTCCAGTTTTTGGACACCATGACATTTGCACGACACATACACATATGTTACATTATTTACCAACCAATTAATTGGGTTATTAGCTGTGTTTTGATTTCGAAATCGTGTTTTCCCCAAATAGACTGATACCATGTTCTGTGTAATGAACTCTGAGATTTAAATTATGTTGAAACTGATTTTTGAATGACTAAATTATCATGTTAGATCACATTTTATATCTGAGAATTAAATATACATGTTGGGATTCATTTTAGCATTGGATTAATGGGTTTTCGAAGTGCATTTGGGTGTAAACTGATAACTGGATCAGTGTATACACTGATTTCTGATACTATACACACACATTGAGACACTCACACACACATTGAACCACACATACACCCCACTACAAACACACACAGGAACATAGTACACACACACCCTACTGCTACTGTCATTCTATCTCTCTCTCTCTCTCTATTTATGTATATATATAATATCTATAACCTTACTAGATAATATGTAATATATATATATATATATATATATATATATATATATATATATGTATATTGCCTATATGAGTTTAGTATATGTAAATATGGTGAATTTATATGAGTGCATGCCAATATAGACATGTATATATGGCATATAGGCCTATATGGTTTCATATATGTAAGCCTATATATACATTATGTGTATATGGGTATGTATATACATGAGATTGTGTGTTGATAGCTTGTATAGCATTGTGATGGTATATAAATGCTAGGATAGACATGGTTAGGCTTAGTGAGACTTGTCTGGGTTAGGACTTGACCTAGTTTGACTAGTGTAGTTGACTAGAGTTGACCAAAGGTTGACTTTAGCCTAGATTGACCCAAACATCATGTAGAATGCATTGTAGTATTCTATTTTACCATTTTGGACATGTTGTGACTTGTGATGTTCTAAATAGGAGCCAGACACCTCTCTTCAGACAATATCTTTACTTTGGATACTCATGATATCAGGCGAGTATATTCTCTGACCGTTTCATACTTTCTAGGACTATATTCTTGCTCTAGATTACTTTACTTGATGCTATCACGATAGAAACATGGATTAGTACTATATGAATCTTTTCATACGATGTTATCCTCCTTGGGAGTATCAGATACATCATGTCATGTGCGTTTCACTTTCATCATGTATTCTTGTGCTTTCACCATTCATGTGCACTCTCATGATTCATGTACTCTCATGTTCAAGAAGCCCCCATGTTTATCTTCATGTACACCCATTTATAGGCCCCCATGTGAAATCATGTACAATAATATAACTTGAACGGATCCTTATGTATTGATTGGGGATGGGGGAGTAGAAATAGTCATGTAAATATTTCCAAAGTAGTATAGCCATGTACAAACTCTCATGTTTATTATCAAGCCGTTCATATGTCTATTTTGTACTCTAAATCACTAGTTCACTATAGCTCTTTACTTATAGTATATATTTTCATTACAGTCTTCTCTTTATTTTATGTCCTTTCTTTCAGCGTTTTATGTATTTTACTTTATTACATGTTTTATATTTCTGTCATGATATGAACTGCGTGAGATGTACTGTGCTCGCTCCTTTCCTGACTGGACCTGTTAAAAATATTACAGAGGACGAGGATGAGGCATGTTGCACCACTTACTACGGGACAACACTAGAGGACACCTGTGACTTGGACTTCCTGCATGATCTATTACCTGCTGACGACACTCCCTTAGTTTCGTTTCTTATTTCAGTTGTATCTCATCTGGATATTTTTATTAGAGATTATGATGATATGGATTTGTGGATCTTATTAGATGTTTATCTTAGACACTTTGGATTATCTCTTTATCATATTTCATCTGTGGATTTTGTTGATATTCTTATCTATCTTATCGTACATCTTTCTTAGCTGTGATTGAGATTGTACTTTATATTATTCCTCCATTCGGAGAGTATAATTATGCAATGTACCTTATAACTGTTAGATGTATGTGACCTAGGACAGCATTCTACCACCGACACTGCAGCGTAGGCTGAACGTACCCACTTTTCGTACCCTTACACTGGGTGCGGGTCGTGACACTGAGAAAGAGAGAGAGAGAGAGAGAGGACTGTGTTAGAGGGAGTCGAGAGGAGAAGGAAGGGGAGGAGACTCACCGGGGCGGCGGTGCGAACACGGCACGGAGGAGCTCGGGTTAGCGGCACGCGACGGTCGGAAGGGCAAAGGCTCCAGCACTGCTCGGCGCGCTTGCGGAGACCCGTGGCGGCGGTCTGATTGTGCGACGCGGCGCCAGATCGGAGAATAACCTTTATAGTGCGGCGGAGCACAGGGGACGAGAAGACGCTGGAGTGAGCGGTCGGGTCGAGCGGCGCTCCTCAGTGGAGAGGAAAAAGCAGTGGATGGCTGCTTTGACACGCGGACAGTGGAAAGGTCCCTCGACGCGGCAGCGGCTCGGGAGCTAGGGGATCGGCTCCGGCTAGGTCGGTCGGAGGACATGAAGTCTGGTAGGTTAGAGTTTTGGTTTTGATTTTCTTTGTATCTGCATCGTGTCCGGAGGTTGGACACATAATTCCTTTGGTTTCTGTATTCGTGTCCTGACTCGGAGACAAGGATGTTTTCTGATGTAAAGAACTAGATAGACGGATGCAGACACGGACACGGATGCTCGGGGTCGGACCCGCGGCGGGACACGATAATGGTGGTTGTGGACACGAAAACTTCGGCACCATTATTTGTGTATTTGCTTGTGGGTTGGTGTTGGCTACTCTGTTGATGCTGGCGACCATCACGGTCATGGTGGTGGTGATGATTTTTGGTGGTGGCCGGGATGGCCGGTGTTGTCGGGAAGTTGTAGGGGATTGGCGGTTGGCAGGAGTAGGAGAATTGATGGTTGCTTGGTTTGGGTGGCTGTGGGAATAAGAATATGGGAGGAAGCAAGGAAAGCCTTATTAAATATATGGAATGTTCATAAATAGATAAGAATTAGGATTTATAATAGATAATCTTCCCATCAATTAAGTCAAATAGAATTTAAATATGAATTTAATCTAATCAAAACCTTATAGGAATTACAAATAACAATTTAAACTAGTACTCCATGTTATCGGATAATTTTAAAACAAATTAATCTAATTAAAACTACTAGTAGATAATAATAGTTAATTTTAAATTAATAAAATTGTTTTAAAACAAATAAATCTCGTCATTTATACGATCACAATAATAATTTTTAAAGAATATTCTACATTATCAATTAATCATAGAATTTTGATAAATGGTCAACATAATAATTTATAAAATAATATTTAATATTTATCGATTTAATTTAGATCACATATTCAATCAAATCAATAAAATAATTAAAAAAA
This sequence comes from Iris pallida, assembly GCA_029216955.1. NCBI lineage: Eukaryota > Viridiplantae > Streptophyta > Magnoliopsida > Asparagales > Iridaceae > Iris > Iris pallida. The sequence goes on from JANAVB010009400.1 coordinate 21,348,824, forward strand.
TTTTAGTAATCCGTAATTCTATTTAAAAAAATTTGACAAATCTTTTATTATTAAAAATTATCTATATTTTTTTCCAAAACATTTTCGAAATCAATATTTTGAAGGTCATCCATCTTTTGAAATTCATAACAAATTCAAGGATAAATATTTTTATGAAATCGTAATTTAAAAGTAGGTTTGATAACGGAAATAAATGTAAAATACTATAAAAAAGTTTCGATGAAAAAAATAAATTTAAACAAAATAAAAAAAATCCGGGAGGAGAGATTACACCATTCAACTCGCTTTGACAACACTTTCATAAAATTGTTGCTTGACCGTTGTAAAAAAGAAAATGTTTAGCAAGTGTTTATAAACCGTTGTAAAAAATGTATTAGGCAATGGTTAATCTATAACCATTGCAAATATATTTAATTTAGAAACAGTTATTTCAACCGTTACGTAACTGTTGTAAATTATAATTCCAGCAACATTCATAAAAGCGTTGCACTAAAACCGTTTCAAAATAGGGGTATTTTTTGTAATGGGAGATTCAAAGCATATCAGTTGTGATTCAAAATTTACTTCGAAGATTTGTGAGTGACTTCATCCCTGAGTAGTGTATGGGATAGCCTTGGGAATGTTTGATCAGTTGAGGATTGAGGTACCAATGAGTCTATCAGTAAGCGATGGGGAAATGCAAAGCCTTAGATTGAATATTACATAGTTAGTCTGATATGGATGTTCAAATGATTTTGGTTCGAATGAACAAGAGAACGACATACATTGGATTGGAATTGTGCCAAGTATGAATTGCAAAATAATAGAGTAGATAGATTAATTGAAAAAAGTTAAGGTGTAATGAACTAATGACTTAGTCGATGAATCGATATAGATCATATACGAAAATGTAGCACTGAACTGAATAGAATTGAGTTGCAAATTTCTAAGAAAAAGTATGATTGGAAGATGGCGTGCATAGAATTTTGACTCGAGATAGGAAGATGATTCTAAGGATTTGAGATAGAATTACTCGATGACTTGAGTTAGTATAGAATAACATTGAAGGAGTATGTTGTGCGATGACTAAGATAGACGGTAACAAACATAATTTGGAGTTTGGTTAAGATGATCATGTAACTAGTTCAGAATAGCTATAGATGATGATAATATTCATTTCAGATGATAGCATTGGTTTACGGTTTGGAGTTTGTTGTAAAGAAAGATCGTCAGGTTATGTATATCATCGATGGTATTGAGGCATAACAAAGATTCATATGCGATAACTCGGGGGTACTCTAATTCGAGAAATGATGATTGGGTCAAATGTTATCATTTGTATGGATTCTATAATTTTGGAGATTGATGAACACATTGATAGTAACAAACATTTGGATGACTTGATTAGATGGACTTGAAGTGTACGTAAATGAATACTAGTCGGACTATGCGAAAGGAAAATGATATGAGAATTGTTATGACTTGAAAATTTTATAGTACGTGATCTAGTAATTTTGCGATGAAATGGATGCACCGGATTAGGACTAGTAGTTTGTAAATTGAGGTAACTTGTAATCGATGAAGTATGATTGATGTTATGCGACTTGAGATTTGGAATTAGTACTACGATTTGTGATCGGTGGATTATGGCTTTTGATTTTGTAGTTGAGGTATACAACTTTGATTGGTAGGTTTATCGAGTGAATCGAAGATACGATTTTGAGAGTTGAGTTTGCGTCATTGAACCATTGTGTAATCGAAGATGATTACCTTAGAAATGACTTTGCTAAATGACTCGGACCCTTTGGAACGTGCAAGTGCGAATAGAGAAATCTATGCTCGAAGTTTAGATATCAGAGTGATGTGAGCTTGGGTAGACAACCTGGTTCCATTGACTATGGTTCGACTTAAGATTTAGGGATGAGTGTTGTGATATTGGTTGCACAAAATATATGACTTTGACTTTTGCCTAGTGAAGATAGCCTAGCGTTAGGAACGTCCTTGTGTCGAGAGATAGACTTGGTGCGTTCGACCTTAGCGAGAGTTGTAAGGTAGATTATAGAGTTGGGTAGCTAGTTTGTAGAAATGAGGCTTGCATGTTGGATATAACTGATTTTTGAAGAGTCGATGATTGATAGGATTGGATATTGGTTTTGGATGGATATGTGGTTTGTGAATTGAAGAAGTCAAATTAGTTCTTGAGGATGGAAATTGCGTATGTCGTTTCATTCGAATTCTCTATCACGAGGCTTGACTGAAATGTATATATTTCGGAGATGCCTTAAATATGTGCGCGATCGAACTCAAGTGGTATGCTGAATTCAAATAAGACTGAAGGAAGGATCAGTATTGGATTTTTTTTGTAAAATTGTATGCTCGGGAAAATATTGACGAAGGATTGATCGGATGAGTTATCATATGTTGATTGAACAAATCAAATTTGTTGGATTGGAATTTGAGTATAGAAGAAAGCTAGTGATTGCAGATGAATTTGTGTCGATGAAATCAAATGTGTTTCGAGGATTGAATGGAAGGAAAGTTTACTTGAAAGGATTCAAACGTTATTATCGGATTAAGATTTAGTCGAAAGAGTGTAATCGAGTTTTGTATAATAAGATATTCAGATTTGATTGGTTGTTGCAAATATGTAAAATTTCAGAAGATAGAATGTAGGTGATTCAATATATGACTTCGAAAGATAGTGAAACTGTTTTGCAAGAATTGAATAGCGATATTGGTGATTATGATTAAGGCATTGATGCAGTCGGGTTTGAAAGATCGATTAGGAAATTTGAGTTGAAACTTGAAATGTTTCGTTCATTGGATTTAGTTAAGGGGTGACATTGGGTTTCGACTAGAAGATAGCGAATGATCGATTTGGTTATATTTGAATTTGGAATGAATAAGGAACAATGTTCGTATAGGTATGTCATAGAACTAAGTTGTCCGTGTGTGCGGCAAGTTGTAAGTTATCCAATATTTTGAGATATATCGGCACAAAGCGCATTATGGATAAAGACGAGACTTGATGATTTATGTTGCAAAATAGTTTAATTTTCTAGAATGACTTAGTTGTTCGGTAAAATTGACTAAGACGTGGAGCATGACTCTGATGGATGAAAGATATATGAAGGGTGTTCGAGAGATTTAAAGTATGCCAGTGAGTTCGAGTTGATTGTGAGCGATAAATTGAGGGGTGTGTACTCAGTAAGTTTCGAGGGCGAAACTTATTCTGAGTGGTGTATTACGTAATGCCCCGTCCGCTTAGTTCAACAGGATGAATTGAAATTCAACAGCATTTGAACTTGGCTATAAAACGGCTTGCTTGAAGTCCTGCTCGGTCGAGGCACTCCTCGTTCAGGTGGGTGGATTCGATGAACTTGTCTTAACTTTGCCTTCACACTTAATAAAGAGATGTTGTAAGCACACTGATTTTTGGGATTTTTTATTTTATTTAATGTGATTTTTATTTGTTAAAGTATATTTTCTATTTAAAGTTTGATTGTAAATACTTTAATGTAGCTTTAATTTTTGAAGCATAACATTAGCCAATTTTTGAAACAAGTTCTATATTCGTGTTCTATACGAGTCTACCTTCATTTTGATATATCATATCCACTCAAACATGTTCCCTTGACTATATTTTTATGTATATTTTTGGTTCAAAATGGTCATTTTTGCTTCGTCGTAAATTCGATGTATTTTCCAATTCCAATTTAGATCCAACCCCGAACCAAATCGTTTGACCCAATATATGATTTTGAACTATTTTGAGCTTACTACATATAAAATGGTGTCCCACTCAATTGAGTTCCCATGTGCTATTTATTTTCAAATGGCACATAAAACCCAATTAATACACTTTCAGGTTCTATTTCGACTCGAATAATTCTACCGGCCAAAACTAGTCCACCAAGTTTAGTAGAGCCTATTCTATGTTGCCTAACTAATAGGATAATTTTAGACCAGATTTATTTAATATTTGTCCAGCCATGAGTTTTCAAACCCATTAGATTTAATTCCAAAGAGTGGTTTTCATATTAGAAACATAATAACTCTTTTAAGATTCACCATGACATATCTTCCAAGTTGGACCACCAAACCTTACCAAACTCCATCAAAACCATATTCTCTCAAACCCTAACCCTTTATTCCTTAAAACTTTATAAAGTGGCCACCAAGCCCCCTTACCTCATAATCCCGAAATTGCTCCAAGCCATGGTCGCCACAACACCTTGTAGCGTAACAACATTTTCGACCCCTTTCTGACCTCTTGTGAAGCTCCACGATAGTTTGTTTTGAAGCTAACACGACCCTCTATCATCCTATTAACCCCCAAACATTCACAAGCCCTTCTAGTACCCCAAAATAGTCTTATAAATCAACCAATTCTAGCAGCACAATTCTATACTAACCAGCAGGTTGGTCATCTTCCTCGATATGTTTTATTTACTTTCTGATGTCCGTTTCATGCAAAACAAACATAACGCAAATTCCTACATGTCTGTTTTCATCTTCAATTGGCCATCCATGAGGTTCTACACAGTTTATCTGGGACGTCCATTTTGCTACATGGTGTCCAGATGAACAAATTCTTTTGTGGGCTAGTTTTCGGCACTTGGGAGCACTTCGATCTCTCAATATTTTGGTAGTAACTAAACATCCTAATATTTCTATCCCATATAATTTTGTTCCATTGGTGGATATTTTATATTTTAATAAAATTCGTGTCCATCGTATTGTTGTCAGATCACTGAAAAACCTAGGATCTTGATGTCTTTTTGGGCTCGAATCTTAATGGAACTTTTATAAATTAAATATTGTGTATATTTTATTATAAAATTTATATTCTAATGTATTTTACATAAAAATTTAATTTTTTTAAAAATATTTATTTTTGGTATGAAACTATTACACAAGTTTGTGATTATTGACGTCAGATCGATATAGACTTGTATACCTATTTTTCTATGAATTATATAGACTAAATATTATTATAAATTATTTATAAATATTTTTCAGAAATAAAAGCATACTTTTATGATATAAAAATATTACTTTATTGGGTAGATTTAAAGCTATAGTAGATTGAGTCGGATAGTTAATGTGACTAGTTTGGTATATAATATTATTGGTCTATATATTGTAAATCTATATATCGTATGTCATATGTGTCATCGATTGGTGGATGTCTATTTTAGGAGAACGTTGCGAAGTGACAAACGATAGCGGAGTCGGACCGCAATACGCACAGTTGCAGGAGATATGCAAGTATACCTTGTCAACTTATGCAGTGTATTGTATATGCATGTTTCCTATTTTTTTTGTTATTTTTTTCATTATATTGTCATCTTTATTTTGCTTATTTTCCTTTCTCGACTACTTACGTGCACTTGGAATATTTTCCATTGCTTGTTATATTGGTTTTTTTAGTGTTCGCACGTGTTCTGTGATATAATTGTGTATTCCTATGCCACGTTTCCTTGACATGATTGACCTGTATTTGACTTGAATTGCCATGATTTGACCCTTGTGTCCTTAGGAGGGGAGATAGATATATGATTGGCTAAATTGACCATTCTCAATTGGGAGTTACTTGTATTGAACTACAATTGAGATATATTATAGATTGAGAGTATCTTGCATTATGCTACTCTCTATATGTATTTGATTGATTGTTAGCCAAGTCTAGTACCACACTTCTCTTTGGCATGCTATTGTCTTAGTATTCTTGTGCCTTAGTTATTCTTTCGTGTCTATTTTCTATCTTTCCATGCATGTTATTTACTGTTACATTCGACATGTATATTATGTATTTAGCTATGTCCCCTGAGGACCTGGTGATCTCTCGAGATTTACTGAGCTGCTAGAATAGAAGAGTAGTTGGTGATTGCATATTCAATATTTCAGGTATAAATTGGTCAATATCTTTATTATATTCCTCCGACATTTCACTTATTTTATATGACTTTATTCTGCTATTATAGCCTAGTTTTACAAGCTTTATTTGTCTTTAGGAGCTTGTTCAAGATAAATACACTAGAGTCTGGTCCACTTTATTGTATATTTTCTATTCCTGATACTTGTAGGATCCGGTATGTTAATGCCCGACCAACATTATTATACTTAGATTATACAAGAGTTCATCTTTAGTGGATTGATATATAGATAGATGTTATAGACATGAAGCTTATTTAGACAGCTTGTACGTATTCGAGTTGGACTGGAGTCCACTTGATACGTTCCTGGCATATATACACATTTTTAGTCCTACGTATTTTGGGACTGGGTGTTACAGATGTTTTCAATTGCACTGAGCAGGTATGCTAGTAAAAGAGACGAACGCACATAGGAAAAGGGAATAATCCTGCCCTAAGTCAGATTGCATAGAACATAGAAGTAGTGAACTGGATGCCCAGATTACACTTCATGTTGGAATTTTAAAGTTGGCACTCGGTCTGTCGACCTCATGTTTTGAGTTAAACAGAGTTATGCCATGGGCTATCGACTTGATGTCATAGCAGGCACGGTCCCACGATTCTACGACTTGTTATGGACACATGTTCCCACGATCTCAAGGCTCATCATATGGAATATGATTTGGTTGATAATGTTGCAAAAAAGTCGGTTGGTTTATAACACAGAATACGGTTGGTTCAGTGGTAAGTAGGAAGGCTATGCAGTAGTCGTTTCCAGGTTTCATAAAGGCATTATGGATAGTTTAGCTGAGACGGTCCATCGTTTGAAAGTCTCCAATGTAGTATGGAAAAGATGGTAACACTGGAATGAGTTAAGATTGTGTAGGATGGTAAGTTGAGTCGAGTCCTGCATGGTTATTGGACAACTTGAGCACAAGGTTTTGTGTTCCTCAAACAATCGCTGGCACTAGGGTCGATTCAGCCTAGAAGAAATTCTGCTTACAAAACCCTCGGATGGTGAGCGACCTGACCCGAGGGGTGCACCGTATAGCAGGTTTTACGAGAAATTTGGCGAGATCGTACCTCATTTGGACGAATGTACCATCTTGTCCAAATTGTCCAGGGATATCTTGTGGTGCCAGTTACTCTTTTCATGTAGATTGAGTCGGCATGACAGCAGCGATCCACGTGCACGCCTTAAAATGAGTCAGAAAATGTATGCACGGCATGAAATCACCGTTTATTGAGCCTATGATTTGGCCTCAATATAGTCGTGTGTTTGTGGAACTATTTGTGGCGTCGATTTTCAAGTAGTTTGACACAGTTTCCAAAAAATTGATGAGTCGGTTGTACATTCAAAAGATGAGGCAAGTTGGATGATGTCCAGTAGCACAGTCACATTGATTTTGTGAACGATCACGTGGTTGCCACACAAATAGTCTCATGGTATACGTCTTGAAATTGATCCTAAGACAAGATTAGAAAGACCACAAAAGAATAAGTTGCACTTACTAAAATAACGTGTTGATTTTGTATGGGTGGACGAGATGCCCCCACCAGTATGGTTGTATACTGACACCCCACAAGTTTGCATGTTGGATTACAGGTACTTGCTCGTTTCAAGACGGAGCTCACTTGGACGCGCTGAGGCATGGAATTTCTTGGCGTTTTGAGGCGTGCGGCCGCGTGGAGTCTACACTTACACGGAACATAATGGATGCACATCTCTCATCGTGATCTTCTTCAGTTGTAAGCCTAAAGGCATGTTGTAATATTGAGAGATAAGAGAGAGTTGTGTGAATGTATTCATAGAGGGTAAGCTTGAGTGACTTGTAAACTTGGCTTTGTTCTTTTGTAATCTTATCTTCAATATCAATAAAGAGTATCATTTTGTACATGTCTTGTGTTGTTTTAACAATTTTCGTTTCTGGACTTCTGTGCGACTCTGTCGTCTAGCTTCTAATCGACTGTTTCAGGTATTCGCCTTGTGCGAGCGCAACCTAGGCTCGTGCGACATCACGTCCTAGCGAGGACGATCGGTTCTGCGAAACTGGTGACAATCGTTTGGCTTGCGAAATAATGGTATTGAGAAAGAAAAGTCATTTCTTTCGTATGTTTGGATGCCAAAAAACAAGAAGGAAAGAAAAATGATTCTCAAAAGAAATAAAGATATGGAAGAAAGTGGTTCCCTCTACCCATCAAAGAATTCACTTCTCTTCTCTACTCTAATGATCCTTTTTTTTCAATTTTTTACCATTTCAAATACCGATTTTTTTTAATAAGAATTATAATTTTTCAAAGAAAATAAAAATGACAAAAAATTGATTTCATTTCCTTTCAACGAGCCAAAAGAGGCCTTAAGTTTGGCAAAGTGAAAGGAAAAAAAAAATTTGTTTGACTTTCGTTCCAATTATTAATATGAATTTGTACTTGCATTTCAATTTGTGTGTTTATTAGGCTTATATTTCATATTTTGTCTTGAATTTTTTTTTCATGAAAACGAATATTTTTTGTGACAAAATAAATATTCTTTGTGACACAAAATAAAATTTAAGTCTAATAAACACAAATATAAAAATATAAGAATAAATTTATATTAATAAATGGAACGAAATTCAAATATGGTGCCTCGTGTTTACTCCAACACGATGGTATTCCAAAAAGTGCAAACAAGAAAAGAGAAAATTTATAGGCTGAAATTCTGGACAAAGGCAATGCTAACCCAACAAATGTCTTCATCCATTGATTGTTGCATGCATGTTTTAAATCGGTCAAAGACCACTTTGGGTCTCTACGCTTTGCTTCATGTATAGACAGACAGTATACGTACATTCCAGCTGTTGCTGACTACTACCTAGGGGTAAGCGTATGTATAATCCGTCGGTATTTGATTGAATTTTTCGGTACTTTTTAAATCGATATTTAAAAAATTAACACGAATATCGTACCATTTAGAATCAATTTTTTCGGTTTCGGTTAAATCGGTATTTGGTCGATTTTTGTTCGATATTGATATTTTACCAATTACATTTGATCAATCAATACACTTAATATTGTAGAACCTCTGAACCTATAATATTTTTTTTTACTTTTTTGGAACCATTAAATTTTAAAGCCAAGTCTCTACCAACCAAACAATTAACCAAAATTATTAGAACAATATGTAACAAGTCCCAAACACCAAAAAATGAGCTTAAAAGATCAAACACGATGACTAAGTTTAATCTTTAGTATAAGTCTAAGTGACCAACATTCACTTCAAAATTCAATAAAAATACAAAAATATATGCTCAAAAGATCAAAAACTCAATTTTTAGCATTCTTAACATAACTTCAAGTCCACTAAAATTTATGCTAAGTTCTAAGAAACTGACCAAAACAAAGATAAAAATAAAAATGAGTAGTATAAAATTCATCACGAACAACATTCTAAAAAAAGTATATATATATATATATGATCGGTTCGGTATTTTCGGTACGGTATTACACTAAAACTGTTGCTACTACCATTATACCATATTTTAGTCGGTTCGACAATTCAATATTGATACATAATTTTGGTTCGATTTTTCGAAATATTTTTAATCGATATTCGATCAGTGTATCGGTCAGTATTTGCTCACCCCTGCTACTACCAAGTTGTAGTTTAGAGTATAGCCAATCTTTCTTGCACCCCCCTTGGCTTTTCGTTAATTTGTTTTTTGCATCAAGAACACAACATATAGTTTAGTGAATTGTAACTTCATAATTCTAACTTGTTCAAAACATAGTAGGAGACCAGACGGGAAATCTCTCACTTTGATCCGCAAAAGGAAATGGAAGATAAGAAAATTAATGCTTTGTTCTTTCTATTTTTCTTTTCCGGTGTCTACAGAGAGACAAAAATAGTCAAAATAAATGTAAAAAAATGGAAAGAAAAGTGAATGGTTAGAAACTTTTTTTTCCTCTCCTTAGGAAATTTATTTTCTTCTCTATTCCTTTATTTTTTTCTAATCCAAATAAAAGAAATGAATATTTTTTGAAATTTTTTGAATTGCAGCATATTTGTTTTATCATAATTCAATGTGCCCTCTGTTTGAAAGATAAATTTTTAGTTGCACCAAATTTGTTTTACCATAATGTATGAAATCCTCCACTTTTGATGAAATTGTTAATTACTAACAGTTAGCTCCATTGACCCCTCGTCGTGGACACTTTTGAGACAAAAATACTCTCTTATGGATTCTTTTGAGACCAAAATTCATTTGGCTCCAGACAACTTCATACTCAGATGTATATAGATAGATGTCAAGTGAGAACAATCCATTAAGGATATTTTGGTCTCAAAAGTGTCCACGTAGGTGATGAAGAATTTATTTATTTTTTTTATGAAGAATTTAATTCATTATGTTAAAACAAGTGGGTTGCAACTAAAAAAAAAAAAAAAAAAAAAAAAAAATCAAGTGAAATGCACCTTTAATAGTAGTAAAACAAGTGGGATGCAGCTGAATTTTTTTTTTTAAGATTCTGATTTTGCAAACCAAAAGTGACGAATGATTTATCCGAATTTATTCTATTATTGGAAAAGCATTTTATGAAAGTTATCCTAGTAATGGAAAAGTGCTTTACGGAGGTTTTTGTTTGTTTGATCCTTTGTAGAAACAACCGAAAGTAAAGATTGTAATGTGATGAACAAAGTAGGAATAAAGCTTTGGTGAAAAAAAACATATAGACCCCATCCCAATCCTCTCCCTCGACACACCACACTTATTTAGTGAGGTGAGTGTGTTAGCATTTGAGACCACTATATCCATCTCCTCTCTCCCTCCCTCGTCTTCATCCCAATGGCAGCGGCAATGGCAATTCCAATGGCCATGGCCACTTTGCTCCTCCTCACCACCTTCTGCCACGCTTCTCCGACCTACGTCTCGTTCGCGAAGACCAGCTCTCGCCGCGGGGAGAGCTCCGGCCCTCTCACCGCGAAGGCCGCTGCCATCCGCTACTGGAACCGCAAGATCACCAACAGCCTCCCCCACCCCTCCTTCCTAACTTCCAAGCTCTCCCCCCTCTCCCCTCGCCAGCTGGCCATCTACACTACCGACTTCGCTTCCATTTCCACCTCCGCCGACAAGCTCGCTTCCTTCTGCACGGACGCTCGTCTGCTGTGCGCCACGCCTCCCCTGAGCCAGTCGCTCTCGTCGTCTAGCTCCGGCAACTTCACCTCCTACGACAACTCCAACTTCACCAACTACGCGACCAAGGGCGCCGCCCTCTCCACCTCCTTCACCGCCTACTCCAAAGGCGACAACGTCCCCATCGACACCTTCCGCCGCTACAGCCGGGGCGCGGTCGGCAGCGACGACAAGTTCACCTCCTACTCTCTGGACGGCAATGTGGTGACCACCAACTTCACCTCCTACTCCACCTCGGCCGTCGGCGGCACCGGGGACTTCACCGGCTACCACACCGGCTCCAACGTTCCGGACCTCAAGTTCACCAACTACGACACCGACGCCACCGGCCCCGACCGCACCTTCACCTCCTACACCAAGGACACCAACTCCGGGGACGAGAACTTCGCGGGCTACGGGAAGAGGAGCAACGGCGTCGACTCGACCTTCGCCTCCTACTCCGACAACTCGAACGTCATAAACTCCGGGTTCTCCGGCTACGGAGAGGACGGGAACGGCAACGACAACAAGTTCACTTCCTACGGCGAGAACGGCAACGTCCCCGAGCTGAACTTCAAGGCCTACGGCGAGAACGGCAACGGCGGCGTCGACACGTTCGCCTCCTACCGCAACCAGTCCAACGTCGGGGACGACACCTTCTCGTCCTACGGGAAGAAGGCCAACGGCGAGCAGTCGAGCTTCACCGGCTACGGGGAGTCGTTCAACCCGGGCAGCGACAACTTCAACAACTACGGCGAGGGCTCGTTCGACGACAACATCAACTTCACCAGCTACGCCGGAGATCTCACCACCTTCAAGGCCTACGTGAATGCCAAGTCCGGAAACACCTTCACCTTCAAATCCTACGCCAACTCCTCCTCGGTGCCGCATTCCCTCGCGGCGTCGGTCGAGCTGAACGCCAGTTCTGTCGAGGAGAAGAAGACGAAGACGGCGGCGGCTTCGGCTAATGGCAAGAGCGTAAACAAGTGGCTGGTGGAGCCCGGGAAGTTCTTCAGGGAGAGCAGCCTGAGGAAGGGGACGGTGATGCCTATGCCGGACATTCGGGACAAAATGCCGGCGCGGGCCTTCCTGCCCAGAGCCATCGCCAGCAGAATCCCCTTTTCCGCGGAGGAGGTCTCCAGGCTCTTCAGAATGCCTTCCGACACCGCGATGGGGAAGGCGGTGGGCGACACGGTGTCGGAGTGCAAGCGCGCGCCGAGCAGGGGGGAGACCAAGAGGTGCGCGACCTCGGCGGAGGACATCTTCGACTTCGCGACGGAGGTGCTGGGGGGCAATGTGGTCGCGCGGAGCACCGAGAGCACGGCGGGCTCCGGCGGGAGCATCCTGATAGGCGACGTGGAGGGGATCAACGGCGGGGAGGTGACGAAGTCGGTGTCGTGCCACCAGAGCCTGTTCCCGTACCTGGTCTACTACTGCCACTCGGTCCCGAAGGTGAGGGTCTACCAGGCCGACATACTGGACGTGGACAGGAAGGAGAAGATCAACCGCGGCGTCGCGATATGCCACGTCGACACGTCGGACTGGAGCGCCGGCCACGGGGCCTTCGTGGCGCTGGGGGCCGGCCCGGGGAAGATAGAGGTGTGCCATTGGATCTTCGAGGGGGACATGACCTGGGCCGTTGCTGATTAATCAGCTCCGGCCCTAAGCTTCTCTGGTTAATTAAGTTCAGTTATTATTACTTATTACTATTGTTGTTGTTGTTGTGGTTGTTGTTGTTGTGGTTGTTAGTGAATGGAGGAGAGAAATAGGCAGGAATAATGAGATGACTGTCAAAAACTGTGTCGAGCAAGCATGACAATGTGATTGTATGTCAATTCAATCTCTTTACCTAAAAATAATGTCTATTTCTTTTGCATTTTTAAAGACGACTTAGTTGGCTTTCTCAATTTAGTCCCACCTCAGTCTGCTGCCATTTTATAATTTCAGATGTGACATGAAAGGCTATCTGTGCATTGTTTGCTGCGAAATAGTGGCCGATAGTGAGTGAAGACTTCCCTGTGTCTGCAGTGGAACTTCAGTTACAAATATCGGTAGTAAACTACGGACTGGAGCGTCAGTTACATAACCGATCTTCTGCAATTCAAAATTTTTGATTTTTTTTTTAAATTAGCGAAACATTAGATTGTTTGGTGTTTGTATTGTTTTTCTTTTTTTACACCAATAGCCGAATTTTATTTACAATCGTAAAATAGATGGGTGGCATTTTTTTTCGCCATAATTTTTTTTAATTATTGTTATTTATTGTTGATTAAAATTTGTCTATTTATAATTTTATTATAAACAGAAAATAATATATAAATAATAAATTATGGATAAATAAATAAATATTAATTTAGATAAATATACGTTCCTATTTTGTAATAGGTTTATGTGAATTACTAAGATAAGATATCTAATTCTAATCGTAGTCCTAACCCTAAAACTCTCGCCACAATCCTAGATGTATATACCTAGACCTAGACCTAGCCCTAGCCCTAAAACCCTAATCCTAAAATATCTAGCAACGATCATTTTGACAACGATCATTTTACAATAAATTTATAAAATGATAGACATATTCCAAGTGGTTCTACTACTCACGTTATTATCCAACAACGTACGTGAGCCCATATCTGGACTTCTTTTTTTTGGACATACATTTTCCTAAGATTTAATTGGGTTAGTTAGTGTAAATTATATTAATATTGCACTAACAAATATAGATATATGATTCTAGTGATGACCAACAATTGCAAAAGCATGCCACATTATGGTAATAAAACATCCGTGACACGGAGCTGACTAGCACCCAAGATGCCTTGGTACTGTAGTGTCCCGCTCCGCGAAGGCACTAGATAGACAGAGAGATCGGATTGTTGGCTTTGCAACAGAAGACGATTGATTTGGGTGAGTGGACGAAGACTCATTTTCTGATTTGTTCATGCCTAATAAGAACCTAAGTTTTCAATATATGCTAAGAAGTGAAAGAATCATTGCCATGCTAATCAAGATAAGACGAGAAAGATTACTTTTTCCAAATCGGTATGCTATAAGAGAACTCACATGTTGCTATGCTAAAACGAGAAAATAAATAACCTGTATTCTAAGAAGTAGATTGTTGCCTGATAAAAAGAAATGAACTGTTGCCATGTTAAATCAAATGAGATGATGCCATGCTAAAGTTAGAGAATGCTCACATGTCCGAATTCATATGTTGTCAAAGGTAGAATAATATGTTGTATCCTCACAGAACTGTTATTATGTTTTCAAAGAGATGAAAGATTGCTTGTCCCTCAAAGATGTTCTAAATGTTAGACATGTACAAACGAACTTTCAAAGAGATAAAAGATTGCTTGTCCCTCAAAGATGTTCTAAATGTTAGACATGTACAGACGGACTTGTACAAGTTGCAAAGAAATAAAATATGTAGGAGCTTCGGCTTTTGAGTTATCTAGGAGCTTCGGCTCTGATTCAAAGAAAAGAGAGAAGGCAGAGTCATAACTCTGTCGTTCAAAGAGAGTGGAATATTTGCTCAAAATAAAATGTTGCCTCAAAGAGTTTATGTGACAGATGTCGTATTTTGCATTTATCTCAGACAACTTGTGCACAAGGTCACTAGATATCTTGGATGTTTCTTGGGGCACCTTGAAACGTTCGGCCTAGGAGAGATTGTCTAAACACCATGATGTACAAGAAACCTCGCGATCAGGGGGTGTTGCAACCTGTCCACGAGCGACGAGCTGAACCCAAGTGTCACAGCGGCTAATCATAAAAATACCCATGGACCATTATATAGATAAGTATTGATTGGTACAGAGCTGAATCGGAGAGTCACAATTGCTAATCGAGTCTGCATGTGTCGTTAATGATTTTGCTAAGAGATAACAATGTAGAGACGAACAGGAAACAATGTTGGTTATATCATGTTTATGCTAATTCTTGTCTTGTGCATGGATGAACCATCGGCTAAGGTAAGAATCACTGAAAAAGTAATACATATGTTGCTAAAGTTTTCTGATCATGTTTTGCTTTAAGAGAATAAACTGTTGCAAAGAATTGCTATGTCCCGTTCAAATAAAAGATATGATATCGTGCTTGTAATTGATCCTAAGAGTTGCCCGAATAAAAGAAATGATTATGGTTCATGAAATACGTTGTGCACCTCACAAGAAAAGAATAGTCATCGTGCATGTCACTTCCCGTTCCCAGAATATGTATTTTAAATACATGTACTGCTGGAAAGTATTTATTTAATATTTATCATGTATTATTGTGTATTTAAATTCCTTTAATTTTCTACTAATTATCTTTCTGTATTTTACTTTCTGCTTTGCTTTTGGGTTCGGCCCGAGTTGGTTTATTTTTTGGCCTTGGATGGTTCAACATGGACCCAACTCCCCACCTACCACCACTCCTTTATTTAAAGCCTCATTCCCTTTCTCTCTCTCTCTTCATTACTTCACCATTACTCTTCTTCTTCCTCATAAACTCTCCCCTACCTACCCAGCCGCATAGGCAAGTGCCAACTTGCTTCTTGATGGATTTATATTTTTGTTGTTCCATTGTCTTCCTCTCAAGATTCTTAGATACTTTAGAACTTAGCATTTTCAATTTCCATGGCTCATCTCATGTAGATCTAAGTTTAATATATTTTCAGATTTCTTAGGTTTTGATCTAGTAACTTTATTATTTTTCAAGTTTTGATGGTTCCATGTTGTAGAGAATTTTGTTCTACCCCATTTTGACCTATGGAAGTCCAAATTTAGGCTTGGAATGAAGGATCTATGGAGCTTAGAAGCAATGGCTTCATGGTTCTTCTTCTCAGAAATTGGAGAAGAAGAACAGTGCTGGCCGCATGAACTTCCGTGGCCGCATGAACTTCCGTGGTCGCATGAACTTTCGTGGCCGCATGAATTTTCGTGGCCGCATGAATTTTCGTAGCCGCATGAATTTTCGTAGTCGCATGAATTTCCGTAGCCGCATGAATTTCCACAGCCGCATCGCACTTCCTGGCCGCATGAGCAATCCTGGCAGCATGGCACTTCCTGGCCGCATGAGATCCTGACCACATATGTATTCTCAGCCTCATGAACTTCTATAATTTCTCGGCCGCATGAACTCTAGCCCATGATGCCTTTTGACTGATTCTTGTCCCGAATTGACATTGATTGATATTGATTGGGACCTTGACTAATAGTTGATCATGCGTTCCTAGTTGGAACTAAGAGACTGGCTAGTCGTCTTATTTAAAATTGAATGAATGAGACACGTTCATATTAACTATGAACTATTGCAATCGATTGACCAATCCCGAATATTGGCATATAGATACATGCAGGCTATAATTTATTTATTTATTTTACAAAAGCAGCATGTGTACTTTATGGTCAAGGCATGATTATTTCGTGGTTAGTTTTAATTGTTGCACTAAGCTATGTAAGACCTACAACCTAACCACACCGGTATCGTTGTAGAGTTGGACATATCGTACTTTGTACGGAAGTACTCATTCTGAATGACCATGATCCACGGTATGGTATTTTACTTAACATAGAGGCTACTAAGTTAAATAAAATAATAATTGCATGGAGAGAATCGATTCTCGAGTTCTTACATGGCAGCCCTCTTTGGGACTATTAGTGCCCGACAGGCCGGCTGGTTCCTACATATACTGCAAATCTGTCACACGGGTAGGGAGCGATATCTGCTTATATTATTTATTGTATATTAATGACGAACGTCTCGCTGTGACTCATCTAATTCATGATTGGCGCAATTGATTGATTGGATAGAATAGCCTTGCTTATGCATAGTAAGAACTGAGGAATCCTTATTGCATAATTCTAGGATAATTTAGAACTCACCGTAGCAAGCCGTAGTAGTTGCATGGACGTTTAAGTTGACTTGTTTGTGTACTGTACCTACTCTGTTAACTAACTGGGATGATCAGAATGTCAGGATATGACGGGCCAACTTATGTCCTTGTTTGGTTGGGAGGTTGGTTCGAAGTGTCGTGATATTATGTTAATCCCAGTAGCAAGCAGAGATCTATATATCATATTCTCTTATTACTGGTTCTAATTCCTCATGTCGTGCTTCCTTGCGGTACTTGCTATTAGAGGTCTAACCTCTCTGGTTTTGCATGACCAGATTTAGAGCCGGTTCCCGAGGACTCAGCTTACTTCCACCTCCAAGATGGTCAATACTAGAGGAATGATCACAGGAGGACTCGAGTGGGTTCCTTACTTTTTTGCTCATTTTGTTACTTACTTTATATTTTGTCGTTTGGCACCGACATGTTAGTCGGATCGTCTTGTACTTACTTTTACATAATTGTAACTAAGTCAGGCTGCAGCTGATAAACAATTGTGTATACTTTGCTACACCATCTGGCTATGTTTTGTAAAGCCAGATATCAAGAATATTTTGACTGAGCGTTCGGGACGCCTTACTGCTTTATCTTATATGTTCTCTATTACTGTTTCTTCTTTGAATGATTGAGATAATATATGTGAAGCGACCATAGCGAGACTTTCATGTAGTATGCACCCCCTCTTCTTTTAGACAGCATTGATCGTATTATACGGTATTCCTCTACCCGTAATACGTAGCTGGCTGAGTCATTCTCCCGCTCTCCAGTATTCTGGTTCTGGGACATGACAAGATTTTAGTGGTGGCCCATGCAGGTCTAATTTCAGACTTGTGGGGTGTTTTAATTTATAGGATGTCTCAATCACACATGTTCTTCCTTGATCTCATGATACGTTGTTCTCAACCCTAGCTTGACATTTCAGTATCCTTCAACTTCATTGATCCTTCATGTCCGGTCGTTTGATTGCTCTCTTGTCCCTTTCCTTAGAGGCACTTCGTCTGCATCTTTCAGAACTGGACAACAACAACACGGGCAACATGGACAACATGACCAGGTTGGTCAGCTACACGGGCCAGTACTACCTCAAGAGACTATCCAAGAAGAAGTGATAGTAGAACCAGCAGCTGGACAGCAGTATTCGAAGGTTCCTACACCACCATCTACCTACCCCTGTGGAAGTGGACACACCAGCCCTTCTGGAGATCATGAGAGGGATGATGGCTACTCAGCAACATCAGATGTTAGCCCAGCAGCGCATGCATGCTCAGTTGCAAGAGCAGAACGTACTACTCAACCAAGGATTGCAGACGGCTTTGGAAAGAGGGGCGAGGATAGATTCAGGAGCATCAACCAGATTTTACAAGTACAACCCCCGTCGTTTTGAGGGAACAGAAGATGCCATCTCAGCAGATGCATGGCTTAAGGATATTGAGGCCATGTTGTCAGCCGCTAAGGTGCCGACAGAAGAACGTGTGGATCAGGTGAAGTTGTTACTTCAGGATCTCGCACGTGATTGGTGGGAATCAGAGGAAGTAGGCATCTGACGTCCTGTTGCTTGGGACAATTTTACTGCGAGATTCAAGACCAAGTGCTATGGAGTTGTGGTACAGTTTGAGCTACAACAGCAGTTTATCAACCTCAAGCAAGCCGGCAAGACGGTAGATGCTTATACAGTGGAGTTCTGCAGTTTGAGTAGGTTCGCCCCAGTGATGGCAGCAACGGAGAGCCAGAGGGCTATAAGGTTCCAGCAAGGATTTCATCTTGAGCTCTTACAATTGATCGAGGGGCACAATTACCAGACTTTCAATAAGGTATTGACGGCAACCCAAAGGCATGAGATCACCATTCAGAGGATCACGGTAAGGACTGGAGGTCAGAGTAGATCCCATAGTTAGATTAAAGGCGAAGGGGGAGTAGCACCCCGAATAACAGCACCGTCCCTTGGCATTCGCATTCACGATGTGACAATGCGAGGGCCAACACCACCACCAAGGCAGCAGCAACAACAACAGAGGAAGAACCAGCAACCCCCAGCGGGCTGCACTTATTGTGGGAAGGTAGGACACACTAAAGATGTGTGTCGGACATTGAACGGACTGTGTTTGATATGTGAAAGTCCACATCATCAGGTTACCACCTGTCCCATAAATTCGAGGCCAGAAGGACCAGTGCAACAATTTTTTGCTCTGCCAGTACCAGGGGCATACCAGTATCGAGGACCAGCGGTGGCAGTGAGACCGTTGGCACAGCGCCCGTTCATGTTGCAAGCTCAGATATTTTGGCAGTAGGGACCGCCGATGCAGTAATACCAGCATAGACCACCCCAGCATCATTAAGACAGGGGCCAGCAGCATCACCAGGCTAGACCGCAACGTGGAAACCAACAAGGAGGTCGAGGGCAGGCATTCACTCTGTCCTTGGAAGAGGCATTAGCATCGGGAGATGTTGTGGCAGGTAACATTCTCGTCGCCTCATATCCCGCAGTAGCATTATTTGATTCGGGAGCATCACACTCATTTATATCTGCACAATTTGTAACACGGCTAGGAATGGAATTCGAGACATTGCCAGGAAGGTTAAATATACTCACTGGTAATGGGCTCATAGGAGTTAGTAGAGTTATTCTAGCATGTAGCGTTGTAGTTTACGGGCATTCCTTACCCGCCGGGTTGATAAAATTTTCTGTTGAAAATTTTAACGTTATCTTAGGCATGGACTGGCTGAAAGACAATCATGCGACAATAGATTGTCGTAGAGGGAGTGTATCTTTTGATATTCTAGGCATTAAGCGGCTCACCTTAGTCAGATCAGTGGCAACTCAACAAGAGCAGGGAGTAGTAACAGCAATGGAAGAAGTTCAAGTCCCGAAGGTAGTTGAAGAGTTTCTAGACATATTTCCCGAAGAACTTCCAGGTCTACCACTGGTTAGGGATATTAAGTTCAGTATAGAATTGGCACCTGGAACTAAACCGATATCAGATCGAGTTTACAGAATGGCAGATTCAGAGCAGGCCAAGGTATATCAGCACATAGAGGAACTGAAGGAGAAAAAGTTCATCCAAGCTAGCATATCACCATGGGCAGCACCAGTGGTACTATGGGAAAGAAGGATGGGTCATCCAGATTGTGCATCGATTATATGAAGCTTAATACGGCAACAATAAAGAACAAGTACCCACTGCCCAGGATCGACGACTTGTTTGATCAGTTGAGCAGAGCTAGAGTTTTCTCTAAGATAGATCTTCATTCAGAGTATCATCAAGTGAGGGTTCGGAAGGAGGATATTCCCAAGACAACATTCAGGTCGAAGTATGGGCATTATAAATTCTTCGTAATGCCGTTTGATTTGACCAATGCTCCAGAAATATTTATTGATTTGATGAACCGTATCTTTATGCCATACTTAGATCAATTTGTCGTTGTGTTTCTTGACGACATTCTCGTATACTCTGCTAGTGAGGAGGAACATAAGGACCACCTCCGAAAAGTGTTACAGGTTCTGAGAGAGAACCTGTTGTATGCCAAGCTCAGCAAGTATAAGTTTTGGTCGGATCACATTTCATTTTTGGGTCACATCATATCAGGAGATGGAGTAGCAGTGGATCCCTAGAAAGTAGAAGCAGTAGAGAGTTGGCCAGTACCCAAGACCGTAGCTGATGTGCGGAGTTTCTTAGGATTGGCAGGATATTACAGAAGATTCGTATCAGACTTTGTAAGACTTTCAGCACCCATGACCTGCTGACACGAA
Source organism: Iris pallida (assembly GCA_029216955.1). Lineage (NCBI taxonomy): Eukaryota > Viridiplantae > Streptophyta > Magnoliopsida > Asparagales > Iridaceae > Iris > Iris pallida. The sequence goes on from JANAVB010009400.1 coordinate 21,369,491, forward strand.
AGGACGTGCCATTCGTCTGAACGGCAGAATGCCAGGCATCATTTGAGAATCTGAAGCAGAAGTTGATATCAGCGCCTATTCTTACATTGCCAGTTGGACCCAGAGGTTTTATCGTTTATTGTGATGTGTCAGGAAGAGGACTTGGATGTGTCCTCATACAACATGGGAAGGTGATAGCATATGCATCTAGGAAACTTCGAGACCACGAGAAGAATTATCCAACTCATGACTTAGAGTTGGCAGCTGTAATATTTACTTTGAAGATATGGAGGCATTACTTATATGGTGACCGAGTGGACATGTACACAGACCATAAAAGTCTGAAGTACATCTTTACTCAGAAGGAGCTGAATATGAGACAGAGAAGATGGTTGGAGTTGATCAAGGATTATGACGTGGAGCTTCAGTATCATCCATGCAAGGCTAATGTGGTAGCAGACGCTCTTAGCAGGAGAGGCGGCGCATTTATGTTGACAACACAAAAGCATATCTTAGAAGACCTTCAGGAGATGGGCATCGAGGTTATACTTCCTAGTGTTGTAGGAGTTCTAACAAGTCTACAAGTTCAATCCGACTTGGTAGACAGGATCAAGGCAGCTCAGGCACATAACCCAAGGATTCAGAAGCTTAGGGCAGAATGTGAGTCAGGACTCAGGAAGGAGATGAGAATTCATAAAGATGGTACACTTAAGTTTGGGTCACGTCTATGTGTGCCTAGTGGAGATATCAGACAGGAGGTTATGGCAGAAGCTCACAGTTTCCAGTATTCTATACACCCTGGAGGGACCACGATGTACCAAGATATCAAACAACACTTCTAGTGGAACGGGATGAAGAGGGAGATAACTAGATTTGTTTCCCGTTGCTTGGTATGTCAACAAATGAAGGCAGAACAGCAGAGGCCAGCTGGGTTATTGCAACCGCTTCCTATTCCGGAATGGAAATAGAAATATATTACAATGGACTTTGTGACCGGTTTACCGAGATAACCAAGTGGTAAAGATGCTATTTGAGTGATAGTAGATCGGCTTACAAAGGTGGCACACTTTTTTCCTTTCAGAGTAGGGTAATCTACAGAAAAGTTGGCAGAGTTGTATATGCAGCAGATAGTCAGACAGCATGGAGTCCTTGTCAGTATTGTGTCAAACATAGATACCCGCTTTACATCACATTTCTGGAAGAGCTTACATCATAGTCTGGGTACCAAGTTAAGATTTAGCACAGCTTACCATCCACAGACGGACGGGCAATCAGAAAGAACAATTCAGACTTTAGAAGATATGTTACGAGCTTGCACCTTAGATTTTGGAGGGTCTTGGAAGGGCCACCTGCACTTAGTCGAGTTCTCATACAACAACAGTTATCAAGCCAGTATCCAGATTGCGCCATTTGAAGCACTATATGGTAAGAAGTGTAGGCTGCCACTAGCATGGGATGATATCGGGAAGAGGAAGATGCTAGGCCCAAAAATAATTGTCCAAACAGTTGAAGTGGTTAAGGGAATTAAAGAGCAACTTCGAGTTGGACAAGATCAACATCGTCATTAGACGGACTAGCATCGTAGGCCGCTAGAGTTTTTTGTTGGGGACCATGTGTTCTTGGGATCTCACCTACCCGTGGGGTTATTAGATTTGGCGTTCGCGAGAAATTGAGTCCGCGATACGTGGGCCCATTTGCTATCCTTGATAGGATAGGCGATGTTACATATTGTTTATCCCTTCTACCTTCTTTACGAGAGGTGCATGACGTGTTTCATGTATCTCAGTTGTGAAGGTATGTATCAGACCCAAGCCATATCCTTGATCATTCTGAGCTGGTTGTTGGTACCAACCTGTCTTACGAGGAACAGCCTGTGTCTATTTTGGACCGAAGAGAGAAGATACTCAAGAACCGAACAATTACCTTTGTCCGGGTTGCTTGGGGTCTTCACACTTTAGGGGATTCAACATGGGAACGTGAGGATAACATCCGATCACGGTATCCGTACCTATTTGACTCACAAGGTATATCTCTTTCTGTATACCTTGATTGTCTTAACTCCTCATGCTTGCACCTTATGAGTAGAATTGTTTGGTGTCGTCGATAGTTAAACATAGATATGTTACTTGCTATTGGCATTGTAGAATGATTGCTTACTCAAATTGCTTATACTTAGATTAGTTTAGCTATGATGTTTCTATCCTGCTTGGATTTGAAATTCCGAGTGCAGAATTTTTCTAAGGAGGGTAGAGATGTCACTTTCCGTTCCCAGAATACGTATTTTAAATACATGAACTGCTGGAATATATTTATTTAATATTTATCATGTATTATTCTGTATTTAAATTCTTTTAATTTTTTGCTAATTATCTTTCTGCATTTTACTTTCTGCTTTGCTTTTGGGTTCGGTCCGAGTTGGTTTATTTTCCGGCCTTGGATGGTTCAACATGAACCCAACTTCCCACTTACCACCACTCCTTCATTTAAAGTCCCATTCCCTTTCTCTCTCTTCATTACTTCACCATTACTCTTCTTCTTCCTCATAAACTCTCCCCCACCTACCCAGCCGCATAGGCAAGTGCCAGCTTGCTTCTTGATGGATTTCTATTTTTGTTGTTCTATTGTCTTCCTCTCAAGATTCTTAGATACTTTAGTACTTAGCATTTTCAATTTCCATGGCTCATCTCATGTAGATCTAAGTTTAATATATTTTCAGATTTCTTAGGTTTTCATCTAGTAACTTTGTTATTTTTCAAGTTTTGATGGTTCCATGTTGTAAAGAATTTCGTTCTACCCTATTTTAACCTATGGAAGTCCAGATTTGGGCTTGGAATGAAAGATTTATGGAGCTTAGAAGCAATGGCTTCATGGTTATTCTTCTCAGAAATTGGAGAAGAAGAACAGTGCTGGCCGCATGAACTTCTGTGGCCGTATGAACTTCCGTGGCCGCATGAACTTCCGTAGCCGTATGAATTTTCGTGGCCGCATGAATTTTCGTAGTCGCATAAATTTTCGTATCTGCATGAATTTTCGCAGCAGCATGACACTTCCTGGCCGCATGAGCAATCCTGGCCGCATGAGATCCTGACCACATATGCATTCTCAGCCGCATGAACTTCTATAATTTCCCGGCCGCATGAACTCTAGCCCATGATGCCTTTTGACTGATTCTTGTCCCGAATTGACATTGATTGATATTGATTGTGACCTTGACTAATAATTGATCATGTGTTCCTAGTTGAAACTAAGAGACTGGCTAGTCGTCTTATTTAAAATTGAATGAATGAGATACGTTCATATTAACTATGAACTATTGCAATCGATTGGCCAATCCCGAATATTGGCATATAGATACATGCAGGCTACAATTTATTTATTTATTTTATAAAAACAGCATGTGTACTTTATGGTCAAGACATGATTATTCCGTGGTTAGTTTTAATTGTTGTATTACGCTATGTAAGACCTACAACCTAACCGCACGAGTATCGTTGTAGAGTTGGGCATATCGTACTTTGTACGAAAGTACTCATTCTGAATGACCATGATCCACGGTATGGTATTTCACTTAACATAGAGGCTACTAAGTTAAATAAAATAATGATTGCATGGAGAGAATGGATTCTCGAGTTCTTACATGGCAGCCCTCTTTGGGACTATTAGTGCCCGACAGGTCGGCTGGTTTCCACCGATACTGCAAATCTATCACACGGGCAGGGAGCAGTATCTGCTTGTATTATTTATTGTATATTGATGACGGGCATCCCGCTGGGACTCGTCTAATTCATGATTGGCGTAATTGATTGATTGGATAGACTAGCCTTGCTTGCGCATAGTAAGAACTGAGGAATCCTTATTGCATAATTTTAGGATAACTTGGAACTCACCGTAGCAAGACGTAGTAGTTGCATGGCCGTTTAAGTTGACTTGTTTGTGTACTGTATCTACTCTGTTAACTAACTGAGATGATCAGAATGTCAGGATATGACGGGCCAACTTCTGTCCTTGTTTGGTTGGGAAGTTGGTTCGAAGTGTCGTGATATTATGTGAATCCCAGTAGCAAGTAGAGATCTATATATCATATTCTCTTATTACTGGTTATAATTCCTCATATCGTGCTTCTTTGCGGTACTTGCTATTAGAGGTCTAACCTCTCTGGTTTTGCATGACCAGATTTAGAGCCGGTTTTCGAGGACTCAGCTTACTTCCACCTCCAAGATGGTCAATACTAGAGGAATGATCGCAGGAGGACTCGAGTGGATTCCTTACTCCCTCGTTCGTTTTGTTACTTACTTTATATTTTGCCGTTTGGCACCGACATGTTAGTCGGATCGTCTTGTACTTACTTTTACATAATTGTAACTAAGTCAGGCTGCAGTTGATAAACAATTGTGTATACTTTGCTACACCATCTGGCTATGTTTTATAAAGCCAGATATCAAGAACATTTTGACTGAGCGTTCGGGACGCCTTACTGCTTTATCTTACATGTTCTCTATTACTGTTTTTTGTTTGAATGATTGAGACAATAGATGTGAAGCGACCATAGCGAGACTTTCATGTAGTATGCACCCCCTCGTCTTTTAGACAGCATTGATCGTATTATACGGTATTCCTCTACTCGTAATACGTAGCTGGCTGAGTCATTCCCCCGTTCTCCAGTATTCTGGTTCTGGGGCATGACAGTGCATGAAATGAATAGTCCCTGGTATGCTTGAGATGAAATGAAATAAAATGTTGGCTTTTTAAAGTGTTTTCAAAAGATGTAATCTGACTCTTTACTGTATGAAATGAGCATAGATAAAAGTAGCAAAAATACATCACTAGAAATATTTTCTCACTAAATGAATTAGTGATCGTTTCAGATGATGTAGCCTTTGTTCACAATCACCAGTATGTGGATATACTGATCCACCAATAGTCTGCACGCAGGTATAGATAAATCGAGATGGATAGTCCGAAGCGATAGCCCGAACCTCATTCTCAGAAGCCAGATATCAGAAGAGATGTCAAGAGATGGACATCTGTTACAAAGATTTGGTTTTGTATATAAAGGAATGTAATGTATAGAATGGGATCATTGTAATCTGTAATGTTTACGAGAGAATGTAAGCATTGTATCAGAGGGAATTAAGAGCTTTTAATCCTCAAATGAAATCAATAAAGAGATTTGTTTCTGCTACTTGTGTTCAATTATATTCTACAATATGTTCGCTGATACTTCAAATATCTTCATTATGTTCTGTTGCATTTTTGTTAATCTTGTCTATTTTGTTATTATACAGGTCTTAGCCTTGTGCAAGTGGAACTTAGGCTTGCATGACATCACGTCCAAGCGAGGACGAAAGGACTCTGCGGGATCGGGGCATGACAGGTACAAGACTTTGGTTTCATTACATGGACTCGATACATTTTCTACGTTATAATATAGACTTGATTTTTAGTCTCCTTGAGCGTTTATGACCCCAACATAACACATTCCAGCTTTTGTTGGAAGAGATGATTATTACACTAGTGGATGTATCACATATTCTAAGGTTACATATTACAAATGACTCTATATATTTGAATGAGGAGTTATCTTATGGTTAATTGATTAGGAAGTACCTTTGCATGCCGCCATCGAATTTAGGAAACAATAGATTTGCCATGTTCAGTTGGCTCCGATGCATTTTCATGAACATCACACGTACTGTCGTTATAAAGGTTTTCATGGATGATTCATGGGTGTGTGTATATATATATATATATATATATATATATATATATATATATATATATATATATATATATTTTGTGTGTGTGTGTGTGTGTGTATATATATATATATATATATATATATATATATATATATATATATATATATATATATATATATATTACTTTAATTAATGTTTGTGCCTATAAAAAAATTTATATTTTAGTTTAACTGATACTATACGTTGGCCATATTTTCAGATTATGTGTTGCACCAAGGCTTACTTACTAGCTTATGTGGTATTTTTCTATTTTATGATGCAATGAGAAATAAGGTCAATGTGCTCCTTTTATTATTCTTGGATAATTTTGTAGAACCTACATGTCATGCATGGGGGTAGCTACATTAAATATCTCTATGATTGTATGACAAATTTTTTGAGTTCGGCACCAGGGGCATAATTTCAAAAAAAATTGTGTGGTTGTATGACACTATTACAGCTATAAAAGAAAAAAATGTTAATACATGACATATAATTTCACTATAGTACCATGTCATTTATGTTTTTCTTTGTAGGTTCGGGCCTGCGAGCATTTTGCTATTGGTAGGCTAGTAACCCATCTTGGTTTTGACCAGCTAGTCTTCTTGGAAGCTTTTTGGTGGAGGACAGATACAGTGGATTCTATGCATTGTGTTTAGCAAGTGGACTCATTAACCGACCCGTATTTAACTCATTGAACCACCTGGAGGTAAATTATGTAATTATCTTCTTTGTTAATTTATTTTACTATGTTTAGCATTTTACTATTTTTTTTCAACATCAAATAGGTTCAATGGTAGCCTATAATGCTCCTCAAGAGGATTTCCTAAGATACAGAGAATGACACACTAGTTAAGTCTCCACATGTATATCATATACTGCAGGCACATCATATTTCATCCATTTGATCGTGTTATGCGATAGTTCGGTTTGAAATGAATGGTTCCCCATGAGCACCTTTGTGTTAGAGTCGTGGTAGAGCCGATGCACATGGTAGAGTTTGTTCTCTAATTCCCAGTTGGATTTCCAGACTTAAGACATATTTCTTGGCACACATGTCTTATCCAATTTTATTAATAATTGATAGTAAGTTATTAAATAATTATAAAATTTAATAAGTATGAATGTAGGTTATTATTTGCCATTAAATATCAAAGAAAAGTATTACAGAGACAATGAATTTGATTGCAAACTCGCTTGTACAAAAGAAAGCCTAGAAAGAAATCCTAGGAAACAATCTAAGTACAATTGTTAATTAGTTTTTGATTCTGGGGGTGACGATGGAGCCTCGAAAAAGTGTAGCAAGTCTGCCATACTCCTTGGACTATCAGACACAATCTTTGCTCTTAAAAAAATTTGTCAGCCTTTGATTGCCAACCTTTAGCATGGGTGTGGTACCCTGCTATTTATAGTGATTCCTGCAATAGCAGATTTTGGGCTGCATAAAGGGCCACGTGGCCATGTGTCTGTAACATCACAAAAAGACTCGATATTGGGCTGCCAGCTGGTGGGGGTTGTTGAGATTTTGTTGTAGCGAATCTGGGTGGTTGAGACTTGGTCAAATTGCCATGTGTTCTCTCCACAAAGTAGAGTCTGACTCATTTTGGCCGCATAGTAGCCTTAGGGGCCTTGCTTCTGCGGCTCGCCTCTGCTTGGCCGCATGGGATCTTTGAGAACCTTACTTCTGCGGCTTGGTTTCACTTGGCCGCATGGGATCTATGAGAACCTTCCCTCTGCGGCTTGAGTCCCCTTAGCCGCATGGGGCCTTCGAGAGCCTCGCTTTTGTGGTTCGAGTTGTCTTAGCCACATGAGGTCTCCAAGGGCACTGTGAAACCCGTATTTACTAATTAATTAATATTGTGTTTATTATTTATTTTAGTTAGATTAAAAATTATTATTTTTCAAAAAAATATAAATTCTTGGACTTTTAATTGTCTGGCCAGACCCGAACCCAACCCCAAGTTCAAATTTTCTTTTTAAATATTTTTAGGAGTTATACTTTTGGAGTTACAATTTTCTATATAAAAAAATTGAATTTATGATAAAGAGTTATTTAAGAAAAACTTTTATCTATAATTAACTATGCCTCTCTCTATCTCTAATTTCTTTTGGTTAGAAACCGAAGTAGCCGAGCTCTCCCCCTTCCCGAACGGAAGCTCGATTCTTCCCTTCCTCTTCCGATCAACCGCTGCCTCTTCGTCTTTCCTTCCCGTAACTCCTCTCCTCCACTCCTATAAAACCCTCTCTATCCCCTCCATTCACCATCACCACCATCTCTAAACTCCCAAACCTTTCCCCTAATTTCTGTGCCCTAGATCCGGCGACCCGAGCATCCCTTTCCCGACGCTGTCCACCGCCGCCCGCAGCCGCCCCAGGCGCGCCCCTGCCCGACGCCACCCTCCCGAGGCCGACGCCCCACCGGTGACCAGCCCCGGCCACCGCTTCCCCCACGGTCGTGCGCGCCAGCCCTACCCGGGCGGCCCCCTGTCCCCGCCACTGCCGTCCGTGCCCGGTCCAGCACCTCCCCGTGCCCTGACTTGCTGTCCAGTGCTTCCAGTTCTGCATTCTACTGTTCGGGTCCCTCACGGACTACGTTTCCGTCCCCAAGTTATCCCGCGGCTCACCGACCAACGGATATTGGGTAATTCCTGTTAATCAGAGTAGTTCGTCCCTCCCGTGTCGAGTCTGTGATGATTTCGGTCCCCGATCCCACAACGGGAATCGGTTAGGAATGTGATGTCGGCTTCTCGAAAATTTTCGAGTTAGTTTCGGATTAGCTATGTGATTTTTCTCGGTTTAAATCTGTAGCTTTGTTTTAGTTTTGGTTCTGAGAATTTATGAGAATGTTGGTTCTGTAATTTTCGAGTTTCCGAGTAATTTCGGTTTTCCGAATATCTTTCAGAAACGTGCTGTGGTTATATATTTTCCAGGTTCGATAATTTTTTGGGGTTTAATTGTGGAATGAATTCATGGGTTATTTCTCTGATTTAGGATATTATATATTTGTGTATTGTTGGCATAAATTTCCAGTTTTGGGTTATCCCAAATATAGAGGAGGTGCTGTCCAAATTTTTATAAAAATTATACAAATGGATTTCAAATCGGTTTTTGAAAATATTTATAAATTGGATTTTTGGGCGATGACCGTACTGGTCCATGGGCCCTAGCTAAATGCAAACGAAATCGGGGTTTCCGGACGTTGAGGTATTAGCTATTTTGACGATTTGACCAAAGTCTGAGACTCAAAATTAATTTAAATTAATTTAATTACTACTTTTATTTTGTAATTAATTTGTAGGATAATTTTTAGAGACTAACAAATATTTTTCTTCTTACTTAAATTCATATAAAATGGTCTGTAAGGGCATAATCCCATTTATTTCTGTTGTGTGCAATTTGTAATAGTTTAGTATTCTTTTATTTTTTTTTCTGGCTAATGTTCTGTCGTGAATGTGTAATAAAATATAATAAATTATTTATTTTACAAAAAGAAAATAATAATGTTTCATCACATTACAATTTCAAGTTTGTAATATTTAATTCATGCTTTTCCCATTTAAAGGAAAAAAAATGTAGTTTTATTATATAATTATAAAGATAACCATTTTCACCAATAAACCGATAAAGTACAAAGTTTTCCCAAAATTAAATATAAAGTGATTTTTCCTTCATAATTATGTAACGCACCAGAAAATCGAGTTTTTGCTTGTGATAGTATAATAAAGATTAAAAATCGACTAGGATAAATGTAGAGATTGTAACTAGCACATATAGCATGGGAACTTTGGAAATCTAAGGCAGACTTCTCGATTGTAGGATTTCGAGGACAAGTTTGATTCCAATCTCGGAGATATTCCCTAATCCAGTCAAACCAAGGCAAGTACATTTTGTGTTAGTTTACAATTATTTAGTAATTGTTTTATTGCAAGTTTAAACTACGATGCAACATGGAACTCTCTCTGAGAGCATTAACTGATTGACTGTTGGGTACTGGGGGAGTAGTGTAATGAGTATGACCACATCCAAAGTAGTATAATGACTGTGCTAGCTTACCCCTCATACACACGGGGATAAGCCATATCGTATCAATAGGATACAACTATACAACCTAATCCGGTCATATTAATTGCCTATTCACATCACAATATTTTAACTGCTGGAAAACTATTTATTTTAAATTGTTTAAACTGCATAACTCTATTATTATTTCAATTGTTGGATTATCATGAAGTGTACTTTACTCCTTTCCTGACTGGATTCTCCGTAGGTACTATGGACGATGCTGAGCTATTGATAAGTAGCTACTATGACCCTGAGCTGTACCCGACTGTTCTACCAGAGGATGATGATGAGGAGACTGCTAATTAGATTTATTTCCAGTTTATGATTATGTGGAAAACAAATATTTTATTTCAGATGTGGTTTGTATTTGAAAACTTTGTGTTGGACAAATCTTTAATTATCAAAGTATTAATAGTTGTGGCAATTAGACTGTGTTGTTGATTACCTGCATGAGTGATACAGCTTACTGCCACCGTCTCAACAATGGTACAGGCTGGGCATGATCCGATTCGACCCAAGAAATTGGGACCGGATCGTGACATGTTTTTAGTGGTGGCCCATGCAGGTCCGATCAACAATTTAGGAAAACATATCTAGAAATATTTAGAACACTAGAACATTAATTTGTTACAACATAGGACCAAAATATATTATAAATAAATATTTTTGTTTGTTATAGACTGGTAGGCTACCTTGCTTATGTTTTGCCATCCTAAACCTTCAAGAATATGGCCACAAATCCTGCTGGAGATGGGATGTCATCACCCGATCATACCCCACATCCTCAACCAAGCCCGGGTTTTACACCCCATCAGCTGACCGACCGTCCCCATAATGCACCCCGTGGGATGTATGCTGCTACAACGGCGGATCCATCATCCTCCCAGACTGAGCTGCAGCCCCCTGTGGAAGTACCCACTCCAGCTGCCCTACCGGTGCCTGTGGACCCTACCGACCTCATTGGTCTGCTACGAGGAGTGCTAGAAGCCTAGAGAGCTCAAACGGAAGCTCATCAAAAGCAAACCGCGATTATGAGGAAAAGCATGGAGAATCCTCATAACGTGGCTATGACTGCTCTGGGAAGAGGAGAAGCAGCTCAACTTGAACCAAGGCCTGCTAAGGTAAACATAAATCTAAGGGATTAATTTATGTAACATTAAGGCCATTAAAATTAATGGGGATCATGTTGCCAAGGTGGGCGATATTGAGAGTTTCAAGAAGCAGAACCCTCGACCCTTTAAGGGAACCGAGGGAATCGTTTATGCCGACGAATGGCTCGACAGCATGGAGCGTCTCCTAAGCGTCGCTCGACTTCCACAAGACCTTAAGGCCGAAGCAGTGGGACTCCAACTACAAAATATAGCAAGCACCTGGTATCGAAATGAACCCCGACTCCAGGACAAGCAGCTTAACTGGGACACCTTCAAGAGGTTGTTCCAGAGGAAGTTCTTTCCAACATCAGAGTTGCGGGAGATGGAGAGGCAATTTCAGAACTTGAAGCAAGGAAATATAACTGTTGGAGAATATGCGGCAGAATTCGGCCAACTCATCCATTTTGCCAAGAACTTGGTAGCTGACCCGGATGATCGTGCTGAAAGGTTCAGATATAGGTTGAGAGAAGAGATCGACACCCATGTGATCTCAGGCGGTGCTAAGACTTATAAAAAGATCCTGGAGCGAGCTCAGGATATAGAGAAGAGTCAACCCGCTCGCTCAAAGAGGGATTATCCTGGAACTGACAACTTCCAGGGTAATCAGAAAAAGCCCAACAATAACAACAACAACAACAATAGGCTTTCGTACCACCAGCAGACGAGAAACAATGATAGAGCACCTCAGAGGCAGATCCCTGTCTGTGATTTTTATAAAAGGCCAGGACATCAGTCGAACATATACAGAAAGAGGCTAGGACACTGTCTAGTCTGTGGGTCTGCCACCCACCAAGTGAAGGACTGCCCCTCGTCGATCCACCGGAATGGAGCAACTCATTAGAAAGGTCCTCTGCCCACTCAGCAACAACAATTTGGGCAGCATCAACAGAAGACTGGGCGAGCTTTTGCCCTAACAGCAGAGGAGCAAGAGCCAGAGCAGGAACCCACTGCTGATGTCATCGCAGGTTTCATTTATGTGCATTCACATCCTACTTTAGCATTATTTGATTCGGGTGCATCACATAGTTTCATAGCAATAAAATTCATCTCTGTACACCACATAGTTACGGGCTTTAGCAAGAAGATATGTAGAGTCATGACCGATGGAGGACCCCTACCCATCACTGAGACCTGTAACTGTCCTATAACTATATCAGGCCACCAGTTCATAGCACCTTTGCTTGTGATGTCCTTACCCAACTATGATGTAGTCCTAGGGATGGACTGGTTGAGTAAGCAGCATGCGCTGATAGATTGTCACAGAGGATGTGTAGTCTTTAGCCCACCTGGAGAGCCGGAGTTAGAAATCTCTCGAACTTCGGAGGATATGGAGGGTGTTACCTACACTTCTATCACAGAAGAACCCGGACCTCCCCATCCTATCATAGCAGAATTTATGGACATCTTCCCTGATAGTCTTCCCGGGTTACGCCCAGATAGAGACATAGAGTTCACCATTGACCTAGTCTCCGGCTCTTTCCCTATTTCTAAGGGATGTTACAGAGTCAACCCGAAGGAGACCAAGGAGATGAAGGACCAGATCAATGAGTTGAAGGCCCTTGGATTTATCAGAGATGGAGCTTCACCTAGGGGAGCACCTGTCTTATTTGTGCCCAAGAAGGACGGAACAGTGCGAATGTGCATTGACTACCGGACGCTGAACAATATCACCATTGTCACGCCCCAGAACCAGAATACTGGAGAGCGGGGGAATAACTCAGCCAGCTACGTATTACGGGTAGATGAATACTGTATAATACGATCAATGCTGTCTAAAAGACAAGGGGGTACATACTACATGAAAGTCTCGCTATGGTCACTTCACATCTATCGTCTCAATCATTCAAACAAGAAGCAATAACAGAGAACATTTGAGATAAAGCAATAAGGCGTCCCAAATGCTTAGTCAAAATGTTCTTGAGATCTAGCTTTACAAAATATAGCCAGATGATATAGCAACATATACACAATTGTTATCAGCTGCAGTCTGACTTAATTACAATTATGTAAAAGTAAGTGCAAGACTATCCGACTAACATGTCGGTGCCAAGCGGTAAAATGTAAAGTAATTAACAAAACGAGCGAGGAAGTAAGGAACCCACTCGAGTCCTTCTGCGATCATTCCTCTAGTATTGACCATCTTGGAGGTAGAGGTAAGCTGAGTCCTCGGGAACCGGCTCTAAATCTGGCCATGCAAAACCAGAGAGGTTAGACCTCTAATAGCAAGTACCACAAGGAAGCACGATATAAGACATTAAACCAGTAAATAAGAGAATATAAATAATAGATCTCTGCTTGCTACTGGGATTTACGTAACATCACGACACTTCGAACCAACCTCCCAACCAAACAAGGACAAAAGTTAGTCCGTCATGTCCTGATGCTCTGATCATCTCAGTTAGGTAACAGAGTAGGTTCAGTACACAACAAATCAACTTAAACGGCCATCCAACTCCTACGGCTTACTACTGTGAGTCCCAAGTTATCCTGGAATTATGCAATAAGGATTTCTCAGTTCTTACTATGTGCAAGCAAGGCTAGTTTATCCAGTCAATCAATTGCGCCAATCATGAATTAGACGAGTCCCAGCGGGACGCCCGTCATCAATATACAATATACAATAAATAATATAACCAGATTCCGCTCCCTTTCCGTGTGGCAGATTTGCAGTATCCGTAGGAACCAGCTGACCTGTCGGGCACTTAATAGTCCCAAGAGGGCTGCCATGTAAGAACTCGAGAATCTATTCTCTCCATGCAATCATTATTTTATTTAACTTAATAGTCTCTATGTTGAGTGAAATCCCATGCCGTGGATCATGGTCATTCAGAATGAGTACTTGTGTACGGGGTACGATATGCATAACTCTACAACGATACCCGTGCGGTTAGATTGTAGGTCTGACATAGCGTAATGCAACAATCATAACTAACCACGGAATAATCATACCTTGATCATAAAGTGTACATGCTGCTGTTTGTAGAAAAATAAATAAATAAATAAATAAATAAATAAATAAATTGAAGCCTGCATGTGTCTGTATGCCAATATTCGGGATCAGCCATTCGATTGCAATAGTTCATAGTTAATATGAACGTATCTTATTCTATTTAATTCAATAAGACGACTAGGCAGTCTCTTAGTTCCATCTAGGAACGCATGATCAATTATTAATCAATGTTAATTAATGCCAAATTCGGGAAATAAAGATTTCATGCGGCTGAGAAATAAAAATCTCTTGCGGTTGGGAAATAAAGTTTCATGCGGCTGAGAAATAAAAATCTCATGCGGTTGGGAAATAAAGTTTCATGCGGCTGAGAAATAAAAATCTCATGCGGTTGGGAAATAAAATTTCATGCGGCTGAGAAATAAAAATCTCATACGGTTGGGAAATAAAGTTTCATGCGGCTGAGAAATAAAAATCTCATACGGTTGGGAAATAAAGTTTCATGCGGCTGAGAAATAAAAATCTCATGCGGTTGGGAAATAAAGTTTCATGCGGCTGAGAAATAAAAATCTCATGCGGTTGGAAAATAAAGTTTCATGCGGCTGAGAAATAAAAATCTCATGCGGTTGGGAAATAAAGTTTCATGCGGCTGAGAATTAAAAATCTCATGCGGTTGGGAAATAAAGTTTCATGCGGCTGAGAAAGTGGGGACCCATCTTCTTAGAAAACCTGAGAAGGATGGTGATGGAACCCTTGGCTTCCAAGCTCCATAAAACCTTCACCGTAAGTCCAAATTTGGACTTCCATAGGTCAAAATGGGGTAGAACGAAATTCTCTATAACATGGAACCATCAAAACTTGGAAATAACAATGTTAAATAGATCAAAACCCAAGAAATCCGAAATTACTATAAACTTAGATCTAGAAGAATTTAGCCATAGAAATTGAAAATGCCAAGCACTAAAGTGTCTTAGAATGTTGAGAGATAGACAATGGAACAACAAAATGGAGATCCATAAAGAAGCAAGTTGGCACTTGCCTATCTCTTCTAGGCTGGTGGGAGAGTTATGAGGAAGAAAAAGAGTAATGAGAAGAAGTAATGAAGAGAGAGAAAGGGTTTGGGGCTTTAAATGGGGTAGTGGTAGGTGGGGGTTTCGGTTCATGTTGAACCAACATAATTAAACCAATTCAAGACGAACCCAAAACAAAGCTAAAGCAGAGTATAAAAGCATAAAGTAAAATACAGAAATAAAATACAGAAAAATAATTAGCAGGAAATTAAAGGAATTTAAATACAGAACAGTACATGATAAATATTAACTGAATACATTCCAGCAGTACATGTATTTAGAATACGCATTGTGGGAACGGGAAGTGACATCTCTACCCTCCTTAGAAAAATTCTATCCTCGGAATTTCAGATCCAAGCATGATAGAAACATCGGAGCTAAACTAGTCTATAAGAATTTGAGTAAGCAATCATTCTACAATGTTAACAGTAAGTAACATATCCATGTTGAACATTTTATGACACCAAGCAATTCTACTCATAAGGTAACAAGCATGAGGAGTTAAGACAATCAAGGTATACAGAAAGAGATATACCTTGTGAGTCAAACAGGTGCGGATACCGTGATCGGATATCATCCTCACGTTCCCACGTTGACTCTCCTAAAGAGTGATGACCCCAAGCAACCCAGAAAAGGATAATTGTTTGCTTCTTGAGTATCTTCTCTTTTCTGTCCAAAATAGACACAGGCTGTTCCTCGTAAGACAGGTTGGTACCAACAACCAGCTCAGAATGATCAAGGACATGGCTAGGGTCCGATACATACCTTCGTAACTGAGATACATGAAATACGTCATGCACCTCTTGTAACGAAGGTGGAAGGGATAAACGATAAGCAACATCGTCTATCCTCTCAAGGATAACAAACGGGCCCACGTATCGGGGACTCAACTTCCCGCGAATGCCAAATCTAATGACCCCACGGGTAGGTGAGATCCGCAAGAATATGTGGTCCCCAACAGAAAATTCTAACGGCCTACGATGCTGGTCTGCACAATGACGATGTCGATCTTGCGTAACTCGAAGTCGCTCTCTAATTCCTTTGACCACTTCCACTGTCTGAACAATCATCTCCGGGCCTAACATCTTTCTCTTCCCGATATCATCCCATGCTAGTGGCGACCTACACTTCTTACCATATAGTGCTTCAAATGGCGCCATCTGGATACTGGCTTGATAACTGTTGTTATATGAGAACTCGACCAAGTGTAGGTGGCTCTCCCAAGATCCTCCAAAATCTAGGGTGCAAGCTCGTAACATATCCTCTAAAGTCTGAATTATTTTTTCTGATTGCCCGTCCGTCTGTGGATGGTAAGCCGTGCTAAATCTTAACTTGGTACCCAAGCTATAATGTAAACTTTTCCAAAACTGTGATGTAAAACGGGTATCTCTGTCTGACATAATACTGACAGGGACTCCATGCTGCCTGACTATCTGTTGCATATACAACTCTGCCAACTTTTTCGTAGATTGTCCTACTCTGAAAGGAAGAAAGTGTGCCACCTTTGTAAGCCGATCTACTATCACCCAAATAGCATTTTTACCACTTGGTGATCTCGGTAAACCGGTCACAAAGTCTATTGTGATGTGTTCCCACTTCCATTTCGGGATAGAAAGCGGTTGCAATAACCCAGCTGGCCTCTGCTGCTCTGCCTTCACTTGCTGACATACCAAGCAACGGAAAACAAATCTAGCTATCTCCCTCTTCATCCCGTTCCACCAGAAGTGCTGCTTGATATCTTGGTACATCTTGGTCCCTCCAGGGTGTACAGAATAATAGGAACTGTGAGCTTCTGCCATAACCTCCTGTCTGATATCTCCACCAGACGCACATAGACGTGACCCAAACCTAAGTGTACCTTTTCATGAATTCTCATCTCCTTCCTGAGTCCTGACTCACATTCTGTCCTAAGCTTCTAAATCCTTGGGTCTTGTGCCTGAGCTGCCTTGATCCCGTCTACCAAGTCGGATTGAACTTGTAGACTCGCCAAAACTCCTACATCACTAGGAAGTATAACCTCGATGCCCATCTCCTGAAGGTCTTCTAAGATATGCCTCTGTGTTGTTAACATAAATACATCGCCTCTCCTGCTGAGAGCATCTGCTACCACATTAGCCTTGCCTGGATGATACTGAAGCTCCACGTCGTTATCCTTGATCAACTCCAACCATCTTCTCTGCCTCATGTTCAGTTCCTTCTGGGTAAAGATGTACTTCAGACTTTTATGGTCTGTGTACATGTCTACTCGGTCACCATATAAGTAATACCTCCATATCTTCAAAGCAAATACTACTGCTGCCAACTCCAAGTCATGAGTCAGATAATTCTTCTCGTGGTCTCGGAGCTGCCTAGATGCATATGCTATCACCTTCCCATGCTGCATGAGGACACATCCAAGTCCTTTACCTGACGCATAACAAAAAATGGTAAAACCTGAAAGCCTTGCAAAATCTGATACAAACTTTCTGTAATATCCTGCCAATCCTAAGAAACTCCGCACATCAGCTACGGTCCTGGGTACTCTCTACTGCTTCTACCTTCTTGGGATCCACTGCTACTCTAACTCCTAATACGATGTGACCCAAAAATGAAATGTGGTCCGACCAAAACTCACATTTGCTGAGCTTGGCATACAACTGGTTCTCTCTCAGAACCTGTAATACCTTCCGGAGGTGATCTTCATGCTCCTCTTCACTAGTTGAATATACAAGAATGTCGTCGAGAAACACAACGATAAATTGATCCAAGTACGGCATAAAGATGCGATTTATTAAATCCATAAAGATTGCTGGAGCATTGGTCAAACCAAACGATATTACTAAGAATTCATAATGCCTATACTTTGACCTGAATGCTGTCTTAGGAATGTCCTCCTTCCGAACCCTCACTTGATGATACCCTGAACGAAGATCTATCTTGGAGAAAACTCTAGCTTTGCTCAACTGATCAAATAAGTCGTCGATCCTGGGTAGTGGGTACTTGTTCTTCACTGTTGCCGCGTTAAGCTTCCTGTAATCGATGCACAATCTGGATGACCCATCCTTTTTCCCCACAAGTACCACTGGTGCTGCCTATGGTGACACTCTAGCTTGGATGAACTTCTTCTCCTTCAGTTCCTCTATGTGCTGATATACCTTGGCCTGCTCGGAATCTGCCATTCTATAAACTCGATCTGATATCGATTTAGTTCCAGGTGCCAATTCTATACTGAACTCAATATCTCTAATCGGGTGGTAGACCTGGAAGTTCTTCAGGAAATACGTCTAGAAACTCTTCAACTACCTTCGAAACTTGAACTTCTTCCATTGCCGTCACTACTCCCTGCTCTTGTTGAGTTGCTACTGATCTGACTAAGGTAAACCGCTTTATGCCTGGGATGTCAAAAGATACACTCCTTCTACGACAATCTATTGTCTCATGACTGTCTTTCAGCCAGTCCATGCCTAAGATAACGTCGAAATTTCTAACTGGAAATTCTATCAACCTGGCGGGTAAGGAATGCCCGCAAACTATAACGCTACATGCTAGAATAACTCTACTAACTCCTACGAGCCCATTACCAGTGAGTATATTTAACATTTCTGGCAATGCCTCGAATTTCATTCCTAGCCGTGTTGTAAATTATACAGATATAAATGAGTGTGATGCTTCCGAATCAAACAATGCTACCGCGGGATATGAGGCGACGAGAATGTTACCTTCCACAACATCTCCCGATGCTAATGCCTCCTCCAAGGACAGAGTGAATGCCTGTCCTCGACCTTCTTGCTGGTTCCCATGCTGCGGCCTAGCCTGGTACTGCTGCTGGCCCCTTCCCTGATGATGCTGGGGTGGTCTATGCTGGTGTTGCTGCATCGGCGGTCCCTGCTGTCGAAACATCTGAGCCGGCGGTATCAGCGGACGCTGGACCAATGGTCTCACTGCCACCGCTGGTCCTCGATACTGTCCTGTCCCTGGTGCTGGCAGAGCAGGAAACTGCTGCACTGGTCCTCCTGACCTCGAATTTATGGGACATGTGGTAACCTGATGATCTAGATTTCCACATATCAAACGCAGTCCGTTCAATGCCCGACACACATCTTTAGTGTGCCCTATCTTTCCACAATAAGTGCAGCCCGCTGGGGGTTGCTGGTTCTTCCTCTGTTGCTGTTGCTATTGCCTGGGTGGTGCTGGCCCTCGTATTGTTACATCGTAAATGTGAATGCCAGGGGACGGTACTGTTGTTCGGGGCGCTGCTTCCCTCCTCCTTCAATCTGACTTTGTGATCTCTTCTGACCTCCAGTCCTTGTCGTGATCCTCTGAGTGGTGATCTCATGCCTCCGAGTGGCCGTCAATATCTTATCGAAAGTCTGATAATTGTGCCCCTCTATCAACTGCAAGAGTTCAAGATGAAACCCTTGCTGAAACCTCATAGCCCTCTGGCTCTCTGTGGCTACCATCTCCGGGGCGAACCTACTCAATCTGCAGAACTCCGCTGCATAAGCATCTACCGTCTTGCCGGCCTGCCTGAGGTTGATAAACTTCTGTTGTAGCTCAAACTGCGCCACAACTCCATAACACTTCATCTTGAATCTTGCAGTGAAATCGTCCCAAGCCACAGGACGTCTGATGCCTACCTCCTCTGATTCCCACCAATCACGTGCGAGATCCTGAAGTAACAACTTCACCTGATCTACACGTTCTTCTGCCGGCACCTTAGCGGCTGATAAAATTGCCTCAATATCCTTAAGCCATGCATCTTCTGAGATGGCGTCTTCCGTGCCCTCGAAACGGCGGGGGTTGTACTTACAAAACCTGGCTGACGTTCCTGAATCTTTCCTTGCCCCTCTTTCCAATGCCGTCTGTAACCCTTGGTTGAGTAGTACATTCTGCTATTGTAACTGAGCGTGCATGTGCTGCTGGGCTAACATCTGATGTTGCTGAGTAGCCATCATCCCTCTCATGATCTCCAGAAGGGCTGGTGTATCCACTTCCACTGGGGTAGGTGGAACTATGGGTGGTGTAGGAACCTCCGGATACTGCGGTCCAGCTGCTGGTTCCACTATCACTTCTTCTTAGATAGTCTCTTGAGGTAGTATTGGCCCTTGTTGCTGACTGACCTGGTCATGTTGCCCATGTTGCCCTTGTTGTTGTTGTCCAGTCCTGACAGGTACGGACGAGGTGCCCCTAAGAAAAGGGACAAGAGAACAATCAAACGACCGGACATGAAGGATTAATGAAGCCAAAGGATATGAGAAGGTCAAGCTAGGATTGAGAACAACGAATCATGAGATCAAGGGGGAACATGTGTGATTGAGACATCCTATAAATCAAAACACCCCATGAGTCTGAAATCAGACCTGCATGGGCCACCACTAAAACCTTGTCACACCCCAGAACCAGAATACTGGAGAACGGGGGAATGACTCAGCCAGCTACGTATTACGGGTAGATGAATACCGTATAATACGATCAATGCTGTCTAAAAGACAAGGGGGTACATACTACATGAAAGTCTCGCTATGGTCACTTCACATCTATCGTCTCAATCATTCAAACAAGAAGCAATAACAGAGAACATTTAAGATAAAGCAATAAGGCGTCCCAAATGCTTAGTCAAAATGTTCTTGAGATCTGGCTTTACAAAATATAGCCAGATGATATAGCAACATATACACAATTGTTATCAGCTGCAGTCTGACTTAATTACAATTATGTAAAAGTAAGTACAAGACTATCCGACTAACATGTCGGTGCCAAGCGGCAAAATATAAAGTAATTAACAAAACGAGCGGGGAAGTAAGGAACCCACTCGAGTCCTCCTACGATCATTCCTCTAGTATTGACCATCTTGGAGGTAGATGTAAGTTGAGTCCTCGAGAACCGGCTCTAAATCTGGCCATACAAAACCAGAGAGGTTAGACCTCTAATAGCAAGTACCGCAAGGAAGCACGATATAAGGCATTAAACCAGAAAATAAGAGAATATAAAAAATAGATCTCTGCTTGCTACTGGGATTCATGTAACATCACGACACTTCGAACCAACCTTCCAACCAAACAAGGACAGAAGTTGGCCCGTCATGTCCTGATGCTCTGATCATCTCAGTTAGGTAACAGAGTAGGTTCAGTACACAAATAAATCAACTTAAACGGCCATCCAACTCCTACGGCTTACTACTGTGAGTCCCAAGTTATCCTGGAATTATGCAATAAGGATTTCTCAGTTCTTACTATGTACAAGCAAGGCTAGTTTACCAGTCAATCAATTGTGCCAATCATGAATTAGACGAGTCCCAGCGGGACGCCCGTCATCAATATACAATATACAATAAATAATATAACCAGATTCCGCTCCCTGCCCGTGTGGCAGATTTGAAGTATCCGTAGGAACCAGCCGACCTGTCGGGCACTTAATAGTCCCAAGAGGGCTGCCATGTAAGAACTCGGGAATCCATTCTCTCCATGCAATTATTATTTTATTTAACTTAATAGTCTCTATGTTGAGTGAAATCCCATGCCGTGGATCATGGTCATTCAGAATGAGTACTTGTGTAGGGGGTATGCTATGCACAACTCTACAACGATACCCGTGCGGTTAGGTTGTAGGTATGACATAGCGTAATACAACAATCAAAACTAACTACGGAATAATCATGCATTGACCATAAAGTGCACATGCTGCTGTTTGTAGAAAAATAAATAAATAAATAAATAAATAAATTGAAGCCTGTATGTGTCTGTATGCCAATATTCGGGATCAGCCAGTCGATTGCAATAGTTCATAGTTAATATGAACGTATCTTATTCCATTTAATTCAATAAGACGACTAGCCAGTCTCTTAGTTCCATCTAGGAACACATGATCAATTATTAATCAAGATAACAATCAACGTTAATTAATGCCAAATTCGGGAAATAAAGATTTCATGCGGCTGAGAAATAAAAATCTCATGCGGTTGGGAAATAAAGTTTCATGCGGTTGGGAAATAAAATTTCATGCGGCTGAGAAATAAAAATCTCATGCGGTTGGGAAATAAAGTTTCATGCGGCTGAGAAATAAAAATCTCATGCGGTTGGGAAATAAAGTTTCACGCGGTTGAGAAATAAAAATCTCATGCGGTTGGGAAATAAAGTTTCATGCGGCTGAGAAATAAAAATCTCATGCGGTTGGGAAATAAAGTTTCACGCGGCTGAGAAATAAAAATCTCATGCGGTTGGGAAATAAAGTTTCATGCGGCTGAGAAATAAAAATCTCATGCGGTTGGAAAATAAAGTTTCATGCGGCTGAGAAATAAAAATCTCATGCAGTTGGAAAATAAAGTTCCATGCGGCTGAGAAATAAAAATCTCATGCGGTTGGGAAATAAAGTTCCATGCGGCTGAGAAATAAAAATCTCATGCGGTTGGGAAATAAAGTTCCATGCGGCTGAGAAATAAAAATCTCATGCGGTTGGGAAATAAAGTTTCATGCGGCTGAGAAAGTGGGGACCCATCTTCTCAGAAAACCTGAGAAGGATGGTCATGGAACCCTTGGCTTCCAAGCTCCATAAAACCTTCACCGTAAGTCCAAATTTGGACTTCCATAGGTCAAAATGGGGTAGAACGAAATTTTCTATAACATGGAACCATCAAAACATGGAAATAATAATGTTAAATAGATCAAAACCCAAGAAATCCAAAATTACTGTAAACTTAGATCTAGAAGAATTTAGCCATAGAAATTGAAAATGCCAAGCACTAAAGTGTCTTAGAATGTTGAAAGATAGATAATGGAACAACAAAATGGAGATCCATCAAGAAGAAAGTTGGCACTTGCCTATCTCTTCTAGGTTGGTGGGAGAGTTATGAGGAAGAAGAAGAGTAATAAGAAGAAGTAATAAAAAGAGAGAAAGGGTTTGGGGCTTTAAATGGGGTGGTGGCAGGTGGAGGTTTGGGTTCATATTGAACCAACATAATTAAACCAATTCAAGCCGAACCCAAAACAAAGCTAAAGCAGAGCATAAAAGCATAAAGTAAAATACAGAAATAAAATAAAGAAAAATAATTAGCAGAAAATTAAAGGAATTTAAATATAGAACAATACATGACAAATATTAAATGAATATATTCTAGCAGTACATGTATTTAGAATAGGCATTCTGGGAATGGGAAGTGACAACCATCAAGAATAAGTACCCTCTGTCCCGGATCGATGACCTGTTTGATCAATTGAGTGGAGCTAAGGTATTTTTGAAGATTGACCTAAGATCTGGCTACCATCAGATCAAGGTCAGGAAGGAGGACATTCCCAAGACGGCATTTAACACCAAGTATGGGCAGTTTGAATTCTTGGTCATGCTGTTTGGACTGACGAATGCTCCTGCTGTATTCATTAACCTTATAAACAAGGTTTTCCATGAATACCTAGATCAGTTTGTCGTTGTCTTCATCGATGATATTCTGATCTACTCGAAGACTGAAGAAGAGCATAAAGAGCACCTCAGGAAAGTTCTGGGAACTTTGAGGAAGGAGAAGCTATATGGTAAGCTATACAAATGTGAATTCTTTCTAGACAAAGTGGATTTTCTTGGCCATGTTGTCACAGGAGAAGGAATTTTGGTAGATCCGGAGAAGATAGCTGCTGTTGAGAAGTGGTCTACCCCAAGCTCAGTTGCTGAAATCAGAAGTTTCTTAGGCTTGGCTGGCTACTACCGAAAGTTTGTGAAGGATTTTGCCAGGATTGCTGAACCAATGACGAAGCTCACTCGGAAGAATGAAGAGTTCATCTGGAAGGAAGCTTGTCAGGCATCGTTTGAGGAACTAAAGAAGAGACTTACAACAGCACCGATACTTGCGCTACCCGCAGGTATCGAAGGTTTCTCAATATATAGTGATACCTCTGGAAAAGGACTCGATTGCGTTCTTCAACAACATGGGAAAGTGATTGCTTACGCATCTAGACAATTACGGACTCATGAGAAAAACTATCCCACACATAATCTGGAGCTTGCTGCAGTCATCTTTGCTTTGAAGTTATGGAAGCATTATCTCTATGGAGAGAGTGTGGAAATATTTACAGACCATAAAAGTCTAAAATATGTTTTCACTCAAAAGGAGTTGAACATGAGACAAAGAAGATGGCTGGAGCTGTTGAAAGATTTTGATATCGACCTGCAGTACCATCCGGGAAAGGCTAATGTGGTTGCAGATGTATTTAGTCGATATCCAGTGGCGATGTTCTTAACTAAGGAGCGGCACTTGTTGGAGGACATAGAGAAGCTTGGTCTGGAGATTGTACTGCCTGAGAAAAAGATGAAGGAACTGGGGCGAGAAGCTATTGTACCTGGAGCTGACACAACCATGATGCAGTTACAAGTGCGTTCAAGTCTGATGGACAAAATCAAGGAGACACAATTCCAAGACGAGACGCTTTGCAAACTCAGAGATCAAGTGCTGGCAGGAACACTTGAAGGATTCTCTATCGCCAGTGACGGAGCAGTGAAGAATGGTACGAGGCTGTGTGTACCATCTGGCGAACTGAGGAATGAGCTAATACAAGAAATGCACCAGTCGTAGTATTCCATACATCCTGGAGCCAACAAGATATATCGGGATATACGTACCATTGTTTGGTGGTATGGAATGAAGAAGGATGTATCCAGATTTGTGGCTAGATGCTTGATTTGTCAACAAGTGAAGGCTAGCAGACAGAGACCTGCAGGACTTCTACAGCCATTGGATATTCCGGAGTGGAAGTGGAAGCATATAACGATAGACTTTGTGTCGGGATTGCCTCGATCCCAAGGAGGAAAGGACGCCATTTGGGTTATTGTGGACCGACTGACGAAGTCATCCCACTTTATCCCCTTCAAAGTTGGTTTATCCACCGAGAAGTTGGCGGTACTGTACATACGGCACATCTACCGGATTCATGGAGTTTCTGAAAATATTATATCCGACAGAGACACTAGATTTACCTCTCACTTTTGGAAGAGTTTGCATGACAACTTGGGAACACAATTGAAGTTCAGCACTGCCTATCATCCCCAAACTGACGGACAGTCAGAGAGGACCATCCAGACGCTAGAAGATATGCTGAGATCTTGCATCTTAGAATTTGGAGGGTCTTGGGAAGACCACTTGCACTTGGTAGAATTCTCCTACAACAACAGTTACCAAGCCAACATCGGTATGACACCGTTCGAGGCACTCTATGGACGTCGTTGCCGTACTCCACTTGCATGGGATAACGTAGGAGAAAGAGTACTGCTGGGACCAGAGATGGTGACTAACACAGCAGAGAAGGTGAAGGTAATCAGAGACAAACTCAGGATCGCCCAAGACAGACAGAAGCATTGGACAGATAGCAGTCGTCGACCACTAGAATTTGAAGAAGGAGATAGTGTCTTTGTGAAGATTTCTTCTACCAAAGAAACTATCAGATTTGGCAGAGCAGGAAAGCTGAGCTCCAGGTACATCGGCCCATTCGAAGTTTTGAGCCGAATTGGAGAAGTAGCGTTCCGATTAGCTCTACCAGCTAATCTTGAAGGTGTACACAACGTCTTCCATGTTTTACAGCTCAGACGCTACATCCCAGATCCGAGCCACATTCTGGACCATTCAGAGCTGGAGATTGGACCGAGCCTAACAGTGGCAGAGAAGCCAGTGTCAATTTTGGACAGAGGCAAGAAGAGGACCAGGACTTCGGTGACTTCCATAGTCAGAGTTATGTGGAGACACAATTCCCCAGGCGAGTCTACCTAGAAACGATAAGATGAGATGCGGGAGCAGTACTCGTATCTATTTGAGACCTGAGGTAATTCCTAACCATATCCTTTAAATTTCGAGGACGAAATTTCTTAAGGAGGGAAGGTTGTGAAACCCGTATTTTCTAATTAATTAATATTGTGTTTATTATTTATTTTAGTTAGATTAAAAATTATTATTTTTCAAAGAAAATATATAAATTCTTGGACTTTTAATTGTCTGGCCAGACCCGAACCCAACCCCAAGTTCAAATTTTCTTTTTAAATATTTTTAGGAGTTATACATTTGGAGTTACAATTTTCTATATAAAGAAATTGAATTTATGATAAAGAGTTATTTAAGAAAAACTTTTATCTATAATTAACTATGCCTCTCTCTATCTCTAATTTCTTTCGGTTAGAAACCGAAGTAGCCGAGCTCTCCCCCTTTCCGAACGGAAGCTCGATTCTTTCCTTCCTCTTCCGATCAACCGCCGCCTCTTCGTCTTTCCTTCCCGTAACCCCTCTCCTCCACTACTATAAAACCCTCTCCATCCCCTCCATTCACCATCACTACCATCTCTAAACTCCCAAACCTTTCCCTTAATTTTTGTGCCCTAGATCCGGCGACCCGACATTCCCTTGTCTGTTGCTGTCCACCACAGCCCGCAGCCGCCCCAGGCCGCGCCCCTGCCCGGCGCCACCCTCCCGAGGCCGACGCCCCACCGGCGACCAGCCCCGGCCGACGCTTCCCCCGCGGTCGTGCGCGCCAGCCCGACCCGGGCGGCCCCTGTCCCCGCCACTGCCGTCCGTGCCCGGTCCAGCACCTCCCCGTGCCCTGACTTGCTGTCCTGTGCTTCACGTTCCACGTTCTACTATTCGGCTCCCTCGCGGACTACGTTTCCGTCCCCAAGTTATCTCGCGGCTCACCGACAAACGGATATTGGGTAATTCCTGTTAATCAGAGTAGTTCGTCCATCCTATGTCGAGTCTGTGATGATTTCGGTCCCCGATCCCGCAACGGGAATCGGTTAGAAATGTGATGTTGGCTTCTCGGGAATTTTCGAGTTAGTTTCGGATTAGCTCTGTGATTTTTCTCGGTTTAAATCTGTAGCTTTGTTTTAGTTTTGGTTCTGAGAATTTATGAGAATGTTGGTTCTGTAATTTTTGAGTTTTCGAGTAATTTTGGTTTTCCGAATATCTTTCAGAAACGTGTTGTGGTTATATATTTTCCAGGTTCGATAATATTTTTGGGTTTAATTGGTGGAATGAATTCATGGGTTATTTCTCTGATTTGGGATATTATATATTTGTGTATTGTTGGCAGAAATTCCCAGTTTTGGGTTATCCCAAATATAGAGGATGTGCTGCCCAAATTTTTATAAAAATTATACAAATGGATTTTAAATTGATTTTTGAAAATATTTATAAATTAGATTTTTGGGCGACGACCGTACTGGTCCATGGGCCCTAGCTAAATGCAAACGAAACCGGTGTTTCCGGACGTTGAGGCATTAGCTATTTTGACGATTGGACCAAAGTCTGAGACTCGAAATTAATTTAAATTAATTTAATTACTAGTTTTATTTTGTGATTAATTTGTAGGATAATTTTTAGAGACTAACAAATTTTTTCTTCTTATTTAAATTCATGTAAAATGGTCTGTAAGGGCATAAGCCCATTTATTTCTGTTGTGTGCAATTTGTAATAGTTTAATATTCTTTTATTTTGTTTTCTGGCTAATGTTCTGTCGTGAATGTGTAATAAAATATAATAAATTATTTATTTTACAAAAAGAAAATAATAATGTTTCTTCACATTACAATTTCAAGTTTGTAATATTTAATTCATGCTTTTCCCATTTAAAGGAAGAAAAAAATGTAGTTTTATTATATAATTATAAAGATAACCATTTTCACCAATAAACCGATAAAGTACAAAGTTTTCCCGAAATTAAATATAAAGTAATTTTTCCTTCATAATTATGTAACGCACCAGAAAATCGAGTTTTTGCTTGTGATAGAATAATAAAGATTAAAAATCGACTAGGACAAATTTAGAGATTGTAACTAGCACATATAGCATGGAAACTTTGGAAATCTAAGACAGACTTCTCGATTGTAGGATTTCAAGGACAAGTTTGATTCCAATCTCGGAGACATTTCCCAATCCAGTCAAACCAAGGCAAGTACATTTTGTGTTAGTTTACAATTATTTAGTAATCGTTTTATTGTAAATTTAAACCACGATGTAACACGGAACTCTCTCTGAGAGCATTGACTGATTGACTGTTGGGTACTGGGGGAGTAGTGTAATGAGTATGACCACATCCAAAGTAGTATAATGACTGTGTTAGCTTATCCCTCATACACACGGGGATAAGCCATATCGTATCAATAGGATACAATTGTACAACCTAATCCGGTCATATTCATTGTCCATTCACATCACAATATTTTAACTGATAGAAAACTATTTATTTTAAATTGTTTAAAAGTGCATAACTCTATTATTATTTCAATTGTTGGATTATCATGGAGTGTACTTTGCTCCTTTCCTGACTAGATTCCCCATAGGTACTATGGACGATACTGAGCTATTGATAAGTAGCTACCATGACCCTGAGCTGTACCCGGCTGTTCTACCAGAGGATGATGATGAGGAGACTACTAATTAGATTTATTTCCAGTTTATGATTATGTGGAAAACAAATATTTTATTTCAGATGTGTTTTGTATTTAAAAACTTTGTGTGGGATAAGTCTTTAATTATCAAAGTATTAAAAGTTGTGGTAATTAGACTGTGTTGTTGATTACCTGCATGAGTGATACAACTTACTGTCGCCGTCTCAACAACGGTGCAGGTTGGGCATGATCCGATTCGACCCAAGAAATTAGGACCGGGTCGTGACAGGCACTGCTTCTGTGGCTCAGTTTCGCTTGGCCGCATGGGGTCTCCAGGAGCACTGCTTCTGTGACTTAGTTTCAATTGGCCGCATGGGGTCTCCAGGAGCACTGCTTCTGCAGCTTAGTTTTGCTTGGCCGCATGGAGTGATGATCCGCATAAACTCCATCTTTTCCATGCTTCTACAAGACCCCCTACAAAGTTTTCAAATTACAAATTTGGAATACTTTGAATAAGAAGCATGTAGAAGAAACGTCAAGCCACAGGGAAGTTTCAAGCCGTTAGAAAGTTTTAAGCCGCATAAAGATTTTTTCCAGGCTGTCCAGCTGTCAATAACTGCATTTTAATGCTCTGATTCAGTTTTGGATTTGGTGCTGTCTTTTCGGTTACTGTGACGGTTATAAAGGATAGAATCTCGAGGGTCACCATTATCTCTTAGTGGGCATGATAACCGAAGCGGCGCCTATCCGTTTACGCTTCTTGGTGGCCTATAAATATGTAGGCCGTACGGCAGCAAGAGAACTATTGCTTTCTATTTGTGTCTTCTTTTCTTCCAATATTTTTTTTGCTCCCGATCAGCTATGGCCCGCGAAGCCCCCAAGTCGACCGGTGCAGCTAACAAAAGAAAGGGGCTTGCCTCTCCGTCGATAGCTGTGGACTCATTCTCTGCTCATCTTGACGTACAGCCTCCTATCCACGGTAAGGATAGTGGAAGAACGAATGCTTTGAACCCAGATGGCTATGTTGTATGCTTTATGTGCGGGTTTGACCATATTTTGCGGCTGTGCCATGGCTTCAATGCCTTTAGTGCACAGTTAGCCTTCATGGGGAATTTGTCGCATATACTCTGTGTGACTGGGCCGCATGGACCGAGCCGCATAAGTATCAGAGTACATGCGTCTTGTACCCTATCTGTATCTGGGCCTCATAGATTCCACACGATCGAGCCGTATGAGCTCTCCCCTGATCTGGGCCGCGTGTGTTCTATTGTGGCTGGGCCGCATGAACTAAGAGTGAAAACCCATTCACTTTGTTTTTTTCTGACTGCTAACCTCTTCCCTTTTTTATATTCCATAGGGATCTGGTTAGCAAATTTTCCCAGGACCGGTATCGGCGATTTTGGATATGGTGAAGATGCAATATTCGACACACACATCAGACAGCTCAGAACTCTCCATGCTTCAGAAGGGTTTTCCTCAGATGGTAGAAAGAACCTTTATACATTGGAGAGTCTGATGGTGGTTGGGCGTCGTCGTGAAAGTTCTGTTTTCACGGCTCTCCAAGTAGGCAAAAGCAATACTAGGGATGTTATTTTGAAGGTATGGCCTTTTGAAGGAACGGGCCTAGGACGTCCGCAATACGGAGGAGAGAAAGTTAGCATTTGTAGATGCTTTTTTAGCATGCTATATTTGCCCTCCTCCGTATGGCTTCTCGAAGTTTCAACAGCCTTGTTTGCTTCTCAGTAGTAAAATATGACTCTTTCGAGGGCTACGAAACTGCTTTTTGACGAAGGCGTAGTGCTGCCAAACTATGTGTTGTTGATGAGTAGTGGATTTCCCTTTTTTCTTTTTGTTGCTGGAGATGTAGTCCTATGAATGTAATTGATTTTGAATAAAAGAATACATTCACTTCATTCTTTGTTTGTGGTATCTGTGGTGCTTGTACTAGAGGGCCTAATACAGCATTTGCGATTGATAAAGGACATCCCACTGTGGGACTTTTTGTGGACCTATTGCCCTTTTGTGCATCTGGAGATGCGAGCAATAGATTTGAATAATATTTTGTGGACCTATTACCCTTTTGTGCACCGGTAGTGCGAGTTATAGATTAGGATAACTTCTGTGGACCTATTACCCTTTTGCGCACTGATGGTGCGGGTAATATATTTGAAACAAAACCTAACATAGGTAATATGGACGTGATAGGTTCTGTGGTCTTAGCACCGTAATTTTATCCCGTTTGGTACTGGTGTTAAATTAGGAGACTATCGGTATCAAAGGTAATATGGATGCGACACACGATAATAATGAATAATTTTTTTGGTGGACCTATTACTCTTCTGCACACTGGTGATACGAGTAATAGATTTGAAACAAAATCTAACAGAGGTAATATGGACGTGATAGGTTCTGTGGTCTCAACACCGTGATTTTATCCTGGGTCGAGTTCAGGTGTTAAGTCAAGAGACTATCGGTATCAAAGATAATATGGACATAACACACGATAATCAGGACCAGGAAGTTTGCTCAGAGATGGCAATAAGCCTGGTAAACTCCGACGGGGTGAAGCATCAGGGTGGAAGTTCAGAGGTATTTAAGTATACATGACTTGTCAGCCTGGGGGATGCAATGTGAACCCACTCGAAGCTAATAAAGTATAAGTTCAGAGGTACTCGATGTATATAACTCGACAGTCTGGGAGATTTTGGTGGTTTGAGAAAGTACCAACATGTCCTTAGACATAGTATTTCTTCAGAAACTTGTCGTTTATGGGCATCATGAGCAAGTCTCCATTCTATTTTACGAGCCGGTTTGTGCCGTTGGAGAGTACGGTCTCGATGATGAATGGACCCTCCCATTTGGGATGGAATTTGTCAACGGTTTTGTGAGTCATGACCATCGATCTACGAACGGCCAAGACGAGATCGCCTACTTGGAATGTCCTCTGCTTGACTTTCTTATTGAAGGTCCGAGAGATGCGTGCTTGATAGAGCTCGATGCTTTGTTGATCATGCAAACGCTTCTCATTTAAGGCTTCCAATTCTTGTAGCCGTCGGCGGTAGTTATCGTCCGACGTCAATCGGTAAGTAAGGACCATGCGAAGCGATGGGATCTGGGTCTCCAACGGAAGAACTGCCTCTCTCCCGTACACCAGAGAGAACGATGTATTTCCTCTAGCCGTCCGAATTGTAGTGCGGTACGCCCATAAGTATTCGCCCAGATTTTCGTTCCAGTCGTGCTTGTTTGAAGACACGAACTTTTTGAGAAGCTTGATTATGGTCTTGTTAAAAGTTTCAGCCAGACCATTAGCCGATGGGTTGTATATCGTTGAAGCCACATTCTAAATCCAATTTTTATCACAGAATTGATAGAAAGCATGGCTTGCGAACTGCGAACCATTATCGTGAATGATCCTCCGGGGCAGTCCAAAACGGTAGATGACGTGATGTTGTATGAAATTGATCACATTTGATGTCTTTACCTCTGCCAGCGGAACAGCTTTCGCCTACTTAGAGAAGTAGTCGGTGATTGCGAGTATAAACCGATGTCCCCTAGACGACGGGGTGATTGGGCCAATGATGTCCATTTCCCATACTTGAAATGGCCAAGAGGCCACTTTTGGGTGGAAGAATTCAGATGGCAGATGTATAAAGTCTGCGTGGATCTGACAAGCCTTATACTTCTTTGCATAATTGACTGCGTCTGCTACCATCGTAGGCCAGTAATAGCCCATCCGACGAAGACGGTCCTGCAACTTCGGGCCAGGTTGGTGAGCCTCGCAAACGCCATCGTGAGCCTCGTATAGGGCTTCTTTGGCTTCTGTATTTGACAGACATCTTAACAGTAGTCCGTCGTAAGATCATCGATATAACATTTTTATTTCTGTGTCATAAAAAAATATGAGAGGACGCCTTCTGATTGAAGTCGTTTCTTTCACATTCTTAGGCAGGATTCCGTAGACCGCAAAGTCGATGAACGGGAGTCTCCAGTCTTGTACGTCATTGGTTATTTGGGCAGAGTAACTCGTACCTAGTTGAACGTTGTTTTGGGATAGACCATCTCATAGCCTATCACGTCGACTAGATAATGAGCATGATTTGGAACCGCCAAAGAAGCAGCGAGACCTGCTAGGGCGTCGGCTTCAATATTTTGGAGGCTAGGAACATATTCTATAAAGAACCCCTTATAATAATGGCAATTGCTGTCTGATGGTAAGGAATCAGGTCCGCGTTGCGAACGTCGTATGAGCCTCGGATTTGATTAACAATAACTACGAGTCGCCGTATGATTCTAGGTATTCGACTCCCACTTCTTTTGCGAGTCAGAGCCCGATGACCAAAATATTATATTCGGCTACATTGTTTGAACAGGGTTCTGTGAGAGAGTATGACCGGTTGACCACCAATCCAGAGGAAGAAATTAATACTATCCCGACTCCAGCGACGATACCACCTTGGGGCCCCGTTCTTGAAGCACCGTCGAAGAACATTCGCCAAACGTCATCATGTGAAGTCATGTTTGAGTTAACGACTTCCTCGAGGATTTTTTCATAGATTATGGTTGTTTTTGAGCCTGGATGGGCTACTAAGAAGTCGGCCAAGGCTTGACCTTTGACAGCCTTCTGCAGAACGAAAACCATATCGTAGGGGGATAACAGTATCGTCCAGGTGGCTAGACGAGAACTGAGTGCGCCTGGCTTGGTCATGAGAACCCTAAGGGGATTAACTCATGAGACAACATGGATGGTCTGCCCTGACACATAGTATCGTATTTTCTGAATGGCGAACACCACTGTAAGGCATTCCTTCTCCACGGTGGTGTACCTATGCTCCAGCCCCACGATCATTCGACTGAGATAGTAGATGGCTTGTTCGTGCCCCGCATCATTGTTCTATGCTAGCAAGGCACCGAGGGAGTGTTCCATCGCCCGTACATAGAGCAGGAAGGGCTTTCCGGCGATCAAGGCTACCAGAACTGGCAGATTTGTCGGGTATTCCTTAATGTCATCAAAGGTGCGTTGACATTCCTCATTCCATACGAAAGAGATGTCTTTTTTCATGAAGGCTAGTCTTCGCTGAAGGCCGCGGAGTTCACGGAGGTTCCTCGGTGGACTCATCTCCAGGATTGCTTTTGTTTTGTCGGGGTCTATGTGAATACCCCGGGAAGTAATGACAAAGCCCAAGAATTTCTCGCTAGACACACCCAGGAAGGACTTGGTGGGGTTCATCTTCAGATTGTGTGCTCGCATAAGGTCGAGCACTGTCCTCAAATCGTATAAGTGATCATCCTTGGAGCGACTTTTAATGGCGATGTCGTCAACGTAACACTCCACGGTCTTGCACAAGTGATCTCTAAAAATGATACTCATAGCTCGTTAATATGTAGCATCGACGTTCTTTAGGCCGACGGGTATAACTGTGTAATAATACACGCCGATTGGTGTTCGAAATAACGTATGCTTCTCATCATCAGGAGATATTTTGATTTGGTTGTATCCTAAAAAGTCATCCATAAAGGACATACGCTCGAAGCCACACGTATTATCGATCATTATGTCGGTGATGGGAAGAGGAAATTCATCTTTAGGACATGCTGCATTCAGATTGCGGAAGTCGATGCAGATTCGGATCTTTTCATTCTTCTTGACGACTGGTATTATATTAGCTATCCAGTCTGGGTGCTGCTCCTTGCGGATGAAACCGCTAGCTATAAGCTTTTTTACTTTTGCTTCGATGGGGTTCATGATGTTTAGATGGAACCGTCGTTGCTGTTGTTTGACTTGTTTTGCTTTCGGATGAATATTGAGCTTATGAAGTATGATCTCGGGGTTTAGCCCTTGCATATCTTCATAGCTCCAAGCGAAAACATCGATATACTCTCTGACGAGTCGCAACAATGACTCCCGCTCGCCGTCCGTCAGGCTTTTACTGACGAAGATTGGCTTTGGGGAGGATTCGTAACCGAGATAAACTTGTATGACTTCGTCTTCAGTGGAAGGGTCTCGTTGTTCAAAGTGCTTATCCTATTGTGCATCCAGCTGTCGGGCCCATGGCTCTAATTCAAGAGGTTCAAGTAGATCTTCATCTTCCTCTTCAATGTCAGCGGATGCCATATTGACAGGAAATGTCTGCCTGAATATATCTCCAATGCTATCATCAGAATCGTATGTAGGCGATTCGGATGAGTGAGAATGCCACTCGCATTCTTCATCGGAGCTTTCGGGCGTTGTTGCTGGTGTAACATAATCGAGACCGTGTCTGGACTTGCTGTAATAATCCCAAGGTTTTCCGACCGGTACTGACATCTGTAGAGGCGATCGCCAGCCGTTGCCGTAATTCAGGCCTGGGGTAGCCTCCATGTCATACCCCTACTTTTGCATGAAGTAATTAGCTTGGGGACTATACAGGTGGAGCGACAATCTGCCAGCGTCGGGTTCGAGATCGAACTCTTATGGCATGAAAGGTTGAGGACCTTCTTTTCGGCCGAAGATGACCGTGTGATCCCCTTCTCTTCTGCCTTGGACTAGGAAGTAGGCACCTCTAATAGGAGTAAGTCGGTTTGAGGTATGGACGACTGTCACCTGTGTGTGCAGGTTAATGTCTAGACCGTGCCCCACATCATACATCAGATTAAGCTTATTACACTCAGGATAGTTCAACGACAGCCTCTTATTGATGAAATAAGGAATTTTGTCTACAGGGATTACATCATCAGGAGAGGGACTATCCATATTTGTAACAAGATACTTTACGGGTTCTGCCTCCTCTTCAGCTACCCCCTGCGTGATCGGAGGTTGGGACACTGTCTTGGACAACTTGACCACCAAGGGTTCTACTTGTGGCATTGGCTTGCCTGAGGGCCTCGGATCAACACTTGGTTGTCGGCTCGTCTTGGGGAGACAGATAACCATCGGCTTGACAGAGGACTTCATATCTTTCGATTGCCTTTGACTGGATTTCGGCAGTCGGATCACCATCGGCCTTACGATGGACTTTGTCTCCTGGCTGGATCTCGGAAGTCGGATGACCATCGGTTCCAACTGCGCAGCTAGGGTAGGGGAACCGGGCACCTCTTTATGCAAAGTTGCGATAAGGGGTGCGGATTTGCCCGGTTTACGGGCCTGGAGATGGATTTTCAAAGGTTCCTCTGACCCTGTTATGGCCTCCATTTTGTCAGTTATATGCTTCTTGGATTCTTCATATAGACAAGCCTCTAAAGAATAGTAAGACTCAACCCCTTTGAAGGGATCGATGTCGGCGAATTCCGTCTTCACGAAGCCGTGCTTACTGACATACTTGAAGCACCGGTGGAGTGTGGATGGCACGGTCATATAGTCATGTATCTACGGATGCCCTAAGAGGATATTGTAGGATGTATCTGCGTCTATGACGTAGCAGGTAACCTTCGTATTCAGGTCGCCGATCTGACATTTCAAGCGGATCTTTCCCAGGGGATAGCTCCTTCCCGAGTTGAAACTGCTAATAATATTTGATTAGTAATTTCTAATATATAAATATATGATTTCAATCATTATATGATTCGAGTATTTCTAAAAGTGTTTCTAAATATGTTATAAAAAGCTATAATATTTGATTAGTAATTTCTAAAAAATAATAAGTAAATATTTTAAAAAGTCTTTTTCCAAATAATAGTAATATTTTCTAAAAGAGTATTTGTTTATATTAATAAGTCCTTAATAAATGTTATATATATATATATATATATATATATATATATATATATAATTTAGTTTATTATATATAATTTAGTCTATTAAACTTTCATAGATAATCTAAATCACTACTAAAATATAGCAATTTGGCGACGGAAGATTAGCGACGGAACGTATCCGTCGGCCATAGTGACGGCCTCGCGACTACCTTGTGACGGGCTACCGTCAGAAAGCAATGGATAATTTTTTTTATTTTTTTGCGTCAAAATCAGTTGCACATCCGTCGCTCATTTGACGAAACTTTAGCGACGGATTCATGTCTGTCGCTAATATGTCGAACAATATGGCGGCAAAATCTGTAAAAAAAATGGTGCACTAAATTAGCGTCTATCTAGCGACAGACTTTTCCGTCGGTAAAAAATGGCGCGCTAAATTAGCATCTATCTAGCGACGGACTTTTCCAGAAGCGTGGAGACGTATTATCCGTCGCTCCTCCGCCGCTAATCCGTCGAGATTAGCGATGCTTTAGCGACGGATGTTGCGTATCAAAAACCCTCTGATACGCGGTTAGCGACGGTTTGGCGACGTAGTATCCGTCGCTAATTATATGAATATATTAAAGATTTAAACAGTCGAAGTTGACGGGAAGCCGTCGGCTTGCCGTCGCTAAAAGTTTTTATTTTGCCAATGGAAATCCGTCGCTAATTAGTCGCAGAGCGGCAGACTAGAGACGAGCTTGTTTTAGCGACGAGGTTCTTCCCGACGGATTTTTTCAGCCCGTATCCGTCGAAAATCCGTCGAAAATCTGTCGGTAATGTGAATTACCGACGGATTTCCGACGGATCCGGCCGTCGCTAAATCATTGTATTTGAGTAGTGAATCAAATCTATGGCTTAATCTTTACGTCCTTCTTATTTGATTCGATTAATCAATCACTAATCGTGCGTATCCAACTGTGCTTCTGATCAATTATTTCTAAATCAACGAGATTTTGGACTATCTATTTGGGACTACTATTGGATTATTGGACGATGGATCGATCTTGGACTATTATTGGACATTATGATCTTTGATGACTATGATTTGGGACGATGCTATTTTTGGGGATTTTACTATATGCTGGACTCTATATTTTGATACTTTTTGTGTCGACACGTTTATGTCGCACACGTGGACTTCAGATACAAGACAAGTAATTACAATAATTACTTTTATTTCTGATGGTTACACTATTTCATGTTTTAGATTTATGTTTCTGATTATCGACACAACTATTATACGAGATTAGTGTTTATGGATTCTATTTCATGATTATCGTTTTTTATGCTTTTGTGTTTATCTTGTTCACATTATGATTTGAATACATGATTACTAGTTGGACGTGAAATACCTTAGTATATATGTGATCAAAATCGTACTCCGTGCTACCGTATCTGATAGATACTCATACACTACATGTATGATTGATCCTGACCATGTATATCTATCAGCCCGATCACATATAGAACGTGGTATTTCAAATACACTTAGTATAGTTATGACTCATGCATTTCATATTGATTATGTCACATGCCTTGACTCCATGCCATGATTATTCCTTTACATGTTTATATACTTGTCAGATCATGATTACAGTTTATTTAATTTTGTTGTTTTACTCTACTTCATGTTATATAGTTCCTATCATGTTATGAATAGTGGATCATGATTTGTACTTGTTCTCATCCTGACTGGATAATCACATTTTTAGGCCATGACTTAGAGGACTAGTGCTCCACTTATTATGGCACACCTGAGACTGATCACTATATACCTGAGGATGTAGGAGATGTAGTTGCTGACTTACTACTGGAGGATACTTAGATTTAGATTAGCATTTACTTACTTGCATATGTACTCGATTATGAGGTTTCTTGTATTTGGCATTCTGGACTTATCTTTATATTTTATATCTACATGTTAGCACTTGTGATTGAGTTAGATTCCTGATATTGAGATTGATATTATTATTGCTGGATTGATGTTACTTGAGGACTCAACAACGTACTACCGCCGACTCTACGACATAGTCTGGACATATTTCCACGAACTTGTGCCCGAACTTTCGGGTGCGGGTCGTGACACAAGTAGAAAAAAACACTTTAATATGAATGAATATATATCGGATAGAAAAATGCACTACCAAAATAAGTAAAATTAGCGACTTCGGAAGATGACATCACTAAAATTATTGACATTAGCGACATATTTAAAAGACGACGTAATATGTCGCTGTCGGCGACATTCAGTGACCTTTGCCGATTACCCTTAGTATTAAGAAAATTAATGTTGCCAAGTAGTCGGTTAACGTTGCAGTATATTAAAATCTAGCGACGTTTACCGATACTAAACCTTATATGTTGCAGTATATTAAAATCTAGCGACATTTAGTGACAACAAATTATTGACGTCGCTGAATTTCATTATAGGGTCAACTGGTTCGACTTTTTATTTTCCCCCATTCATTTTCCCCTACTCCCAAAATTTTTGAACGATTCCCCTCCCGTCCCCTTTCGATTCCAATGACCCCCTCTCCGACCTCAGCCCCGTCCCCACCTTCGCCCCCTCGCCCTCGACTCAGCCGCCCCCTCGCCCCCGCCCTCTCAGATCGCTCTCCCAGTGCTCCCTCGCCCCACTGTTGCCCTTTCTGACCCAGTTAAATCCTAACCTATCTCTCTCAGTGCTACTGACACGACACGCACCGAAACATGCACTGACGACACATAGACAAAGACAAACTGACACAACACACATGCACACGCTGGCACGACACCTACACACACATTAAAACACAAACGAATATATTTGGTAGGACACAATGTTAGGACACAACGTTAGGACACAATGTGAATAATTTAAAGTTTTAAAATCTCAAGACACAATGTTTAGGACACAATATTTAAATTTTTAACATTCGGTTGGACATAATGTTAGGACACACACACACACATGGACGCACACACAGACACATTTATAGTTTGTGCAAATTTGAAAATCATAATCTAATGTTCAAA
This sequence comes from Iris pallida, assembly GCA_029216955.1. NCBI lineage: Eukaryota > Viridiplantae > Streptophyta > Magnoliopsida > Asparagales > Iridaceae > Iris > Iris pallida. The sequence continues at coordinate 21,408,491 of JANAVB010009400.1, forward strand.
CTAGGGCAAAGTCGCTTGGACACAATGTTAGGACACAATCGAACACATTCGGTTTGAAGAAAATTGTGATAATCGTTTATGCTTGATTTGGATTTAAGGATGTTATTAGTGATGTATATGGTTACACTCGTACCTACTTAATAAGTTTAGCATAGTTGTGATCGTACCTATGATAGTGGTTGGCGCATGAATTTACTTAATAGATACGTATGTTGGTCGAAGTCTGGTTTATATATCGTACCTACGAAAAAATAGTAGTCACCTTGCCGATTGGTTTACATAAAATAGATACGTTTGTTGGTCAAAGACTGGTTTCCTGTTGTACAAATGAGCTAATTTCTTTTGAAAATTTTATTATGAATGTGATAATATATCACATTTTCAAAATTTGTATAGTTTTTTTGGGAGAGAATATAATTCACCAGTCAACGATTTCTGTATATAACGATATGTTAAATGCAACAATGGATGATTGATGTATTTGTATTCTCTTCCAAGGAACACTGTACAAATTCAAAAAATATGATATGTTGTTATTTTTATCATGAGATTTCAGAAGATAGCATAAGCTCATTGGTATAACAGGAAAGTTTTGTCTCTTCTGTAATATTTGTATCTAAAAATGTGTATCGATCCATCTTTGCATAAATATCTAAAAATGAACAATTCATTTACCACCAAAAATATTATTTAGTCGATTGTCTTTCTAGAATATCAACTCATATGGCAATATTACTAGTTTTTTTTTGTCTCGACGATCTACGTCTCCTTTTTTGAAGAGAAAAGTTTTCCAACTTCTTTTTAAACATGTATATATTTGCTAAACTTATGCTTGTAGAGGTTTGTTTATTATTCTGAGCCGACCATTTAACGGGGCTTGAAATCTGAGTTGTCCACATGTCTACTAGGTTTAAAAAATATATCCATCTTTGCATCCATTCGAACAATATATATACTTGAAAAATTCGTATCCATCTTTGCAGAAATATCTAAAAATGGATATGAATTACTACTTGCGACATCGTTCGTGAATGTACAACCGTTATCCTGATGACACGTGCGATGTGCGAGATGAATTCATATAAGGGGTAGAGCAGTTTCTGTAATTCGTCAAGGCATTCCTCCAGTAGATGGACGACACCAAAATTAAGTGTCCATGTGTAAAATATCATCCAGAAGTGGATGTAACATTTCATTTATACTTAGAGGGGTTTCAAGTCGAACTACTATCAGTAAACCTTACACGGACAGCTTATGCCTTTGGCATCAGAGCAGGAGTCTTATGTGGAGAGCCGTATATGATGTCCACTATCATGCTGATTACGATGATGGGTGGGTGAACATAGTTTTCGACGCTACGGGACCTAGTTTCGATCTGGAAAATAATAATGCAGTTGAGGAGGCACCGAATATCGATTTTGCGAAGTTCAAAGAGTTTTTGAAGAATGCAAGGACTCCATTGTATCCTGGTTATGATGATCATTCACTGTTGGATGTGGTTACAAGACTGTTAAGCATCAAGTCCAATTTCAACATTTCTCAAGAATGATACAACCGACTGATTTTTTGTTTGTGTATTGGACTATTTTGGGTCTCTATATATTTATTCAAACTTTTAGTGATATTATTTGATGCCATGTGACATTTGTAACTTTCTTGATTGTATGTGAGTTTACATTATTATTTATATTAACTCCATGTGCTCGAGTGTTCCACCGAAGGGGTCGACGAACCCATGTAATTCAATGGAGGGTTGATCCGGCTTAGCTTCTTTATGAACTGTTATTTTATAACTGCAAGTAGATATTTTATAAACTATGATGGTACAAATTGCTTTTTTTTATTTTTCCAGTTTAGCAATGTATAGCGACGTTCTGTGACATCCTGTAAAACCCCTAAATTTCTACTACGATTTTTTTTTAAAATAAATAATTTGGTATTGATTTCGTAATTTGGATTTGTACGTCGCATACGAGTTGGCATTCGTCGTATTGTACGTCTCGTGCGAGTTTGCGTTTCGTATTTTCTCGACGATTGCGAATATCTGCGATGTACATATTTCTTAGAAAAACATTTTGATTTTATTATAAAGGAAGTTTAGTTTTTCTAATATGTATATATACGATAAATACTCAATTTGTTTAAGGTTATGAGAAAAGAGAACTTCAAAACTTCATTTATTTTGCCGTATAAAATGCTATTTTATTATACAAGTATAATTAGTAATTTAGAAAAAAAACTGGTTTTGGATAAATATTTTTTTTGTATGCGAGGGTATAAATATTTGTGTTTTCAAAATTATTTATTTTTATTATTTTAATATTTCAAAAATAATATTTAAAATTTTGTTTGATTTAATATTTATTTAATTATGATAATTTAAACTGAAAAAGATTTGATTTTAATAGATTTAAAATTTCAAAGGCAAGATTATCTATATTGGTATTAGATTATATCGAATCGAGTTTAAAATGATTTAAACGAAAGGATGGAGTTATCCACTGAAAGTTTAAACAATTTCTAGTCTTTATTCTAATTGGAGTCCTCAACCCTATATATAGGGGAGCTCCCCATTGATTTCTCCACCATCATCTCAACAAATATTTTTACAACCCAAGACATCGTGCATCGTGTCCGTGTTCCCCTTTCCCATCCACTATATTGTTTCCCAGTACAAATACAATAACTTTCGTCCTGTCCGACACACCCCGACGTCCAACCCAGCCATGTCGGACATATCCTGACATGACGCAACCTATCCCCAACACCGTCCCAATATACCCGACACAACTCGTAACCTTAATCCCTAACCCATGTCCACCTTCCGGCCAAGGCCGACTGCCTCTCTATTCTTCCCGGCCCCACCGCAGTAGCCGCCCTCCGCCACCTCCTGTGCCGTAGCAACCTCCAGTATCACCACCATCTACACATCTACTGCCACTCATCCGGACAACAACACCACCCTCGTCGCCACAGATCTGTCCATAAACGCCACCACCACCGCAACCGCCACCATCTTCCTCCTGGCCTCCAACTGCCATTACCAGCCCCTCTACTATCACCCAACAGCACCAACTCTGCCCCACACCACTGCTCCTCCGGACGACCAAATCACTAGAAAACAACACCCCGCGGCCAACCTCGACCGCATCTACAGCCGCCACCTAAAAGCCCCAAAACCCATATCACTACCAACACCAGAGAACACAAGCGAAAGGAAAAGAAATCCTAACTCACCTTGCCTCCGGCCGCCGACCCCGACGCCGCCCAAAACCGTACCGCCCCCACCGGAGACCCGCCGCACCCGTAATTTTCTTCCGAACCCAGCTCCTCCGCGACCGCTGCTGCAAGTTCCGTCGCCCCGGCCGCGTCACATGCCCGTCGTCGGCGTGCCCTAGACCGCGTGCCTGACCGCACGGTGGCCTCGTGAACCACCGACGTCCTCTCCAGCCGAGTGCCAGCCTCGGCGAGCCTACCGTCGCCGGGCCTGAGCATCTTCTCCGGTAAACCCTGTCGCTCACTCGTCGCTCTCCCTCTTCCCTTAGCTCTTGTTTCCCACCTGACTTTTTCTCTCTCTTGAGAAAATATAAGGGAACATGGATTTCGATTTGGTTTTAATTGTGTGTGTTTTCTCCATCAAAGAACAACACATGTTATGGTTTTATTTGTGTGTGTGTGGTGTTCTCTCCATCAGAGAACATCACATGTTATTATTGTAATTATTATTAATATTAATATTATTATTATTGTTAGTTTTATTTGAAACAATTGACTGATTAGTGAGTAGTATTAGCTGTTATTAATTCTAGTATACATTATTACACTTAGTATTAATATTTCTAATTATAATTATTATTGTTATCTTTTTACAAACAATATATATAACTAAAGTACTTTATATATGTTAGGTATCAACTTATTTATACTAGGTATGACTTGTTAGAGCCGTAGTATTTTCACCATGTTTTGTCCTTATTATAGTTATTATTTTATTACTACTAATAATTGTTACTAGAAATTTTATACTTTCTAAAAGTCATATCATAAGGATTTGGACTATATTAATTTAAATTGAGTTTAGCCTAACAAATATTATTTTATGGTATTATGTAAAAGTAAATTCGACCTAAAAAGATATAGTTTGGCAATGTTATAATTTTTGGTCTAAATGATGTAGTAATATTTTTGAATATTTATCGAAAAATATATTTTAAATTTTTGGAATATAGTATTTTACCTAAAATCATATTTTACAACTTGAGTACTTTTGCCTAAAAACGTTTTGAGATTTTTAGTATTTTCCTAAAACAAAATTTGACTAATAAAAATCTAGTTTTAAATTATTATTATTATTATTATTATTATTATTATTAATATTATTATTATAAATAATTTCTAAAATTTGTATACGCGTCTCTCTTCACAAATTCTCCTAGATTATCATCATTGATCCCGACTGATTGCATGTTTCTATTTCTCGTGAATTTCGAACCCTTACACAGTGACCCCGACTATTGGACAAAACAGGACTTGTCGGATCATCGCACCACACCAGGTGTCAAACCAGGCAAAAAACTTTGCCATCTTTATTACTTACATTTAGTTACATTTTAATATTCAGTTATTATATATTACTGCACTTTTATTTCCAGTTAATTATTTTCTTCTTGCATGTGGACCTAGAGTTAAGGGACTATCGTCAATTTAGTGTGTCTCATTAACTTGTCACGATTGTACACGAGTTGTGTGTGAGTTGTGAGTAACATATAGAGGTCATTTGCGTATTGGCTGATCCCTCATGCGCATGCGTTGGAAATAACTGTCAATAGATGCATGTTAGAAGACTAGTTATTAGGTATAAAATAGTGTTATGGAAGCAACATGTGTTGGTGCGTCGTGATTACGACACATGTATAGTATTATTGGGGGGAGAGGACAGCTATTAGCGTAGGGACTACATTTATTTTTACAAACATTTTGGGCCGATAGCGACTCGGTTGAGCGCTACTTACTGCCCCGGGGCCGATAGCGACTCAGATGAGCACTACTTACTGCCCATGGCCGATAGTGACTCAGATGAGCGCTACTTACTGCAACTCTTTATTTACTCTGCTGATCCTATAGCCCCTGCGTAGAACGTTGTCCTTAAAGTGCATATCACATAGATGGTTATGGACCCAGTTTTGTTGTAGTTTTATAGTTTTTACATTTGCAGTCATAATGGCATGTTCTTCCTGTATCTTGTTACATCCCTCTGAGGACCTGGTGATTTCTCAAGGTACGTTTTTGTGATTTTCGTAGGTGCTCTAGCCAAGGCCATAGTTTACAATCTACCTTCGCGATGCTAGCTCTTGGATCGCCTTTCACTTCGCTCGACTCTTCCATCATTGCTATGTATTTCTCTCTCTTTAGTTGGTAGTGGATTTGTCTCCGTCCAACGTTTATGTATAAATGACATTTAGAAGTTTATTTTATGATATATTTAATTGTGGATGAGATTAGTTTCATGGATTTCTACATTTCACAGCTTATGTATACATACGAGGGTTCCATATACTTCGTATGTATGCAGCTGGCATGCTTACGTACTTATTCCTTGTATTTTGGGACCGGGGCGTTACATATTTTTGTGGTGGCCCATGTAGGTCAAGTTTACCGTTTCGGTTACAATAATGTACCGAGCGGGCCTGTAATATAGAATTATAGTCTAGGAATCTCATCCACATCATCTTCCTTGATTTCCAAATTTCTAACTCTCGATCGACTCCCTTGATTGCATCTTGCTTGAACTCTTTCTACCGTAACCCTTACTTTCCGTACTTAATGGCGGTTAGGAAGATGACTACACTAGTATATGCTCATAGGTCAAACACATGGCTAGGAGGATTACGTTGATAATTAATTTGCATTAAGGTCTAATTGAGTGATAAGGCCAATTATTATTATTATTTTCTAAAAGTGTGATCTTAAGGATTAGTCAATTCCAAGTTGGGTAGTAGTATATTACCGCTTTCAAAGGATAGTTGGAATTTTATTTTGATATTACAAGGTGGTATACACAAGAGGATAGCTAGATCGAGAAAACAAATTGATTTGATTTTGAGTTTTGAATTATTGAGTTATAGCTATATATCTTTGGAAGGATATAAATTTGATTTGAAAAGGATCTTAAATTTTTAAATATTGAAGTATGATTTACGATTGAACAAATTTTGAGGACGATTGATAAATTTTAGTGAATGTTTTTTTAAAATTAAATTGTGTCACATGATCTATGAATTATAAAGATTATTTAGATTTCGAGTTTAAAGTCTTGATTATGGATATTTAAATTTTGGAAAAAAGAAGAAGAAGGGATTTTTGGCCTTGAAGGTTTTAGAATAGTTGTGACTTATTGGAAGTTTATATATACACACCGCGAAGGAAAAAAAATCAATTTGAGGAGCTATTTTAAATGTTCAATCTTTGTTGTATGAATTACGATTGAAAAGATTAAAAGTTTGGAAATTTTTACTAGTGTTATGATAAGGGTGACCTTGAGAATTATTAAAAGTATTTAAATTTTAAGAAGATTATGTTGACGATTTAGAATGAAATTTTGGGTAGACTATTTTGAGAATTATATAGAGAGACTTTGTGGAAGCACGGAATTATTGATTCAAACCTTGTCGTGATAGAGAACCAAGAAGCAAAGGTTACCTCAAGAAATACGAGTATTCCACATACATTGCCATATCACTCATGACCATGATAGTTGTATATACTTAAGTGTGGTTAGTCATCTACCAAACCATGTGATTATATCCACGTTCGTGCGTTAATTAGCACCTCATTAAACTCCCACTTTCTATTGTTGATTATTTGGTGTCCCCTATCGTGACTTTGATATTTGGAGCACGACACTAGACTTTTCCTTCCAACAAATAACATATGCAAGACCTAGACTAGCCCACCTTCATGTATGTATATCATGTCCCACTAAAATACGTCCCTTTGTGCTCTATTTTTATGACATGACATTCGGGTCATAAAGACTAAACTATAACTTTTACCATGGTACCGCTATACTTTTGACTACAGATGTGGACTCAACCTCGACTCAAATCTTTCGACCCAATATATGATTTTGATCTACTTAATCTCTTAAATAATTAACTTTGTGTTTATCTCGATTACTTGATCCTTATCCTTTTATTATCTTGATTTACTTAGACCCTATCATCCTTTACTTATTCATGCAAAAACTCATGACCCCTATTTATTATCCAACCCTTACCACGATCATTAAACCTAACCGCATTCCCCTTCCAGATTGTATTGCTTCACTATGAGTCGTGCAAACCTTGTTTCCTTGGATACCCTTGGTACGGAGATGAAGATTTGATCGTAACGCCCTTTGGTTAGACATGAGTTAAATGGAAAAAATCCCATAAAGGAGATTGGTGGTTTAGTTAAATGAACGATTTCGTGGTTACGAATCATAAGTTAATTGTGTTATTTGATTAAGAGGTGTGAAATTACGTTTTGGAAAGATCAAAGGATAGTATATTTGCGAGTGCCAAAAAGGTTTGAGATTAATCCAAAGTTGAAATGAATTTTATGTTTGGTGCATAAGGATCAAAATTTTCTAGAAGAGTTTGACTTTTACTTCAACTAACTGGATTGAAGATTTTGAAATTTGAATTTCGAGGAAATTAAAGCTTGAGGAAATGCGCATATTTATGTAGGAAAAAGAAGGATAGAGATTCATTGAATACCTATTTTTGAGGAGAGTATGAATGGCAAAATCTGTTTGGAGAAATATTTATGTATATATAGATATGTTGAGAGAAGTAAACTGAAATTTATTGGATTTAAAATTTTGGACTTTTCTAAATTCGATCGTTCGGATAGCGGATTCAATATATAAATATAGTTGGAATTCAAAATTTGGCGAGTAAACTTGGAGGTAAACTGGAAAAAAAAAGGAAAATAAATTTTAAAAAATGTGGATTATAAAAAAAAATTTGTGAAGAATAATAGACAAAGGGTTGAATGCAAAAAGGCATTGACGATTATATCGAGGGTTAAGACAATATCGAAACACAAATTGAATTTTGAAGATTGAATATAGAAAGACCTTGGTGATTATGTCGAGAATTATGGCGATGTCAAAAACAAGTTGGATGTTGAATATATTATAAGATCGAGGTGGAAGAGATTCTTGCCTACTTGAGTTACACATTTTGTTGATCGAATTTGATGGTTGTCATGAGATATCTTCCAAATCATACCCATGAAAAACATTTTCCTAGCTATCGTAATATTCGATTATTCAAAAATCGATTTCATTTTATGTCTTCTAGCTTGATCAAATTTCTATTGCCTCAACCCTACCTACCCTATCTATTCCTAAATTTCGAGGACAAATTTATTTTAAGTTGGGTAGGATGTAAAATCCCTAAAATTTTACTACGATTTTTTAAAAAATAAATAATTTGGTATCGATTTCGTAATTCGAATTTATACGTCGCATACGAGTTGGCATTCGTCGTATTGTACGTCTCGTGCGAGTTTGTGTTTCGTATTTTCACGACGAGTGCGAATATGTGCGAGGTACATATTTCTTAGAAAAACATTTTGATTTTATTATAAAGGAAGTTTAGTTTTTCTAATATGTATATATACGATAAATACTCAATTTGTTTAAGGTTATGAGCAAAGAGAATTTCAAAACTTCATTTATTTTGCCTTATAAAATGCTATTTTATTATACAAGTATAATTAGTAATTTAGAAAAAAAAACTGGTTTTGGATAAATATTTTTTTTGTATGTGAGGGTATAAATATTTGTATTTTTGAAATTATTTATTTTCATTATTTTAATATTTCGAAAATAATATTTGAAATTTTGTTTGATTTAATATTTATTTAATTATGATAATTTAAATTGAAAAAGATTTGATTTTAATAGATTTTAAATTTCAAAGGCGGGATTATCTATATTGGTATTAGATTATATCGAATCGAATTTAAATTGATTTAAACGAAAGGATGGAGTTATCTACTGAAAGTTTAAACAATTTTTAGTCTTTATCCTAATTGGAGTCATCAACCCTATATATAGGGGAGCTCTCCATTGAATTCTCCACCATCATCTCAACAAATATTTCTACAACCCAAGACAACGTGCATCGTGTCCGTGTTCCCCTTTCCTATCCACTATATTGTTTTCCAGTACAAATACAATAACTTCCATCATGTCCGACACACCCCGACGTCCAACCCAGCCGTGTCGTACACATCTTGACATGACGCAACCTATCCCCAACACCGTCCCAATACACCCAACACAAATCGTAACCCTAATCCCTAACCCATGTCCACCTTCCGGTCAAGGCCGACTGCCTCTCTATTCTTTTTGGCACCACCGCAGTAGCCGTCCTCCGCCACCTCCTATACCGTAGTAACCTCCAGCATCACCACCATCTACACATCCACCGCCACTCTTCTGGACAACAACACAACCCTTGCCGCCACAGATTTGTCCACAACCACCACCGCCAGCATCTTCCCCCTGGCCTCCATCTGCCATTACCAGTCCCTCTACCATCACCCAACAACGCCAACTCTGCCCCACACCACTGCTCCTCCGGCCAACCAAATCACTGGAAACCAACACCCCGTGGCCAACCCCGACCGCATCTACAGCCACCATCCAAAAGCCCCAAAACCATATCACCACCAACACCAGAGAACACAAGCGAAAGGAAAAGAAATCCCAACTCACCATGCCTCCGGCCGCCGACCCCGATGTCACGCCCCGATCCCGCTAGGGTCGTCCGACTTGCCTGGATTCCTGCGGGATCGTTCGTCCTCGCTAAGGCGTGATGTCGTGCAAGCCTAAGTTGCGCTTACACAAGGCCATGTACCTGCACAAAACAACTAGTCAAGCAAAAACACACGCACGCACCCATTAATTGCAGAAAACCAAATATTGAACATAGAGATTTGAAATAGAAATACTTCTTTTATTGATAAACTTGATAGGAATACAAGTACAAAGTTTTGCAAACTCTGATTGCCTTATCTTGGCTACATAATTCTCTTTAAAACTCTCTTTTGAAAATAGTCGCAATGCCCATACATCATATCTCTTTATTACATGATGGAAATGAAAAGACACCTTCAAAGGAAAAGAAACTTGAAACTTGACTTGGAAAGAAAAAAGAAGCTTCGAGGCAGTCCACAGCTCTACTGGGCTAGACGAGCTTTAGTGCCTCACTTGAAATCCTCCTGTCTCCTTCGCTTTCTGAAAAGGATGCCCATAATGTGGGTCAACACACATCATGTACTGGCGAGCACTCTTTGCCGAAACTCACAAATATCTGCACTAATTCAACATGTGAAGCAACATATTTACTAGTGCTCCTTCTACTTATCTAGGTTCTTTTTAACAATTCATAAGAAACATGACAGCAGAATATTCATAACCAACTTACCATCGCCGATAGTCATCCCTACACAAAACGGGTTAGCACAATTTGCATATATATAAAGTATTCTCATTTTCTGTCCCTGTATGTTAGGCTTACAATAAATCTTTGTCTATATACATGAACCTAGCTATTGTGGTACATGGGTATTCCCATTACTAGTAATTAGAACGTTCTAGCCCAACTACTAATAGACTGACACCCCCTCTTACTGCGGGGACTTCTAGCCCCAGGTGTCCCGTTCTCTCCTAGGCCGATCGATTCCAGGTGCCCCTAGAATCGATCGAGAGATTACCATCTTGTGCACAAGTTGTCTAGACCAATGCGAATGCAGCTATCAAATAATACTACTATGCATGAGTCTAGGCAACATGTAAACATTTCCATTTCTTCTACTTCTTGTACAGTCAAGCCGTGACTTCCATACCAAGCTATCGCTTTTAGGTAATTCATAAGAGCATACAGTTCATATTGAAACAAGCAAGTGACAGTTCCCAATTACGTTTGATTCATTCATTTAACTTCTCTTATCTTTTGTTATTGAGGTATCGTTGATCACAGGAACGAGGCAACAGAGTGGACTAGTGATCATTTTTATTAGGGCGTACAAATAAATGCAAGCCCGGTTAAAGCAACTCACCGAGAAGAATCTTAGTTGAGAGAATGAGGAACTTCACGCGCCGTTCACGAACAGTTCATGCGTCCTATATTGGCACCAACAGTTGATTAGCATACTTTGGTCTCTTTCTCTCAAGATTCGGAATGAATGAGAAATGCGATGAAAGCGAACAATGAAAACCAATCATCGAAAACCAACACGAAGACGCATTCATCAAAACCAAGCAGCAAAAGAAAACATCCAACAAAACTCTTGGATTCATTTCAATAGAAACCAATCCATCAATTGGAAAGGTTCATTGCATTTCATCCGTGATCAATCGATACCGACAAAGGTTTCCCCAAATACTCAGTTCAAGGCTGTGTCAGCAAGCCGTGGGTATTACATAGTGGACTGCAAGGAGCGGGGCACTACATAATAACCCACTACAAAAAAGTTTTGTCCTCAAAACTTAAGAAACAAACTCACCTCCACTAGTGTTGCATTCAGGATCAAGCAAGATGGAGAGATTATAGACGCGCGATGTCGCAGTATTGGCATTCCGCAACTGCTGATTGTGAGGATTGTCTCGAAGCGGCGGTGGGCCTGGCAGCGGCCCATGCTCCTCCATATCATCTCTGTGGTTTGGTGGCCGAACCCTTTTATTCTGGAAATTCATAGTGCGGTGGCCCTTTTGACCACAATTGTAGTACGCCCGGCCCGTTGGCAGAACGGCAAACTTCCTTTGTGTGTCCATGCCTACCGCAGAAAGTGCACATGGGCTTATTATTTTGTTCCCCGTCAGTCTTCTTTTCACCGTCAGTCTTTTTTTCCCCGTCGTGATATCTCTTAGCGGGCTGATTCCGACCGTACTACATTTAGTTGACGTCTTCTTCAGGCAAAAATGTTCCACCTGTAGCGCCGCCTCAAAGGCCTGAGAATATGACCCACATTCTCGGTTCAGCACACTCAACTGAATGTCGTCATTCAGACCTTCAACGAATCGATCTATGCGAGTCTGCTCTGTTGGTAGCATAACAACAGCAAAATTTGCCAGTTTAGCAAATTCAGATTCATAGTCCTCCATGGACATATCTTCTTGTTTCAGTGTGATGAAGTCATTCTCTATTTTCTTGCTCATGGCTGGAGGCAGATATTGATCCATAAATGCCTTCTTGAACGAGACCCAAGAAATCTTTCCATTCCTAGCCGTTGCGAGCAGCATCGGCTTCTTCGCCTTCCACCAGTCCTTTGCCCGCAGCCGCAGTAGCAGAGCGACACACAATACCTTCTTGCTACTCGGAACTCCTACGAATGTGAACAGACTTTCCATTTTATCGATCCAGTCCACCACCTTGTCTGGTGATGTCCTGCCCTCAAATTCCTGAGGTTTTACATCCAAGAAGTCCTTTGGCTTAAAGGATGAGTGCCTTTGCATCGGCTGGGGTTCGTCTCCGCCCATGGGCTCAATCTCGGGTGTTTCCGTTGGTTTGGTCGCTGCGGTGGTATCTCGATTTGCCGTAACCGTAGTTACAAGTTGTGTCAAGGCATCCAACTGCTTCTGTTGGGCCTCTAGTCGGGCCTGTTGCATTTGGCCACGTTCCTCATTGTCCTGCCTCTGTAGTTCCAACAAGGTCAAGATCCGTTCTATCGGATCGGTCGAGGCAGATGGGCGAGGAGGAGCCATTTCTCTACAAAATAGTATAACTTCTGTCAGTCTTATAAAATATTATGGACTTATTGTATGCGGCATTGGTTTTCATAACTAAAAATTGAAACTTTTGAAAGCCATCAAAATACTTTATATAATTTTTCAAAAACGATATTTGCAAGAGGCTAATGACGTAAAATCGTGCTCTGATACCACTTTGTCACACCCCGATCCCGCTAGGGTCGTTCGACTTGCCTGGATCCCTACGGGATCGTTCATCCTCACTAAGGCGTGATGTCGTGCAAGCCTAAGTTACGCTTGCCCAAGGCCATGTACCTGCACAAAACAACTAGTCAAGCAAAAACACACGCACGCACCCATTAATTGCAGAAAACCAAATATTGAACATAGAGATTTGAAATAGAAATACCTCTTTTATTGATAAACTTGATAGGAATACAAGTACAAAGCTTTGAAAACTCAGATTGCCTTATCTTGGCTACATAATTCTCTTTAAAACTCTCTTTTGAAAATAGTCGCAATGCCCATACATCATATCCTTTTATTACATGCTGGAAATAAAAAGATACCTTCAAAGGAAAAGAAACTTGAAACTTGACTGAAAAAGGAAAAAGAAGCTTCGAGGCAGTCCACAGCTCTACTGGGCTAGACGAGCTTTAGTGCCTCACTTGAAATCCTCCTGTCTCTTTTGCTTTCTGAAAAGGATGCCCACAACGTGGGTCAGCATACATCATGTACTGGCGAGCGGCTTTTTGCCAAAACTCACAAATATCTGTACTAATTCAAAATGTGAAGCTACATATTTACTAGTGCTCTTTCTAATTGTCTAGGTTCTTTTTAACAATTCATAAGAAACCTGACAGCAGAATATTCATAACCAACTTACCATCGCCGACAGTCATCCTTGCACAAAACGGGTTAGCACAATTTGCATATATATAAAGCATTCTCATTTCCCGTCCCTGTATGTTAGGCTTGTAATAAATCTTTGTCTATATGCATGAACCTAGCTATTGTGGTCCATGGGTATTCCCATTACTAGTAATTGGAACGTTCTAGCCTAACTACTAATAGACTGACACCCCCTATTACTGCGGGACTTCCAGCCCCAGGTGTCCTATTCTCTCCTGGGCCGATCGATTCCAGGTGCCCCCAGAATCGATCGAGAGATTACCACCTTGTGCACAAGTTGTCTAGACCAATGCGAATACAGCTATCAAATAATACTACTATGCATGAGTCTAGGCAACATGTAAACATTTTCATTTCTTCTTCTTCTTGCACGGTCAAGCCGTGATTTCCATACCGAGCTATCTCTTTTAGGTAATTCATAAGAGCATACAGTTCATATTGAAACAAGCAAGCGACAGTTCCCAATTACCTTTGATTCATTCATTTATCTTCTCTTATCTTTTGTTATTGAGGTATTGTTGATCACAAGAACGAGGCAACAGAGTGGACTAGTGATCATTTTTATTAGGGCGTACAAATAAATGCAAGCCCGGTTAAAGCAACTCACCGAGAAGAATCTTAGTTGAGAGAAGGAGGGACTTCACGCGCCGTTCACGAACAGTTCACGCGTCCTACATTGGCACCAACAGTTGGCATACTTCGATCTCTTTCTCTCAAGATTCGGAATCAATGCGAAATACGATAAAAGCGAACAATGAAAACCAATCATCGAAAACTAACACAAAAATGTATTCATCAAAAGCAAGCAGCGAAAGAAAACATCCAACAAAACTCTTGGATTTATTTCAATAGAAACCAATCCATCAATTGGAAAGGTTCATTGCATTTCATCCGTGATCAATCGATACCGACAAAGGTTATCCCAAATACTCAGTTCAAGACTGAGTCAGCAAGCCGTGGGTATTATATAGTGGACCGCGAGGAGCGGGACACTACACCCGATGCCGCCCAAAACTGTACCGTCCCAACCGGAGACCCGTCGCACCCGCAGTTTTCCCCCGAACCCAGCTTCTTCGCGACCGCTGCTGCAAGTTCCGTCGCCCCAGCCGCGTCACATGCCCGCCGTCGGCGTACCCTAGATCGCGTGATTGACCGTGCGGTGGGCTCGTGAACCGCCGGCGTCCTTTCCAGTCGAGTGCCAGCCTCGACGAGCCTATGGTCGCCGGGCCTGAGCTTCTTCTCCGATAAACCCTCTCGCTCACTCGTCGCTCTCTCTCTTCCCTTAGCTCTTGTTTCCCACTTGACTTTTTCTCTCTCTTGAGAAAATATAAGGGAATGGGGATTTCTATTTGGTTTTAAATGTGTGTGTTTTCTCCATCGAAGAACAACACATGTTATGGTTTTATTTGTGTGCATGTGGTGTTCTCTCCATCAGAGAACATCACATGCTATTATTGTTATTATTATTAATATTAATATTACTATTATTGTTTGTTTTATTTGAAACAATTGACTAATTAATGAGTAGTATTAGCTATTATTAATTCTAGTATACATTATTGCACTTAGTATTATTATTTCTAATTATAATTATTATTGTTGTCTTTTTATAGACAATATATATAACTAAGAGTACTTTATATATGTTAGGTATCAACTTATTTATACTAGGTATGACTTGTTAGAGCCGTAGTATTTTCACCATGTTTTGTCCTTATTATAGTTATTATTTTATTACTACTAATAATTTTTACTAGAATTTTATACTTTCTAAAAGTCATATCATAAGGTTTTGGACTATATTAATTTAAATTGAGTTTAGCCTAACAAATATTATTTTTGGCAAGGTTATAATTTTTGGTCTAAATGATGTAGTAATATTTTTAAATATTTATCGAAATATATATTTTAAATTTGTGGAATATAGTATTTTACCTAAAATCATATTTTACAACTTAGAGTACTTTTGCCTAAAAACTTTTTGCGATTTTAAGTATCTTCCTAAAACAAATTTTGACTAATAAAAATCTAGTTTTAAATTATTATTATTATAAATAATTTCTAAAATTTGTATACGCGTCTGCCTTCACAAATTCTCCTCGATTATCATCATTGACCCCGACTGATTGCATGTTTCTATTTCTCGTGAATTTCGGACCCTTACACAGTGACCCCGACTATTGGACAAAACAGGACTTGTGGGATCATCGTATCACACCAGGCATCACACCAGGCAAGATACCTTGCCATCTTTGCTGCTTATATTTAGTTGAATTTAAATATTTAGTTATTATATATTACTGCACTTTTATTTCCAGTTAATTATTTACTTCTTGTATTTGGACCTAGAGTTAAGGGACTACCGTCAATTTAGTGTGTCTCATTAACTTGTCGCAATTGTACACGAGTTGTGTGTGAGTTGTGAGTAACATATAGAGGTCACTTGCGTGTTGGCTGATCTCTCGTGCGCATGCGTTGGAAATAACTGTCAATAGATGCATGTTAGAAGACTAGTTATTAGGTATAAAATAGTGTCGTGGAAGCGACATGTTTTGGTACGTGATTACGACGCATGTATAGTATCATTGGGGGGAGAGGACAGCTATTATCATAGGGGCTACATTTATTTTTATACACATTTTGGGCCGATAGCGACTCGGTTGAGTGCTACTTACTGCCCCGGGGCCGATAGCGACTCAAATGAGCGCTACTTACTGCCCATGGCCGATAGTGTAATGCTCCGCTCCGCATCGGTGCATTACGATGAGTCGTTGACTCGAAGAGTTGCGTTGACCCGATAAGGTATCGATGCGAATCGATGCAAGTGTTGCGTTGGACAAAGGTAAGCTTTGAGTCGGTTGGAATCTATGAATCGAATCGATGCAAAGGATAAGTTTCGTTTGAGCAAAGTGCTAATGTTAGTTGATCTGGTGTGCAGGCTATGCCTTTATGCTGGATTACGGATCGTGGTATGGGCGCGATAGGCCAAATCAACCGAGTAGTTCAAAGGAATGGCTAATTCTGGGAGTTATCTATGCGAGCGAGTTATGGAAGCGAGACGCTTCAATCGGCAAAACGGCAAGGCGTATCGGCTTAAGGTGGGCGGGTTCTTGACACTCTCTCCCTATTCCTTCACGTCTAATAAAATATGATATGGTATGCGTAAGATGTTATCGAGTTAGCGAGCGTGGCTCGGCGACGAAAGGTCCAAGTATGTGTCGAACACTAAGGTAGAACATTGAACAATCGAACAATTGAAGTGACGTGCATCAAGTGTACGAGTCGCGGTAGGGCAATGATGGTAGAACATTGAAAGACGATATTGAGATGTGCATCATGTGCACGGCTCCGAGAACATTGAACACTAGGCGTAGAACATTGAATACGGCGCTGAGCGTGCCCTCGGGCACTTATGTTACGAAAAGACTAAGTAATACGGAATTATGCTATGAGAAAAACTTACGAATGGTACGCGTTGAACACGAGTACGAGATGACTAAGCCGTTGGGTGTCGTGCATCAATATGGATGTGTTGGGGCATAACGCCGACGGAGCTCCCCATATGAATGGTGGATTATGTTTGTGGCACGGGCAACCGTTTATGTGCGAGACTATGTTTATGGAATACGAGATCGGTTGGTATGCTATGGATTGTATGATATGGTACGTATTGCATGGTTAATGGACTCGGATGGCCCGTGCACGGGTACGGCTTCCCTCGAACGGTTATGCCGGGGCGCCGGGACCGTTCGGCCTAGGAGGGAATTATGTGTGGTATTTATGGTGCACAACATTCGAACGGATTGCGACCGTCCAGTGCTATGATAAGCTATGATATCCGTAAGTTTGGAATCCTTCGGATACTGGGCTAGCAACCCGTATCGAAGTGATTGTAGGCTTACACATAAGAGATGCCAAGTCCATTACGGTGCGAAACACCATGACCTTCATATAGATAGGGCCGGTGGGCTGAGATGAGAGCTGGGTACAGGCGCAGGACCTGCCACCCATTATGCATATGTTTACGTTTATGAATTGGTCGGCTGTACGAATCGTATGTTTGCTTATGTTAAGTTCTAACCACTGCAGGCTAAGGAAAATGGGACGAAGATAAGTACGAACACTATATTTATGTTTTAGATTATGTCTAACTGTATCTGCTGCAGGAACACGGTATGGGACACATTTATGATAATGTGTTACGTTTAAGTATTGCCATGAAATCGATCCTAAGGCTAAATAGAAAGATCATAAATAAAAGATGCATGTTCACTAAAGATACTTAGTGTTTGGTTTGGGTGCGAGCGGGTCATGATCAGTGCGAAGCAAGGACGAAAGCACTAATCCCCCACTAGTTTATGTGCAGGCTCAGGTATGATCGGCTCGGGACGGAGTTTGGCTTAGACGTGCCGAGGCATGGAGTCCTTGGCGTTCAAGAGGAGCTTCCGCATATGCGTTCGGACTTACGACATGGAGATGTTCGACCGAAGACTACTTGGTGGCTATAAAGAGGCATAATGTATGGAACAATGTAATCCCTTGTGAGCTAGAGAGATCATGAGCGTTGTAGCCAATTGGCATTTTATGTTGGGCTATTCAGAGCCTTTGTAACCTTCAGTTCAATATGAATAAAAGAGATTCTTATGTCATACCTTGTTTCCTTCCGCTGCTTATGTTATCAAATTGAGATAGTTCTATGTGAACCTGTTATCTTGCCTTGAACGAGCGCAACTCCAGGCTCGTGCGGCATCACGCCCCAGCGAGGACGATGATTCGGGTAAAATCTAGCGAGGACGAGCGATTTCTCGGATCGGGGCGTGACAAGTTGGTATCAGAGCGGTTCCATCCTCTGGACCGTGCATGGATCTCTTTGACCCTCAGTTGCTTCGTTATCGAATTCAGTTGACTCTAAATTGTTTCTGCAACCGCATGGCTCATGGATCTGCTCGACGCTACATTGGATGTTCCATACAATAAGTCTATATTAAGTGAGTACGTCTGCCACAAGTATGTCGTGACTATCACGCTATCTCCGGGTGCCACCGGAAAGTGTTGGTTGCACGAAGTGCAACGAGTTATAGGATGTTGGTTGCACGAAGTACAACGGGTTATGGAATTCTGGTCGCACGAAGTGCAACGAATATGGTGATGTTGGTTGCACGAAGTGCAATGATATATGTGTTGTAGGTCGCACGAAGTGCGAGAGATATGTATTGTTGGTCGCACAAAGTGCGAGAGATATGTGTTGTTGGTTGCATGGAGTGCAACGGGTCGATATATGAGGCGATGCGTATTATGTGGCTACGCGAATGGTTATGTGTCGTTGGTTGCACGGAGTGCAGCAAGTCGTGAATTGTTCATTGCATCGGTGCAACGAGTCGATATGATATGATGCGTATTGCATGGCTATGCGGATGGATAGCGATATACTGTACGAGATTGAGTAAAGACCTTAAGTATCGAGAATGAGTTGTTGTACAAGTTGCAACGAGCGAGATTCAGAAAGATCGCGGATGAGATAGTTACGAATTGAGTTGGTCGCGGAGTCGATATTGAATAGGCGAACGTTTATGTTGGCCGTACGTCGCATTGAGCTTTGAATAAGCGGATGTTACGGGTGTGATCGATATGATTGCTATAACACGAAAAGGTTTGAATATGTGTCAAACTTGAGAAGAACGCTAGAGCTGGGATCGGAAGGATCGCCATACGGGATAGTTGATTGGAAGATAGAAGTCGGACCTATGCGAAGTGTGATGTCGAGTAATGACTCAATTCCGAGTGGTATATACAATACCAATTATGCGAGCAAGTATAGCGAAGTATGGTGTCGATAACGATAGGCTCGATCCTGAATGGTATATGGAATACCACTTAACGATAGCTACGTTAAGCCAGTTGGTGACTTGCGATAGGTTACGTCGAGACGATTATATTGTTACGATATGTTTGTCCTCAATGGACGAAGTAGTACCGAGGCTCGAGTGGGAATGACTAGAGAGAAGTCGATACGAGTATGCCTTGATGGATTAAGTTGAACGATTATGTGCAAAGTCGCACCTATGGATGATACGTCGGACGAGGATTCGTTAAGTATAAGTCGAACGATAGACTGAGTATAGCGAAGGAATGTTACGTTGAGGAAATAGTCGACCCAGTCGAACTTATGTTGAGTTAAGTCGGTATGAAAATTGTTCGGAATGAATCGAGTAGGTACGAAGAAATCGTGTGAACGAATTTGGGTTAGCGCGATGAGTCGGTAGCACGATTGGAAGTATGAGTTAGGGATATGAGAATGGATAGGTGAAATCGAAACTGTGTCGCGATGATGTTAAGTAGTTACAACTGAATGGATCTTGATAAGTACAAGACTTGATTCGTATTCGAGTTCAGAGAATGACAATGATTGCAACGAATTTGAGCTTATGAGAAAGGAAGATGTTCAAGTTATGCATATCGACGATTGTATTGAGGCGTATCAAAGACGATATACAATAACTCGGGGATACTCTGATCGAATGAACGAAAATTATGTTGAGTATTATTGTTGGATGAACGAGATGCAAGTTAAGGAATGGTAATCAGTGTGATGACAATGGTAGGAATGCTTTGGAGAATTTGAGAGTCGATGGATGTTACTCGGAAGAAAACGAAAGTGATTGATTGCTTCGCGGATCACCACTATGTTGACATTCTTGTCTTGAGCGAGCACAACACCAGCCTCGCACATACGTCACGTCAAATTAGAACGATCATTCTGCGTGAGTGCTGGTATGGTGATTCATCCAGCGGGGATGATCGAACATGCGAGGCGTGGCAAATTTGATATGGACTTGTGGTTTGATGCGAAAGTGAAATTGAGGATTGTGCAATATTATTGACGGTAGTATACGAGTGATTCGAGTAGCAGCGGCACATCAGTTGCGCGGGGGATGGATAAATTGCGGATTGGTAAAGTATGTCAGATTGGGTAAAGTCCCATAGGAAGTGTCGGGAATTGATTTGGCTCCGCGATAGGTATAGCATGGTTCATTGTAACTGTCCCTCGTTGATGATCTTCAATTATCGAGCGTAGTTTCGGGGCAGGTGACCCTAGAAGACTTGACCGCCAAATCAAGTAAATGTTGAAGTCCCATAGGATGACCCTAAAGAAGTCGCATAAGGAATTTTATTGAGGATAAGGAATGATCGAGTATATGTTGAGGAACGTGCTTAGCATAGCGATGTGGTAAGGCGATTGCAAGGATTCTGCAATGCGCGAGAGCGACGGATAGTAGAACGACCCTAAGAGTGTGTCGTGGATCGGTTGAGTAACGGTTAGGCTATGTGTGCTTGGGCGTATCGTAAGAGACCTTGGGTCGGAAAGATTGTTGCCTTTGAGCATCGTAGACTCAAGTTGACCTCTGGGTCGGGAGAGATTAAGCACGATATCTGGATAAGTTATCTAGCGGGGGTAGCCCCAGACGCGATGCATAAGAAGTTCGGAAACGTGGGTCAGGTTAGGATAGTTGTGTGCGAGACTTAGTACGGATTGTAGACAAAGAAATTTGTGACATGTTGACATAGTCCATGTTGTTAAGGCTAAATGTTATGAATGATTGGATGAAAGACTTGGGTTATGCGAGAGATAAGAAACGGTTGAGCGAGTAGGCATTGTAGAGAATTGTTGTGATCGGATGCGCAATGACTCGATGCAATGCGAGTGTTAGATGACCAGCGAGAAACTTATGAGATCGAAGTTATGGTTTGAGTTAAGTTATGTGCAGAAAAGTTTGGAAGATGATCGCATGTTATGGGATGATGCATACGAGAAGTATTTTGAGAATAGGCGCTAAGATTTGGCTAAGTCGAGTACGGATCGATTGGTGCTTGAGGATTAAGTTGAGCTTGTTAGTTTGTCCCGATATCCTACAACTGAGCTTGGCTGAAATGTATATATTGGTGGGACGCCTAAAATATGTGTATGATCCAAACTAAGTTGTATGATTCCAATGATAGTAGCACGAGATCGTAAAACGATCTATACGAGGCACTTGAATTAAGTATTGGTTTCGGTTCGAGGACGAACCTGATTTTGAGTGGTATATTATGTAATGCCCCGCTCCGTATCGGTGCATTACGATGAGTCATTGACTCGAAGAGTTACGTTGACCCGATAAGGTATCGATGCGAATCGATGCAAGTGTTGCATTGGCCAAAGGTAAGCTTTGAGTCGGTTGGAATCTATGAATCGAATCGATGCAAAGGATAAGTTCCGTTTGAGCAAAGTGCTAATGTTAGTTGATCTGGTGTGCAGGCTATGCCTTTATGCTGGATTACGGATCGTGGTATGGGCACGATAGGCCAAATCAACCGAGTAGTTCAAAAGAATGGCTAAGTCCGGGAGTTAGCTATGCGAGCGAGTTATGAAAGCGAGACGCTTCAATCGGCGAAACGGCAAGGCGTATCGGCTTAAGGTGGGCAGGTTCTTGACTCTCTCTCCCTATTCCTTCACGTCTAATAAAATATGTTATGGTATGCGTAAGATGTTATCGAGTTAGCGAGCGTGGTTCGGCGACGAAAGGTCCAAGTATGTGTCGAACACTAAGGTAGAACATTGAACAATCAAACAATTGAAGCGACGTACATCAAGTGTACGAGTCGCGGTAGGGCAATGATGGTAGAACATTGAAAGACGATATTGAGATGTGCATCATGTGTACGGCTCCGAGAACATTGAACACTAGGCGTAGAATATTGAATACGGCGCTGAGCGTGCCCTCGGGCACTTATGTTACGAAAAGACTAAGTAATACGGAATTATGCTATGAGAATAACTTACGAATGGAACGCATTGAATACGAGTACGAGATGACTAAGCCATTGGACGTCCTGCATCAATATAGATGTGTTAGGGCATAACGCTGACGGAGCTCCCCATATGAATGGTGGATTATGTTTATGGCACGGGCAACCGTGTATGTGCGAGACTATGTTTATGGAATACGAGATCGGTTGGTATGCTATGGATTGTATGATATGGTACGTATTGCATGGTCAATGGACTCGGATGGCCCGTGCACGGGTACGGCTTCCCTCGAACGGTTACGCCGGGGCGTCGGGACCGTTCGGTCTAGGAGGGAATTATGTGTGGTATTTATGGTGCACAACATTCGGACGGATTGCGACCGTCCAGTGCTGTGATAAGTTATGATATCCGTAAGTTTGGGATCCTTCGGATACTGGACTAGCAACCCGTATCGAAGTGATTGTAGGCTTACACATAAGAGATGCCAAGTCCATTACGATACGAAATACCGTGACCTTCATATAGATAGGGCCGGTGGGCTGAGATGAGAGCTGGGTACAGGCGCAGGACCTGCCACCCATTATGCATATGTTTACGTTTATCAATTGGTCGGTTGTACGAATCGTATGTTTGCTTATGTTAAGTTCTAACCACTGCAGGCTAAGGAAAATGGGACGAAGATGAGTACGAACACTATGTTTATGTTTCAGATTATGTCTAACTGTATCTGCTGCAGGAACACGGTATGGGACACATTTATGATAATGTGCTACGTTTAAGTATTGCCATGAAATCGATCCTAAGGCTAAATAGAAAGATCACAAATAAAAGATGCATGTTCACTAAAGATACTTAGTGTTTGGTTTGGGTGCGAGCGGGTCTTGATCAGTGCGAAGCGAGGACGAAAGCACTAATCCCCCACTAGTTTATGTGCAGGCTCAGGTATGATCGGCTCGGGACGGAGCTTGGCTTGGACGTGCCGAGGCATGGAGTCCTTGGCGTTCAAGAGGAGCTTCCGCATATGCGTTCGGACTTGCGACTTGGAGATGTTCGGCCGAAGGCTACTTGGTGGCTATAAAGAGGCATAATGTATGGAACAATGTAATCCCTTGTGAGCTAGACAGATCATGAGCGTTGTAGTCAATTGGCATTTTATGTTGGGCTATTCAGAGCCTTTATAACTTTCAGTTCAATATGAATAAAAGAGATTCTTATGTCATACCTTGTTTCCTTCCGCTGCTTATGTTATCAAATTGAGATAGTTCTATGTGAACCTGTTATCTTGTCTTGTACGAGCGCAACTCCAGGCTCGTGCGGCGTCACGCCCCAGCGAGGACGATGATTCGGATAAAATCTAGCGAGGACGAGCGATTTCCCGGATCGGGGCGTGACAGATAGTGACTCGGATGAGCGCTACTTTCTGCCACTCTTTATTTACTCTGCTGATCCTACAGTCCCTGCGTAGAACGTCGTCCTCAAAGTACATATCACATAGATGGTTTGGGACCCAGTTGTGTTGTAGTTTTATAGTGTTTATATTTGCAGTCATAATGGCATGTTCTTCCTGTATTTTGTTACGTCCCTCTAAGGACCTGGTGATTTCTCCAAGTATGTTTTTGTGATTTTCGCAGGTGCTCTAGCCAAGACCATAGTTTACAATCTACCTTCGCGATGCTAGCTCTTGGATCGCCTTTCACTTCGCTCGACTCTTCCATCGTTGCTATGTATTTCTCTCCCTTTAGTTGGTAGTGGATTTGTCTCCGTCAAACATTTTTGTACAAATGACATTTAGAAGTTGATTTTATGATATATTTATTTGTGGATGAGATTAGTTTTATGGCTTTCTACATTTCACACCTTATGTATACATACGAGGGTTCCATATACTTCGTATGTATGCAGCTGGTATGCTTACGTACTTAGTCCTTGTATTTTGGGACCGGGGCGTTACACATCCTGCGACGTGACTTTACGTCGCTGACCATGTTTCGAAACGTAGCTATCCTGTCGATGTCGCAAAATGTCGCCATATGTTGCTACTATGCCGACATGGCAAAGTTTGTCACTTCAACATACAAAATAATCAACGACGTTTAGCAAGGAAATATGACCATGCTGATTAGCAACGGCATGCCGCTAAACATCGATGAATTCAAAAAAGTTAGTTACGTCAGTTCATCGCTACATGATGTCACTATAGCAACGAATAGCGACGTTTTTGTGTGTCAGTGACTATTGGATACGCGACATCAAATAAACGTCGCTAATTACGTTGCTAATTTAATTTAGCAACATTTTGGCATATTAGCAACGTTTTTTCAGCGTCACTAATATGTCTTAATTTGGTGGTGGTCAATAATAAGATTGTGTAAATCATCTAATGTAGTATTCCGATCACTAAAGAAGTTATGTTAAATCTCCTTCCTAAGATAATCCATTTAATGTACCTCAATGCGAGTATAATATTTTTAGAATTTGATCCAAGAAAATATCACAAAGAACCGAGAGATTGAGTGAACTTGTGGGAGATGAAAGTGAGAAGACTTCATTTTATAACAAACAACTAGATGTGCCAAAAAAAAAAAAAAACTAAAACCCCCAAGCAACTCAATATTTGACTGTTATAATGTGAACCATGAGATTTAGCCATTACAAGGTCAGTTTTGTAAAATAAAAAATAAACAATAAAACAATAACGACGCCAGACCATCATGCATTTTTGCAAGGGGCTTTCTGTCTTAAAAAAAAATGCTAGACTGTCGTGCATTTTGACTGCAACGCCAGGTAGACTGACGTTTTCTTTGATTAAAAAAAAAATCACTGAAATAGCCGGACGGTATGGCGAGTGAACTTCAAACTTGAAATCTTCCAAAATTTTTTTTTAGAAAATCTTGTTTTTATGTTAAAAATAATTTATGTCAGATGGTTTCATCTCATGTTTGTATACTAACGATCTTTCAAAACTTACATCTAATTGTGTGTGTGAGTGGGATTTCAAAAAAAAAAAAAAAAAAACTTACATCTAATCGAATAGCTATTAATTATTCAAAAATAATATCAAACACCCGAAAAGAAAAATGTGCAATTGTTAAACTTATACTGCAGCAAATATGATATGAGAGACATCGTGCATGGTTACCAGTAGAGAACAGAGCTCACTCTGCTTCACTGGTTATTAGGAGTGCTAAAGTCATCTTTAGCTCTGCATTTTTCCTACCGACAAAAATGTGAGTCCCACAGGCCACCTAACATATAAAGACGGATAAGCTCTGATTATTACGGCATCTTTAAAAGCTAATATAAAGTCTACATTCTTCATTCCCCAACCTCGTATATTAAGACCATCTCCAATGGTAATTTTTAAAATTGAGTTCTTATCCTACTTGGCATTGTACTTTAAGGCCTCGTTTGGTTCGCGGAATGGAAGGAAAAGGAAATCAATTCCTTGTCATTTCCTTTTCTTTGGAAAACTTTAATTCCTATTGATTTTCCTTTCCGATGTTTGGCAATGCTAAAGAATTTGGAAAGGAAAGTGAAAACTTCAATGTGGGAAAGTGATTCCTTCCTTGGATGGATGGAATCACTTTCCTCCCTAATTTCCCTTCCATTGGGAATCACTTTCCTTTCCTCCTCAATTCCTTGGACACCCAAACATAGGAAAGTAATCACTTTCCTTTCCCAACCGGGAGATTCCGCGAACCAAACGAGGCCTAAGGAGATTTCTATCCTAGTTGGAAGAGTTTCTAGATAGAAATTATAGACATACAAAAATGCTCTCCAATGGTTCTCCATTTCTATCCTATGTGTCACATAGTAAAATGACCAATTTAATAGTGTGGGGCCCAATAATAATTGTCATGAGAGATAGAAGAATTTCTATGAGAGTTTCTACATATAGAAACCCTCTTAGAAAGTTTATATCATACATCATTGCCACCTAGGATAGAAATGGTGATAGAAATCACCATTGGGAGAATTTTTTTCTAAAATGTATTTCTTACATAGAAATAGGGAAGATAGAAACCCCCATTGGAGATGGTCTAAGAGCATCTCCAACCCTATTGTCTTGTTAAGTGTTGTGAGTCTTAGGTGGCTCCTATATGGCATGAGCCACAAGACAATGTCTTGTTTCTGTGGCAAAATTATATCTCAGAAGACAATGAGATAGAAAAACTCTCTCCAATGCAAAAGTATTGAGAAGACAATAAAAAGTATTTTTTCCAACTTCCAAGACAACTCCTTCACTTCTTCAACTTTTTTATAAATATTTCTATTCATACTTGATGATGTGGAGACAAAATCATTGTAAAGTGCATTGTATAGATCTAGACAACCAACTTCACATTCTCCTTGTCATGTCATTGTCATGTCAACTTCATGTTTTATTCTACATTTGCATTGTAGAAGAATTTTTGGAATGAAAGTTTGTCATTTCTATGTGACAACCATTTTTTCTAAACTCACAATAGGGTTAGGAAATTGGATCTCTCCCTCTAAACTATTTATACTATTTATAGTGTAAGAAAGAACATTTGAAGGAAACTTCTTCTCCAAATTAAATTACATATATATATATATTAAGAAGATAGATCCACCTATCTTTGGTCAATTAGTAGTTTAGTTTTAATGATATGGCTATTTTGTCTAACAGATATTGATGACCGAGTTTCAAAAACAGAAATCCTAAAGAAACTTGTGACTTCTTAATTTTAAAGACTCGATCCTCAATAGTCGTTGGATTACATATACTAGCATATGTGTACGTGTCTTGCACGTATTTTAACATTTCTTAATTAGTTTAGGAAGACTCTTTAGGAAGATCAAAGGGTAGTCTTTCTAATTACTACGTTGTCCTTATTAAAATTAATGAACTATTTTTAATTAGTATAAGTATATAAGGATATTTTCGGAATTCAAAAGTTTCACCATCTAAGTTTTCCTATTATATAGTAGAATAGATTTTAACTCTTGATTTTTTTTCAAGGATCTGAACAGAAAAAGTCAAGAATCTAAATGTAAAAATAATATCATAACTGTTGTAACTCATCATGGTGAATCATGGTGACTCTTCATTTTGTAACTCATGACTCTTCATTTTGTAACTCCTAAGTGACCTTTCATTATGTAACTCCAAACCTCTCTCTTCCTATATAAAGAGAGGTTGGGATGGCTTGTAGATAGATTGATACACATTGAGATATATTGATATACCATTTGAGATGTTGAGCTAATTTGCCTCACAACACGTTATCAGCACTTTGCTCGTGCAACGCCGGAGACCCGACGTACCGCTCGCCTCGCCGTCCGCCGACCGTTGCCCCGTGCGCACCCCGTCGCTCGTCGCCGATTCCGTTATCCGCGTGGGTGTCACGCCCCAGAACCAGAATACTGGAGAGCGGGGGCAGACATAGCCAGCTACGTATATGAAATGGAATCCATCTCACTATACGGTCACGGCTGTCTAGATACATGAAAGTTTAACTACAAGCCAGAAGTCTCCTAAGGTCATGAACAAGCCTATTGTCTCAATCACAAGCAAGCAATAGTAATTACAAGATGTCAGAGCACCAAATATATAATAGCAAGGCGTCCCATACATTACATATTGGATGATCATGAAGCTAGTCGTACAAAATGCCATGACTAGCAAGAGTTCCGTCATACATGATCAACCCTAGGATCTGTCAATCATGTTACAGCCCGTAGGCAGACAGTAAATAAAGATGCAATCGAGCTAACACGTACTCGCCGGCTAAACGCCTCAAAAGAATAATTTTTACAAATAAGTGGGAGGACAAAAAGAAACCCACTCGTTGCCAGGGTTCCGTCTAGTGGTCACCATCTGGCTGGAAGATCGGTGGATCCTCTGGAGCTGCTCCGATATCTGGCCACACAAAACCAGCTGGGTCAGACCCCAGAAAGAGCAAGTGCCACAAAGGAGGCTTCACTTAGAAACTAAAACTAGCATATAGTAAGGAACATTAAAGTTAAATTATCAGAAATAACAACAATAATAGAGTACGAGAAAACCATTCAAGTAGCCAGACTACAACCCTTAAACCAAACAAGGACCGGGGTTGCAATCCTTCACCTGAATGGAAATCCGTCTCAAATACTATGGATAAGGTAATAAGACAATAAACGAAGAGAAGACACAGAACTGCTCCGGGAGCCAGGTTACAACCCTTAAACCAAACAAGGACCGGGGTTGTAACCCTTCGCCTGAACAGAACTGGACTCCTGATCTTTATTGTTAAGGCCATTATAGATAATCATGTTGCTGAAGTAAGATAGAACATGACAAGCATGGCACGGGGTACAAATAAGACAATAACCGAAGGGAAGACACAGAACTGCTCCGGAAGCCAGGTTACAACCCTTAAATCAAACAAGGATCGGGTTTGTAACCCTTCGCCTGAACAGAACTGGTCCCCCGATCGTTATTGTTAAGGCAAGCATCAATAATCGTGTCTTGTCACGATCTTGCACAGGATCAGGATAAGACTAAGCTGGAATAACTTCATCCAATTAATCACGGCCAATCAAAAGTACGGCTTGATACTTTAACTAGCTAGGGTTATCATAGGCCTAGTTACTAGCAAGATGCAATGAGATTATTTCAACAGCCACAAGCCCTGCAGACCATCCAAGTTATCCAGGTCGAATGTCCATTTATGAAGGATGCACCACATGACTGTGTGCTGGAAGTGTGCCCTACTCGTCGGTAGGCTACAAGTCCACTTAATGCGCCCAGATAACGGGATTGCCTGTAGCTGGGAATCTCTTCATGTCTACTGAATTATTCTAGTTTATTACTCTTAGTTAATTACAATAGGTATCCCTGACCGTGGTACTCAGGGATCCCATCCTAGATATGATGTAAGACAATACTGGTTTATTGTGCAAACGCAATCATCTACGGTGTCCAGGTTAGTCATTCTTGTCAGGTCATGTCACGTTAGCCGTCGCAACAGCAATTCGAGATAATCATGTCAGGTATGCTTGTCCTGCCATGCCGTGTTCAATTATTATTCACAAACCTATTAAATAAATTCATGATTATCAAGTTCATGACAAAAGGCGTAAGGATATAAAATGGGCGTAAAATATCTAATAAAATATCAATATACAGGGCTATAGAAGAGCCAAGCTTAAGGAAAATAAAACCAAAGTGACATGCTGACATAAGACCAAGTCAGCCAAGGCCATACGCTCAGTGCAAAAGTCATACGCTCAGGTCAGGCTACGCTCAAGTCAAGCTACGCTCAGGTAAGCCTACGCTCAGGTAAGCCTACGCTCAGGTAAGTGTTGACACAAGGTCACAGTCAACCAAATATTGACTACATTGACCAAATAATATTTGTATTAATTCAATACGACACACGACGACTGCATTCAGTTCAAGACAGATGACAGCTCAGTCTCCGGCTCTCAGTGTGTTCTGGAGTCTGTATTTTATAATTTCATTGAGTCTAGATTTATGTACTCTGAGTCTTGCTGAGCTCTTGGAACTTAGTCTATAACCTACCCAAAATCCCAAGCTCCACTGAACCAAAAACTGCCCACTGGTCCCCTTAGAACCACTCTGTGCTCTGGAGACAGAGTTCGGGCCGAACTCTGCCTCCACACAGAGTTCGGGCCGAACTCTGTCCCCTAGAAATCAGGAACCCTAATTTTAGGGATAGCTGGTTGCTAGTTGTCCAACGGCCAAATTTTTGAATATTCCTACCCGAATTCTGGCCGAATTCTGCCTATAAAAACACTATAAATAGGGCATGAATTCTCTCATTTCAATCCATCCAATCTTCTCTTCTCTTCTCTCTTATAAGCTCAATAAGCCATACCCTTCCCATCTACTAGCCACAAGCCTCCTAAGTCTCGAGTGCTCAGCATCTCTCAGTTAGGATTCTTGTGCAAGAGTTGAAGAAGTCGCTTGGACAATTCCAAGCAAATCGCCACTGCGATCCTCTGTTAAGAAGTTGACGTGCTCTTCTGAAGAAAAGGCACGGGTTGTAAACTACTATTTCACAAATAGTGGATTTAATCCTGAGCTAGAGTTCTCAGGCCTGGACTAGTCCTCCACGAGGAAAACCAGGTTAAAATCGCTGTGTTTGCGTATGCTCTTCTGCTCTTCATTTATTTTTCGCACTTTACTCTGATTATTTATTGTTGGTGAAAGAGTTATTTTTGATTGGCTATTTTTCTCTATAAACTCTATTCACCCCCCTCTAGAGTTGCCAAACTGTTCTTCAATTGGTATCAGAGCTCTGTTCTCTTTACAAGGATTAACATCCTAAGAGCTGATCTATGGCAACCACACAATCCTTGATTTCCAATCATGGTGAAGGTCAGTCCACTCATAGGCCTCCCCTATTTGATGGGACAAACTACACATATTGGAAAACAAGGATGAGCTTCTATCTTAAGTCTCTAGACTTTGACCTGTGGACTGTCGTCATTGACGGTTACAAAAAGCCCGCCAGGATAGTTGTCGATGGTGACCTCATTGAGAAACCACACGACAAATATTCTGTCGAGGAGAAGAAACAGGCAAGTCTAGATGCTAGGGCTATTAATGCTTTATTCTGTGCTATAGACAGGAATGAGTTCAACAGGGTTTCTACTTGCACCACTGCTCATGAAGTATGGAGACTTCTAGAAGTGACGCATGAAGGAACCACACAGGTCAAGGAATCTAAAATAAGCCGTCTCACTCAAGAATACGAAGCCTTCAAGATGAAGCCAAGTGAGACGATCACTCAAATGATCACAAGATTCCTCGACATCATCAATCCTCTATCTTCGCTCGGAAAGCAGTACTCAAACCACGAGAAGATTCGTAAGCTGCTCAGAGGGCTACCAAAGATTTGGAACCCTAAGGTGACAGCCATCATAGAAGGAAACGATCTCACAACAATGTCAATGGAGACCTTGATGGGTAAGCTTATGACTCACGAGCTTGACCTCAAGGACTTCGAAGAGCCTGCTCCGAAGACCAGGGAGATCGCACTCAAAGCTCATCAACGAAGAGCTAATCATGATGAGACCGAAGAAGATAATTCGGATGATGAAGACCAAGCTCTCATGGTTCGCAACTTCAGGAAATTCCTTCGCTTCAATCGAAGGAAGAAGGAATCTCAAGAAGACGATGAAGAAGAACCAACTTGTTATGGTTGCAAGAAAACTGGACATGTCCGAAAAGACTGCCCATTCATGAAGAAGAGCAACCGCTATGAGAAGCCATACAAAAAGAACTCATCAAAGAAATATGCCAACACAGGCATCTGGCATGAAAGTGAAGCAAGTGACTCTGAGGAAGAAAAGGACTCTCCTCAAGATACAGCAAATGTGTGCCTGATGGCAACTTCTAACAAGGTATCTAACGAAACTCTGGATGACTTCTCTTTTGATGAACTTGGCGATGCTTTCACTGATTTACTCGATGATCATAAAAAGGTCATCGGTAAATATAAACATGCCAAGGACAAAATCAAAAGTCTAGAAGATGAGATACAAAGAATTTCCTTACTTCTTGATAATGTTAGAGACACATCACCCACTAATGACGCTGATGAAGTATCCAAGCTCAAATTAAGCTTGCATGATGCTGAAGCACGTATTGAGCAACAAACTCAAGAAATCACTACACTCAACACGTTGCTTGCTGAAGAAAAGAGTAGACACAAGATTTCCATGACTAAGATATATGGCTTAAATATTAAGGTTAATGAACTGCAAGCTGGTACCAAAAGATTAGAAACCAAATTGGGTAAACAGGTTGTTCAACCTCAAACCCAATCACATGAGCACAACACCACTCATGCTAGTCAACCACGTCATTCTCATACAGCACATAACCATGCATTCATATACACAAACTTTCACAAATCACGTGCACGTAAGAACAATTCTCACTCAGTACACAAGCATCATGCACAAAGACACAATCAACAGCACTTCACACATAAAAACCCTCATATACCATATAGACAAGACCATCATGCAATGCCATATAGACAAGACCCTCATATACCATATAGACAAAATCATCATGTCATGCCATATAGACAAAATCATCATGCCATGCCATCTAGACAATATCAGCATGTCACTCATCATAGACAATACCATCATTCTATGCCTCAAAGACACCATCACCATGCCACTTATTCCATGCATAATCATCCTCACCATGCTAACTCTTCACATCATGACCATCCTCATCCTGTTGCTTATAAATACTATTCTCATACTCCTAGTATAAACAAGAATGCTATCTGTACTTATTATGGATTACATGGACACATCTCACCACAGTGCAGAGTTAGAAGACTTGTAGATAAAAGGATATATGCTTGGTTCCCAAAGACTAACTTTTCAGGACCCTCAAGAACTCGGGTACCAAAGGTCACATCTACTCTTGATGTAGGTGGACCTTCCCTCCTCAACTGAAAGTAAGTGGATTCTCGATAGTGGATGCTCGCGACATATGACGGGAGACGCAAACCTTTTTGCATCACTATCGATGAAGAGAGAAGGATACGTATCCTTCGGTAACAATCTCAAAGGGCACATTATAGGTAATGGTATCATTGGTCATCCTCCCTCTCCTGTAATAAAGGATGTCTGCCTAGTGACCGAGTTAAAGCATAACCTGCTCAGCATTAGTCATCTTGCTGATCATGGATATGACATTAACTTTGGACAAAACAGTTGCTACATCTATGATAGGTCAACAGGAGACATTGCTTTTGAAGGGAAAAGAGAGGATAACATCTATATTTTCTATCTTTCTATAAATACTAACAATGCAGGTAGATGTTTATATGCCCACAAAGACGAACGACTACTTTGGCACCAGCGTCTTGGTCACGCCAACATGGATGCTATATCCAGGCTTTCTACCAAGAAGCTAGTGAGAGGATTGCCTGACATCACTTTCAAAAAGGACACGGTATGTGCCGAATGTGAACTAAATAAGGCAACAAAATCCTCGTTTCATTCCATCAACTCTGTAAGTACTACTAGACCCTTGCAACTACTTCATATGGATTTATTTGGTCCTAGTAGAATAGCTAGCCTTGGTGGCAAACTGTATGCATTTGTTATTGTTGATGATTTTTCGAGATTTACTTGGGTCTTCTTTCTCGCTAATAAGAGCGATGCTATTTCTGCTTTCAAAGTTTTTGTAAAGAAAGTTCAAAACGAAAAAGGCTACATGATTACTCGAATCCGAAGTGATCATGGAGGCGAATTCGTAAATTATGATTTTGAAAGTTTTTGTAATGCAAATGGTTTTGATCATGATATTTCTTGTCCTAGAACTCCTCAACAAAATGGTGTTGTGGAGCGAAAGAATAGAACTCTCGGCGATATGGCCAGAGTCATGTTGAATAAATTTTCACTTCCGAAATACTTTTGGACAGAAGCTGTTAGTACAGCATGCCATATTTTGAATAGGGTGCTGATTCGTCCCATTACGAAGAAAACACCCTATGAGCTTTGGTTTGGGAGAACCCCCAATGTTTCTTATTTTAAAGTTTTTGGTTGTAGATGTTTTATCCTTAACACCAAAGACAACTTAGGCAAATTTGATGCCAAAGCTGACGATGGTATCTTTCTTGGTTATGCCGCCAAGAGTAAGGGATATAGAGTTTTCAATAAACGCTCACTTATTGTGGAAGAGTCAACAAATGTGACTTTTGATGAAGACAACAGTGCAGCAAGTACTCTTGATGATGACGTTGAGCCATCAACTTCTACTCCAATGAATACTTCAACCGAAACTAATTCTCTGGAGGGTTTGCCTAAGAAATTCTCTTTCAAACCTTCTCATCCAGAAAATTTAGTTATAGGAGAAGTTTCACGTGGAGTAACTACTAGATCATCACTAAGAGACTCTGTTGCTAGCACTGCCTTCATTTCACAAGTAGAGCCTAAAAACATTTCTGAAGCTTTTAATGATGAATTTTGGATTTCTGCTATGCAAGAAGAACTCAACCAATTCGAGAGAAGCCAAGTATGGGAACTCGTTCCTAGACCGGTTAATCACTCTATAATTGGTACTAAATGGGTTTTTAGAAACAAAGTAAATGAAGATGGTTCAGTCACACGTAACAAAGCTCGTCTAGTAGCTCAAGGATACAACCAAGAGGAAGGTATCGACTACGATGAGACGTATGCTCCTGTTGCTAGACTAGAATCCATTCGGATGCTTTGTGCTTTTGCTAATTTTCAAAACTTTAAATTATTTCAAATGGATGTGAAAAGTGCCTTTCTGAATGGTTTTATTAAGGAGGAAGTTTATGTGAAACAACCTCCTGGCTTTGAAAATCACAAATTTCCCGACCACGTGTTCAAGCTAAAGAAAGCACTTTATGGCCTCAAACAAGCCCCCAGAGCTTGGTATGAAAGGCTAAGTAGCTTCTTACTTGAGAAAGGTTTTTCAAAAGGGAAAATTGACACTACACTGTTTATAAAATCTTTTAAAGACACTATTCTGTTGATTCAAATTTATGTTGATGATATTATTTTTGGGTCTACTGATGAAACTCTTTGTCAAGAATTTGCCAAGTGTATGCAGACAGAATTTGAGATGAGCATGATGGGAGAGCTCAACTACTTTCTTGGCCTGCAAGTAAAGCAACTGGCAAATGGAACTTTCATCTGTCAATCGAAGTATACCAAGGACATGCTGAAGAAGTTCGACCTTGACAACGTCAAACCAATTAGCACGCCAATGGCTACTTCAACCAAACTCGAACCAGATGAGAGCGGCAAACCCGTTGATCAACGTAAGTATCGAGGTATGATAGGCAGCTTACTTTATTTAACTGCTAGTCGCCCCGATATCATGTTTAGTGTTTGCCTATGTGCTAGATATCAAGCAAATCCTAAGGAATCTCACATGACCGCGGTTAAGCGTATCTTTCGATACCTTAAGGGTACGGTTACAGTGGGCCTATGGTATCCCAAGTCAACATCATTTGACCTCATCGGTTACTCTGATGCTGACTTTGCTGGATGCAAGGTCGACCGTAAAAGTACGAGCGGCACGTGTCATTTGTTAGGAAAGGCTTTAGTCTCATGGTTTAGCAAGAAGCAGAACTCTGTCGCACTATCCACAACAGAAGCTGAATACATAGCAGCTGGGCGTTGTTGTGCACAGATTCTGTGGATGAAGCAAACCCTTGAAGACTATAAGTTATCTTTCATGCATATTCCTATATTCTGTGACAATACTAGTGCCATCAATTTGACTAAGAACCCTGTCTGCCACTCACGCACTAAACATATTGAGATCAGACACCACTTTTTGCGTGATCATCAGCAAAATGGCACGATTAACTTAGATTTTATTGACACTGATCATCAGCTAGCAGATTTCTTTACTAAGCCATTATCCGAAGAGCGCTTCAATTTTCTTTGTCGTGAACTCGGAATTTTGGATGAAGCAGTTATAAGTTGAGACTTACTTGCGTAAATATCGAGTATATTTTGATTCTTTTATGACAAATTTATTATGGGTACAAGCCGAAAGGGTCCTTCTGACAAAAAGGCGTAAAAGCCTAAGCGACACGGTACACTAGTCCTCAGGACTACCGCTAGCTGGGATCCGGCCCCTGCAGCTAACCCATGGCAAATTTGAAATACTGAATTACAATATATTTCCTTATTTATTATATGGTTTGTTACGATTTATTATTGCCAAATTGATCTTCCTAAAGTTCATTCTGACCATTGTGAATCTCTCTATGTACTTTATTGGGTTTATCAAAATTGTATCTCTTTTTGTTCAACACTTAATCATTTTTCAGCCCAACTTTTGTTCTGGACCACTGATCCGGAACTCGGGCCGAACTCTGCCCCTAACAGAGTTCGGGCCGAGTTCGGTCCCTAGGTTCCAGAATCGGGATCTGGCTCTGCCGTTGGATCTATTCCAATCCAATGGTCACTATTCTACCCGACCAAAGACGAAGCCCTACTTTTTGTCGGGATTCCTTCTCTTTCCTCCCATATTTCTTTCTTCTCCACCTCTTCCATCATCTTCCTTCCAAACCCTAACCCTAGTTCTTGATCTAGAGGGCTCTATTTCCTCTCAAAATCAAGAAAAAGGGGTTTTTCAACGTTCTCTTCTACTGTTTGGTATTGCTTTGAGGTATCATTCTTGTCTTCTATACTCTATCAATTGTTTTTATGGCTCCTCGCTTGTTCAATCGTGGAAAGAGAATTCGAACTGAGAGTGTTTCATCTTCGGATACTCCTCCGACGAATGAACAAATCATTGAACAACTTCAACCACCTCATCCGTTGTTCAACCCACCTCGTCCTCGAAACCATTCTACCTATGACAACCGATTGTTTGTTTCACTAGAAGCCTCAAACAACTGGTTCAGTGACTATCGGAATCGTCAGGTATTCGCAGGACATCCTATTAATTTTTCTATCTTTTCTCAATATGATTCCTTGTTTCATGACCTCTACTTTGATGAGCTTGTCACTTCCACTTCTGCCATCTATCGTCATGCTGTCCAAATGTTCTACTGCAACATGACCTTTGATGATCTCCATATTTATTCCCGGGTTGCAGGTATCAATATTTCTTTTGATGACTTTGACTTAGCCGAATATCTTGATCTTCAAGAGCCCAATTCTTGGGAAAAGCTAGTTGACGCTCGCTCATTCCGTTTTCCCGATGGAATTTCTCTTGAGAGCTTCAAGGACGATTTGTGTTCTCCATATACACGTCCTCGCAAGCTCACGGCTAAATATCTCAACCCATATTTTTCTGACCTTCATTGGATTATTTCTAACACCATTCTACCCAAAACAGGTTCCCATAATGACATCACTTATCTTGAAATATCCGCTCTTTATCATCTTCACTTTGGAATTTCTTTCAATCTTCCACGTACAATGATGGACTGGATGATTCACTGTAGGAAGAAACCACGACCTCTGATTTATCCTCTGTTCCTTCCTATGATCTTTCGTGCATTTAATATACCACTTGATATCTGTCCGTTCTTGCCTGCTCCTGCCTTTCTATCCAAAGCACGACGCCTTCAGCCTGTCGCTGCTTCTGAGTTATCTGAGCATTCTGCTGATGAGGAGCCTGACGCCCCTCCTCTTGGTCAGGATGCACCACCTCCACCTGCCACTCTTGACTCCATCCAGACCATGCTCCGGGAACGTTTCGACTTGGAGGACGATCGGTGGGCTCAGATGGACTACCGCACTACCCTGCAGATGAGTGCACTTAGCAACTCGCTGCATGATATTCGGTACTCCATGTCCCATCATCCTGCTATGCCCATTCCCATGCAGCGGGATCCCGATCGTGAGGGTTATCGCATTGATGATCCGTGGGTCTTGCGTTACCTGGATCCGGGTGCTGCTTTTGTGGATCCCAGACGCTCAGACACTCCCGGACCATCTCGTGCTCCGTGATGGAGATTGGCTACCATCTGCTGCTGCTGCTACTGCTGATGATCTTAGTTACTTTTGCTTTCAGTTATTTAGTTTATCATGGATTTTTGTAGCTGGTTTATGTACTCTGTTTATGAGTTGGCCACTTGGTTTGGTGGATGACATTATCTGTCTTTATTATCATTTTATTTCAGTGACTTATTTTGCTTAGTATTTTACTGTTTCTTCTCTGCTTGGTGTGGTTGCATTACTATTCATTGCTTCTTTATATTGCTAACTGCCAAAAGGGGGAGAAATAATGTATATTTTTGTGCTTGTTTTGCTTTTGGGAGATATTATCTATCAGGCCACTGGTTCTATGCATTCGTATATCTGTGTACTTCTTGCTCTGGAAAATATTATCTATCAGATCACAGGTACTACGCATTTTGTACGGGGGAGAGCTATAGCTTCTAGCTCGACACCGTTCATGGTTTACGGGGGAGCTATTTTCTCTTAGCTCAGGCATCGTTTATGGGGGAGCTATGTTACAATCAACTGTGTCCAGGTATGAATATTGAAATATACATATATTATTTTGTCAATTATCAATATGGGGGAGATTGTTGACACAAGGTCACAGTCAACCAAATATTGACTACATTGACCAAATAATATTTGTATTAATTCAATACGACACACGACGACTGCATTCAGTTCAAGACAGATGACAGCTCAGTCTCCGGCTCTCAGTGTGTTCTGGAGTCTGTATTTTATAATTTCATTGAGTCTAGACTTATGTACTCTGAGTCTTGCTGAGCTCTTGGAACTTAGTCTATAACCTACCCAAAATCCCAAGCTCCACTGAACCAAAAACTGCCCACTGGTCCCCTTAGAACCACTCTGTGCTCTGGAGACAAGAGTTCGGGCCGAACTCTGCCTCTACACAGAGTTCGGGCCGAACTCTGTCCCCTAGAAATCAGGAACCCTAATTTTAGGGATAGCTGGTTGCTAGTTGTCCAACGGCCAAATTTTTGAATATTCCTACCCGAATTCTGGCCGAATTCTGCCTATAAAAACACTATAAATAGGGCATGAATTCTCTCATTTCAATCCATCCAATCTTCTCTTCTCTTCTCTCTTATAAGCTCAATAAGCCATACCCTTCCCATCTACTAGCCACAAGCCTCCTAAGTCTCGAGTGCTCAGCATCTCTCAGTTAGGATTCTTGTGCAAGAGTTGAAGAAGTCGCTTGGACAATTCCAAGCAAATCGCCACTGCGATCCTCTGTTAAGAAGTTGACGTGCTCTTCTGAAGAAAAGGCACGGGTTGTAAACTACTATTTCACAAATAGTGGATTTAATCCTGAGCTAGAGTTCTCAGGCCTGGACTAGTCCTCCACGAGGGAAACCAGGTTAAAATCGCTGTGTTTGCGTATGCTCTTCTGCTCTTCATTTATTTTCCGCACTTTACTCTGATTATTTATTGTTGGTGAAAGAGTTATTTTTGATTGGCTATTTTTCTCTATAAACTCTATTCACCCCCCTCTAGAGTTGCCAAACTGTTCTTCAGTAAGCCTACGCTCACAAAGGGCAGCGTATGAGGTCCATACGACCCCTTGTCACACAAGTGAGCGTATACAAGACATACGCTCCAAAAAGGCAACGTATGAACTTCATACGACTCCTTGTCACACAAGCGAGCGTATGCGAGTCATACGCCTCCAAAAGGCAGCGTATGGACTCCATACGACTCATGGCTATCCAAGTGAGCGTATGCGAGTCATACGCTCCAAAAAGGCAGCGTATGGACTCCATACGACTCCTTGTCAAGCAAGCGAGCGTATGCGAGTCATACGCTTCCAAAAGGC
Organism: Iris pallida; assembly: GCA_029216955.1. NCBI lineage: Eukaryota > Viridiplantae > Streptophyta > Magnoliopsida > Asparagales > Iridaceae > Iris > Iris pallida. Next base: position 21,448,214 of record JANAVB010009400.1, read on the forward strand.
AGCGTATGGGGGCTACTACGCTGCGCTAAAGAGCGCGCACAGCTCAGTGACGCAAGCTAAAAAGCTCGCGCACTGCTCACTGTCTTCTCCAAACAGCAGGAACTCCATGGTTGAACCCTAAGCTTCCAAAGTCCATAACTTGGTCAAAACAAGTCCAAATCTAACTTTCCAAAGGTCAAAATTGGGAAGAAGGAAATTCTCTACCACATGGAACCATCAAAACTTGAAAACAAGGGAATTTAATAGATCAAAACCATGAAAATCCAAAAATGACTAAATTCTAGATCTACAAAAATCCAAGCTTCAAAATAGAAAATGACAAGTTCTAATGTGGATTAGAAAGTTGCAAAGAAGAGGTTAGAACAACAAAAATGGTGGGTTTCTTCATGAAGCAAGATTGCACTTGCCTAGGCTAGGGTTTTCTTGGTTGGTGGTGGAGAGTAATGAAGAAAAAAGGAAATAATGAGGAGAGAGAATGGGAAGAGGTTAATAAATGGGGTTGGTTGTGGTAGGTAGGGGGTTCACCCTTGGTTCATGATGAACCAAGACTAATCAAGCCTAGCCGAACCAACCCATGCCAACCCAAACCAAGATGAACCATGGCCAATACGAGATAAAATACGTACACGTATTCTTAAATACGTAATACGAACAACAGGCATTACAGTGGGTCCTGTCCGATTCCACGGTTTTCGTACAACGACGGCATGGACCACAGGGCAGTAGATTGTCTGGTTGATAGTGGAACGACTCACACTATCTTGAGAGATAATTCATACTTTATCTCCTATACGCCTAAAGTAACCTTAGTGACAACCATTTCGGGACCCTCAACCCTTGTTCAAGGTTTTGGTAAAGCCCGTTTTTCGTTGTCCAATGGTACTCCCGTTGAAGTATCAGAGGCCTTATATTCTCCAAGGTCCAGTCGTACCTTACTGAGTTTTAAGGATATTCGAGAAAACAGATTTCATGTTGAAACTGCTCGAGAACATGCCTTCGAGTATCTTTTCATTACCTCCACTCAGTACGGCCAAAAGCGTATCTTGGAGAAGTTGAAATGTCTTTCAAGTGGTTTGTATCTCACTATGATACAACACATCGAGAGTAATCTCATCATTCGTCGAGCGCCAGTTGATGAGAGGACTTTTATGCTATGGCATGACCGACTGGGTCATCCGGGTCAAAATACGATGCTTCGTACTATAAATGCATCACATGGACATCCTCTTGGAGGAAAAAATTTCGTTATAAATCCGAAAAGCCTATGCCAAGCTTGCTCGATTGGGAAGACGAATCTCAAGTCACTCCATGTGAAACCTACGAGATTGGTTTCCCAATTCCTTGAAAGAATTCATGGAGATATTTGTGGACCAATCCAACCAACATACGGACTATTTAAATACTTCATAGTTTTTGTTGAAGCATTGACTAGATGGTCACACGTAGTGTTGTTGTCCACCCGAAATGCAGCATTTCCTAAACTCCTCGCCCAGATCATTAAGTTAAGGGCTCACCATCCGGATTATCCGATAAAGTCTATTAGACTTGATAATGTTGCGAAGTTTACATCGAAGACTTTTGATGATTATTGCATGACTTTGGGAATAAATCTTAAACACTCTGTTGCGTATGTTCATACCCAAAATGGCCTAGCGGAAGCTTTTATAAAGCGACTGCAAGTGATAGCACGGACCTTGGTTATGCGCACCAAACTTCCACTATCTGCATGGGGCTATGTAATTTTACACGCTGCAAATTTGGTCCGTCTGAGGCCCATGGCCACCCAACCACTTTCCGCGTACCAGCTGGTTACTGGATGTGAGCCTGACATCTCACATTTACGCGTGTTTGGGTGCCTAGTCAATGTTTCAATTGAGCCGATAAGGCGTTCAAAATTTGGACCTCAGAAGCGACGGAGAATATATGTCGGTTATAACTCTCCGTCCATCATTCGCTATTTAGAGCCCTTGACATACGATCTCTTTACCGCGAGAAACGCGGATTGTGACTTTGGTGAGAAAATCTTCCCGTCGTTAGGAAGAGAAATGCACGCTAAAGTTGATGAGAAACGACACGAATTAGCGTGGAATGTGCCTGCTTTTGCTCATCATGATCCCCCTCTGCACATAGTGATAAGGAAGTGCAGAGGATTCTAAGTCTGCAAGATATTGCAAATCAAATGCCAGACGCATTTAGCGACATAGCAAAAGTTACGAGATCAATTATACCTACTGTAAATGTGCCTGCAAGGATAGACGTCCCTGAGAGACGCCATGTTCCTGTGAAACATGTTGCTCCGGTCGAACCCGCCGAGCAAAGGACGCTGCCATCGACCGTCCAGTCTGCCGCTATTCCCAAGAAAAAGGGAAGACCGGTTGGTTCCAAAGATGTTCTGCCCCGGAAGCGGAGAAATCTTGTTGTCACGACCCGCACCCACTGTGAGGGTACGAGAACGTCACAACGCCCAGCCTACGCCGCAATGTCGGCGGTAGAACGCTGTCCTAGGTCACAACATCTAACAATATAAAGCTTAACAGTTTATACTCCCCGAATGGGGGTGACATAGCAGAATGTAAACTCAATCACATCTAAGGTAGAGCATAAAGGAGGATAGATAAAACATGAAATCGAAAAGAGATACAACAGATAGAAGTCTAAGTGTCTAAGATAACAACTCAAGAACATCCAGCTCAAAACAAGTTTCTAAATATAACAACATCTCAGAAGAACAACTGAAAATCAAATAACACAATACTGAAAGAAAAACTAAAGCCTAGCTATCTAGCCTAGACTCTGGGAGTAGCATCCTGTACTGCAGCTGGGTCCTCCAGAGGAACCAGGTCGCAGGTGTCGTCTAATCCTGCTCCGTAATAGGTGGTACATAGGGCCTCCTCCTCATCCTCTGTAATATTTTCAATAGGTCCAGTCAGGACAGGAGCGAGTACAGTACATCTCAACAGTTCATAGCAGGTTAGAAAATATAATCATGCAGTAAAGTAAGATATAGATACTGAAGAAATGCAGTATGTAAACAGAGAGAGAAAACTGTAATGGAAATATCTACTATAAGTAGAGAGCTAATAGTGACTAGTGAGTCAGAGTAAAATATAAACATGTGAATGGCATAGGAGGTTCATGACTACAGCTAAGAGAGTGATTCATGACTACAGCTACTTGGATAATATTCACATGTCTATTTCTACTCCCCCAACCCCAATCAATACACAAAGATCCGTTCAAGTTATGGTAAGGTTCGTGAAACTTCACATGGCTCATAAAATGAGTGATACGTGAAGGTGATTCATGGAGGCTCTGTGAACATGAGAGTACATATGTCACAGGCGGTTCGTGAATCAGAGGAAGCATAGAGATACGTGATGATTCGTGAAACGCACAAAACATGCTGTATCCGATGCTCCCGAGGGGGATAACATCTCATAAAAAGATCCATATAGTACCAATCCGTGTGACCAACGTGACAGTATCAAGTAAAGTAATTTAAAGCAGGAAAATATTTCTAAACAGGATATGAAATGATCAGAGAATGTACTCACCTCGTATCTGAATGTCTGAAGTAAATGTACTGTCCAAGGAGAGGTGTCTGGCTCCTAATCAGAACAGCACAGGTCACAACAAGTCTAAAATGATATAATGAAGTCCTACTATGCATTCTACATGATTCTAGGTCAATCTAGGCCAAAGTCAACTCTTGGTCAACTCTGGTCAACCCTAGAAGTCAAACTAGGTCTAACCAAGTCTAAACTAGGCTATCAAGTCTAAACTAGTCTATACTAGGTCACACAAGCCTACACTAGTTAGTATACACCACTTCAAGGCTATCCAAGCCTAAATCAAGCCAACACACACATTATAAGTCACACTTGTCCCCTATTCAAGTTATCCATACTAGGCATTCAAGAACAATACATAAAAGAAACTAACTATATATATATATATAGGCATGCATCACTACACATTAGCTATATATAACATGGCATTTAATATATATATATATATATAGATATAAAGAGGGCTATGTGTGTGTGTGCATGAGTGATGTGAGTGTGTGCCATAGGCCAAGTGTTAGTGAAATGTGAAGTGTACATGTGAAGAAGTGAAGAGGGTGAGTGAATAGAGTAGAGTGTGGCAAGGGTGATGTGAATGCAAAGTGCCAACTAGTGTGTGTGTTTGTGTGATAACTTATGGGTGTAACATGGAGTAGAGGGTGTGTGTGAAGTGTCAAGAGTGTGAGAGAGCAGGCAACTTGGATGTGTGTGCATATGGCAACTGAAAACAGTGCAGGAAATATACAAAACAGTTCCTATGTGGAATTCAGGTTAAACTCAGATTTCATAAAGAAGGAGGGAACCAACTCATGATCCCCCATACTCTCAGGTATCAAAGAACATAGTTTGAGTTCTAATTAGTATGAGTATTCAGAAAATGGGATTTCAGTGTGTATGTTTTGTAACATATGCAGGAAAATATGACAGGAATATATGTATATACAATGCAGGAATTATAGACAGTGACTTGCTAACATGTAAGTTGTTTAGATTTCATATGGTCAGTTTATTGGGAATCTCAGTATTTAAGTTCAGTTCTTTTATCATAAAAACCAGTCCACACATATATCACTCCCTATTTGAATCAAATCACAACCATTCATTCCTAAATTTCACACACAAGTAGTTCATGCATAGACACAACATAATGAAGTCTAAAACTATGAAATTAAAAGCAGTAAATGGGTCAAAATAGCTACCAAAATTCGAATCAAAAACTGGAAAATACTGGGTTAAATACACTGATTTCAGAAAAAGGGGTAATTGACAAATGATGAATAAAATCAGATTAAAATAAGCTATCCATGGTTGGTAATGTACTATCAGCATGTGCACGTGTCCCATGAAGTGTTTGTGTCCCAGCAAGAGGACACAAACGTGTCCAATGGATTAAAACGTGAAAATGGTGCACACAGACACGACAGTTTAACACTGCGTTGTGCACAGGTGCACGCGCGTCGTGCACCCGACACAGGCCATCTCAGGCCTCGTGCTCGTGTCTCCAACTAGACTAGGTATAGGTGCTCGTGTCTAAGTGCCTGAAACGTGTCCTCGTGTCGTCGTGTCTGTGAACCAAAGCCGTATCAGTGGCTAGTAGCAGCCCGCGCACAGTCAGGGAAAAAAACTCGTGCACGGTCGATTTGTCATCGACCAGTGCACGAAGTCCCACGAAACTTAGGGAACGTGATGTCAGTGGGTGCCCCAACGTTCCCTCAATGTTTCGAGTCAAGGAGATATGTGTCGTGTCCTGTGGAGACCCCGAGATGCAGGGGATCCCCCATACCGCGTGCGAGCGTGTGCAGCACACGTGCACGCGTGTCCGAAATGACACGACACGAGCATGAAACCATCTCAGTCCAATAAAATCTCATAAGCGACATCAAAATGAAATTTCCCATTCAGAAAATATTCGAAAATAACACAAAATAATCCACAGTGGCATTTCCACAAACACATTGCATAGTACACTGATACGTGTCCTGTTAGGACACAAAACGACAAAAAAACCTGGGGATTCCTATTCCTATAGTTAGGTTAGGTCTAGGGCTCCCTATTCATGCAATTAAACTAGAATTCTATGGTGGAAATAGAGAGTTACCTCTATGTATCAAAACCCTCCAAAAAGCTCAAAGAGTGATGTTCTCTTGATGGTGAAACTCCTTCAAAGCTCTTCAAATCTGAGAATATTAATTACCAACAGAAAGTAGGAAGAATTTAAAACCCAATGCAATTTGTTTGGATTAAAAAGGAGGAGAAATGGATTTTCTAGAGATTTTTGAACATGGAGACTCACCTCTTTCTTCTCTTGAAAGAAATTCCTAAAGAAGAGGCTAGCCCTAGATTTTAGGAGGATTATATAGTGGGGGAATCCCTAGGTTGGCTGGACAAAAAATGTTTGGGTTAGGGTTTGGGCACTTGACTAATGGGCTTTGGGCCTATTTGGCTAACTATTGATTTATTGGTTAAACACAAGTCATGGCTTATGACTTAAAACTCTACTTAAGTCAAATAACCATACTTTTAGTCAACTATAGTCTAACTAGGGTGGCATGACCTAATCAAGACCAAACTCAACTCGGGTTAGCTCCTAGGTTAGTCTACCATGGTCATTGCTAGTCAAAGTCAACCTAGTCAACCCTCATCCAAACAATTCCAAAATAAATTCTAAGAATCCCCATAAATCATAATAAATTCAAATAAATCCTAAAATGACCAAAATATCCTCTAGGCTATGATGTACTAGTTAAACATTCAAATCACCTGGCTAGGCTCTAAGGTTACACTAGTCAAACACCAAAATCATAAGTCATAATTTAAATAGTTTAAAATTAATTAAAATCACTAAAAATTCTAATAAGAAATAAATATCATTAATTAATAATTATAATTACAAAATTTCAAAATTATCCTCTTCTGGAAAACTGGGTGCTACAATCCTACCCACCTTACAAAAATTTCGTCCTCGAAATTAAGATGGTAGCAGGCCTTCTAGGTTAAACCCCCAGCAATCAAAGTCTCAGAAATCTCTCTTAAATCATACAATTGAAAAGTGTAACCTATGGGGTCATGGCATGCAATATCAGTCTGTGGTCTCTTCTAGTTATACTTACCATGTTACAGTACCAGGCAATCACAAGGTATCAAAACATACAAGCAAGGGATGCATCAAAATTCTCAAAAAGGAATACTAAGGTTAGGTCAAACTCACCTCCAGCTAGGTCTGAGAACCAGAACTCCCTCCTGGAAGCAGGGCCCTGGTTGGGGCAGGTATAGCAGGGCAGTGTTGCATCCAGTGTGCAGCTGAACCACAGATTAGGCACAAACCTAGTCTCTTTCTACAGTTGTTCCACTTGTGTCCAGACTTCTTGCAGTAGGCACAGATAGGCTTCGGCTCAGCTGGCCTCTGCTGGACAGGAGACTGGGCTGGGTATGATGATATAGGCTGGATAAATGGGTACTCCTCAGACTCTGGATAGGACTGGGTACTGCTCCTCGCCTCTTGGAACTAGGCTCTCCTCCTAGAAGCACAGAGTCCCGCAGACGTAGCAACCTCTGGATTTGCTCCCTCATGGCCTCCTCATGAGCTCTCTGTGACTCCATCAACCTTTCTTAGAAAAATGCAAACACCTGGGCTACATCAAGTAGCAAACCCCCGGGTGGTACAGTATGGAGTGCAGAGGGTAGGAAAGGGCTCTCGGTCTCAGGCAAATCCGCAACTCTCTCCTGAACGACAGGAGATGAAGGAAGATTCTCTGGCGAGGCTACCACCATCTCCTCAATGGCAGGAGGTGCCACCACCCCATGATCAGATAGAGGGATAACTACCTCCTGAACGGTAGGAGGTGGAGGCACACTCTCAGTAGCTGCAGCTGCTCTCAGGCGACGGGCTCGGGTCATGGGTGTCATACTGAAAGAAAGAGAAAGGAAATAAAATATAAATCAATCATCAAGGCTGAAAAACTAGTAAATATCAACAAAGGAGAACTAGCTACAAGGATTACTATTCAAAGCCAGGCTATACTATCATTCCTAAGACAAGGGCCTAATCACAAGTCATCAAATCATCACACTAAGAAAGAACTACATATGCATAAGCTCTATAAAGCTAAGAAGATCTCTACTCCTAAATTATTTGATGATGGAAATTTTTTTTTTTTTGATAACTGGAATGAAGATAGAGATGATATATTTAAGAACCTTTCCAAGATACAATCCGATAATCATATGCGTCTGTCCAAAAATCATGATACTCAGAATCCTCGCCACGCTAGTAAGCAAGGCTGCGATAAACGGTAGAGTCCATAACTGGGGCATGCACCTCTATAATCATGTCGTCTGGAATTTTCGCTATGCCGACTAGTATAGCTGCGAGAAATTCCAAATCTCATAACCAAGATACGTACATCCGAAGTCAGGTCTCTATGTTTCTGCCACGCCAGCTAATATAGCTGCGATAAACTCCAGGTTCCATAACCAAGTAGACATTTTACCATTCCTGTATTCCCGTCGACATATGTTATCAGAAAAATATCGTAACTCAGGCCATAAAAATTCATCTCGATAGGAAAAATCAAATCAACAACGATCCAACAAAATCAAATTCAATAATCAAGGAGTGAGAGCAACAAAGCAAGGGAAATGATTCAAATTGAAGTTTAATAATATTCTCAAGGGTCGTCCCAGGAATCTTTCAAGGAATCCTAACAGTGATTGAGTACCTTCAAAATGTGTATCATAATCCTACTGCAGGCTGTAGTGATACTCTAGTTCGAGTACCACTACATAAACTCGACCTGCATGGGCCACCACTAAAAACGTGTCATGACCCGCACCCACTGTGAGGGTACGAGAACGTCACAACGCCCAGCCTACGCCACAGTGTCGGCGGTAGAACGCTGTCCTAGATCACAACATCTAATAATATAAAGCTTAACAGTTTATACTCCCCGAATGGGGGTGACATAACAGAATGTAAACTCAATCACATCTAAGGTAGAGCATAAAGGAAGATAGATAAAACATGAAATCGAAAAGAGATACAACAGATAGAAGTCTAAGTGTCTAAGATAACAACTCAAGAACATCCAGCTCAAAACAAGTTTCTAAATATAACAACATCTCAGAAGAACAACTGAAAATCAAATAACACAATACTGAAAGAAAAACTAAAGCCTAGCTATCTAGCCTAGACTCTGGGAGTAGCATCCTGTACTGCAGTTGGGTCCTCCAGAGGAACCAGGTCGCAGGTGTCATCTAATCCTACTCCGTAATAGGTGGTACATAGGGCCTCCTCCTTATCCTCTATAATATTTTCAACAGGTCCAGTCAGGACAGGAGCGAGTACAGTACATCTCAACAGTTCATAGCAGGTTAGAAAATATAATCATGCAGTAAAGTAAGATATAGATACTGAAGAAATGCAGTATGTAAACAGAGAGAGAAAACTGTAATGGAAATATCTACTATAAGTAGAGCGCTAATAGTGATTAGTGAGTCAGAGTAAAATATAAATATGTGAATGGCATAGGAGGTTCATGACTACAGCTAAGAGAGTGATTCATGACTACAGCTACTTGGATAATATTCACATGTCTATTTCTACTCCCCCAACCCCAATCAATACACAAAGATCCGTTCAAGTTATGTTAAGGTTCGTAAAACTTCACATGGCTCATAAAATGAGTGATACGTGAAGGTGATTCATGGAGGCTCTGTGAACATGAGAGTACATGTGTCACAGGCAGTTCGTGAATCAGAGGAAGCATAGAGATACGTGATGATTCGTGAAACGCACAAAACATGCTGTATCCGATGCTCCCGAGGGGGATAACATCTCATGAAAAGATCCATATAGTACCAATCCGTGTGACAAACGTGACAGTATCAAGTAAAATAATTTAAAGCAGGAAAATAATTCTAAACAGGATATGAAATGATCAGAGAATGTACTCGCCTCGTATCTGAATGTCTGAAGTAAATGTACTGTCCGAGGAGAGGTGTCTGGCTCCTAATCAGAACAGCACAGGTCACAACAAGTCTAAAATGATATAATGAAGTCCTACTATGCATTCTACATGATTCTAGGTCAATCTAGGCTAAAGTCAACTCTTGGTCAACTCTGGTCAACCCTAGAAGTCAAACTAGGTCTAACCAAGTCTAAACTAGGCTATCAAGTCTAAACTAGTCTATACTAGGTCACACAAGCCTACACTAGTTAGTATACACCACTTCAAGGCTATCCAAGCCTAAATCAAGCCAACACACACATTCATAAGTCACACTTGTCCCCTATTCAAGTTATCCATACTAGGCATTCAAGAACAATACATAAAAGAAACTTACTATATATATATAGGCATGCATCACTACACATTAGATATATATAACATGGCATTTAATATATATATATATATATATAAAGAGGGCTATGTGTGTGTGTGCATGAGTGATGTGAGTGTGTGCCACAGGCCAAGTGTTAGTGAAATGTGAAGTGTACATGTGAAGAAGTGAAGAGGGTGAGTGAATAGAGTAGAGTGTGGCAAGGGTGATGTGAATGCAAAGTGCCAACTAGTGTGTGTGTATGTGTGATAACTTGTGGGTGTAACATGGAGTAGAGGGTGTGTGTGAAGTGTCAAGAGTGTGAGAGAGCAGGCAACTTGGATGTGTGTGCATATGGCAACTGAAAACAGTGCAGAAAATATACAAAACAGTTCCTATGTGGAATTCAGGTTAAACTCAGATTTCATAAAGAAGGAGGGAACCAACTCATGATCCCCCATACTCTCAGGTATCAAAGAACATAGTTTGAGTTCTAATTAGTATGAGTATTCAGGAAATGGGATTTCAGTGTGCATGTTTTGTAACATATGCAGAAAAATATGACAGGAATATATGTATATGCAGTGCAGGAATTATAGACAGTGACTTGCTAACATGTAAGTTGTTCAGATTTCATATGGTCAGTTTACTAGGAATCTCAGTATTTAAGTTCAGTTCTTTTATCACAAAAACCAGTCCCCACATATATCACTCCCTATTTGAATCAAATCACAACCATTTATTCCTAAATTTCACACACAAGTAGTTCATGCATAGACACAACATAATGAAGTCTAAAACTATGAAATTAAAAGCAGTAAATGGGTCAAAATAGCTACCAAAATTCGAATTAAAAACTGGAAAATACTGAGTTAAATACACCGATTTCAGAAAAAGGGGTAATTGACAAATGATGAATAAAATCAGATTAAAATAAGCTATCCATGGTTGGTAATGTACTATCAGCATGTGCACGTGTCCCATGAAGTGTTTGTGTCCCAGCAAGAGGACACAAACGTGTCCAATGGATTAAAACGTGAAAATGGTGCACACAGACACGATAGTTTAACACTGCGTCGTGCACAGGTGCACGCGCGTCGTGCACCCGACACAGGCCATCTCAGGCCTCGTGCTCGTGTCCCCAACTAGACTAGGTATAGGTGCTCGTGTCTAAGTGCCTGAAACGTGTCCTCGTGTCGTCGTGTCCGTGAACCAAAGCCGTATTAGTGGCTAGTAGCAGTCCGCGCACAGTCAGGGAAAAAAAACCCGTGCACGGTCGATTTCTCATCAACCAGTACACGAAGTCCCACGAAACTTAGGGAACGTGATGTCAGTGGGTGCCCCAATGTTCCCTCAAAGTTTAGTGTCAAGGAGATACGTGTCGTGTCCAGTGGAGACCCCGAGATGCAGGGGATCCCCCAGGTCGCGCGCGAGCGTGTGCAGCACACGTGCACGCGTGTCCGAAATGACACGACACGAGCACGAAACCATCTCAGTCCAATAAAATCTCATAAGCGACATCAAAACGAAATTTTCCATTCAGAAAATATTCGAAAATAACACAAAATAATCCACAGTGGCATTTCCACAAACACATTGCATAGTACACTGATACGTGTCCTGTTAGGACACGAAACGACACAAAAACCTGGGGATTCCTATTCCTATAGTTAGGTTAGGTCTAGGGCTCCCTATTCATGCAATTAAACCAGAATTCTATGGTGGAAATGGAGAGTTACCTCTATGTATCAAAACCCTCCAAAAAGCTCAAAGAGTGATGTTCTCTTGATGGTGAAACTCCTCCAAAGCTCTTCAAATCTGAGAATATTAATTACCAACAGAAAGTAGGAAGAATTTAAAACCCAATGCAATTTGTTTGGATTAAAAAGGAGGAGAAATGGATTTTCTAGAGATTTTTGAACATGGAGACTCACCTCTTTCTTCTCTTGAAAGAAATTCCTAAAGAAGAGGCTAGCCCTAGATTTTAGGAGGGATTATATAGTGGGAGAATCCCTAGGTTGGCTGGACAAAAAATGTTTGGGTTAGGGTTTGGGCACTTGACTAATGGGCTTTGGGCCTATTTGGCTAACTATTGATTTATTGGTTAAACACAAGTCATGGCTTATGACTTAAAACTCTACTTAAGTCAAATAACCATACTTTTAGTCAACTATAGTCTAACTAGGGTGGCATGACCTAATCAAGACCAAACTCAACTAGGGTTAGCTCCTAGGTTAGTCTACCATGGTCATTGCTAGTCAAAGTCAACCTAGTCAACCCTCATCCAAACAATTCCAAAATAAATTCTAAAAATTCCCATAAATTATAATAAATTCAAATAAATCCTAAAATGACCAAAATATCCTCTAGGCTATGATGTACTAGTTAAACATCTCAATCACCTGGCTAGGCTCTAAGGTTACACTAGTCAAACACCAAAATCATAAGTCATAATTTAAATAGTTTAAAATTAATTAAAATCACTAAAAATTCTAATATGAAATAAATATCATTAATTAATAATTATAATTACAAAATTTCAAAATTACCCTCTTCTGAAAAACTGGGTGCTACACTTGTTAAAAGCGTTTTGCCACATGAGATCATTAAGGATCACGGTGATGTATTAGAAGAGCACGTTCCTGATGAAACGCATATTCCTAATCATGCCGATAACGTCGAAATATCCGTCGAGTATGCTAGCTTAGACGATATTTTGAAGCGAAATGAAACTGTCATCGATGATGTGTTCATATACTCAGTAGCCACTGACATTATAAACAATGATGACATGGAACCTCGTAGTGTTGCCGAGTGTCAACGACGAACGGACTAGTCACAATGGAAACAAGCAATCCAGGCTGAACTAGACTCCTTAGCGAAAAGAAGCGTGTTTGGACCTGTTGCTGCAACACCATCCAATGTTAAACCAGTTGGTCACAAATGGATTTTCCTAAGGAAGCGTAATGAGAGAAATAGGATTGTGCGATACAAGGCTCGCCTTGTGGCACAAGGCTTCTCACAACGCCCTGGAATTGATTACGAGGAGACGTATTCTCCCGTAATGGACGTCATAACGTTCCGCTACTTAATCAGTTTAGTAGTTTCCGAAAAACTGAATATGCAGCTTATGGATGTGGTCACAGCCTATCTCTACGGGGATCTAGACACAGAGATATACATGAAAGTCCCTGAAGGACTAAAGATGCCTGAATCAAGTAGTTTCCGACCACGGAACGCGTTCTCGATTAGACTGAGGCGTTCACTATATAGATTGAAACAATCCGGACGAATGTGGTATAACCGCCTAAGTGAATACTTGATCGATTTGGGATACGTTAATAACAAACTTTGCCCATGCGTGTTCATAAAGAAATCTACTTCAGGATACGCAATCATCGCGGTCTATTTAGATGACATGAATCTCATAGGAACCGAAAAAGACTTGTCAGAAATTGCTGATATCCTGAAGAGGGAATTCGAGATGAAGGATCTTGGAAAGACACGATTTTGCCTCGGCCTGCAGATCGAGCACCGTAAAGATGGAATCCTTGTCCATCAAGCGAACTACACTCAAAAGGTGTTGAGACGCTTTAGTCATTTTGATGTTAAGCCGTCCGCTACTCCCATGATCGTCCGCTCTCTAGACATTACTAAGGACCCATTCCGTCCAAAGGAGGACGACGAAGAGATATTGAGTCCTGAGTGCTCTTATCTAGGTGCAATAGGCGCTTTATTGTACTTGGCCCAATGTACTAGACCGGACATCTCGTTTGCTGTGAATTGTCTAGCTCGACACAGCACCGCGCCAACACGCCACCATTGGAATGGCATAAAAGACATTTTCTGCTACCTTAAGGGTACTACGAACTTGGGCTTATTCTATCCCTACGCAGTTTTGAGTGAGTCCAACGCTCTTGGCACTCGAAGCAACGCGACCCTTGTTGGCTACGTCGATGCGGGATACTTATCTGATCCGCACAAGGGCGTTCCCAATCTGGTTACGTCTTTACCATTGGGAACACGGCGATTTTTTGGAGGTCTCGCAAACAGACCTTAGTGGCTACTTCAACGAACCACTCTGAGCTACTCGCGCTCTATGAGGCGACTAGAGAGTGTGTATGGCTTCGAGCTGTTATGGCCATATTCGAAGTACATGTGATCTTCCATATGACCCAGATGAACCTGTTGTCATCTATGAGGACAATACCGCTGTTATTGATCAAGCGAAACATGGTTACATCAAAGGGGATGCTACCAAGCACATATCGTCCAAGTTGTTCTTTACACATGAACAACAAGCGCTTCAGAAGATTGAAGTGCAACACATTGGATCGAAGAATAACCGTGCAGACTTGTTCACCAAGTCACTGCCGAAACACTCGTTCCAGAAACATGTCAGAGCGATTGGACTTAGGAAACTTTCAGAGCTAGCCTAAGTGAAACATGTTTCCTGCACCCTGTTGTGTGCATGTGAGGGGGAGCGCCCCAACGAGCGCCTCCAAACGCCCTGTTGTGCGTATATCCCGCACAATGTCGAGTGCGAGTGAAAAGGAAAGCATTTTGATGTATGCTTGTGTACTTTTTTTTCCCTTCGACCAAAGTTTTTCCCACTGAATTTTCTTTGGCAAGATTTTTAACGAGACACATTTCAAATCTCTTATTCACTAAGGACTATTGTGATCAGGGGGAGTATCCAGTGTATACTTCTAAACCATCGTATACTCTTTTGTCCTTCGATCAGCGGTTTTTTTCCACTGGGTTTTTTCTGACAAGGTTTTGACGAGGCACATTTGCAATGGTTAGTTTACCCCCATCACACTGACCTGTGTGTACTCTTTTGTCCTTCGTCCAAAGTTTTTTTCCACTGGATTTTCTTTGGCAAGGTTTTAACGAGGCACAAGTAGCTGGTCATTTTTGAATTTGCAAGCTACAGACAGACGAAGAAGCTCAGAGGTGTTTACAAGCAGAGTTTGTGAAGAGCCAAGGGGGAGTGTTGTAACTCATCATGGTGAATCATGGTGACTCTTCATTTTGTAACTCATGACTCTTCATTTTGTAACTCCTAAGTGACCTTTCATTATGTAACTCCCAACCTCTCTCTTCCTATATAAAGAGAGGTTGGGATGGCTTATAGATAGATTGATACACATTGAAATATATTGATATACCATTTGAGATGTTGAGCTAATTTGCCTCACAACAATAACCGCATTGTAAGTTTTTTATTTGAGTTTCTGTAGTTTGCTGTAAAGCCGATGGTATTCCAATAATGGGAGAGGGCGCTGCGACGGTGTGGTGATGGCGGAGAAGATTTGTAGGGACCAATATAGGATCGATAGTGATCACTAGTATAATTGTCCACACGCGTTTTGCTGATTGCTGATTAATTATGCTCTAATCGTCATCTTGTTTTGCCAAGAAAGAGAGGGCGCCTTGGGGGTTGAGATGATCATAGCATAAAACTTTTTCTGTCTTTTTGCCAAGAAAGGGGTGGGCCATGAGGATTGAGATGATCATAGCACAACACTTTTTTCTGTCTTTTTATGATGATCATCTTATAATTCAGACACACATAATTTCGAGGGTCGTGGGATTGCTTGTTAGATCATAGATGCTTTCAGCTTGCGTGACAGGTCAGGTCAGGTGGGCAATTTTCTTTATGTTGACATGGAAAAATATAATTTACATAAGCAAGTGGTTGTATATATTATTATTACTTATGGAAGAACCTCCAAAATCTAAACTATAGACACATTAATGAAGTCCCTTTCATATGCTTCTGAAGACTGTTTGTACTGTCGTTTCACTGCTGATAAAGAAAAAGTTCAATGCTCTGGTGCTTCGACGCAGCTGGCGAAGGAAGAAATAGTATCAGTAT
The DNA here is from genome assembly GCA_029216955.1 of Iris pallida. Taxonomy (NCBI): domain Eukaryota; kingdom Viridiplantae; phylum Streptophyta; class Magnoliopsida; order Asparagales; family Iridaceae; genus Iris; species Iris pallida. The sequence continues at coordinate 21,463,979 of JANAVB010009400.1, forward strand.
TTAAGAGTAGGAACAGTCAAATGGTTGAGAGTTGAGACAGACGCAACAATGTAGTTGCACTATGCAAAGTTAAAAGGACATGCTCAAATACACATATATCATTGCACGACTGAAACTATCATGAACTAGCTAGCTAGAACTCTGCACCGAGACGTGCCGCCTGGCCCACATGTCAGCGAGCGTCACATGTACCGGAAAGTGTGTATAGACTCTTGTTGCCGACAACATGTGCACGAGGAGTCAGTGGTGACAGCTATACGAAGAGTTGGGATGTGCTTTCAGGAAATCTAGGGAAGGGGAAAGCAGTGAACACCTTGGGTGCGTGCATGTCTGTGATGATTGGGAATGAGCTGCGAGAATTCGGTACCAGAAAGAAAAAAGAGGCTCTCACTTCTAACAACGCTTCTTTCACTGAGAAACTCTCTTTTTCTTTTTTTTTCCCCTCAGAAACATGTGGAACTCTCATGATGCTTCTGCTGAGAAATGGCTCCCCGGTCAAAACAAATGAATAGATCAGCCATCACATCACGACCACGTCATGTTACAGATGTAACTATGATCGATCAACATAAATAATGGTGTTATGTGAATATGGATTCAAGCTTGGAACAGAATGGATTGTTTACATTCCACTCTTCGAAATCTATTGTTACAAATCTATTTGTATAGAGAATGAACTATAATTGATAAAACAAACTTAGTTGTAATATGATCGGATTGGCTCTTCAAGGTCTAATCAAGATTAAGATTGATGCGGATATGTTTTAATTGGAGCATAAATGCTATATGCATGTGGGCTATCATTACACGTATCTTTTGCTTTCTTAGAATGATTAGTAGCCTTTGCCCCTTAAATTATAGGCTATCTTGATTGTGAAGTACCAGCAGATCAAGAAGGCATAACAACGGTACCACAAGATTAAGACATCTACAAAGACATGGAATATGCGTGTTCCTAGAACCAAAAAATATGCCACCACTGTTTTTTGGGCTATTTAAACCGGTTTCGTACAACCCGAAGATTAACTAGACACATGGCTCTCTTCTTTCAGCATTAGAAGATAATTTTTTATTAAAAAAAAATACCTTGTGTACTAAGAGGACCGTGCGTTAGTCCGACCGACACTAATGTAAGAGTTCCCCGTTGAACCCCCTCCCCCCATTTAGGGCTGCAAACGAGCCAAGCCGAGCCAAGCTTTTGTAAGCTTGAGCTTGGCTTGACTAAAATTAATCGAGCTCGAGCTCGAGCTTGATAATTTTTTTATTTCAGAGCTTGAGCTTGGCTCGAGCTTGTTTATATTAAGCTTGAGCTTGGCTTGGTTTGAGCTCGAGCTTGGCTTGATAAGCAAGCTTGATTCAAGCTTGATAAACAAGTTTGATAAGCTCAAAATCAAGCTCGTTAGGCTTGATTTCAAGCTCACTCAACTTCATTTCAAGCTCATTAAGCTTGATTTCAATTTAGTTAGATTTGAATTCAAGTACCTATAATATTAACAATTTATTTATAAAAAATTAACTAAAAATGTTCCTTAATATCAATAATTAAGGACATATAAATATATAATGCACATATATATATATATATGTGTGTGTGTGTGTGTGTGTGTGTGTGTGTGTGTGTGTTGTGCGCATTATATATTTATATGAGAACAAACGAGCTTCTAAACGAGCCAGCTCGCAAGCTCATAAACGAGCCAGCTTGCGAGCTCAAACGAGCCGAGTACTTCTAAGCTTGAGCTTGGCTCGTTTATTAAACGAGCTCAAAAATGAAGCTTGAGCTCAGCTTGTTTGCTAAACGAACCGAGCTCAAACGAGCTTTTATCGAGCCGAGCCTCGAGCAGCTTGCGAACGACTTGGCTCATTTGCAGCCCTACCCCCACTCATTGGGTCCTATCTATCACATCAGTCTCGGACTGATGCACGGTATCCTTTATCGATATGTAAAACAAAATTGATTTTATTTTATTTTTACCAAACAACTTGTTACTTTTGACAACACCGAAAAACAACCACAACCGATAATAGAAACCCTAGAATCACAAGGAAAAAAGCAGAGAAGATGGGGGTAGAACATTCTTCGGTTCCGCAGAAAGCGTGCCGGTAAAATGATATGAGCTGTCACTTCGAAAGTGAAAGTACTACCACCACACTTGAACTTGTAGGCTTCCCATTTTGAGCAGCAGAGCTTTAGAAAAGGCAGGTAATCTTGTTCGAGTATGGTAGGTTTTGCTAGCATGCCCCTGAGAGCATATATCACGGGTCGATCGGGCTCTTCATATTTGGAAGCACACTATTCTCTCATGGCATAGGAGGAACGAGACAACAGGACCCCTCCGTTTGATTAACCTTCACTTGCCTCGTGCTTCCTAATAAATCCAAGGAGGGAAAAAGAGAGAGTATCAATCGGAATGTCTTGGCTTGTGCACATAATTGGCTGCTAGAGGCTGAAGAGATTCTTCACTTCAAAAGAGAAAGTAAAGCCAAAGGTGCGCATGGTGCATATAGAGTCACATCTCCATTTAGGAGGTAGCCATGGGGAGGCACTCACTCACCATGCTAGAGTTAGTTGAATGAATCTCTTTTTTTTTGTGCCTTCTCTTTTCTTACTTTTGATATGGTCATCAAAATGAATTTTGTGTTGTGAATCTTAGGTGGCATGGGACACAAGACAATATTTTGTATAGGTGGCAAGATTATATTTACAAATGACAATGAGTTTAAAAAGTCATCTCCAATGCAAAAGTATTGAGAAGACAATACAAAGTAATTTTTACAACTTCCAAGACAACTTTTACTCTTCTACTTTTTTTTTATAAACATTTTTATTCACAACTGATGATGTGGACATAAAGACATTGTGAAGTGCATTGTCTAGATCTAGACAATCAACTTCACATTGTCTTTGCCATGTCATTGCCAAGTCAACTCCACACTTTATTTCACATTTGCATTGGAGAAGTACTTTTGAAAAAAAATGGTTGTCATTCCTATGTGACAACCATTTTTTTCAAACTCACAATAGGGTTGGAGATGCTCTAAACACGTATTTGGCCATTAAGGGCTCGTTTGGATCAAGTTTTTGGATTTCTAGGAATAGATTTTTAATTCCTTTCCCATGGAAAAGGAATTCAACATTCTCATACCCATGTTTGGTTATGTTGGGAATAAGTAGTTCAAAATTTTAAAAAAAAATTATTTTCATGTTTGGCTCACACATGGATAGGAATCTTAATTTATTTAGTTTTACTTTAATACCCTTTCACTAATTTCATAATGATTCACATGTTTGGGATGAGAGTTGAAAATTTGAAAATAAAGCGAGGGTATAACCGTCCAAACAAAATAGTCAAACATCATTCCTAGGAAAGCAAATCTATTTCCAAGGGGGGCTTGGGAATATCTTTTCCACATCCATGGGAATAGCTTTTCCACCTAACCCCCTCCTATTCCCTCTTCATTCCCAATCCTAAACATACCAAACATGGATAAGAAATTCAAATTCCATTCCCAAGCCTCAAAAACTTGAACCAAACGCCCCCCTAAAGCTTGTGAATTGCAATTACCGAGCTAGCTTTTCTTTATCATTATAGTAAAAGATAAGAAGTTGAGAGCGTGCCAAGGAACCTCTTATATAATTGGTCAATGTTTTCTTTAATCTATCCAAGGTTTCAATAACTTTTCTCTAGAAGTTTTATCTCTCTAGCCTAGTGGTAGTAGAGCGGACATTCGAGGGACTGGCAAGGTTCGAGCCTCCCACCCCCTCCAGTCGTATGTGCGTTATATATATATATATATATATAATATATATATATATATATATATATATATATATATATATATAAAATATATATATATATATTCTACAATACATCCACTGGAAATGGATGTATCGATACATCCGAAATCTGGACCGTTGGATGTTAATCTAACGGTTCAGATTAAATTCAGATAAAATAATACAAGAGACATTATTTAATGCTGATTTAGACTTTTGACCTGTTGGTAACTTGCTTTAGCAGGTCATTCTTCACTTTAATTTTTTCAATAAACACCCTAAATTAACTCATATTTACTCTATCTTTCGTCCATCCAAATTAATTTGAACCTTTTTTTTTGGTTACGGGCCATGGTAGTCGTGGTGGTGCTGGTGGTGGTGGAAAGAGAAACGGAGATGAAGAAGGAAATAAGAATCGGTTCGGATCGTGTCGAACGTCGTCGAGCCCTCCTAGAACAACGAGGAGTACCAGCTGCGCCGAGAAGAATCGGTTCGCTTCGCGTCGGACGTCGTCGAGACCTCCTCGAACAAGGAGAAGTACCAGCGACCCCTCTCTAATTTTACTGCCCATGCCATTGTCTGAAATTTTATTTTTCATTTAACAATTTAATATTTTGTTAATAAAGCTACATGTCATGGTGGTGGTGGTGAACTGAGGAAACCTGCTTCTGAGGTCGGACGGATTATTTTTTAACTTTTCTAAAGACAATATTTTCGAGGAGAATATTTTTTTGGGAGAATGGCCATTCTCTTTGCTTTCAATACGGCGAATGGACGGAGAATGGCACATTTAGGATGGAGAATGGACGAAGAATACGGCGAATGGCCATTCTCTTTGCTTTTAATACGACGAATGGACGGTGAATACTGCGAATGGACGGAGAATGGCCATTCTCTTTGCTTTTAATACGACGAATGGACGGAGAATGGCCATTCTCTTTGCTTTTAATACGGCGAGTGGACAGAGAATGGTACATTTAGAACAGAGAATGGACGGAGAATACGGCGAATGGCCATTCTTTTTGCTTTTAATACGGCGAATGGACGGTGAATACGGCGAATGGATGGAGAATAGCCATTCTCTTTGCTTTTAACACGGAGAATGGCCATTCTCTTTGCTTTTAATACGGCGAATGGACGGAGAATGGTACATTTAGGACGGAGAATGGTAGATTTAGGATGGAGAATGGTACATTTAGGATGGAGAATGGTATGTTCTCTCAAATCTCTTCTTTGTGTAAATTAAATCCAAGGAGGACACAATCCCTAGTTTTAGTTATTGCTTAGCAGAGTCTGCTTAGTTGTTGTAAAATTGTGGTGTTGCTTCTGTAACACTTTCATCTTTAATCTCATGTTTTCTATGAATATGTGTTCTGTTTGATTTTGATTTAGTAATCTTTTCGTAATTAGTTTTTTTGTTTCATCTAACAATTTAATATTTTTGTTATAAAGCTACAGGGCATGGTGGTGGTGGTGGAAGGAGAAACGGAGATGAAGAAGAAAAGAAGAAGAAGTTCCAGTTCGCGGCGGACTTCGTCGAGTTCCTCAATCAAGCGGAATTAAACCTCTTATAGAGTTTCTTAATTGAAGTTGATCACGATAACCTTTTGTATTTTTCAAACGGATAGTAGAATCTTCCTCGAGCCCTCCTCTATCAAACGGCTAGTAGAATCTTCCTCGAGCCCTCCTCAATCAAACGGCTCTCGAAATTTATTTGTCTTTCCATCTTCCTCACTTTTTGTACTTCTCTCTTGCTATATATACAATAGTTTTCTTGTTTTATAGTACTATTATTCATTCTGAAATACATAGAATAGTTTTTTGAAATATAATAGTTTTCTTGTTCTCAAGATGTCTATTCGTGTGGTGGAAAATGTAGAAGACGTAGAAGATTGGATGCCAGCTCCAAAAGAAACCTTCATTCCGCGTATGTTGCGCAAGATTGAAGAACATCTGTCGAAGATTTCAGCTGATGTTGCAAAGATCAATTCTAAGATTTGTTCATTAGAAATTGAACAAATGAATTTATCTCGGCGTTTTGAGAAGTTTGAAGAATCTCCAGCTTTGAAGAAGGCATCTTCATCTGGAGACTTTAATAATGTGAAGGTGATTTCCGTTGTATCTTCTTCCAAAGAGGAGGACGTAGAGCTACAGTATCGTCGTAAAGCATTGGACCAATTTCTCGCATTGGACGCTATAGAAGAAACTGACTTTGGCAGTCCTTCTAAAAGAATGCGTAGAAATTTACATCCGGCCACACCATCGAAAAATTTAATAAGGGGTTCAACCTCGAAGCCTAGCAATTGTACTAGTGTTTCTTCGAGATATTACGACTATATTTTTGCAGATGATAGACCTGACGAGTAAGTAATATGAGTTTTGATTTAATTCCAACAGTTTTTTCTCCTAATTTGTTCGTTTCTTTTCTTAGAGAAATAATATCATCTTGCAACAAAAACTATGTGTCTCGGTGGGAGATGAAGACCTTAGCTCCTTTAACGAAAATTAGCAATGGGGTATGTATAGATAGTATATTTCTTCTTAGATGCCATCTATGTTTACATCGATTCCATCGCTGACATTTTTAATGATTTATTCAGATTGTAGGTATTGTCTCTGCTTTTCTCACCGCGGAGGAACGGAAAAGAACCTCCAATAAAGCTAATGTATAGTTTTTACCAATAAGGATGTTGGTGAGTGAGCATTTTATTCTTCAATGCATATGTATTAACAATTTTCTCGTTTGTTTGTCCTTCGTAATGTATTAATTGATGTGTATGTAGAAAGCAACGTTACCTCCATCCGTCAAAAAGCCTCATGAATTATGGAAGAAGTTTAAATATTTTCAGGATTACATGGGATCTTTAAGCACTTGTAAAGAGGTATTAATGTATTTATGTTTAAATATTAATCCTAATTTTCTGAAAATTTACTAATTTGTTTTACCTAATTATCCTGATTCAGATATACATACCCATTCATTTGGACGAACACTATACTCTTGCAAGAGTTCTGGTTAAAAAAAGGATTGTTAAAATTTGGGACTCACTTGCATCTAAAGATGATCCGATTCAAAGCAAAACAGTCATAAAAGAAATAGTAAGCTCACATTCATCAATTTTTATGAATTGGGTACAAGATACGTGGTATACTAATACATATTATATTCTGGTGATTGTAGCTTTCAAATTTGGATATCTTTCTCGAAGAAGAGATTTTGAAGTTGAGAGATGCTAGGTTCAGCTTTTCTACTTTTGCAATAAAACGTCCTTCTTATGT
>JANAVB010009400.1:21483350-21828350 GCA_029216955.1 Iris pallida
TCGACTTGATTCCAGGGACGGCACCAGACCGGAGAGTCTACAGGATGGCATCTTCAAAGTTGGAAATCTTGTACAAGATGATTGAAGACTCAGAACCAAAGGATTCATTCGTGCTAGTGGATCGTCTTGGGGAGCACCGATGCTTCTTGTGAAGAAGAAGGATGGTACGTCAAGATTATGTGTTGATTATCGTACATTGATGACTTATTTGATCAGCTCAAGGACGGCTGTATTCTCGAATATTGACTTGCGTCATGAGGGTACCATCAGATCAGAGTCAGAGAGAAAGTCATCCAGAAGACATCATTCAGATCGTGGTATGGACATTAGGATTTCTTTGTTATGCAATTGGAGCGACCAGTGTGCCAGCCGTATTCATGGACCCCATGAATCGTATCTTCATGCACTATTAGGATCAGTTCGTGATAGTATTCATAGACGACATCTTAGTCTATAGCTGTATGCCCGTTCCTACATCGTGCCCCGTACTTCGTCCACGGGGTGCGCGAAAAAGGAACACTGTTGCTATCGATTGGGTCGGGACCGATAGGTCGGGATCGATTGACTCGATCGAATGTGAACGGTTGAATTAAGATCCATTCTCTCCTCTGAAGTAAACTCAAGGTGAGTGGCTGACCCTTCTCTTCTCGACCCCCTTCCTAGGTATAATCGATAATGTTGTTGCGAATGAAAGGATAAATGCAAGGGCACAAACACGGAAAAGGGATTGAGTTTTCAAAGATAATGTAGGCTATGTCTTATTAACAAAAAAAAATGTCTTCGTACGGTTATGGACAACTTGTCGACAGGCGGTAGTTTTCTCGATCAGCAACCCGGGCCACGGGACCGTTTTGACCTAGAGGAATATGGTATAGTCGTGCATAAGTTTCAGCACAGGTTAAGCGGGACTTACATCAGAGCTAGCTACTTGCGTTGAAAGGACCCCGATTAACAAAGCTCTACGTCTAGGATGGCTTGTGATGCCATGACGTCGAAGAGGGATGAGGCGAAGGAGGTCAGCCACCTCGCCTTAGACTTGCTTCAAACAAGCGACTGTTGATTGCGCTGAAGTTGCCTACGCGATCACCTCAAGCCGCTGAATATGGGACTTGGTTCCAGAGAAGCCATTCCATAACGGGAATGGATCTTAATTCAACCGTCCCGTTTGATCGACCCGGTCGATTCCGATCTATCGGTCCCAACCGAATCGGTAGCGACATTGTTCCTTCTCGCGCACCCTATTACGACCCGCACCCGGAGTAAGGCATGATGCGTGACAGCGTCCCAGCCTACACCGCAGAAACGACGTAGAACACTGTCTAGTTCTACTATCTTACAACAGTTATAATATCAAAACCTGTCGAGACGGTCAACTCCAAATGGAGGACAGCAATGTCAATATAATATACCCAAAGCATTATATTGTTGCGACCGTCCAATGTTGGTATTTATGTATGGTATTTATGGTGCACATCATCTTAATTCAATCGAGTAGTTCAAAGGAGAAAATTATATATGTATTTATGGTGCACATCATTAGACGGGTTGCGACCGTCCATGTTGTGATAAGCTATGATATCAGTAAGTTTGGGATCCTTTGGATATTGGACTAGCATCCCGTATCGAAGCGATCATAGTCTACACATAAGATGCCAAAGATGCATTACGGTGCGAAACACCGCGACCTTCATATAGATAGGGCCGGTGGGCTGAGATTAGCGCTGGATGCAGGCGCAGGGCCTGCCACCCTTATGTATATGTTTAAGTTTACGGTTTTGTTGTTGAGTGAAATGATATGATTTCTTATGTAAAGTTCTAACCTTGCAGGCTAGGCGAAATGGGACATAGTGAGCACGATCACTATGTTTTATTTAAGATTATGTCTAACTATATCTGTCGCAGGGACACGGTAGTGGACAAGTTCAGGATATGTTCGGCTCGAGGCAGGCTCGCTTGGACGTGCCGAGGCATGGAGTCCTTAGCGTTCAAGAGGAGCTACCGCATTGGCGTTCGGACTTGCGACATGAGATGTTCAGCCCGAAACTACTTGTTGGCTATAAAGAGGCATAAGTATGGAACAATGTACTCCTTTGTGAGCTAGAGAGATCATGAGCGTTGTAGCCAATTGGCATGTTAAGTTGGGCTATTCAGAGCCATTGTAACCTTCAGTTCATTATCAATAAAAAGATTCTTGTTGTATACTACGTTTTCCTTCCGCTGCTTATGTTATCATTTGAGCTATAACACTATTGTGAATCTGTTATCTTGCCTTGCACAGCGCAACTCCATATTAAATGTGGCATCACGCCCCAGCGAGGACGATGATTCGGGAAAACTTGATAATGATGAAGACGTAGCTCGGTTCGAAACGTAAGTATCGAGGCACGATCGGAAAAATTTACAGTAGCATTAATATTAAATCTACATTAGCTTTTCTGTTAATTAAAATTTATAATATAAAAAATAATACGAAAATGCTATTTGCTCCAAAAAAATTTGGGTGATACCATCTTCCATTAGTGGCATATAACATGGTTGCTAACATGACAGCTGACATGACAAAATTTAACAATAAAATTAATATTAAATTAACATTAATAGTAAATAAGTAATTTAATATTAAATTAACATTAATTATATAACGTTAATATTAACATTAATATTAATATTAATATTAATATTAACATTAACATTAACATTAATATTAACATTAGCATTAGCATTAGCATTAACATTAACATTAATATTAATATTGACATTAACATTAACATTAAAAAATTTGGGTAATTAATTTTTGGGGTTAAAATTTGCCATGTCAGCTGTTATGTCATCTGCCATGTCAGCTGTTATGTCATCTGCCATGTCAGATGCCACATAATGGAAGATGGCATCACCCAAATATGTTAGGAGCCCAAACGACTAATTGCTAATATTAATACAGTGGCATTACCATTACTTCCCAATAGATTCGTACCTTATTCGGTCACACCCCTCCACGAGCGGGTTATATACACCCGCGTAAACGAGGGGTTAAATAGGCTTTTCCAAAGAAGAGAACCCATCCGACTAGAGAGAAACAAAGGAAAGAAGAAGAAGAACAGTCGCAATGGAGAGGAGCAAGATCAACTGCAGCGAATGGGCCGTCATTCCTACCGAGATTCTTTCGATGATACTGGTACTGTCGGGGATGCCGGCAGACAAGGTAATGTGCAACGTGGCCCCAGTTTGCCGTTCGTGGTGGAAGGCGCTCAACGGTCCCTTAGACTATTGTTCTAACGTCGACTTGGTACAGTGGTGCCGGAGGACCCAACAAACCGCTGAGATTAGTTTGACCGTAATAAAGCTCGTGGCTTGTAGTGAGGGATATCTAGGGTCCCTCTTCGCGTACAAGCTCGAAGAAGCAGCCTTCTCTTTTGCATATTTAAGGCTAGTACAAAATTTTATCTGGTCTTATTGTAATACTTTATTTTTTCTATTACAAAATTTTACGTATACTTTTGTTAATTTCTATTGATGTTTTCCTATTTTATAATACAGTGAGAAATTTCTAAGGGTGCTGCACATTCTGAAGTGCGACATGAGTGATGAAACTTTCGTGAGACACTTGGAGTTTCTCCCTGTGCAGGAAGAACTCGACATTAGCTACTGCCTCTATATCACGTCGACTGGAATAATTTTCGTCGAAAAGTATTGCCGCCGTCTGGTCAAGCTGAGTAGGAACATGCCCCCTCCGGATTTCATGCTCAGGAACATGTTCGTGCTGGACACAAAAATGAGGCGGAGGGAAAGGCCGTAGCTGATTCGATGCCGCATCTCGAGCACCTACATATGGGATTCAGCATGTTCAATGGAGACACGCTGCGATCTATCATATGCAACTGCAAGGGTCTTCTCCTACTCGACATACGTGGGTGCTTCAACGTGATCTTCGACAACGAACTCTGAAAAATTTGTTATTCAATATAGACGTTTAATAAACCCTTTGATAATGTAATCCCTGTACCAGGAGAACCTGTGTACAAGTGGTATAATGATTTAGATATGTTCTATCATTCCTGGGGTGAATGGTGAAAACATTAGCATGCATGCATGCATGCATTTCTTTATATATATTTTTTACTAGTCTACATACAAGATATTTTTTATGAGTTCGATTCTCCATTTTGAGCAAATTTTACTTTTATCAATACTAATTTTTTACATGATTATTTTTTTATAAATAAAATGGACTGTGATATAATGACGCCTAAGACGGCTCACTTCTGAGATTTCGACATTTCCCAATACAGATTTTACCATTAATACAACATCTCAGTGTAATCATATCCAAGAGATTTCGCCATTTTCCAACACAAATTTTACCTTATTCAAAATGAATTCTGGCGGTGCAAATTCCACTCATATTAGTGGTATCAGTGCCATTAACCATAATTAATGGTGATCGATACGAAAACATTGGTTTCTTTTTTCACAACCCTTTAAAATCTATTTACACAGCCAAACAGCCAAACAAATTCATCTTCACGAGCCTTCAAAACCAATTTATATAGGTTCAAAACAAAACTAAACAACCAAACTATTTAAAATTCACAATCCTACAGAACAATCCTAAATGTACCATTCTCCATCTTATATGTACCATTCTCCGTCCTACATGTATCATTCTCCGTCCTACCTTCGTCCTAAATGTACCATTCTCCGTCCTATATGGACCATTCTCCGTCCTACATGTATCATTCTTCGTCCTACATTTACCATTCTCCGTCCTAAATGTACCATTCGCCGTCCTAAATGTATAATTCTCCGTCCAAAATGTACCATTCTCCGAGTTAGAGGAACGGAGAATGGCCATTAACAACCAAACAGCCAAACTAATTCATCTTCACGAGCCTTCAAAACCAATTTATATAGATTCAAAACAAACCTAAACAGCCAAACTATTTAAAATTCACAACCCTACAGAACAGTCCTAAATGTACCATTCTCCGTCTTATATGTACCATTCTCCGTCCTACATGTATTATTCTCCGTCCTACCTCCGTCCTAAATGTACCATTCTCCGTCCTATATGGACCATTCTTCGTCCTACATGTATCATTCTCCGTCCTACATTTACTATTTTCTGTCCTAAATGTACCATTCGCCGTCCTAAATGTACAATTCTCCGTCCTAGATGTACCATTCTCCGTGTTAGAGGAACGGAGAATTGCCATTAACAGTCCCAAAAATTGTTCCATACTAAGTTAAAAGCATATAATAGCACCCAAAAATGTTAACAATAGAAAAATTCTACAGAACCCAAACACCAGACTCGAACCTAGGCCTTCCATGTAAAAGCCAAACAACACAACCAACTAAGCCTGGAAAGACATCAATAATGCTAAGTCTACTACCAAATGCTTACAACACTTTTACAACCTTCACCCATTGCTGACATGTAGGCCATGGCCTACATGTCAGCAATGGGTGAAGGTTGTAAGAGTACATGTGGGCCATGGCCCACATGTCAGTAATGGGTGAAGGTTGTAAGAGTGTTGTAAGCATTTGGTTGTAACTGTAGCATTATATCCCCAACTTCCAATAAGGAATATGAAGAGTCGGTTAGGAACGTGTATATATATACATAGGGTCCCCATTCATCTGAGTAGGTTACACATTTAACATGGCTCGAAAAAGATCATAGTTGGGAACCATTGCCAGAGTCTTCTTCCAGTCGTCGCCGAGCCTCTCCGTATGGAGCACCCTCTGCGCCACCTCCGGCCCATGACTGGCTGGCAGCGGCTGCGGACTTCCTAACCTCCTGCGGGTTGTTACTGGAGGTCATCGCTCGACCTCTTCATCCGGCGTCCAACTTTGACCTGTTGTCGATTACTCCGGAGGAACGGGATTCTCTGGAGAAGAGGGAAGCGTTTCGCCGCCTGTGCCATAGGGCGGGTGTGCGCACCCTGCAGGACTTTGCGGAGATCCTCCGCGAGGCCAGTGAGGGCTAGACTTTTTTTTTACAGTTTTTTGTCCTCCTCTTGTATACTTCTCCGAAGAATGTTCCGGCGACGAAGCTGGGATTTAATAAATATAATATTTTGTTATCTCAATTTGTTTTCGGCTACAATCAAACTTTTACAACCTTCTTACAACTTACACCCATTTGCTAACTGTAGCATTGCTCTTTATAATTAACAAATCTTGTTACGTCAAATCCATATATCAGCGACGATATCCCCATCAATGACTTGTTACGTCATAGAATTGATTATGCTGCCAGCGTCAATCTTGCCGTCAAATCCATCTTAAATATGATTACAAAGTAAAATAGAGGACAACTTTGAGTGTTTCAATTTTACTCTTTTCGAGTACATAGTCTTCTTATTTTCAAAAATTTAATCAAATATTCGAAAAATGGAAATATTAAGATTAAACTTCACATTCTTAAATATGTTGTCAAATTTTTTTAAATAAACATGTTTTCACCACATTTTTTCTACCAAATTTTTCAATAATTTATACGGAACACGTGGATATATACTAGTGATAATAGTAATAAATTTAATTTTGGAAAGTAGTTTTTAAAATTAGGGTCTCAAAATTCCAAAGATTTATGTAGTGATTTCACATGGATATATACTAGTATTAATAGTAATAAATTTAATTTTGGAAAGTAGTTTTTTAAATTTAATAGTAATAAATTCGACCGTCTTATAATAGTAATAATAGTAATAAATTTAATTTAAGACTCAAAACTATTCTAATTTTTTTCACTTTCCAAGGTCACATAAGACGGTCGAATTTTTCCTCTACTTCTCTCAAACCCTCTTCCTTCTGCCAAACCCTCTCCCAAACCCTCTTCTAATCAAAATGTCGCCGAAAAAACAACGACCGTCGCCGAAGGGGAAGAATCCACAACGGAATGCGATACAGGCCCGAAGGGCAGAACTTGCAAGGGCGACGAAAACCAAGATTATGGTCGCTAGGACAGAGGCCGAAAGGGCAGCACAGAAGCAGCGGCGGCGGCAGCGACGATGAAGGCGGAGGCGGCAGCCAAGCCACGTGCAAAAAGGCTAAAAACACTCATTGCTTGACAAAGACCAGAAAATCTATCTTCGATACAGAGTCGTCGGAAGACTCAACTTATGAAGATCGAAGGCGTACTCAAGCGAAGGCTAAGGTGGCAACGGATACAGAGTCATCAGCGTACTCTGTGGATTTTGAATCCTCATCAGAAGAGAAAAATGAAGAGGAAGAGCAATCATCAAATAAGTCCCAGGCTGGAGAGGAGGTAAAAAATTTAAAGACTCTAAAACTAAAACTAAGAAGATTTACATTAAATATTTCAAGAAAAAAGGTTGTTATGCCTGAAATATCAATTAAGATGGATGATGTCGAAGACGAAGCTTTCCTGGATATATTAAAATTCTATCAATTGGAGAAACTGAACAAATCCTGTCTTGAGAAAATCTTCCAAACAATAGTAAGTTACTCAAATCTTCCGGCTGAAATTAAAGAAAAAGAAGAGGATCAACCACTGGTATTTATGAGAGGGGAACTGATTAGGGTAAATGTTGCTGTCATCAACGAATTTTATGGATTTAATCCAGTTCCTGAGTTTGATATGAAAGATATTGATAATGTTTCCATGACGGATGCAATTCATGAGATTACAGGTATTTTGATGGGTGCCAAGACCCCTCAAAATGTATACAAAGATCAATTAAAAACTTTGTATAAATTGTTACATGCCTACGTATCTCAAACACTCAACCCTACTGGACATGAGTTTTCCATCCATCCCGAGAGAGTAAAATTTCTTTATTATATGGGAAAGAAAAAAAGGATGGATATAGGTTCCTACATGTTCAGTAGAATGATGTATCTCGTGAAAAAACCAACTGCAAGGACAGCTCTCCCTTTCGGAGGATTTGTATGCTCGATGGCTAATAAACATTCTGTCCCAAGCTTAGCAGGGGATGTTTATATTAAAAACAAAGCCCCATGAGAAAACTAACCTTCACTCGAATGTTTGGAAAATGGACAGCAGCTGCAAGCAAACCATCAACATCTAGAAAACCATCAACTTATGGAATCAAAAACACTAAGG
Organism: Iris pallida; assembly: GCA_029216955.1. Taxonomy (NCBI): domain Eukaryota; kingdom Viridiplantae; phylum Streptophyta; class Magnoliopsida; order Asparagales; family Iridaceae; genus Iris; species Iris pallida. The sequence goes on from JANAVB010009400.1 coordinate 21,491,443, forward strand.
ACAGGGTTGATGATCTATACAATTTTGTTGCTACAAACTTTGAGAATGTCTTCAAAGAGATAAAGACTATATCCGACAACCAGAAATTGATTCTGGATAAGATTAACCAGATAGAGGTTGAATTTGCTGACCAAGAATAAGATTTTCCTTCCCTCGTGAAGAAGGTAAATGGGGCTAGCCCAAACTCTTATGTAAAAATACACACTGTGCACATTGACACTTTAATGCTAGCCATCACTTTGATACTTCTATTTATGTTTCTGGATGTCATTTCTACTTATAAAGTGAGTAAATACTAACAATAATTTTTCTTAATCCGTCCCTCAAGGTGTAGGTGAAGGATATTTTAAGAAAGAAAAAGTAGGAAAAAAGAAAAAGAAACAAGAAGAAGAAGATAGAGACGGCTATGAAGATTCATCTTTTGAGTTTTGAATGTCTCTTATTTCAATTTGGATGTAATATTTGACTTGTAATATGGTTCTGAATATTTGTTGGTCTTGGCGGACAAACTAAATTTTGTGTTTGAAATATTGTAAGACTAAACTTTTCGCTTGTACTAAGTGCATAGTTCGTAATTTATTTTGAAAATGTAATATGGTCTTGAATTTATAGTAGCTCTGATATTTATTTGGATTATTGTATTGTGAATTATGCAGGTTCTATATTGAATTACTAACTTAGATTGGGAAGATTACTGTAATGTAAATTATGCAGTTTATTGGACTTGGAATGAAGTATACTTAATTTGATTATGATTTTTTGGTTGAAGCGTTTACTTGGTTGGAAGTTGGCCTTCATAGATGATATTGATATTTTGATGTATTTCTTTGATTTGCAGATGCCCATCACAGATTTCATGAGTCCTGGGTGCATTGCTAGGGTTTACAGGTGGCCTCATTATGGATGCATTCCTGGGATCACTGAAACTTTATTTGATTGTAATGTGTTTTGCTTTCTGTAAAAAATTATTACATCGATGCCATCAGTATGAATTCGATGCCAGTGCCTGTTCATCCTTTGTTATTGCTGAAGCAAAATTGTAATCCTGTCTGTTCATCCCTTTTTTTGTGAAAACATAATTGTAATCCTGGCTGTTCATCCTTTGTTATTGCCATCAGTACATCGATGCCATCAGTATAAAGTTGATGCCAGTATAATGCATAATGTAATGTAAGAAAAATTCTCTTTGATAGTAGGTTAATTATATTCAAACATTCGCAAGAAATTTTGTTAAGCCATACAGTGGAAGCCTGATAAAATGATATTCAGATTATCTTGAAAATGATTTAATATTAAATGAATGTACTATGGTAAATGATATTAAAAATACTGTAAATATTTGGTAAAAAAATATGAGATACTTGAACATTTTCAGTCCTAAATGTACCATACTTTGTTAAAAGCACAGAGTGTCCGTTCTTCGTTTTCAAAGAACGGAGAATGGCCATTCTCCATGTTAAAGGAACGGAGAATGGCCATTCTCCTTGAGAATGGCCATTCTCCGTGTTAAAAGCAAAAAGAACGGCCATTCTCCGTCCATTCGTCGTGTTAAAAGCAAAGAGAATGGCCATTCTCCGTCTATTCGCCGTGTTAAAAGCAAAGAGAATGGCCATCCTCCGTGTTAAAAGCAAAGAGAATGGCCATTCACCGTCCAAATAAAATATTCTCTTCGAAAAAATTATCATTAGAAAAGTAAAAAATATTTCGTTCGATCAATACAGACTTTTTTTTAAATATGTGAGCAGATGATCCGTCCGACCTAAGAAGCAGGTTTCCTCAGTTCACCACCACCACCGTGACACATAGCTTTATTAACAAAATATAAAATTATTAGATAAAAAATAAGATTTCTGACAATGGCATGGACAGTAAAATTAGAGCGGCACCGCTGGTACTTCTTCTTGTTCGAGGAGGTTTCGACGACGTCCGACGGGAAGCGGACCGATTCTTCTCGGCGCAGCTGGTACTCCTCGTTGTTCTAGGAGGGCTCGACGACGTTCGACACGATTCTGACTGATTCTTATTTCCTTCTTCATCTCCGTTTCTCTTTCCACTACAACCACCAACACCACCACCACGACGGCCTGTAACAAAAAAAAAATTACGAAATATTAAATTGGATGGACTTTTGAGAGAGTAAATATGAGTTAATTTAGGGTGTTCATTGAAAAAATTAAAGTGAAGAATGACCTGCTAAAGCAAGTTACCAACAGGTCAAAAGTCTAAATCAGCATTAAATGATGTTTCTACACTATTATTCAATCCGAACCATTGGATCAACATCCAACGGTCCAGATTTCTATTTCCAGCGGATGTATTGTAGAACGACCCATATATATATATATATATATATATATATATTTCCGAGAACGGAGTTTTTCTCCTCGATCTCAAAAATCCAAATCATGAATGCATTCATGGTCGGCCCATATGATTGGATTGTCCTATCCAGAGCTACTTTTGGTTGCCCCATGACTTTTAATATGAGTCGATCCTGGAGGGTCACCCGCTATCTCGACCTCTTGTGGAGTCATACTGAGCCTGGGAATTGCCCCAACCGGAGGAGGTTATCCAAACTCAAAGTCTTGTCTGACTTAAACCTGGGCCGACCCTGCTTGCATTGACCCCTTGAATGTGTTGGGTATGTAAACTTGGTTACATAGTATCATTAATTTTTTTTATTTACTAGATCAGTTATTTATCTATTAAATTATATATATATATATATATATATATATATATATATATATATATATATATAATTTAATATATATATATATATATATATATATATATATACACACTAGCATATGTGCACGTGCCTTGCACGTATTTTAACATTTTTTAATTAGTTTAGGAAGACTCTTTAGGAAGACCAAAGGGTAGTCTTCCTAATTACATATATATATATATATATATATATATATATATATATATATATATATATATATATATATATATATATATATATATATATATCCTCGTTAACAAAGTGTACCTCCTTAAGGAGGGACATTCATGATAAATTATTCCTCCAGACTTTTGAGAAGAACATCATACTGTAGGTTTGTAACACCCAGTTCCTAAATGAGGGTAATTTTAAAAATTTGTGTTTTAATTTATTTAATTATGATATTTAAAAAATAATATGATTTTTGATGATTTTTAATTATTTTAAAACTATTTAAAAATTATGACTTGTGATTTTGATGTGCAGCTAGTAAAACCCTAGAGACTGTCTACCCTAGAGCCTAACCATGTGATTTGGAACATCTAATTATTATTTTTAGCCTAGGGGTAATTTGGTCATTTTGACTTATTAGAATTATTGATTTATTTATTGGATTGATGGTTGTTGATTTTGACTTTTATTAGTTGTGACTTAATAGACTAACCTAGATGTTGACTATAGTTAAGTGACTTGATTGACATGGTGAGACCCTAATCTAACTTAAGTCGACTTGGTTTTGACTTGAGTGATTTAGCCCTTGAGAAAATTAGGAAGGATTTTAATGTTGGACTTAAGGCTAAGGTAGAGAGCCCATTGCTCATGTGACTTAGCCTAAAGCCCACTAACTAGAAACCCTAACCCTAATTTTATCCTTCATGACCAGCCACTAGGTCATTCTCAACCCTATAAAGTCATCTCCTCCATGTTCTTGCCTCTTTTGTAATGTTTCAACATTTTGAAGAAAGAGGTAATGTCATTTCTTCCCCAATCCCTAGATTTTTCAATTTTAATCCTTTTTCACTCTAGTCTTTTGCATATGATCCTAATCTAGCCCTATTTTGTATTCATGGAGAGAAATCTCAGGTTCAAATCAATTTGGGGATTTTGGCTATCAAGAAGAACACCCCCCCATTTGAAGCTTCTCTCGAGATTGACACCTATAGGTAAAGCCCTCATAATCACCATTAGATTTTGATTTCTTTTCATGAGTGCATAGCCCTAGGAGTCCCCTAGCTGCTAGCATAGATTTGGTGTCGAGTCGTGTCCATTTCGTGTCCGTATCGAATACGTATCAATATGTCTATATCGGTGTTTGATGAAATACTTGAATGGACTAAAACTTTATGTTTTCCAAAACAAATTACATATTTTTGTAGCTTAATATGTGTAGATTAATATTCCAGGTGACTGAGTTTAATTTGTGCAATGTTTGTGTCCATTTTGGACACGAACTCACTGACTGGACACAGCACAGGGCACTGTAGCCTTCCCCTGCTGCCCGTGTCCTATATCTCACTGGACACGCCATCTCTTGGCACCAAAATTGGTGTAGACACTCCTTAGGTGACTGACACAAGGCCGACAAAATCTCGTGGGACCTTATCGAGTGGTTAGGGAGAAAATTGGCCCGCACTGTTCGTGCATTGGAGGAGTACCCGCACAGAACACGCACTGACATGGTATTCGTGTCTCACCTAGACACATATTGGACACGTATCAGGACCCTAGGCACTTAGCCCTATCCTAGGCGAACCTATAGCCACGGGCACGTGTCCTAATTCGTGTCGTGTCGTGTCCACGATTGATGTGCACGTGTGCACGACATTGTCTGAACGCAGTTTTTGTGTCTGTGTAATATTGGTTGTTTGGACACGTTGTGTCCACTTGGTTGGACACAAACACGCCCTATGACATGTACACATGTGTGACTATAGTTATCAACCATTTAATTGGCATTTTACTATTATTTTCCAATTCGAAAATGGGGAAAACCCCTATTTTCTGATACATAAAGAACTGTCAGTTTGGGGGTTCTTGAATTCGATTTTGTTTAACCTATTTTATGGGTTTAAATTAATTGTTTGTACACCTATATATATCTGGGGATTAGCTACAATGCTAGGGTTCACATGGTAGGGATTTAGTTTTCATATTTCATTAGTTCGAATTTGTAATTGGGTTGAGATTTCCTTTGACTGATATCTAACTGATATACACTGTTGAATAACTCTGAGATTGCATTGAATGTTTACATTGAATGGGTAGGTTCAAATTCATATTGATCCCTATATCACTGAAGTTGAACTGAATGTACTAATTTCTATATACGCACCCACTGTTTTAATTTATGAGAATGAGATTGACACTCATATACACATGAAAACTGGTTTTACGTAGACTGAATAACTGAGATTTGGGTTTTATGATTTATTTTCAATTGGGGTTTTGTATTGTTTTCAAATTGGTTAATGCATGTATACAAATCTGTATTATATGTTAATTGTCCTTTAGTCCTGGAATACAAATGTAGGTTAACTGTCATTTGTGGGTTTTGTTTCAAATGTAGATTCACCTAAGACATTCCAATACATATACACTATTAACCTGAGATTGAACTGACATCGGTTTCACTATTTGGTTGGGTTAATTCCATGTTAATTCTCATGTTTTACAGCTGAGTTGGTTTAGTGTTGTGTTCATCGAGTTCTTCCACCCACAGATTTTCCCTGTGTGGTCAAGACCTCTGTTAACACACATATATGAATTTCCTATCACTGTTACACACACAAATACCTGTCATATTGACTCACTACCACCCATAGATGACTGAGACACGCATCACCCTCACCCTCACCTTCACACACACACTTGTTGACACTCGAGCACACCCTACACTTTAAAATCTCAGACACCTGACACAGCTCACTCACCCACACACTTGAACTCTAGGTAACCTGAGAATGGGTTGATTTAGTTGTAGGCATGGGAAATTACTGTTCTGATATTCAGATTGAGTATCAGTCGACCAATTAGATGTTATATTGGGTTGTATTCAATTCCTGAGATTGAATGTCATGTGTGGGTTTATATTGATTTATGTTAAGTTGTATTTTAGGTTTTTAAATTGCTTTTGGACTAAAAACTGGAATGTGAAATCAGTTTTTACATCTTAAACTGAATTGAGTTGGTTTTGTAATGCACTCATCATACCATGAGACACAGACCCATATGCCCTGATTTAGGAAACCAGTTTTGATTCATATTGCAACCTGAGAATTTATTTCAAATGTTTAAACTGAGTTTTATTGAAAAGTCTATTTATGAATTGATTGATTTTTGAATGTAATTCCTGAGTTTGTACACTGTTTCTCTCACACAAATTCCTGTGAACTGTACACTGGGGTTCACTGTCTAATCTGGAAACCCCCCTGTCATGCACACACATTAAGACACTGTTTCCTCATTAGATCCTACACTCACATCTTGAAGACATGTTCACACACTTGCACTCACCATGCCACACCCCCTACCTAGCTATCCAAGATCCTTCACTGCCTTGACATGTAGTTCCTGCACACCTGAGAATTAGACAGTTATCTGCACACTATCACATGTCTTCTCGAGTTTGGTATCAGTCTTCACTCACACTGTTTGTAAAAAAAAGGAACCTAGGACTGCACTTAACCTGTGGGCTGATTTCTATTTGTTCCTGAGAATGATGCCTATAGACACACATTGATTGGTTATTGAAATTTGAGAATTGAATATTTAATCACATGTTAGTCACATTTTTCTGCTGAATTTTCCTAACACTTGGAACTTGAGACATTAAAGCCCACACACATGATTAGACACTCCTCATTTTCCTGAGGACACAGGATACACACATGTCACTAAGTGAAAACTAAACCCCTTGCCATGCCATGTATATATATATATATATATATATATGTATGTATATATATATATATAACTTATTGTGATAATGTGATGTAGTATATATATTGCCTATTGACATATATATAATGTATTATAGATACATGCATATTGCCTATATAATTAACATGTATGAATATATAGAAATTGAATATGTGTGCATGCCTATATTATTGTGTTTGGCATATAGCCTATGTAGTGCAGTCTATGGGTATCCTAATGTGCAAGCCTATGTGTATATGAATGTATACATATGAGTTTAGTGTGTTGTTAGACTGGTGTGACTTGTGAATGATAGGTCCTTGCTAGACTAGGCTTGGTTAGGCTTAGTGAGACTTGCTGGGGTTAGGAGTGGCCTAGTTGACCTAGTTTGACTAGTGTGGTTGACTAGAGTTGACCAAGTGTTGACTATAGTCTAGTCTGACCTCGACAGCATGCAGATGCATTATAGATTACAATTATCATCCCCTGTATACATCTTGACTTGTGTTGCTTTAACTAGGAGTCAGATACCTCATCTCGAACAGTACATTTACTACAGCTATTCAGATACCAGGCGAGTATATTCTCTGATCATTTTATAACTTGCTTAGAATTATATTCCTGCTATAGTTTACCTTATTTGATGCTGTCAAGATATTATCATGGATTGGTACTATATGGATCCCTACATTGAGATATTATCCCCCTCGGGAGCATCAGATACATCATGTCGTGTGTTTCATGTACATCATGTATTCCTTGCTCTCATGTTATTCATGTTTCTCATGTGCTTCTTGCTTGTTCATGCATGCTCGTGTACTCTTTTGCACTCTCATGTTCGGTCAGGTTTCTCATGTATCTCATATATAACCTATACTTCATGTGCACTCATTTATGGGCCCTCATGTGAATTTCATGTGCACCCATTTATGGGCCTTCATGTGAATTTTATGTGCACTCATTTATGAGCCCTCATGTATACTTCATGTGCACCCATTTATGGGCTTTCATGTGAAAATCATGTGCGTAACATAACTTGTCTGGATCCTTGTGTATTGATTGGGGTATGGAAGAGTATAAATAGTCATGTGAACAATTCCAAAGTAGTATAACCATGTACGCCTCTTTAGTATATTCATGTGCAAATTCAGCCGTTCATATGTCGACTTTGTACTCTAAATCACTAGTCAATGGTAGCTCTCTACTTATAGTAGATATTCTATTACATTTCTCTCTCTATTTACGTCATGTACTTTCTTTCAGTTTCATGTATCATACTCTCTTGCATGTTTATATTTTCTAACCTGTTATGATCTGCGTGAGATGTATTGTGCTCGTTCCCGTCCTGACTCGACCTGTTAAAAATTTTACAAAGGATGATGAGGAACCCTGTACCCTTTACTATGGAGCTTGCCTAGACGACACTCGCGACCTGGACCCCTGGGGAGGTTCAGGCAGCTGCTGAGGATGATACCCATTGCATAGTTTAGATAGTCTAGACTGTTTTCCTTTTTCATGTTAGTTGTTGTCTTGTTTTCAGAGTTGTATATTTATGGAGATATTGAGACTTATGTTATTTTATTTCTATTGTACCTCAGTTGAGTATTTCTCTATCGATTCTATCGTGCTATATTCTACCTTTAGATTGTGATTGAGTTGTACCTTCTGTGTTTGGCCTCCTATTGGAGAGTACTCATATTATGCTGACCTAGAACAACGTTCTACCGCCGACACTGCGGCATAGGCTGGGCGCTGTTACGTACTCGTACCCTCACGGTGGGTGCGGGTCTTGATACATTTTTAGTGATGGCCCATGCAGGTCGAGTTTTTGTAGTGGTATTCGAACTAGAGTATCACTACAGCCTGCAGTAGGATTAGGATATTTTAGGGGTACTCAATCATACTAGAAAAAAATTCTTAATCAGATTCCTTTTATCTAAATTTGCTGCTTATTGTCTTCCTTTGGATATAAACTGTCATCTTTTGATTTTTTGCTTCATTCTCAGTAATTGCTTCTTGTTTTGATCTGTCTTTATGATGGTTATGGAGACACGATCTCATCGCTCCAGTTCGGAGGATACTATCGAGAGGTTGGCCACCTCTCGTCCTGTTCAACAGGGCCTCGAGACCGCAGCTTCTGTTGTGCCGACTCAGGTTGGTGTTTCTGCTACATTGGAGGTGCACCTCCGCCTGTACAAAGACCTTTTTTTCGTCATTCCCGATTTCTCTCAGCAGCAGAGGTACATGCAGCATCAGCAGCAGGCCAGGGGAAAACCAGCAAGGGTGAGCTTTTGCCAGGACAGTCGAGGATGCACAGGCTATTGGAGATCCTACTGCTGGTTCCGATCTTCTAACTATCTTGAAATTCGATTACATCTTCTCCTTGTTGACTGATCAATTTGTTCTGTTGTTCTTGTGTTATGTTTGTTTTTCTTCTGAGAAAATCATATGGGCTAGGTCACCTCAATCATGGGATCTAGAATCTTCGATAGTCGTGTTAGTTGGCATAGTGAGGACATATAGTCAGATTTTGGACGTATTTCTCTGGTGTAGGAATTTAAGGTTTTCGCCGTCGCATGTGGCAATGCAAAAATTTTAAATACCATAATTCTAGAGGTATGTGCCTTAGTCAAGGACTCTGTGATTATCGTAGCCTTGCTCACTAGCATGACGAAGATTCTGAGTATCATGATTTTGGACAGACGCATATGATTATCGAACTGTGTGATTTGAGACTATGATTGTGGGGGTGTTTAACCTAGAAGTAGTACTACCATCTTAAATTTCGAGGACAAAATTTTTCTAAGGTGGGTAGACTTGTAACACCCAGTTTTCTAAATGAGGGTAATTTTAAAATTTTGTGTTTTAATTTATTTAATTATGATATTTAAAAAATAAGATAATTTTTAATTATTTTAAAACTATTTAAAATTATGACTTGTGATTTTGATGCGCAGCTACTGAAACCCTATAGACCATCTACCCTAGAGCCTAACCATGTGATTTGGAACATCTAATTATCATTTGTAGCCTAGGGATAATTTGGTCATTTTGACTTATTAGAATTATTGATTTATTTATTGGATTGACGGTTGTTGATTTTGACTTTTACTAGTTGTGACTTAAGAGACTGACCTAGATGTTGACTCTTGTTAAGGTGACTTGATTAGCATGGTGAGACCCTAATCTAACTTAAGTCGACTTGGTTTTGACTTGAGTGATTTAGCTCTTGAGAAAATTAGGAAGGATTTTAATGTTGGACTTAAGGCTAAGGTAGAGAGCCCATTGCTCATGTGACTTAGCCTAAAGCCCACTAACTAGAAACCCTAACCCTAATTTTATCCTTCATGACCAGCCACTAGGTCATTTCCAACCCTATAAAGTCATCTCCTCCATGTTCTTGCCTCTTTTGTAATGTTTCAACATTTTGAAGAAAGAGATAATGTCATTTCTTCCCCAATCCCTAGATTCTTCAATTTTAATCCTTTTTCACTCTAGTCTTTTGCATATGATCCTAATCTAGCCCTATTTTGTATTCATGGAGAGAAATCTCAGGTTCAAATCAATTTGGGGATTTTGGCTATCAAGAAGAACACCCCCCATTTGAAGCTTCTCTCGAGATTGACACCTATAGGTAAAGCCCTCATAATCACAATTAGATTTTAATTTCTTTACATGAGTGCATAGCCCTAGAAGTCCCCTAGCTGCTAGCATAGATTTGGAGTCGAGTCGTGTCCATTTCGTGTCCGTATCGGACACGTATCAATGTGTCTATATAGGTATTTGATGAAATACTTGAATGGACTAAAACTTTATATTTTCCAAAACAAATTACATATTTTTGTAGCTTAATATATGTAGATTAATATTCCAGGTGACTGAGTTTAATTTGTGCAATGTTCGTGTCCATTTTGGACACGAACTCACTGACTGGACACAGCACAGGGCACTGTAGCCTTCCCCTGCTGCCCGTGTCCTATATCTCACTGGACACGCCATCTCTTGACACCAAAATTGGTGTGGACACTCCTTAGGTGACTGACACAAGGCCCACAAAATCTCGTGGGACCTTATCGAGTGGTTAGGGAGAAAATTTGCCCGCACTGTTCGTGCATTGGAGGAGTACCCGCACAGAATGCGTACTGACACGGTATTCGTGTCTCACCTAGACACATATTGGACACGTATCAGGACCCTAGGCACTTAGCCCTATCCTAGGTGAACCTATAGCCACGGGCACGTGTCCTAATTCATGTCGTGTCGTGTCTACGAATGATGTGCACGCGTGCACGACACTGTCTGAACGCAGTTTTTGTGTCTGTGTAATATTGGTTGTTTGGACACGTTGTGTCCACTTGGTTGGACACAAACACGCACTATGACATGTACACATGTGTGACTATAGTTATTAACCATTTAATTGGCATTTTACTATAATTTTCCAATTCGAAAATGGGGAAAACCCCTATTTTTTTGATACATAAAGAACTGTCAGTTTGGGGGTTCTTGAATTCGATTTTGTTTAACCTATTTTATGGGTTTAAATTAATTGTTTGTACACCTATGTTTATCTGGGGATTAGCTAGAATGCTAGGGTTCACATGGTAGGGATTTAGTTATCATATTTCATTAGTTTGAATTTGCAATTGGGTTGGGATTTCCTTTGACTGATATCTAACTGATATACCCTGTTGAATAACTCTGAGATTGCATTGAATGTTTACATTGAATGGGTAGGTTCAAATTCATATTGATCCCTATATCACTGAAGTTGAACTGAATGCACTAATTCCTATATACACACCCACTGTTTTAATTTCTGAGAATGAGATTGACACAAATATACACATGAAAACTGGTTTTATGTAGGCTGAATAACTGAGATTTGGGTTTCATGATTTATTTTCAATTTGGGGTTTGGTCTTATTTTCAAATTGGTTAATGCATGTATACAAATCTGAATTATATGTTAACTGTCCTTTAGTCCTGGAATACAAATGTAGGTTAACTATCATTTGTGGGTTTTGTTTCAAATGTAGATTCACTTATGACATTCCTATATACATACACCATTAACCTGAGATTGAACTGACATCAATTTTACTATTTAGTTGGGTTAATTCTATGTCAATTCTCATGTTTTACAGCTGAGTTGGTTTAGTGTTGTGTTCATCGAGTTCTTCCACCCACAGATTTTCCCTGTGTGGTCAAGACCTCTGTTAACACACATGTATGAATTTCCTATCACTGTTACACACACAAATACCTGACACATTGACTCACTACCACCCATAGATGACTGAGACACACATCACCCTCACCCTCACCTTCACACACACACTTGTTGACACTCGAGCACACCCTACACTTTGAAATCTCAGACACCTGATACAGCTCACTCACCCACACACTTGAACTCTAGGTAACCTGAGAATGGGTTGATTTAGTTGTAGGCATGGGAAATTACTTTTCTGATATTCAGATTGAGTATCAGTCGACCACTTAGATGTTATATTGGGTTGTATTCAATTCCTGAGATTTAATGTCATGTGTGGGTTTATATTGATTTATGTTAAGTTGTATTTTAGGTTTTCAAATTGCTTTTGGACTGAAAACTGGAATGTGAAATCAGTTTTTACATCTTAAACTAAATTGAGTTGGTTTTGTAATGCACTCATCACACCATGAGATACACACCCATATGCACTGATTTAGGAAACTAGTTTTGATTCACATTGCAACCTGAGAATTTATTTCAGATATTTAAACTGAGTTTTATTAAAAAGTCTATTTATGAATTGATTGATTTTTGAATGTAATTCCTGAGTTTGTACACTGTTTCTCTCACACAAATTCCTGTGAACTGTATACTGGGGTTCACTTTCTAATCTGGAACCCCCTGTCCTGTACACATATTAAGACACTATTTCCTCATTAGCTCCTACACTCACATCTTGAAGACATGTTCACACACTTGCACTCACCATGCCACACCCCATACCTAGCCATCCAAGATCCTTTACTGCCTTGACATGTAGTTCCTGCACACCTGAGAATTAGACAGTTATCTGTACACTATCACATGTCTTCTCGAGTTTGGTATCAGTCTTCACTCATACTGTTTTTAAAAAACAGGAACCTAGGACTGCACTTAACCTGTGGGCTGATTTCTATTTGCTCCTGAGAATGATGCCTATAGACAGACATTGATTGGTTATTGAAATTTGAGAATTGAATATTGAATCACATGTTAGTCACACTTTCCTACTGAATTTTCCTCACACTGAGAACCTGAGACATTAAAGCCCACACACATGATTAGACACTCCTCATTTTTCTGAGGACACAGGATACACACGTCACTAAGTAAAAACTAAACCCCTTGCCATGCCACATGACACACACACACACACATACACACACACACACACACACACACACACACACACACACACACACACATATATATATATATATTTTTACACACACACACACACAAACACACACACACACACACACACACACACATATATATATATATATATATATATATATATATATATATATATATATATATATATATAACTTAATGTGATAATGTGATGTAGTATATATATTGCCTATTGACATATATATAAAATGTATTATAGATATATGCATATTGCCTATATAATTAACATGTATGAATATGTGGAAATTGAATATGTGTGCATGCCTATATTATTGTGTTTGGCATATAGCCTATGTAGTACAGTCTATGGGTATCCTAATGTGCAAGCCTATGTGTATATGAATGTATACATATGAGTTTAGTGTGTTATTAGACTGGTGTGACTTGTGAATGATAGGTGCTTGCTAGACTAGGGTTGGTTAAGCTTAGTGAGACTTGCTAGGGTTAGGAGTGGCCTAGTTGTCATAGTTTGACTAGTGTGGTTGACTAGAGTTGACCAAGTGTTAACTATAGTCTAGTATGACCTAGACAGCATGCAGATGCATTATAGATTATAATTATCATCCCCTGTATACATCTTGACTTGTGTTGCTCTAACTAGGAGTCAGGTACCTCATCTCGGACAGTACATTTACTACAGCTATTCAGATACCAGGTGAGTACATTCTCTGATCATTTCATAACTTGCTTAGAATTATATTCCCGCTCTAGTTTACCTTATTTGATGCTGTCACAATATTATCACGGATTGATACTATATGAATCCCTACATTAAGATGTTATCCCCCTCGGGAGCATCGGATACATCATGTCGTATGTTTCATGTACATCATGTATTCCTCGCTCTCATGTTATTCATGTTTCTCATGTGCTTCATGCTCGTTAATGCATGCTCGTGTACTCTCATGTTCGGTCATATTCCTCATATATCTCATGTATAACATATACTTCATGTGCACTCATTTATGAGCCCTCATGTGAATTTCATGTGCACCCATTTATGGGCCTTTATGTGAATTTCATGTGCACTCATTTATGAGCCCTCATGTATACTTCATGTGTACCCATTTATGGGCTTTTATATGAAAATCATGTGCGTAATATAACTTGTCTGGATCCTTGTGTATTGATTGGGGTATGGAGGAGTATAAATAGTCATATAAACAATTCCAAAGTAGTATAACCATGTGCGCCTCTTTAGTATATTTTTGTACAAATCCAGTCGTTCACATGTCGACTTTGTACTCTAAATCACTAGTCACTGGTAGCTCTCTACTTATAGTAGATATTCTATTACAGTTCTCTCTCTATTTACATCATGTACTTTCTTTCAGTTTCATGTATCGTACTCTCTTGCATGTTTATATTTTCTAACCTGTTATGATCTGCGTGAGATGTATTGTGCTCGTTCCCGTCCTGACTGGACCTGTTGAAAATTTTACAGAGGATGATTAGGAACCCTGTACCCTTTACTATGGAGCTTGCCTAGATGACACTCGCAACCTGGACCCTTGGGGAGGTTCAGGCAACTGCTGAGGATGATACCTATTGCATAGTTTAGATAGTCTAGATTGTTTTCCTTTTTTATGTTAGTTGTTGTCTTGATTTCAGAGTTGTATATTTATGGAGATATTGAGACTTATGTTATTTCATTTCTGTTGTACCTCAGTTGAGGATTTCTCTATCTATTCCATCGTGCTATATTCTACCTTTAGATTGTGATTGAGTTGTACCTCATGTGTTTGGCCTCCTTTTGGAGAGTATTTATATTATGCTAGTTATAGTTCATGACCTAGAACAGCGTTCTACAGCCGACACTACGGCGTAGGCTGGGCGCTGTTACATACTCGTAACCTCACGATGGGTGCGGATGTGACAAGGTTCAACATATTCTTCTTATGTACGTATTGTACTGTGTTAGTTGTTGTCGCAGCGATTACAATGAATGTAATGTATGAAAAATATAAAACGATTACAACTTTTACAATAAATTTTGCAAAAATAAAAAGAAGACTACATCCATAATTTTGTATGAAACTTGTGCAAAGTTGCTACAAAAAGAAGATAACGAAAAACTTTGAATAAAAAAATTTCGCTGGAGTGATCAAAATCGTCATTGCTCAAAGCAAGATTCGACCTAATTCGTCGATTTGTTTCCAGGAACCAGCAAGTTTAGAGTCACAAACTTATGAAACACTCTTTTGTTACTCCTGAATGACTAGTACCTGGACTCCTCAGACAAAACTTTGTTGTTCCGGAAGCAGAAACAACTAACTCTCATGTAGTATATTCTCTTGTGTTATATCCCCTAAAAGAGAAGAACTCCAGAATATATATAGGGGGAGACAACCCCCTTAAGCAGCCTACTGTCCATTATCAGTAATTAATAAATATGGATATAACTATCTATTAAGTGAGTGGTTACAGCAATAACCAGCATTAAATGGCAGTTACACTCCTGAAGCAACAAAGAGACAATGTTGCGATCAGAACAGGATTTATGCGTGAAGCATAGCATTTACGTACAACGTCCGTGCAGAGCGTTTACGTGCAGAACGCCCGTGTGCAACGCCTAAGCGTGACACGGTAACTTGCGCGTAAACGAGTGCAATTACATACGTACGCGCAAAGTGCGCAATCAAAGCGCCACTTTGCGTCTTTGTCCGAGTCCGATTCACTAAGGCCCTTAGGGTCTTAGCTCCTAAGGAAAAGCCCAAAAAAGAGTAACAAAAAAAAGTTTCTTTCGGGATTCAAACCTTGCACCTCTAGGAAAAACACCCCACCATCTAAACCAGATGGCTTCCAACCCCATGTGCATATATCAATAAAATAAGAATCTTATATTAAAATACACAATTGAGATTGTCTACGTGGATGTGGAACTATTTTCTAGCGTTCAAAGCTAAAATACCATCAATCCCTCCCCCATATTTCAATATATAGACTGAGCGTTCCTTACAAACTATTCATCATGCATTAGGATAGATGTATCGCTTACGACTTAAATCTTCCCACATGGGTCGAACAATAGTACGATACAAAATGAACCAAGTCTTGAATTCAGTACCACAGCTGCCATTCTTTTCACTCACACAATGATATCAACTATGCCTTTGGTCGCTCGTTAATGATCCCGTGCTGACCTGGTATCTGTATATGTATCTTGGGTGTGTACAAGCTTACCCTTAAAAGGTGGCATATATCTCTGTTTATAAATATAGGTGAGTTTTTAGAAAGAGTAACTTTTTCAACATGAAACACTATGCAGCACTATACAAAAATACTATGAGCGTGCTAAGCAGAAATACTATGCACATACTATACAAAAATACTATGCGACACTATGCAGAAACACTATACGTGCACTATACAAAAATACTATATGCACGTACTATGCAGGAACACTATGCACGTACTATACAGAAATACTATATGCGGACTAGTCAAAAATACTATACGCGAACTATGCAAAAATAATATGCACGCACTATCCAGAAATACTATTTGCACATTATGCAACAACACTATATGCGTATTATGCAAAAAAAAACTATGCGTGCACTATACAAAAATACTATGCACGTACTATGTAGAAACACTATGCGCACATTATACAAATAGTATACGGCACTATGCAGAAACGCTATGCACCCTCAACCCACTATGTGCATAAAGCGTATGTTGTTAAGAGGTATATGCGGCAAGTTTCCATAGCTATTTGGCATTTCTGTCGCATGGCCTCCTGTGCGCATAGAAGGTCGTTATCCCCTGACAACAAGTTCAGCCATTGAAGTTCTTTAAACTTGCCATAGCCATAAATTCCTCTCTAGAACTCGAAATCCAGTAAAACAAAGGCCAAAATTGCATAACATTAAATTCTCTACAACATGGAAGAATTATTTTTGAAATTTTTTTGATAGATCATTTACATAAAACCTATAAAACTTAAGTTTTAAAAACTTAGATATATACCAAAATGTCCATCAAATTCGAAAATACCAAGTACTAAACATATAGGGAATGTAAAGATGCATAATATAGACTAAAATATTTAGTCTATAACAAAGAAAATGAAATAAGCAAAGTGGTCTCTCTATTAGTGCAAGAAGTACTTGCCTCGGTGGTTGGAAGAGATGAATGTGAGTGAATAAGAAGAGAAAAAAGGAAAGAGAATATTTATATGGGGTGGGGGTGGCTCCACTAAACCAAATCCCTAACATGTACTTTAACCCAAATGACTAATGCCATGTTCTATTCTATATAATTAAATAAAAGTCTAGGTCACAACATGGTCTAATATTCCATCATCTAAGTAGTGAACCACACCTACAACCAGACAAGGATAAGGGTTGGCATACTATTCCGCGATGAGATACTGTTCCATGCCATAATCAGGTGTAAAAATAGTATACATGAGCACATGTCACAAATACCATATATAGGAACCATACATGAGAAGTACATATAACGGGAACGAGGAGCGACATCCCTATCCTCCTTGGAAAAATTGTCCTTAAAATTTCAGCCAAGACAAAATAGAAAAATTAGGACAAGGAAGATATCAACTACAAGCCTAACTACACATGTAATCACATTAATCAACCAGGAAACAAGAGAATAATTATCTATTATATGGTGCTAACCAAGCACGAAAATTAAGGTGCGAAGGCATAAGAACTGAATATACTTTTCGAGTTGAACAAGTGTGGATATCAAAATCTGATCTCATCCTCGTGCTCCTATGTCGACTCATCCGATGAGTGATGGCCCCAAGCAACATGGGCAATCTTAGTAGTTCGAATATTTATCAACTTCTTTCTCTGATTGAAAATGGATACAGGTCGTTCCTCGTAAGTCAAGTTGGTACCAACGACTAGCTTAGAATGATCGAAGATGTAGTTCAGATCCGGGACTTGCCCACGCAACTAAGATATATGAAAGACATCATGTACATCATATAGCGATGGCGGAAGGGAAAGATGATATGCAATATCACCCACCCGCGCAGAAATATGAAAAGGACCAACATAACGTGGACTAAGCTTTCCTCGGGCTCCAAATCTAATAAAGACTCCCCGAGTAGACAAAATTTGCAAAAACACTTGATCACCGACACTAAACTCTAGGTGTCTTCGATATTGATCTGTACAATGATAATGCCTATCCTGCGCAACTCGAAGCCGCTATATGATCTTCTTGACTATCTTCACTGTCTGCATGATCATTTCTTGTCCCAATAATTTTTGCTCACCCACATCGTCCTATGCTAGATGAGATCTACACGTTCTCCCATATAATGCTTCAAACAGAGCCACCTAAATACTTGCCTGATAGCTGTTGTCGTAAGAGAACTCTACCAAATAAAGATGATCCTCCCAAGATCTGCTAAAATTTAAGGTACAAGCTCGTAACATATTTTCTAAGATTTGAATGGTCCTATCTGACTGTTCGTCTATCTGTGGATGATAAGTTGTAATTAACCTTAATCTGGTGCATAAACTCCGATGTAAACTCTACCAAAAATAAGAGGTGAATCGGGTGTCTCGATCTGATACAATACTCACTAGAACACCATGTTACCTTACTATCTGCTTCACATGCATGTCTGCCAACTGCTCAATAGACTGCCCCATTCTGAAGGAAAGAAAATAAGCCACCTTCGTGAGCCGGTCTACTAGCACCCAAACTACATTTTGACCAGTTGGAGATCTAGATAAATCGGTCACGAAATCCATCGTAATGTGCTCCCACTTCTACTCTGGAATATGAAGCATGTGTAGCAATCCTGCTGGCCTCTGCTGCTCTTCCTTTGCTTGCCGATATATCAAGCAACGGAAAACGAATCTTGCTATCTCCATCTTTATGCCATTCTACCAAAAGTGATGCTTTATGTCCTAATACATTTTCGTTCCTCCAGTATGTATAGAATAAGGAGAACTATGAGCCTCTGTCATAACTTGTTGTCGAAGGTCTCTGCTCGGCATATAAAGATGACTTCCAAATCTAAGTGTCCCATCTTCATGGATTACTAATTACTCTTTTCTAAGACCTGACTCACATTCTAATCGAAGCTTTTTGATCTGTGGATCCTTTGTCTGAACTGCTCTGATTCACTACACCAATATAGACTAAATCTCTAAACTAGTCAGGACTCCTATGTCCTGCTATAAATTACCTCAATTCCTATTCCATGAAGGTCTTCCAAGATATGCCTCTACAATATCATGAAGAAGGCCCTACCCCTTCTACTCAGGACATCTGCTACCAAATTTGCCTTTTTTTGATAAAACTAGATATTTACATCAAAATCTTTCAGCAACTCTAGCCATCTTCTCTGCCTCATGTTTAGGTCCTTTTGGGTGAACACAAACTTCAAGCTCTTATGGTCAGTGTAAATCTCCATTCGATCCCCATACAGGTAGTGCCTCCATAGCTTAAGCGTGAACACAGCTGCTGCTAACTCCAACTCGTGAGTCGGGTAATTCTTCTCATGATCCCAAAGTTGTTGAGACGTATATATTATTACCCCTCCATGCGGCATCAATACACACCTGAGTTCCTTCCCAGATGCGTCACAATACACTATAAATTCTCTACTAAAAGTGTCATAATCGGTGCTGAGATCAATCTATTCTTTAGTTCCTTAAATAATGCATGATATTCTGCCGACCAAACAAACCCCACCTCCTTACACGTCAAACGCGTCAGGGTGCTGAGATTATACCAAACTCTGCCACGAACCTCCTGTAGTAACCTGTCAATCCCAGAAAACTATGCATATCTACTACCATTCTTGGAACTAGCCAACTCTCTAGGGCCTCAACCTTCTTCGGATCCACTAACACTCCTGCTCCAGAGATGAGGTGCCCAAGAAACGATATACGATCCAAACAAAACTCAGATCTACTAAGTTTTGCATAAAGCTCGTGCTCCCTAAAGGTCTGTAATACTGTCCGAAGATGCTTCTCATGCTCAGCTTCACAACTAGAATAGACTAGTATGTCGCCTACGAATACCACCCCAAACTTATCAAAATAAGGCGTGAAGATGCGATTCATTAAATCTACAAATATTGTCGAGGCATTAGTTAATCCAAATGGCATAACCAGAAACTCATAATGTCCATATCACGATCTAAATGTTGTCTTGGGTATATCCTGCTCCCGACCCTCACTTGATGATACCCAGACCGAAGATCAATCTTGGAGAAGATACTGTCTTTACTCTGCTGATCAAGCAAATCATCAATCCTTGGTAGCAGGTATTTATTCTTTATTGTCATTGCATTCAAGTTCATGTAGTCAACGCACATCCACGTTGATCCATTTTTCTTGGGTACCAAAATTACCAGCGCTCCCAAGGGTGATTCACTATCTCGAATAAACTTTTTTTGCCTTCAATTCCTCCACTTGCTGGCACAACTTGTCCAATTCTGATTGCGATATTCTGTAAACTCTGCTAGATATAGGCTCCGTCCTAGGAATCAGCTCGATACAAAACTCCATAACCCTAACTAGTGGTATCCCTGGAAGCTCATGTGGAAAGACGTCAAGAAACTCTAATTGTAAAGCCCCCAAAATTTTAATTTTAATTTAAATAATATCTTCTTGGATTTTTATAATTTAAAATTAATATTTTATTATATAAATAACCTTGGTCATGATTGATATTAGTTATGCATAACGATTAGAAAATATGGCATGGCTAGTGTAGTCGTACCATGACAAGCCTATTAAGCATGGTGGGGGTGGCATAACCATATCCATGTCCTATATATGAAAGCCAGTTAAAATTGTGACATACTTCATAATTAAGGATATATTGTATTTTATAAAATTATTTTAGTACAAGATTCTTTGATTATTTAAACCAATATATGTATATATGTTATTTAAAATTTACGGGGCCTCAGCCTCTCTCTCTCTCTATATATGTATATATATTTTTCTCTCTCTCTCTCTCTCTCTCTCTATATATATATATATATATATATATATATTAATACTGGGCCTATGCCATATTGCTATACTAATTTGTTGTATATATATAGTTACCCTATCAAATAAATATTTTGGTTTTGGTTTATATTATGTTAATAGATGATGATTACTAATTTGTTAGTCATAATCTTATATAACCCCTTGGGCCATATCCAAATATATAGGAATAAATTGTAGTAGGCCAAGCCCTTATTTATTTTCTTTTTCCAACCCAAATAGCTGCGTTTCATCAACTCAGCCCTTGGGCCAACTAAGTTTATAAATAGACATTGGAAATTAGACTAGTAATTAATAGAGTTAATAGGCCTAATAGCTATATTATTAAGGGCCTTAATATTAATGATGGGCAAGAGTGCTTGTGGGCTTATTCTGGGCAGCCTATGCTCCTCACTCACCATGCATATATATTAGCACAATAGTAGAATCCACGAAAAGCCCTAAACTCAAAACCTACAGTCGCCTCCACATCTTTCGCCATTGCAAACCATGCATATTCCCTCTATGCGCTAGCCAGCTGTCACTCCTATTTTCTGTTATGCGTATTTTTATTATACGTGTACAGATTTCTGATATTTGTCAGGTGGATCATAGTTAGACTTGTCTTACTTAGCGTAGTCTTGGTTTAATCTTGCCTTGGTTTACTGGTTTGGTTCAACATGACTTGGCTTGGCTTGGTTTGGTTTGAGATGGAGAGGTTGGTATTTAAGTCAACCTCTCTCTCTCTCTCTCTCCTCCATAACTTTTATTTATTTCTTCTCATCTTCTTCATTTACTCCTCTCCACCTACACCCAAGTCCTAGGCAAGTGAAACTTGCTTCATGATGGATCTCAAATTTTATTGTTTCTTTGTCTTCCTTGCTTGATTCTAAGCCTCTTTAGAACTTGGAGATTTTGGTTTTGAGGGTTGCATTTTTGTAGATCTAAGTTTATAGTTTCTTCGATTTTTCTTGGTTTTGATCTCTTAAGCTTTGTTATTTTTGAAAACTAATGGTTCCATGTTGTATAGAATTCAATTTCATTCAGTTTAGACCTTTATTTTGCCCAATTTTGAGTCCTTAAGCCCAAGTTATGGACATTGGAAGTTCTAAAACACCATGGCCAAAAGCTTGCTGGTAAGGACGACCCTCGCACCTCGTGTGCACCTCGTCCACCTTTCGGTCCGTGCACCTTTTGGTTCACGCACCTTGTACCTTGCGTACCTTTTGGTTCGTGTGCCTTGTACCTCGTGCACCTTTTGGTCCATGCACCTTTTACCTCGCGCACCTTTTGGTCCGCGCACCTTGCACCTCACGCACATTTTGGTCCGAGCACCTTTTGGTCCACACACCTTGTACCTCGTGTACCTTTTGGTCCGTGCACCTTGCACCTCGTACACCTTTTGGTTCACACACCTTGCACCTCGTGCACCTTTTGGTTCGTGCACCTTGCACCTCGTGTATCTTTTGGTCCACGTACCTTGCTCCTCGTGTACTTTTTGGTTCGCGCACCTTTTGGTTTGCGCACCTTTGTCTTGGCTTCAAGAATCTTTTTGTCTCACTTTAATCATAGTTCGTATGTGACTTATAGTTTCAATCACACATGGGTATTCTCGATCTTCTTTGCATGTTTTCTATACTTGTCCTAAATGGTGACAACTCGACTTGACACTTGATAGTCTTAAGATAGTAACTTGAACATGACTTGAATATGATAATATGAACCGGTCTTGATAACTCTTGATAGTGGACCGTCGAGGCGCACTCCAGACAAGTACTCCTGATAAGTAACAAATAACCTGACATGACTTGTATAATCTTAAAAGGCTGTTGCAAAAACTACCCTGACTTGCTAAGTAACTCTTGTCTTGGCACCGTGGTTGACTTTCTTGATTGTGCCTGTACAAGCTACATGTCTCGTCTTACATCATGTCTAGAACATGGATTCTTGGTTACCACGGTCAGAAATTTACAGTGAATATGAATAGGTTAATGACTAGATTGATCAAGTAGTTCATATAGGAAGATTTTTCCCAGTTACAGGCGATCCCGTTATTTCGGCCACACCTGAGGGACTTGTAGCCTGCCGACGAGTAGGGCACATTTTTAGCCCACTGTCATATGAGGCACTTCTTGAAAACATAAGTACTGAAAGTACACCAGTAATCTTGATAACTATTGTAACTCTAATAAATCACATCGCCTGGATAACCTGGATAGCTGCAGTGCTTGTGACTGCGGAAACACTCATTGCATCTTGATAGTAACTAGGTCTGTGATAACCTAGTTAGCTAATGATTGCAAGCTGTAGGACTTGATTGGCTGTACCTGAATGCTTGATCGTGATTAGCATAGGAATTATATTCCATCTCTTAATGCAAGCTATTATTTTTTCTAACCCTATTTTCTTATCATTTAAGAATGTTCATTTATATATTCTTTTATTTTATTATCTGCTGGTTTTAGTTCCTAAATGAAGCCTCCCTTGTGGCACTAGCTCTTTCTGGGGTCTGACCTAGCTAGTTTTGTATGGCCAGATTTTGGAGAGATATCCGAGGATCTTCCTGCTTATTAGCCAGATGGTAAACACCAGACAAAATTTTGGTAATGAGTGGATTTCTTATTTTGCTCTTCCACTCTATTTTAAATTATTCTTTTCAGACGTTTAGCCGCCAAGCAAGTGCTAACTCGTGTTGAAACTTAAATTTTTGTCTGCCTAAGGGCTGTTACATGATTGGAAAATCCTAGGGTTGATCATGTATGACTTAAACTCTTTCTAGTCTTCGCATTTTGTATAACTAGCTTTATGATCATCTAAATATGTAATATTTGGGACGCCTTACCTTGTATGTCTGATGATCTAACATCTTGTAACATTTATTTGCTTGCTTGAGATTGAGACAATAAGCTTGTTCTTGACCATAGAGACTGATGGATTGTAGTTTAACCCTCATGCATTTAGACAGCCGGGACCGTATTGCGAGATGGGTTGCACTTTGATGTATGTAGCTGGCTGTGTTTGTCTTCCGCTCTCCAGTATTCTAGTTCTGGGGCATGATACGGTTTAAGTGGTAGCCCATACGGGTCTTCTAAATCAAAATGTGTGAGGGTTTTACTGAATAGATGTCTCAATCAGCATTTGCTCTTGATCTCTACTCGTGCTTTCTAATATTCCTGAATCTTGGCCTGATAAGGTACTTTATCCTTGATCTATCTTGGTCCTTATTGTTTTCTACGTCATTTTCTGCAGTAGAATTGTTCCAGGTCCGGCCGATCAGTCGGGTGGAGCACCCCTAGAGAACCAGCAACAAGTGAACAAACAACAACTTGGGGCCAAACCCAGCACTCAGGGGCAGCATCCCGAGTCATGCCTTCTGGGGAGCAAGAGCCGCTAGTTCAGCCAGCCCAGCCTACAGAGCCTGACAATAGAACCTGATGGGACTCATCCGGGACTTGCTTGCATCACAAGATCGTCGGGGTGATACCCTGCAGCAGACAGTACGAGATGCCATAGGCAGAGTTGGTTATCAAGGGAACAATGCGGCTAACAGCATCAAGTGCCTGAACCCTCCTTTCTTTGATGGCAGTGAAAATGCTATTGCCGCTGATGCTTGGCTATATGATATAGAGGTTATTCTGGAGGAAGCTAGGACTCCAGAGGAAGAGAAGGTGGCCGTTGTGCGTCTGTAATTATTGGACTTAGCCCGCAGTTGGTGGGTGATGCAAGCAGTTGGATTGGCGACACCTGTCTTGTAAGCGATATTCAGTGACAAGTTCCAAACAAAGTACTTTGATGTAGTAGCGCAGTATGATCTGCAGACAAGGTTCAACAATCTCAAGCAGATGGAAAGGACGGTCGATGGATATACGGCCGACTTTTCTAGGCTTATTCCATTTACTCCCACCTTGGTAGCGACTGAATTGGACCGAGCGCAGCGATTCCAGCAGGGACTCCACCTAGAGATCATTCTATCAGTAGAGCAGTTTGAGCACCAGACCTTTCATGCTATTTTGAGAGCAGCCATGAGGCATGAATATACCTCCCAGAGGATAGTAGATCGAACTGGAGGATGGAAGAGGTCTCATGGACAGTTGTCCCAGTCATCAACACCAGCCCCGACAGCTAGGGATTTGACCATTGGAGCTCCTAGGAGGACGACCAAAGTTTTATCGGTTCAGCATTCGACACCGACGTACCCTCAGCAACAGAGGTAGAAGCAGTCTTCCATAATGGGTTGCACTCATTGTAGGAAGCCTAGGCACGTGGTTTCAGAGTGTCGCAAGACCCAGGGGTTGTGCTTTGCTTATGGGGCACCTGATCACAAAATTGGGTCCTGTCGGCAGAGAGCCAGTTCATCTTCATCAACCCTAACCAGTCCATCGGTTAGGGCACCAACACCAGTGCAGCAGTAGTAACATCAGTACATGCCTCTGAGGCCGTTACCACCTCAGGCTCAACAATATGCTCAGTGTCACGACCCGCACCCACCGTGAGGGTACGAGTACATAACAGCGTCCAGCCTACGCCGCAGTATCGGCGGTATAACGCTGTTCTAGGGCATAAACTATAATTAACTAACATGAAATACTCTCCATAAGGAGGCCAACACAGAGGTACAACTCAATCACAATCTAAGGTAGAATGTAGCACGATAAAATGGATAAAAAAATCCTCAACTGAGGTACAACAGAATAAAATAACATAAGTTAATAACTACCAGTCTCAATATCTCTAGAATATACAACTCTGAAAAATAAGGACAACATCTAATATGAAAAGAAGAACAGTCTAAGCTATCTACACTAAGCAAGGGTATCATCCTCAGCAGCTGCCTGAACCTCCCCAGGGGTCCAGGTCGCGAGTGTCATCTAGGCAAGCTCCAAAGTAAGGGGTACAGGGTTCCTCATCATCCTTTGTAAAATTTTCAATAGGTCCAGTCAGGATGGGAGCGAGCACAATACATCTCACGCAGATCATAACAGGTTAGAGAATATAAACATGCAAGAGAGTACGATACATGAGACTGAAAGAAAATACATGATATAAATAGGAAGAGAACTATAATAGAAATATCTACTATATGTAGAGAGCTACCAGTGACTAGCGATTTAGAGTACAAAGTCGACATGTGAACGACTTGATTTGCACATGGCTATACTAAAGAGGCGTACATGGCTATTCTACTTTGGAATTGTTCACATGACTATTTATACTCCCCTATACCCCAATCAATACACAAGGATCCAAACAAGTTATATTACGTACATGGTTTTCATATGAAGCCCATAAATGGGTGCACATGAAGTATACATGAGAGCTCATACATGAGTGCACATGAAGTTCACATAGGGGGCCCATAAATGGGTGCACATGAAATTCACATGAAGGCTCATAAATGAGTAGACATGCAATATAGGTTATACATGAGATACATGGGAAACATGACCGATTCATGGGAGCACATAAGAGTACACGAGCATGCATGAATGAGCATGAAGCACATGAAAAACATGGATAACATGAGAGCGAGGAATACATGATGTACACGAAACACATGACACAATGTATCCGATGCTCCCGAGGGGGATAACATCTCAATGTAGGGATCCATATAGTACCAATCCGTGATAATATCGTGACAGCATCAAATAAGGTAAACTAGAGCAGGAATATAATTCTAAGCAAGTTATGATATGATCAAAGAATGTACTCGCCTGGTATCTGAATGTCTGAAGTAAATGTACTGTCCGAGATGAGGTAACTGACTCCTAGTTAGAGCAACACAAGTCAAGATGTATACATGGGATGATAAATGTAATCTATAATGCATCTGCATGCTGTCTAGGTCGAACTAGGCCAAAGTCAACTCTTGGTCAACCATGGTCAACTACCCTACTCAAACTAGGTCAACTAGGTCAAGACTGATCCAAACAAGTCTAATAAGTCTCACTAGACCTAACCAAGCCTAGTCTAGCAATCACACACCAATCACAAGTCATACTAGACCATCAACACACAACATTGGTGTATTCATATCATTCACATAGGCCTTATGCCCTATAGTCCACATCACACATATTTCACATATTATATATATCTATCTATACACACATATTTATATATATCAATATGAAATCTCTATTTATCACATTCACACATTTAGCCACATGTAATATATATATATATATATATATATATATATATATATATATAT
This sequence comes from Iris pallida, assembly GCA_029216955.1. Taxonomy (NCBI): domain Eukaryota; kingdom Viridiplantae; phylum Streptophyta; class Magnoliopsida; order Asparagales; family Iridaceae; genus Iris; species Iris pallida. Next base: position 21,518,733 of record JANAVB010009400.1, read on the forward strand.
ATATATATATATATATATATATATATATATATATATATATATATAAATATGTATATCACATAGAGTTATGACACTCACACATAAAAAAAAATATATGGAGAGAGAAAGGAGCATGTGTATGTGTGAATGTCACATAGAGTTGTGTCAATGAAGTGTGTGTTATCATGGAATGAGTGTTAGGCAATGTGTGTGTGAGAGTGTCAATGAGTGAGGGTATGAGGGCTATATAGTGTTGTGTGCATTGTGTGTGGAGTACTATTGAGGCATGACAGTTGTGTAGCAAAGTGTCAATAGGAAGTTAACATTCACATATACGAATTCTCAGGTATCCCATATTCAGTGAAACAGAACTAAATTCCAGTTTAATTCCTAACAAAACTACATATATTACATTCACTAACATAGATGTATACCTACATAATTTAAGTATCAATCATATAGATATAACATCCATGCATCTATCTATACATATGTAAAGCATATATGGAATAGGAAGAAATGGAATGGGAATGAAGTAGAATAGGAATAAACTAAACCAACTGAGAAAAATGAACTAAAACCCGAGAACCTATAGGAAACTGAAGTTAAGGATGCAACTAAAACCTGGGATTTTACCAACCAAATCCTGATGATATATCTCAGGTAACCTGAGAACAAGGTTCACAGTTTTCAGTTTAACAAAAAAAAAGGAATGGATTCTCAGAATTTCCCCAAACAACATCCAAGTATCAGTCAATACAAGGACAGTCCAATCCCATATCAAAATCAAATTTCAATCACGACTGACATGAACAGCCAATAGTGCATTAACACAATATAAATGGGTTAATATTAACATCAAAAATCAGTTAGAAAGGGAAATAAAAGTTCAAGAATTAAAACTCAGTACAGTGTACCAATTCAATATCAAAACTGAACTCGAACACCATTAAGCCTAATACCAGTCAATAACCCACATTGCAATAGTTTAATACACATGTATAGGTAAATTTAACATGAAAATTAAACAGGGAAATAGTTTAAACAGAGAATTAAACTCAGGTTTTTCAAAAACTGTATCGCGTATCAGTCCTCATGGGGAAACTCAAGTTCGAATTGTGAAATATCAATTAAACATAAATTTAAACGTGCACAGGTGTCGAGTAGGTGCACACGTGTCTGGAAGGAGTGTTCGTGTCCAAGAAACTGGATACGAAGTGTCCAAACAGAGGGAACACACACACAGATACGACTGCACTGCACAGCCTCGTACACGCGTGTCACCGAGTCGTGCGCATAACATACGACACGTGACACGTCGTGCTCGTGTCTAGGGGTAGAGGGGGACAAGAGGTACGTGTATATGTGTCTGTATTGTGTCCAAGTGAGTCGTGTTAGGAGTTAAAGGGTCGTATCAGACGCGAATTTTCGCGTGTGACAGTACAGTGTCAAATCGATACGGGCGGGATTTCTCTCCAACTGCTCCATAAGATGGGCTGAAATTTTGTCAGTGTAGTGTCAGACACGTGGCCTAGGTGTCCACAAATTTTCGTGTGCATACGTGCTGTGTCGTGTCCGCTACAGTGCTCGAGCAGCAAGGTACTGTGCGCAGCCTGCTACGCGCGTGTGCGTGTCCAATTCCGACACGAACAAGACACAAAATTCATTTCAGTCTTCACAAACATTAACATAGACATATAGACCTAGTTATCTATGTAATTATTTTTTCAAAAATCGAAAATAAAATCCTTTGTGACATTTCATCAAACACATGCACACATAACATGATACGTGTCCGATACGGACACCAAACGGACACAAATCGACACAAAACTAATACCTACGGCTAGGGGACACCTAGGGCTTCCTATCCATGCAAAGAAAATGAAATTTGGTGGAGGGAATAGGGATTTACCTATATGTTCAATTTGCATAAAAAAGCTTCAAAAAGGGGGTTTCTTCTTTTGATGGCCAAGTGCTCCAAATTGGTCAAAACCTGAGATTTCTCTCTATGGACATGAAATAGAGCTTGATTAGGAACTAATGCAAAAGACTAGAGTGGAAAAGGATTTAAAATGAATAATCTATGGGTTTGGGAAGAATGGACAAACCTCTTTCTTCAAAACTTGGAGAAATAAATAAAAGAGGCAAGAACAAATGGAAGAGGCATTAAATAGGGTGTGAAACCCTAGGTTGGCTGCCATGGGTGGGCTTGTTGGGGATTGGACTTAAGTCATGGGCCTATGGTTCAATTCACAAGTCATTAAATCACAAGTCATTGCATTAAACCATAAGTCATGACTTAATTTCACTAAACCTAATCCCCTCATTCTAAAACAAATCTCTAATGACTAAAATGGGTTAACTCAAGTTAGGCTGGGGTTACCATAGCTAGGGTAAGGTTTTAGGCTAGTCTACAAGTCTCAAACTAGTCAAGACTAACATAACACATATCAGTATTTAATTAATATTAAATTCACAGAAATTCCCATAAATCATAATAAATTCAAATAAATCCTAAAATGACCAAAATACCCTCTAGACTAAAATGTACTAATTAAATATCCTAATCACATGGCTAGGCTCTAGGACAGACAGTCTCTACGGTTACACTAGCCAAACACCAAAATCATAAGCCATGATTTAAATAGTTTTAAAATGATTAAAAATCACTAAAAATTATATTAAAAATTTTAAATACCATAATTAAATAAATTAAAATACAAAATTTCAAAATTACCCTCATTTTAAAAACTGGGCGTTATAATTCTACCCACCATAGAAAAATTTCGTCCTCAAAATTAAAATGGTAGTAGTCCTTCTAGGTCAAACACCCCACAATCAAAGTCTCAAACATACAGTCAGATAATCATACGCATCTGTCCAAAATCATGATACTCAGAATCTTCGTCGTGCTAGTGAGCAAGGCTACGATAATCACAGAGTCCTCGACTAAGGTACATACCTCTAGAATCATAGTATTTAAAAATTTTGCATTACCGCATGCTTGGCAGCGAAAACCTTAAATTCCCACACCCGAGAAATACGTCCTAAATCTGACTATATGTCCTCACCATGCCAGCTAACACGACTATCAAAGATTCTAGATTCCATAACTGGGTGACCTAGCCCATATGATTCATCTCAGAAAAAGATCAACATACACAAGAGCAACAGGACAGAATTGATCAACTAATAAGGAACAGAGGAAATCGAATTTTAAGGCAGTTATAAGAGGCAATTACGGAAGTGGAATCAAAAGAACGGAACCTGCAACTAGATCCCCAACGGCCTGAGCATCCTCGACTGTCCTGGCGAAAGCTCGCCTCTGCTGGCCTCCCCTGGCCTGCTGCTAATGCTGCATGTACCTCTGCTGCTGAGTCGGTAAGGGTAATCCCGTCTACTGGCCTACCGAAGCCCTAACTCCTGCTCCCTGAACTGTCTGTCCCGATGACTCGGGATACTCTCTCAGACGATGATCGGATCCTCCGCAAAACAAACATCTGCCCAGCCTCTTCCGACATTCGCCCCAATCGTGTCCCGGTCTCTTACAAAAGGGACAAATGATAACAAGCTGCTATCCCGGGGTCTGCTGCTGCCTCTGTAGCTGCTGCGCCTGCTGAAGGGGTACACGGTCCTGAAACTGCCGCTGCTGAAAGTAGACCCTCGGCTGCTGGTACTGCTGTTGAATCTGTAGGGGTAGCATCTGCTGCGGATACTGCGGCTGAATCTGCAAACGGGGCATCTGCTGCTGAAACTATAGGTAGGGCCTCTTGGCCGGGCCCGCACTGCCACTAGCTCCCTGAGTATCTCGCATCCTTTTCTTCTTCAGTACAAGATCGTCCTCCGCTGTCATGGCTCCTACCAGAATTTGCTCGAAAGTGGCGTCGCGGTCGCTCTTGGTATATGACTTGATCTCTCCGATCAAACCCCTGCGGAACCTTCTCGCCTTTCTGCCTCAGTAAGATCCTCAATGAATCTGCTCAAACGGCTGAACTCTCCAGCGTACTCCTCAACGGTCTGGTTCTCCTGAACCAAACTCTCGAACTGCGCCTCCAAAGCACGAAGTGCTGTATCAGGAAAGAATTTCTCCTTAAATAGTTTCTTGAACGCTGCCCAAGTCTGACCGGCTGTACCAACCCTCGGGTCCGTCTGGTACCAGGTACGGGCCAAGTCCTGTATCTGACTAGCGGCTGCCTCGATCTGTAATCCTGCTGGTATCTGTGCCAATCGGAATATCTTCTCAACGTGCTCTATCCAATCGTCAACGTATATGATGCCCTCTGTACCCTTGAAGTCTCGGGGTCCCATCTTCTTGAAGGAATGGATGTCTGGAGTCCTCGGCAGATACGGTTGCATTTGGCCTCCCTGTAGCTGAGCAGCCACCAGCTCTACTGTCGTCCTGACCAACTGGTGAGTATCTTGTATGCTCTGTCGGATATCAGTAGACTGGCTCTGCTATATCTGCTGCTGTGACTCCAAGAATCGCTAGAAGAGTGTAAACATCTGAGACGCATCTACTGTCCCTGATGGTAACTGCTGTTGGTACATATCTGGAATGATAGGAGAAGACCTCCGGACAGGTAGAGGTGCACTCCCAAAAGCTGCAGAAGCTCCTATATGAGCAGAAATAGGGGGTACTGTGGTCCCAGCGTCCATAATCACGCGATGGGTGGTAGGCCTCTCACCAGCGTCTGCTGGGCCAGAACGATGCGATCGTGTCTCAATCACCATCCTGGAGACAGATCAAACAAGGAATCAATACTGAAATAGAATTGATAATTCAAGGGAGGACAGTTATCTAAGGAAGCAATCTTCAACAAGAATTTAGATGGTAAGAATTTAGTTAAGAGTTTTTCCTAATGTGATTGAGTACCTCAAGAAAATTCTTAATCCTACTGCAGGCTGTAGTGATACTCTAGTTCGGATACCACTACACAAACTCGACCTGCATGGGCCACCACTAAAAATGTGTCACGACCCGCACCCACCATGAGGGTACGAGTACGTAACAGCGCCCAGTCTACGCCGCAGTGTCGACGGTAGAATGCTGTTCTAGGTCATGAACTATAATTAACTAACATAAAATACTCTCCATAAGGAGGCCAACACAGAGGTACAACTCAATCACAATCTAAGGTAGAATGTAGCACGATAAAATGGATAAGAAAATCCTTAACTGAGGTACAACAGAATGAAATAACATAAGTTAATAACTACCAGTCTCAATTTCTCTAGAATATACAACTCTAAAAAATAAGGACAACATCTAACATGAAAAGAAGAACAGTCTAAGCTATCTACACTAAGCAAGGGTATCATCCTCAGCAGCTGCCTGAACCTCCCCAGGGGCCCAGGTCGCGAGTGTCATCTAGGCAAGCTCCAATATAAGGGGTACAGGGTTCCTCATCATCCTCTGTAAAATTTTCAACAGGTCCAGTCAGGACGAGAGCGAGCACAATACATCTCACGCAGATCATAACAGGTTAGAGAATATAAACATGCAAGAGAGTACGATACATGAGACTGAAAGAAAATATATGATGTAAACAGGAAGAGAACTGTAATAGAAATATCTACTATATGTAGAGAGCTACCAGTGACTAGTGATTTAGAGTACAAAGTCGAAATGTGAACGGCTTAATTTGCACATGGCTATACTAAAGAGGCGTACATGGCTATTCGACTTTGGAATTGTTTATATGACTATTTGTACTCCCCCATACCCCAATCAATACGTAAGGATCCAAATAAGTTATGTTACGTACATGGTTTTCATATGAAGCCCATAAATGGGTGCACATAAAGTATACATGATAGCTCATACATGAGTGCACATGAAGTTCATATGGGGGGCCCATAAATGGGTGCACATGAAATTCACATGAAGGCTCATAAATGGGTGCACATACAATATAGGTTATACATGAGATACATGAAAAACATAATCGATTCATGAGAGCACATGAGAGTACACGAGCATGCATGAACGAGCATAAAGCACATGAGAAACATGGATAACATGAGAGCGAGGAATACATGATGTACACGAAACACATGACACAATGTATCCGATGCTCCCGAGGGGGATAACATCTCAATGTAGGAATCCATATAGTACCAATCCGTGATAATATCGTGACAGCATCAAATAAGGTAAACTAGAGCAGGAATATAATTCTAAGCAAGTTATGAAATGATCAGAGAATGTACTCGCCTAGTATCTGAATGTCTGAAATAAATGTACTGTCCGATATGAGGTACCTAACTCCTAGTTAGAGCAACACAAGTCAAGATGTATATAGGGGATGATAAATGTAATCTATAATGCATCTACATGCTGTCTAGGTCGAACTAGGCCAAAGTCAACTCTTGGTTAACCATGGTCAACTACCCTAGTCAAACTAGGTCAACTAGGTCAAGACTGACCCAAACAAGTCTAATAAGTCTCACTAGGCCTAACCAAGCCCAGTCTAGCAATCACACACCAATCATAAGTCATACTAGACTATCAACACACAACATTGGTGTATTCATATCATACACATAGGCCATATGCCCTATAGTCCACATCACACACATTTCACATATTATATATATCTATCTATACATACATACATGTACATATATCAATAGAAAATCTCTATTTATCACGTTAACACATTTAGCCACATGTAATATATATATATATATATATATATATAGAGAGAGAGAGAAAGGAGCATGTGTATGTATGAGTGTCACATAGAGTTGTGTCAATGAAGTGTGTGTTATCATGGAATGAGTGTTAGGCAATGTGTGTATGAGAGTGTCAATGAGTGAGGGTGTGAGGGTTATATAGTATTGTGTGCATTGTGTGTGGAGTGATATTGAGGCATGACAGTTGTGTAGCAAAGTATCAATAGGAAGTTAACATTCACATATAGAAATTCTTGGATATCCCTTATTCAGTGAAAAAGAACTAAATTCCAGTTTAATTCCTAACAAAACTACATATATTACATTCACTAACGTAGATGTATACCTACATAATATAAGTATCAATCATAGATATAACATCCATGCATCTATCTATACATATGTAAAGCATATATGGAATAAGAAGAAATGGAATGGGAATGAAGTAGAATAGGAATAAACTAAACCAACTGAGAAAAATGAACTAAAACCCGAGAACCTATAGGCAACTGAAGTTAAGGATGCAACTAAAACCTGGGATTTAACCAACCAAATCCTGAGGATGTATCTCAGGTAACCTGAGAACAAGGTTCACATTTTTTAGTTTAACAAAAAAAAAGGAATGGATTCTCAGAATTTCCCTAAACAGCATCCAAGTATCAGTCAATACAAGGACAGTCCAATCCTATATAAAAATCAAATTTCAATCACGACTGACATGAACAACCAATAGTGCATTAACACAATATAAATGGGTTAATATTAACATAAAAAATCAATTAGAAAGGGAAATAAAAGTTTAAGAATTAAAACTCAGAACAGTGTACCAATTCAATATCAAAACTGAACTCGAACAACATTAAGCCTAATACCAGTCGATAACCCACATTGCAATAGTTTAATACACATGTATAGGTGAATTTAACATGAAAATTAAACAGAGAAATAGTTTAAACAGAGAATTAAACTCAGGTTTTTCAAAAACTGTATCGCGTATCAGTCCTCCTGGGAAACCCGAGTTCAAATTATGAAATATCAATTAAACATAAATTTAAACGTGCACAGGTGTCGAGTGGGTGCGCACGTGTCTGGGAGGAGTGTTCGTGTCCAAGAAACTGGACACGAAGTGTCCAAACAGAGGGAACACACACACAGACACGACTGCTCTGTATAGCCTCGTACGGGCGTGTCACCGAGTCGTACGCATGACACATGACACATGACACATCGTGCTCGTGTTTAGGGGTAGAGGGGGACTAGGGGTACATGTATATGTGTCTATATTGTGTCTAAGTGAGTCGTGTCAGGAGTTAAAGGGTCGTATCAGACGCGAATTTTTGCATGTGACAGTACAGTGTCAAATCGATACGGGCGGGATTTTTCCCAACCGCTCGATAAGATGGGCTAAAATTTTGTCAGTGTAGTGTCATACACGTGGCCTAGGTGTCCACAAATTTTTGTGTGCATACGTGCTGTGTCGTGTCCGCTACAGTGCCCGAGCAGCAGGACACTGTGCGCAGCCTGCTGCTCGCGTGTGCGTGTCCAATTCCGACATGAACAAGACACAAAATTCATTTCAGTCTTCACAAACATTAACATACACATACAAACCTAGGTATCTATGTAATTAGTTTTGCAAAAATTGAAAATAAAATCCTTTGCGATATTTCATCAAACACATGCACACATAACATGATTCGTGTTCGATACGGACACCAAACGGACACGAATCGACACAAAACCAATACCTACGGCTAGAGGACACCTAGGGCTTCCTATCCATGTAAAGAAAACAAAATTTGGTGGAGGGAATAGGGATTTACCTATATGTTCAATTTACATAAAAAAGCTTCAAAAAGGAGGGTTTCTTCTTGATGGCCAAGTGCTCCAAATTGGTCCAAACCTGAGATTTCTCTCCATGGACATAAAATAGAGCTAGATTAGGAACTAATGCAAAAGGCTAGAGTGGAAAAGGAATTAAAATGAATAATCTATGGGTTTGGGAAGAATGGACAAACCTCTTTCTTCAAAACTTAGAGAAATAAATATAAGAGGCAAGAACAAATGGAAGAGGCATTAAATAGGGTGTAAAACCCTAGGTTGGCTGCCATGGGTGGGCTTGTTGGGGTTTGGACTTAAGTCATGGGCCTATTGTTCAATTCATAAGTCATTAAATCACAAGTCATTGCATTAAACCATAAGTCATGACTTAATTTCACTAAACCTAATCCCCTCATTCTAAAACCAATCTCTAATGACTAAAATGGGTTAACTCAAGTTAGGCTAGGGTTACCATAGCTAGGGTTAGGTTCTAGGCTAGTCTACAAGTCTCAAACTAGTCAAGACTAACATAACACATAGCAATATTTAATTAATATTAAATTCATAAAAATTCCCATAAATAATAATAAATTCAAATAAATCCTAAAATGACCAAAATACCCTCTAGGCTAAAATATACTAATTAAACATCCTAATCACATGGCTAGGCTCTAGGGCAGACAGTCTCTACGGTTATACTAGCCAAATACCAAAATCATAAGCCATGATTTAAATAGTTTTAAAATGATTAAAAATCACTAAAAATTATATTAAAATTTTAAATACCATAATTAAATAAATTAAAATACAAAATTTCAAAATTACCCTCATTTTAGAAACTGGGTGTTATACTCAGGCCAAAGCTCAAAATCAGAACAGGCAGAGAAGTCACCAGTAGAGGGGACCAGCACCAAGGGGACATGGTCAAGCTATGGCTCTTATCTTGGCAGAAGAATTGGTATCAGGTGAGGTGGTGGTAGGTACCATTCTCGTCAACTCTTTTCCAGCATTAGTATTATTTGATTCGGGTGCTATGCATTCATTTATGTCTGCACGATTCGCTACACGGATAGGACTGAGCCCAAGTCATTATCAGTAAGGCTCAATATACTTACTGGTAACGGTCTTGTGGGAGTAGATAGAGTCTTTTTCTCGTATTGAATCGTAGTTAGCGGTAGAGAGTTTTCTGCTAGATTGATAGAATTCCAGATGAACAACTTATGTGGTCCTAGGAATGAATTGGTTGAAGGATCAATACACAAGAATAGATTGCCATGTTGGCAGGATTATTTTTGGTATTCCCGACGAAGAAGAGTTTTTATTTTCTAGAGGCGAAGTAGAACCTTCTCTACCAGTCTTGCGGATGGCAGTAGCAGCAGTAGTTCAGTTTCCCAGAGTAGTAGAAGAATTTCTTGATGTATTTCTCGAATAGCTCCTAGGCATGCCGCCAGAGATAGAGAGATAGAGTTCACCATTGATTTGATTCCAGAGACGGTACCAGTATCGGAGAGAGTCTATAGAATGGCACCATCAGAGTTGGAGATCCTGTACAAGATGATTGAAGAACTCAGAACCAAGAGATTCATTCATGCTAGTGGATCACCTTGGGGAGTCCCAATGTTTCTTGTAAAGAAGAAGGATGGTAAGTCAAGATTATGTGTTGATTATCGTACCTTAAATTCTGTAGCAATCAAGAACAAATATCCTCTACCAAGGATAGATGACATGTTTGATCAACTTATTGGGACAACAATATTCTCGAAAATTGACTTACGGTCGGGGTACCATTAGATCAAAGTTAGAGAGCAATATATGTCTAAGACAGCATTCAGATCTAGATATGGACATTGGGAGTTTCTCGTTATGCTATTCGGAGTGACCAATGCGCCACCAGTATTCATGGATCTTATGAATCGCATATTCATACCCTATTTGGATCAGTTCATGATAGTGTTCATAGACGACATCTTTGTCTATAACAAGAATAAAACAGAGCATGAGCAGCATCTCCGAATAGTCCTTCAGATTCTCAAAGGGTACCAGTTGTACGCGAAGTTCAGTAAGTACGAATGTTGGCTTGATCGCATTTTGTACTTTGGTCACATCATCACCAGAGGTAGAGTGGAAGTGGACCCCCAAAAGATAGTGGTTATAGAGACATGGCCAGTACCTAGCATCATCATAGAAGTTTATAATTTTCTAGGGTTGGCGGGCAATTACCGACAATTTGTGTCTGACTTTGCTCGTACTTCAGCACCATTGAAGCAGTTGACCCACAAGGATGTACAGTTTGCTTGGATGGCAGAGTGTCAGAATTTATTCGAGAAGTTGAAGCAAGGATTGATGACGGCATCCATTCTCACGCTTCCAGATGGAACTAGAGGATTTTAAGTTTATTGTGATGCTTCAGGCAGAGGATTGAGATGCGTCTTGATGTAGCATGGCAAGGTAGTAGCTTATACATCACGTCAGCGTCGTGATCATGAGAGAAATTATCCAACCCAAGACTTGGAGTTAACAGCGGTGGTTTTCGCTCTTAAGCTTTGGAGGCATTACTTGTACGGAGATCGTGTAGAGACTTTCACCGACCACAAGAGTCTTAAGTATGTGTTTACCTAGAAGGATCTTAACATGCATCAGAGAAGGTGGCTAGAGCTATTGATAGATTATGACATCAACCTGCAATATCATCCTTGGAAGGCCAATATTGTTGTAGATGCATCGAATAGAAGAACAGGAGCTTATTTTCTAACAGCGCACCTAAAGTTATTAGCAGATCTGGAGAAGATGGGTATAAAGATAGTTCTCCCTACTAATGTGGCATTGATGGCCAGTATGCAAGTTCAGTCTAGCATAGTTGAGAGAATCAAGATAGCACAGTCAACGATTCTAAGCTTCAGCGACTTAGGACAGAATGTGAAGCAGGACGAAGAGCAGAGTTATGTATTCACGAAGATGGCATGCTCCGACATAAAAGGCATCTTTGTGTACCCAGTAGTGACATCAAGCATGAGATCATGGCAGAGGCTCATAGTTCACAATATTTAATTCATCCCGATGGTACGAAGATGTATCGTGATATCCGTCAATATTTCTGGTAGAATGGCATGAAGAGGTAGATAGCTCGGTTTGTCTCTCGTTGTTTAGTTTGTCAACAAGTTAAAGCCGAACATCAGAGACCAGCTGGACTTCTTCAACCTTTACCAATCCTAGAATGGAAGTAGGAGCATATTACAATAGATTTTGTAACTGGGTTACCTAAATCTCCAGCTGAAAGAGATGCTATATGGGTTAAAGTTGACCGACTCACCAAGTAGCTCATTTTCTACCTTTCAGTATTGGTCAGTCGACGGATCAGCTAGCAGGGATGTACCTCAGGCAGATAGTTAGACTACGTGGAGTGCCAGTTAGTATCGTATCATACAGAGATTCAAGATATACATCGCACTTTTGGTGGAGTCTTCAAGAGAGTTTGGGTACTCGTCTCAAGTTTAGTTTAACTTATCATCCGTAGACAGATGGTTAGTCGGAGCGCACAATTCAAACTCTTGAAGATATGTTACAATACTGTACACTTGACTTCGGCAGTTCATGGGAAGATCATCTACACTTGGTGGAGTTCTCCTACAATAAAAGTTTTTAGGCCAGTATCCAGATGGCACCGTTTAAGGCATTGTTTGTTAGAAAGTGCAGATTACCTTTAGCCTGGGATGATGTAGGCGAAAGATAGATGCTTGGCCCAGAAATGGTTTCACAGACTATCGAGATGGTTAGACAAGTTAGAGATCATCATCGAGTTGCACATGATCGTCAACGCCATTGGGCCGATTCTCATCGGCGTCCTCTTGAGTTTTCTATCAGTGACCACGTATTCCTTAGGATCTCGCTGACCCATGGAGTCATTCGATTCGGTATACGGGGAAAGCTTAGTCCTAGGTATATAGGGCCATTTGATATTCTCGAGCGAGTAGGTGATGTGTCCTATCGTCTCGCTCTTCCGTCGTCGTTATGTGAGGTACATAACATATTCCATGTATCCTAATTACGATGGTATATTTCGAATATGAGCCATATCCTTGATCATTCTGAATTGGTTGTTGGTACCAACCTTTCGTATGAGGAAAGGCCCATATCCATATTAAACCGAAGGAAGAAGATACTCAAGAACAAGACTATTAGTTTAGTCCGTGTTGCTTGGGGTCATCACTCTTTGGGTGAGTCAACTCAGAAAGGTGAGGACGATATCCAATCACGATATCCACACCTGTTTGACTCATAAGGTATAATGTCTTTCTTTTGCCTTATGCTTTTAATTTCTTGCTTGCATGAATGATTGCTTGATTGACTGCTAGTCGTAGATTATCAGTATTAGTGTAACTTGTCCCGACACCTCTAGCCTCTTGATTAAATTCTGAGGACAAAATTCTTCTAAGGTGGGTAGATTTGTCACTTCCGTTTTCCGTTATACGTATTTTTATTATACGTGTACAGATTTCTGACATTTATCAGGTGGATCGTAGTTAGACTTGTCTTTCTTAGCCTAGTCTTGGTTTAATCTTACCTTGGTTTATTGGTTTGGTTCAACATGACTTGGCTTGGCTTGGCTTGGTTTGGTTTGAGATGGAGAGGTTGGTATTTAAGTCAACTTCTTTTTCTCTCTCCTCCATAACTTTCATTTATTTCTTTTCATCTTCTTCATTTACTCCTCTCCACCTACACCCAAGCCCTAGGCAAGTACAACTTGCTTCATAATGGATCTCAAATTTTATTATTCTTTTTTCTTACTTGCTTGATTCTAAGCCTCTTTAGAACTTGGAGATTTTGGTTTTGAGGGTTACATAGTTTTTTTGTTTTTTCTTGGTTTTGATCTCTTAAACTTTTTTATTTTCGAAAACTAATGGTTCCATATTGTAGAGAATTCAATTTCATTCAGTTTAGACCTTTAGTTTGTCCAATTTTGAGTCCTTTAGCCCAAGTTATGGACATAAAAGTTCTAAATACCAATGGCCAAAAGCTTGCTAGTAGGGACGATGCCTTGCGTACCTCGTGCACCTTTTGGTCTGTGCACCTTTTGGTTCGTGCACCTTGTACCTCGTGCACCTTTTGGTTCGCGTGCCTCGTACCTCGCTCACCTTTTGGTCCGCGCACCTTGTACCTCGCGTACCTTTTGGTCCACGTACCTTATACCTCGCACACCTTTTGGTCCGGGCACCTTGCCTTTCGTGCACCTTTTGGTCTGGGCACCTTGTACCTCTCGTACCTTTTGGTTCGTGCACCTTGCACCTCGCGTACCTTATGGTCCGCATACCTTACACCTCGTGCACCTTTTGGTCCGTGCACCTTGCACCTCATACACCTTTTGGTTTGCACACCTTGCACCTCACGCACTTTTTGGTTTGTGCACCTTGCACCTTGCGCACCTTTGTCTTAGCTTCAAGAATCTTTCTGTCTCACTTTAATCAGAGTTCATATGTGACTTATAGTTTCAATCACACATGGGTGTTTTCGATCTTCTTTGCATGTTTTCTGTACTTGGCCTAAATGACGACAACCCGACTTGACACTTGATAGTCTTGAGATACTAACTTGAACTTGACTTGAACATGATAATATGAACCCGTGTTGATAACTCTTGATAGTGTCCCGTCGTGGCGCACTCCAGACAAGTACCCCTGACAAGTAATAAATAACCTGACATGACATGTATAATCTTGAAAGGCTGTTGCGACGACTACCCTGACTTGCTAAGTAACTCTTGTCTTGACACCATAGTTAACTTTCTTGCTTGTGCCTGTACAAGCTACCTGTCTCGTCTTACATCATGTCTAGAACATGGATTTCTGGTTACCACGGTCAGGAATTCACAGAAAATTTGACTAGGTTAATGACTAGATTGATAAAGTAGTTCATATAGAGAGATTTTTCCCAGTTATAGGCGATCCGGTTATCCTGGCCACACCTGAGGGACTTGTAGCCTACCGATAAGTATGGACCATTTCCAGCCCATTGTCATATGGGGCACTTCTTGAAAACATAAGTACTCAAAGTACACCAGTAATTTTGATAACTCTAATAAATTACTTCACCTGGATAACCTGGATAACTGCATGGCTTCTGACTGCGGGAACATCTCATTGCATCTTGCTAGTAACAAGGTCTGTGATAACCCTAGTTAGCTAATGATAGCAAGCCGTAGGACTTGATTGGCCGTGCCTGAATGCTTGCTCGTGATTAGCATGAAAATTATATTCCATCTCTTAATACAAGCTATTATTTTATTCTAACCCTGTCTTCTTATCATTTAAGCATGTTTATTTATTTATTCTTCTATTTTATTATCTACTGGTTTTAGTTCCTAAATGAAGCCTCCTCTGTGGCACTTGCTCTTTCTGGGGTCTGACCCATCTGGTTTTGTATGGACAGATTTCGGAGTCATACCCGAGGATCTTTCTGCTTATCAACCAGATGGTGAACACCAGACGTAATCCTAGCAACGAGTGGGTTTCTTTTTTTTCTTTCCTATTCTATTGTAAATTATTCTTTCGAGGCATTTAGCCGCCGAGCAAGTGTTAGCTCGTGTTGAAACTTAAATTTATGTCTGTCTAAGGGCTGTTACATGATTGATAAATCCTAGGATTGATCATGTATGACTTAAGCTCTTGCTAGTCTTCATATTTTGTATGACTAGCTTCATGATCATCTAAATATATAATGTTTGGGATGCCTTACCTTGTATGTCTGATGATCTAACATCTTGTAACATTTATTTGCTTGCTTGAGATTGAGACAATAAGCTTGTTTTTGACCATAGAGACTGATGAAGTATAGTTTAACCCTCATGCATCTAGACAACCGTGACCATATTGTGAGATAGGTTGTACTTCGATGTACGTAGCTGGCTGTGTCGCTCTCCAGTATTCTGGTTCTGGGGCGTGACACCAGCCTCAATATTTAAATCCATGGCTTCTTGTCCTCTCCACATTGGAACGCTCCAATTGCAGTCGTCGACCTTGCTTTCTGTTGCTTTATCTCGCCATGGTCGTAAGCATCGTCTGATAGCTATGATAATCAAATATTAGACGGAAGAGAGGAGAAGAATGCTTGCTGTATTTTATTAGCATAGAATGAAGCCTTTTATAGGTAATACAAGCTAACTTAGCTAATGACACATAGTCCCTAAATAGTAGGACAGTGCACAAGAATAGGTAGTTCTAAAAGACTTGGTAATTAACACATGATTATTCTAAACATTCACCCTCCTAATCATGTTGCTACTTGAGGTTGATAACTCCAAGCACCTGCTGCATCTCGGCGAACTTTATTTTGGCGAGAGCCTTCGTGAGGATGTTGACACGTTGCATTACAATACACACGCCACCTTTATCTGTTCTCTTTTAACACACTCGCGAAAGAAATGAAAGCGATTATCAATGTGCTTACTGAACCCATGAAACACATAATTCTTCATCAATGCAATTACAGACTTGTTGTTGACATGAAGCGTAACTGACTTAGGTTCGCGGCCAGTCACTTCACTAAGCAGATTCCTTACCTACAAAGCTTGACATACTGCACCCGTTGCCGCTATGAACTCAGCTTCACAGGAGGACAATGCAATAGTTTTCTACTTTTGAGATGCCCAAGTGATCAGGTTTTCTTTGAAGTAGAATGTCATTCTGCTGGTGCTCCTCTTTTTGTCGACATCTCCGGCTAAATTGTTGTTGGTGATTCCGTGTAGTTCATCTTCACCATTTCCTCTCCCATACATGAGTCCATACTCAAGTGTTCCTTTCACATATCTGAGGATTTATTTCATATCCCGGTGATGCATAGTTGTTGGCTTGCCCATGTACCTACTCACCATTCCGACAACATAACAAATATATGGGTGAGTGTGTGTTAAGTACCTGAGACAACCAATGATGCACCTATATTCTATCGGATCGACTGGTATTCCATCAAGGTTCTTGCTGAACTACAGTTTAGCTTCCATGAGATACTTGGTTGGATTACAATCTCCCTTTCCAAACTGCTGCAATACTCTCTTCGCATATGCTGATTATTTCAGTATAATGCGATCACCCTATTGGTCTACCTCCATACTAAGGTAGTAGAATAGTAACCCAAGGTCACTAATCTCAAATTTCTATATCATTTACTGCTTGTAAGCCTTTACTGTAGTTGCTCTTATGCTTGTGACGATTTAGTCATCAACGTACACTCCGACAATGAGTGCACCTCTTCATTGTTCCTCGTGTACACCGCATGCTCTTGAGTGCATTTAATGAATCCCAGCTCCTTTAAACAGCTGTCCAGGCGTATGTTCCAGGCCCTCGGTGCATGCTGCAAACCATAAAGAGCCTTGGACAGTCTATACACCTTGTGATCTTGGTTCTTGACGATGAAGCCTTCGGGTTGGGCTACATATACCTCCTATTTGAGGTCATCATTCATGAATGCAGATTTATCGTCTAATAGTGAACCTCCAATCCATTCTGGGCTGCGAGGGCGATAATCATGCAAATTGTGTCGAGTATGGCCACCAGAGCAAATACTTTATCAAAATCAACTCCATGCTGTTGGACATACCCCTTTGGCACAAATCTAGCTTTGTGCATGAGGATCTTGCCTTCACTATATCACTTTACCTTGTATACCTATTTTAAACCGATGGGTTTGTGCCCAGGTCATAATTTAGTAAGCATCCAAGTCCCATTCTTCTCGATGGCTTCCAACTCCTTCTTAATTGCTTTCCGCCACTCATGTGCAAGTGTAGCATCTTGCAAGTTTATCGGTTCTTCAGCCGACAAAAATATTATCTATGGATTAAGAGAGATCTTCTCAGTTTCAGCATTTATGACAGTAATTTAGTGGTATCTCCTTGGCTCGCTCGAGTCTGTCATCGTTGTGGGTGAGCCGCTCGAAGTTGAGGCTGAAGCTTGTGGTGTAGTAGGCTCCATTGACGCCACTACTGCTTCATGCGTCATAGGTGTTGTCATGTCTCCCGTACCCTCCGGTGTGTATACAGCCTCGCCTACCGCGCTTTGTGAAATGATCACTGTCTCGACAAGAGGATCTTCGACTAAGAGTTCTACCCAGCCTTGTGGTTCAACACCATCACCATTGTTCCAGTCCTATCTCCTTTCTTCCTCGAACATGACATCCCTGCTCACTTGGATCTTGTTGCGTTGAGCATTATAGAGGTGATGTGCTTTGCAGCCCTCTTCTACGCCAAGGTACACAAATGGTGTGCTTCGATCATCAAGTTTCTTGTGATGAGGACCTGCAGTCTTCATGTGTGCGACGTATCTAAAGATCCTTAAGTGTTGCAGCTTTAGTTTCTTACCAGTCCAGGCTTCATATGACGTGAATGTACTGAGAGCTTTAGTTGGCAATCGGTTGAGCAGGTACATAGCATGTCTGACTGCCTCATTCCATATGCTTCCAGGAATATGCATGCTCTTGAGCAACCTTCTTGTCGTGGCCATCACGGTACAATTTTGGCGCTCCACTACGTCATTTTGTTGTGGTGTACATGGTATGGTGAGGTGTCGTTGTATGCCTTCGTCTTCACAGAAGCTTGTGAATTCCTTGGACAGGAACTCACCTCTTCGATCAGTTATTAGTGTCTTTATCTTGCTGTCACATTCATTCTCTACAAGAGACTTGAATTTCTTGAAAGCATCAAAAGTATCTCCTTTTTCTTTGAGCATATACACTCACATCATACGACTGATGTCATCAACAAATAGAAGAAAATACTTGTTACCTGCAAGTGTAGCGGGTGTAATCAGGTCACAAATGCCAGTATGCATAAGTTGCAGTATCTTTCCAGCTTTGAAGCTTGTCTACAGAGGAAACAGTAGTTGTGCTTGTTTGGCGATGAGGCACTCCTCACAGAGCTGGTTTGGATGAGAAATCTTTGGCAGTCCAGTAGCCATTCCCCTCTCTGCATCATCTTGAGCGCGAAGAAGTTCATGTACCCGAGCCTTGTATGCCATAACCAGGCTGGGTCTTATACTTTGGCCATTAGACATACTTTGGCCATTAGACATATCGGCATGCTTCAGCATCATGTAAGCTTATTTTAAGCTTGGATACTTCATTAGTGGCATCAGTGGGTGACGTGTCTCTAACATCATCAAGAAGTAAAGAAATTCTTTATATCTCATCTTCCAGACTTTTGATTTTGTCCTTGGCATGTTTGTATTTACCAATGACCTTTTTGTGATCATCGAGTAAATCAGTGAAAGCATCGCCAAGTTCATCAAAAGAGAAGTCATCTAGAGTTTCGTTAGATACCTTGTTGGAAGTTGCCATTAGGCACACATTTGCTGTATCTTGAGGAGAGTCCTTTTCTTCCTCGGAGTCACTCGCTTCACTTTCATGCCAAATTCCTGTGTTGGCATATTTCTTTGATGAGTTCTTTTTGTATGGCTTCTCATAGCGGTTGCTCTTCTTCAAGAATGGGCAGTCTTTTCGGACATGTCCATTCTTCTTGCAACCGTAACAGGTTGGCTCTTCTTCATCATCTTCTTGTGAATCCTTCTTCCTTCGATTGAAGCAAAGGAATTTTCTGAAGTTGCGAACCATGAGAGCTTGGTCTTCATCATCCGAGTTATCGTCTTCGGTCTCATCGTGATCAGCCCTTCGTCGATGAGCTTTGAGTGCGATCTCCCTGGTCTTCGGAGCAGGCTCTTCGAAGTCCTTGAGGTCAAGCTCGTGAGTCATGAGCTTACCCATCAAGGTCTCCATTGACATTGATGTGAGATCGTTTCCTTCTATGATGGCCGTCACCTTAGGGTTCCAAATCTTTGGCAACCCTCTGAGTAACTTACGAATCTTCTCGTAGTTTGAGTACTGCTTACCAAGCGAGGATAGAGGATTGATGATGTCGAGGAATCTTGTAAACATTTGAGTGATCGTCTCATTTGGCTTCATCTTGAAGGCTTCGTATTCTTGAGTGAGACGACTTATTTTAGATTCCTTGACTTGTGTGGTTCCCTCATGCGTCACTTCTAGAAGTCTCCATACTTCATGAGCAGTGGTGCATGTGGAGACCCTGTTGAATTCATTCCTGTCTATAGCACAGAATAAAGCATTAATAGCCCTAGCATCTAGACTTGCCTGTTTCTTCTCCTTGACAGAATATTTGTCGTGTGGTTTCTCAATGAGGTCACCATCGACAACTATCCTGACGGGCTTTTTGTAACCGTCAGTGACGACAGTCCACAGGTCAAAGTCTAGAGACTTAAGATAGAAGCTCATCCTTGTTTTCCAATATGTATAGTTAGTTCCATCAAATAGGGGAGGCCTATGAGTGGACTGACCTTCACCATGATTGGAAATCAAGGATTGTGTGGTTGCCATGGATCAGCTCTTAGGATGTTAGTCCTTATAAAGAGAACAGAGCTCTGATACCAATTGAAGAACAGTTTGGCAACTCTAGAGGGGGGTGAATAGAGTATATATAGAAAAATGACCAATTAAAATAACTCTTTCACCAATAATAAATAATCAGAGTAAAGTGCGAAAAATAAAAGGAGATCAAAAGAGCATACGCAAACACAGCGATTTTAACCTGGCTTCCCTCGTGGAGGACTAGTCCAGGCCTGAGAACTCTAGCTCAGGATTCAAATCCACTATTTGTGAAATAGTAGTTTACAACCGTGCCTTTACTTCAGAAGAGCACGTCAACTTCTAACAGAGGATCGCAGTGGCGATTTGCTTGGAATTGTCCAAGCGACTTCTTCGACTCTTGCACAAGAATCCTAACTGAGAGATGCTGAGCACTCGAGACTTAGGAGGCTTGTGGCTAGTAGATGGGAAGGGTATGGCTTATTTCAGCTACAAGAGAGAAGAGAAGAGAAGATTGGATGGATTGGAATGAGAGAATTCATGCTCTATTTATAGTGTTTTTATAGGCAGAATTCGGCCAGAATTCGGGTAGGAAAATTCAAATATTTGGCCGTTGGACAACTAGCAACCAGCTAACCCTAAAATTAGGGTTCCTGATTTCTAGGGGACAGAGTTCGGCCCGAACTCTGTGTGGAGGCAGAGTTCGGCCCGAACTCTGTCTCCAGAGCACATAGTGGTTCAAAGGTGACCATTTGGGAATTTCTGGTTTGGTGGAGCTTCGGGATTTTTGGGTAGGCTATAGTCTAAGTTTCAAGAGCTCAGCATGACTCAGATTACATTAGTCTAGACTCAAAGAAAGTGTAAAATACAGACTCGAATCAACTGAGACACGGAAGCTGAGCTGTCTTCTGTCTTGAGCTTAATGCATACGTCGTGTGTCGTATTGAATTATTACAGATATTATTTAGTCAATATTGTCAATATTTGGTTGACTGTGACTTTGTGTCAACAATCTCCCCCATATTGATAATTGACAAAATAATATATGTATATTCAACATTCATACCTGGACACAGTTGATCATAGCAACATAGCTCCCCCATAATCGATCCCGAGCTAGAAATAAGAGCTCCCCCGTGATCAGTGAACGGCGCTGAGCTAGAAGAGATAGCTCCCCCGTAAAGAATGCATTGAACCTGTATAATATCTCCAAAAAGCACAAACAAGCACAGATATACGAAGGCGAAAGATATGAATCTAGCCAGAATATACATAGTTCTCCCCCTTTTGGCAGTTAGCAATATAGACTGCATATGAATGAAAAGATCATATAAACTGCAGTATAGACAATGAAGAGTGATGCAACCACACCAAGCAGAGAAGAAACAGTGTATGACTAAACAAAATGAGTCACTAGCATAAAGTAAAACTATGATAATGAGCATAAAATGTCATCCACAAAACCAAGTGTCAAACACACAACCAGAGTTTGAGTACATAAAACCAAGTACATAAATCCATAATAAACTAAATAACTGAAATCAAAAAGCATCAACTAAGATCATCATCAGTAGCAGCAGCAGATCGAGCCAATCTCCATCACGGAGCACGAGAAGGTCCTGGAGCATCTGAAGGACCGGGGAAGGAGCGACGGGGGTCCAAAAATGCAGCATCCGGATCCATGTAACGCATGACCCATGGATCATCAATGCGATGGCCCGTGCGCTCAGGATCCCGCTCCATGGGAATGTACAGATGATGAGATATGGAGTACCGTATATCATGCAGGGAGTTGTCGAGGGCACTCATCTGTAGAGTAGTACAATAATCCAGCTGGGTCCAGCGATCGTCCTCAAGAGTAAAACGATCCCGGAGCATAGTCTGGATAGACTCAAGAGTGGCAGGTGGAAGTGGTGCATCCTGACCGAGTGGAGGGGCGTCAGGCTCCTCATCAGCAGACTGCTCAGATGACTCAGGAGAGGCGATGACTGCCTGAAGGTGTCGTGCCTTGGACAGGAAAGCAGGAGCAGGCAAAAACGGACAGGTGTCAAGTGGTATGTGGAATGCACGAAAGATCATAGGAAGGTACAAAGGATAAACCAGAGCTCGTGGTTTCTTCCTACAGTGAATCATCCGGTCCATCATGGAACGTGGAAGATTGAAAGAGATTCCAAAGTGGAGATGATAAAGAGCAGATATTTCAAGATAAGTGATGTCATCAGAAGAACCTGTTTTGGGTAGAATGGTGTTAGAGATTATCCAATGAAGGTCAGAAAAATATAGGTTGAGATATTTAGCCATGAGCTTGCGAGGACGTGTGTATGGAGTACACAAATTGTCCTTGAAGCTCTCAAGGGAGATCCTGTCGGGAAAACGGAATGATCGAGCGTCAACAAGCTTTTTCCAAGAATTGGGCTCTGGAAGATCAAGAAATTCTGCGAAGTCAATGTCGTCAAAGGATATATTGATACCTGCAACTCATGAATAAATATGGAGGTCATCAAAGGTCATGTTGCAGTAGAACATTTAGACAGCATGACGATAGATAGCAGAAGTGGTAGTGACTAGCTCATCAAAACAGAGGTCATGAAATAAAGAATCATATTGAGAGAATATAGAAAAATTAATAGGATGTCCTGCGAATACCTGACGATTCCGAAAGTCACTAAACCAGTTGTTTGATGCATCTAGTGAGACAAATAATCGGTTGTCATAGGTAGTAGGATGTTGAGGACGGGGTGGGTTGAACAACGGATGAGGGGGTTGAAGTTGTTCAATGATTTGTTCAATTGACGGAGGAGAATCCGAAGAGGACACACTCTCAATTCGAATCCTCTTTCCACGATTGAACAAGCGAGGAGCCATAAAAGAGGAACAAACTTGATAATTAGAAGTATAGAATACAAGAATGATACCTCAAATGATCAATAAACAGTGGAAAAGAATGATGATAAACCCCTTTTCCTTGATTTTGAGGAGCAATGGAGCACTTTAGATCAAAAACTAGGGTTAGGGTTTGTAGGAGAAAGTTTGGAGAGGTGAGGAAGGAGGTAATAGTGAAGGAGAGAGATGAAAACCCGAAATATAAGAGAGGGTTTTCATTGGTCGGAAGAAATTCTGACCGTATGATCTAAACTGATCCAACGGCAGAGGCTGATCCCGACGCTGGACCAATAGGGACCGAACTCGGCCCGAACTCTGTTAGGTGCAGAGTTCGGCCCGAGTTCTGGATTAGTGGTCCAAAACAGAAAATAGGCTGAAAAGAAAAAAATGGTTAAGTGTTGAAGAAAAAAAGATAGAGAGGATAAAAGTATGATGAATGCATTGAAGTACATAGAGAGGTACACAAAAGTCAGAATGAACTTTAGAAAAATCAATTAGGCAATATTAAATCGAAACAAACCATATAACAAACAAGGAAATATATTGTAATTCAATATTTCAAATTTGCCATGGGTTAGCTGCAGGGGCCGGATCCCAGCTAGCGGTAGTCCTGAGGACTAGTGCACCGTGTCGCTTAGGCTTTTACGCCTTGTTGTCAGAAGGACCCTTTCGGCTTGTACCCATACCAAATTTGTTGTAAAAGAATCAAAATATACTCGATATTTACGCAGGTGAGTCTCAACTTATAACTGCTTCATCCAATATTCCGAGTTCACGACAAAGGAAATTGAAGCGCTCTTCGGATAATGGTTTAGTAAAGAAATCTGCTAGCTGATGATCAGTGTCAATAAACTCTAAGTTAATCGTGCCATTTTGCTGATGATCACGCAAAAAGTGGTGTCTGATCTCAATATGTTTAGTGCGTGAGTGACAGACAGGGTTCTTAGTCAAATTAATAGCACTAGTATTGTCACAGAATATTGGAATATGTATGAAAGATAACTTATAGTCTTCAAGGGTTTGCTTCATCCACAGAATTTGTGCACAACAACGCCCAGCTGCTATGTATTCAGCTTCTGTTGTGGATAGTACGACAGAGTTCTGCTTCTTGCTAAACCAGGAGACTAAAGCCTTTCCTAATAAATGACACGTGCCGCTCGTACTTTTACGGTCGACCTTGCATCCAGCGAAGTCAGCATCAGAGTAACTAATAAGGTCAAATGATGTGGACTTGGGATACCATAGGCCCACTGTAACCGTACCTTTAAGGTATCGATAGATACGCTTAACCGCGGTCATGTGTGATTCCTTAGGATTAGCTTGATATCTAGCACATAGGCAAACACTAAACATGATATCGGGACAACTAGCAGTTAAATAAAGTAAGCTGCCTATCATACCTCGATACTTACATTGATCAACAGGTTTGCCGCTCTCATCTGGTTCGAGTTTGGTTGAAGTAGCCATTGGAGTGCTGATTGGTTTGACGTTGTCAAGATCGAACTTCTTCAGCATGTCCTTGGTATACTTCGATTGACAGATGAAAGTTCCATTAGCCATTTGTTTCACTTGCAGGCCAAGAAAGTAGTTGAGCTCTCCCATCATGCTCATCTCAAATTCCGTCTGCATACACTTGGCAAATTCTTGACAAAGGGTTTCATCAGTAGACCCAAAAATGATATCATCAACATAGATTTGAATCAACAGAATAGTGTCTTGAAAAGATTTTATAAACAGTGTAGTGTCAATTTTCCCTTTTGAAAAACCTTTCTCAAGTAAGAAGCTACTTAGCCTTTCATACCAAGCTCTGGGGGCTTGTTTGAGGCCATAAAGCGCTTTCTTTAGCTTGAACACGTGGTCGAGAAATTTGTGATTTTCAAAGCCAGGAGGTTGTTTCACATAAACTTCCTCCTTAATAAAACCATTCAAGAAAGCACTTTTCATATCCATTTGAAATAATTTAAAGTTTTGAAAATTAGCAAAAGCACAAAGCATCCGAATGGATTCTAGTCTAGCAACAGGAGCATACGTCTCATCGTAGTCGATACCTTCCTCTTGGTTGTATCCTTGAGCTACTAGACGAGCTTTGTTACGTGTGACTGAACCATCTTCATTTACTTTGTTTCTAAAAACCCATTTAGTACCAATTATCGAGTGATTAACCGGTTTAGGGACGAGTTTCCATACTTGGCTTCTCTCGAATTGGTTGAGTTCTTCTTGCATAGCAGAAATCCAAAATTCATCATTAAAGGCTTCAGAAATGTTTTTAGGCTCTACTTGTGAAATGAAGGCAGTGCTAGCAACGGAGTCTCTTAGTGATGATCTAGTAGTTACTCCATGTGAAACTTCTCCTATTACTAAATTTTCTGGATGAGAAGGTTTGAAAGAGAATTTCTTAGGCAAACCCTCCAGAGAATCAGTTTCGGTTGAAGTATTCATTGGAGTAGAAGTTGATGGCTCAATGTCATCAAGAGTACTTACTGCACTGTTATCTTCATCAAAAGTCACATTTGTTGACTCTTCCACAATAAGTGAGCGTTTATTAAAAACTCTATATCCCTTACTCTTGGCGGCATAACCAAGAAAGATACCATCGTCAGCTTTGGCATCAAATTTGCCTAAGTTGTCTTTGGTGTTAAGGATAAAATATCTACAACCAAAAACTTTAAAATAAGAAACATTGGGGGTTCTTCCAAACCAAAGCTCATAGGGTGTTTTCTTCGTAATGGGACGAATCAACACCCTATTCAAAATGTGGCATGCTGTACTGACAGCTTCTGCCCAAAAGTATTTCGGAAGTAAAAATTTATTCAACATGACTCTGGCCATATCGCCGAGAGTTCTATTCTTTCGCTCCACAATACCATTTTGTTGAGGAGTTCTAGGACAAGAAAATTCATGATCAAAATCATTTGCATTACAAAAATTTTCAAAATCATAATTTACGAATTCGCCTCCATGATTACTTCGGATTCGAGTAATCATGTAGCCTTTTTCGTTTTGAACTTTCTTTACAAAAACTTTAAAAACAGAAATAGCATCGCTCTTATTAGCGAGAAAGAAAACCCAAGTAAATCTCGAAAAATCATCAATAATAAGAAATGCATAAAGTTTGCCACCAAGGCTAGCTATTCTACTATGACCAAATAAATCCATATGAAGTAGTTGCAAGGGTCTAGTAGTACTTACAGAGTTAATGGAGTGAAATAAGGATTTAGTTGCCTTGTTTAGTTCACATTCGGCACATACCGTGTCCTTTTTGAATGTGATGTCAGGCAATCCTCTCACTAGCTTCTTGGTAGACAGCCTGGATATAGCATCCATATTGGCATGACCAAGACGCTGGTGCCAAAGTAGTCGTTCGTCTTTGTGGGCATATAGACATCTACCTGCATTGTTAGTATTTATAGAAAGATAGAAAATATATATGTTGTCCTCTCTTTTCCCTTCAAAAGCAATGTCTCCTGTTGACCTATCGTAGATGTAGCAACTGTTTTGTCCAAAGTTAATATCATATCCATGATCAGCAAGATGACTAATGCTGAGCAGGTTATGCTTTAACTCGGTCACTAGGCAGACATCCTTTATTACAGGAGAAGGAGGATGACCAATGATACCATTACCTATTATGTGCCCTTTGAGATTGTTACCGAAGGATACATATCCTTCTCTCTTCATCGATAGTGATACAAAAAGATTTGCATCTCCCGTCATATGTCGCGAGCATCCACTATCGAGAATCTACTTACTTTCAGTTGAGGAGGGAAGGTCCACCTACATCAAGAGTAGATGTGACCTTTGGTACCCGAGTTCTTGAGGGTCCTGAAAAGTTAGTCTTTGGAAACCAAGCATATATCTTTTTATCTACCAGTCTTCTAACTCTGCACTGTGGTGAGATGCGTCCATGTGAACCACAGTAGGTACAGATAGCATTTTTATTTATACTAGGAGCATGAGAGTAATATCTGTAAGCAACAGGATGAGGATGAACATAATGTGAAGAGTTAGCATATAGATGATGATTATGCATAGAATGAGTGGCATGGTGATGGTGTATATGAGGCATATTATGATGGTATTGTCTATGATGTGTGACATGCTGATATTGTCTATATGGCATGGCATGATGATTTTGTCTATATGGCATATGATGATCTTGTCTATATGGCATTGCATGATGATCTTGTCTATATGGCATGACATGATGATTCCTATGTGTGGAGTGATGTTGATTGTGTCTTTGTGCGTGATGATTGTGTACTGAGTGAGAATTATTCTTACGTGCACGTGGTTTGTGAAAGTTTGTGTATATAAATGCATGGTTATGTGCTGCATGAGAATGACGTGGTTGACTAGCATGAGTGGTGTTGTGCCCATGTGATTGGGTTTGAGGTTGAACAATCTGTTTACCCAATTTGGTTTCTAATCTTTTAGGAACAGCTTGCAGTTCATCAACCTTAATATTTAAGCCATATATCTTAGTCATGGAAATCTTGTGTCTACTCTTTTCTTCAGCAAGCAACGTGTTGAGTGTAGTGATTTCTTGAGCTTGTTGCTCAATACGTGCTTCAGCATCATGTAAGCTTATTTTAAGCTTGGATACTTCATTAGTGGCATCAGTGGGTGACGTGTCTCTAACATCATCAAGAAGTAAAGAAATTCTTTGTATCTCATCTTCCAGACTTTTGATTTTGTCCTTGGCATGTTTGTATTTACCAATGACCTTTTTGTGATCATCGAGTAAATCAGTGAAAGCATCGCCAAGTTCATCAAAAGAGAAGTCATCTAGAGTTTCGTTAGATACCTTGTTGGAAGTTGCCATTAGGCACATATTTGCTGTATCTTGAGGAGAGTCCTTTTCTTCCTCGGAGTCACTCGCTTCACTTTCATGCCAAATTCCTGTGTTGGCATATTTCTTTGATGAGTTCTTTTTGTATGGCTTCTCATAGCGGTTGCTCTTCTTCAAGAATGGGCAGTCTTTTCGGACATGTCCATTCTTTTTGCAACCGTAACAGGTTGGCTCTTCTTCATCATCTTCTTGTGAATCCTTCTTCCTTCGATTGAAGCGAAGGAATTTTCTGAAGTTGCGAACCATGAGAGCTTGGTCTTCATCATCCGAGTTATCGTCTTCGGTCTCATCGTGATCAGCCCTTCGTCGATGAGCTTTGAGTGCGATCTCCCTGGTCTTCGGAGCAGGCTCTTCGAAGTCCTTGAGGTCAAGCTCGTGAGTCATGAGCTTACCCATCAAGGTCTCCATTGATATTGATGTGAGATCGTTTCCTTCTATGATGGCCGTCACCTTAGGGTTCCAAATCTTTGGCAACCCTCTGAGTAACTTACGAATCTTCTCGTGGTTTGAGTACTGCTTACCAAGCGAGGATAGAGGATTGATGATGTCGAGGAATCTTGTAAACATTTGAGTGATCGTCTCATTTGGCTTCATCTTGAAGGCTTCGTATTCTTGAGTGAGACGACTTATTTTAGATTCCTTGACTTGTGTGGTTCCCTCATGCGTTACTTCTAGAAGTCTCCATACTTCATGAGCAGTGGTGCATGTGGAGACCCTGTTGAATTCATTCCTGTCTATAGCACAGAATAAAGCATTAATAGCCCTAGCATCTAGACTTGCCTGTTTCTTCTCCTCGACAGAATATTTGTCGTGTGGTTTCTCAATGAGGTCACCATCGACAACTATCCTGACGGGCTTTTTGTAACCGTCAGTGACGACAGTCCACAGGTCAAAGTCTAGAGACTTAAGATAGAAGCTCATCCTTGTTTTCCAATATGTATAGTTAGTTCCATCAAATAGGGGAGGCCTATGAGTGGACTGACCTTCACCATGATTGGAAATCAAGGATTGTGTGGTTGCCATGGATCAGCTCTTAGGATGTTAGTCCTTATAAAGAGAACAGAGCTCTGATACCAATTGAAGAACAGTTTGGCAACTCTAGAGGGGGGTGAATAGAGTATATATAGAAAAATGACCAATTAAAATAACTCTTTCACCAATAATAAATAATAAGAGTAAAGTGCGGAAAATAAAAGGAGATCAAAAGAGCATACGCAAACACATCGATTTTAACCTGGTTTCCCTCGTGGAGGACTAGTCCAGGCCTGAGAACTCTAGCTCAGGATTCAAATCCACTATTTGTGAAATAGTAGTTTACAACCGTGCCTTTACTTCAGAAGAGCACGTCAACTTCTAACAGAGGATCGCAGTGGCGATTTGCTTGGAATTGTCCAAGCGACTTCTTCGACTCTTGCACAAGAATCCTAACTGAGAGATGCTGAGCACTCGAGACTTAGGATGCTTGTGGCTAGTAGATGGGAAGGGTATTGCTTATTTCAGCTACAAGAGAGAAGAGAAGAGAAGATTGGATGGATTGGAATGAGAGAATTCATGCCCTATTTATAGTGTTTTTATAGGCAGAATTCGGCCAAAATTCGGGTAGGAAAATTCAAATATTTGGCCGTTGGACAACTAGCAACCAGCTAACCCTAAAATTAGGGTTCCTGATTTCTAGGGGACAGAGTTCGGCTCGAACTCTGTGTGGAGGCAGAGTTCGGCCCGAACTCTGTCTCCAGAGCACAGAGTGGTTCAAAGGGGACCATTTGGGAATTTCTGGTTTGGTGGAGCTTTGGGATTTTTGGGTATGCTATAGTCTAAGTTTCAAGAGCTCAGCATGACTCAGATTACATTAGTCTAGACTCAAAGAAAGTGTAAAATACAGACTCGAATCAACTGAGACACGGAAGCTGAGCTGTCTTCTGTCTTGAGCTTAATGCATACGTCGTGTGTCGTATTGAATTATTACAGATATTATTTAGTCAATATTGTCAATATTTGGTTGACTGTGACTTTGTGTCAATACTAGTGTTGCGCTATTTGGCTACCATGGCCACCCCTCCAGCCCGCGACCATGGCCACGGGGCCTTCCATGGCCTCGTTCGTCGCTAGAGTGCCCCTTTCCTCTCGACGAAGAATCGACGTCGCTTTTCTTCAACCGTGCCTACCACTCAGCGTGGGTAAGTAGGAGTTATCTGTTGTTTCTCTTGCCTCGACCGTATATGCATTCTTTGTACTCTTTGAGGCAGCCGATCGCTTCCTCAACCGACATGGTCTCCACATCCACAAACTGTTTGATCACAACAACGACCTATAGGTACATGTCTGTGATGGAGACGAGCAGCTTCTTGACGATGACAACGTCCTCCATCTTGTCTTCCAATCTACGAATCTTAATTGCGAGGGTCGTCAATTTTCCCATAAACTCATCGATGGAGTCTGTCTCCTTCATATGCAGAGCCTCGAACTCACCCTTTAAGGTTTAAATTCTTGCCTTCTTCACCTGATCAGCGCCAAGGTACCTTGTCATCAGGCTTTCCCAAGCTTCCTTAGACATTTTGTGCTTGGCCAGCTGGAGTAGGATCTCTTTGGGGACAACTTGAAAAATATATGCCAACACCATCTTGTCTTTCTTCTTTTCTATGACCACCCTAGTCGCGGGTTCAATGGCGTCCCAAATGCCTTGAGCCTCCTTGAAGACCTCCATCTTGTTTGCCCAAGTGGAGTAGTTGCTAGACATCAGCATCGGGTAGTACAAGGTTATGCTTCCCTCCTTTGTTGCTGGCGCCGATGAGTGCTCGATGATTGATATCTTGTCGAGCTGAAGGTACTTTAGCACACACCTAGAGCTCTGATACCAAATT
Source organism: Iris pallida (assembly GCA_029216955.1). Taxonomy (NCBI): domain Eukaryota; kingdom Viridiplantae; phylum Streptophyta; class Magnoliopsida; order Asparagales; family Iridaceae; genus Iris; species Iris pallida. Next base: position 21,549,162 of record JANAVB010009400.1, read on the forward strand.
TTAGCTTTGAGAAGCAAATATTAGACGAGAGAGAGGAGAAGAATGCTTGTTGTATTCTATTAGCATAGAATGAAGCCTTTTATAGGCAATACAAACTAACTTAGCTAATGACACATAGTCCATACATTACTAAAATATTGGTAATTAGCGACGAAAATATCCATCGCTAAATACTATATTTTCGTCGCAAAAGTAATTTACCAATGGATAACTGACCGAAGGAGGACGTCGATGATTATAACGTTGCTATGATATTTCCTTCGGTAAGTCATCGCTATGGCGACGGCTTACCGACGGAATTGTCGACTCATTATAGTGATGGATTAGCAACGAATATAAACCGTCGGCAAACATGGCGACAACTTAGCGACGGATTACCAACATACTTTTGTGAGCAAAAAAACCAAATTTTCTAGAAGCTTAGCGACGAAAATTTCCGTCGCTGACTCGTCTGATATGCTTTTAGTATCAGACAAAACCTTAGCGACAGAAACTTTCATCGCTAGTCGTCGCTCACCTACCGGATTCGTCGCTAAGCCGTCGGTCATTAGTCGCTAACCTATAAATTTTTTAGATTTTCGTCGCTATTCCGTCGTTGGTTAGTCGCTAAGCTTCTTACTATTGCCAGAATAAATTATTCCAGCTTTGCTCAAACCTGTGAATAGATACAAACATCAATATAACCCCAAATATACATTACAATCAAATGATATACATTAAATATAACCCCAATATATACAAAAATTAACCCAAGCACCAATATATATGTTAAATTGAACTCCAATATCCTATCCAAACAACTCCAATAGATACAAACTCCCTATAGATAGAAATTCATTATCAAATACAAAAATTGTCCAGCAGTCGCAATATAGTACATATACAACTCAAATAGATACAAACTCCCTAAAGTTCATACAAATTCATCATCAAATACAACAAAAAAATAAAAATCAAACTGATGGTAGAGGAGGTGGCGGAGGCATAACCGGCCGTCCGTATGCATATAACTGCCCCAGGACCAAAGTGACGATCTGCTGTACATCCTGGGCAAGAATGTCTGGAAGAGTCGGCGGCACGACAAGAGGTGCTGTGGTCTGAGGAGCTGTCATTGCCGGAGGCGCTGAGGTCGAAGCTGGAGCCGGTGCAGTGGCATTAGGAATCAGACCTGTTGTGCTTAGAACTCCGCTCATCTAGCTCATCTGACCCTGTAGGCCCACCAAAATTTGTGTAATCTACCTCAAAGTGTAGGCATCGGTAGTATCGTCGGTCTGTGGATGTGGAGGTGGAGGTGGTGGAGATAGAGAAGCTCTGGAATAAACGGACGGCTGGGTTGCCAACGATCCGGTACCGTACACGCTGCCCCTTTCCCTCTACCGACGGCTTGTATCCATAAGTCGTTCCTCATAGTTGGCATCGGTGGTTGACTAGTCCCAGCTCCCTCGGCAGTCCCTCCCTCACCGACTCGACTCTCTAAAGTCTCATACGTCTCCTATATTTATATAGGTGAATAGATTTAGAGTTAGTACTCATGTTTATTTACTATTAAGTATTGTCATGGTTACGTTCTCATACGTCTCCTAAATTATTTTTTGATTTATAATGCTACTTAGGGTTATGATTTAGAGTTAATATTCAAATTAGAGTTCGGACTAACTATTTAGGTAAACTAAATATAGTTAGTACGTAAAGACAAAAGCGAAATGTAATTAGATATAGGACTCAGAAAACTTACATAGGCTTTGGTCGCCCGATCATCTACGAGCTTTCCATCCTTCTTTCGCTTATGGGTACGCTTGAAAACTTTAAGAAAGTCCACGACGTTCGAATCTCCGCCTGCCCTGACGACCTCCTCGTACTGTAACAATTAAACATTAATTTATAACTAAACATTAAATTTAAACAATTGAAGAAATAACAAATAAGAATACTCACCAGCCGTCGATAGTGATCTGAAATTGGGATGGATCCACCCGTGTGGTGACTACCCTTAGCACGGGCAGCCTTTGCCTTTTTACACTTGTCCTTATAGGCCGGAGTATCCATCTTCTTCTTCATCTCCTCCCAGAATTCTTCCTTCAACCACTCCTTGCAAAGATCCTATTTAATAGAGCCAAGGCCTTCTAGTTGTTGACCATATCGCTCAACCTCTTGCTGGAGACGAACTTGTAGTACTTCCGGATTGTCTGATCTCTGTGCACCGGCCACCAGTACAACTTCTGCAAATAAGGACAAAGAAAAACAAATGAGCAAATATTTAAGAAATATTGTAAACAAAGACGATATTATTTAGACACACCTCAAGCATCCCGAGCCAAATGAATCGTCTATTAAGTGGGATGTCCATGAAGTTCAGATAGGGACCATGGAATTGATGATGCATTAACTCCCCCAAATCCCTACCAGCCTCGACCGAAAAGAACTTGGAATAAACAAAACAATGTACGATTAGATAATAAATAGAGTATGAATAAATGTGTCTACTAATACTTATATACTTACGTCGTTCCATCGGCCCACAGCTCGGGAAGAGTGATGTTGGCTGGCCGCTCTGGTAGAGTATGAGGGTCTGCAAATCCTGGTCGATGTATGTACACTCCACGATCGACCAAAAGGCCAGAATATGGGTTCGCCACAGTAGGAGCGACAGGTGTAGTCTCCGGCGTAGAAGACGGGGCACCAGTACCGGTAGGAGTAGATACTGAAGGAATATCATGGCTGGCTCCGCCGACCGAAGAACGAGTGAACGAAAGAGATAAGATATACTCCTCATCAACCAAATCGTCCTCGCTAACTCCTCTGCGATCTACTGCCGGAGTACTAGGAGGTGCAGGAGGGCGGGTCGACCCAGATCCTCGACGTCGTGTACGGCCACGTCCCGTCATATGTAAATCTGAAGGAAATAAAAAATAATGTGATGATACAAATAATCAATGCAAATCTAATAGAAATTAAATAAAGGCTTGTTGATACAAATAATCAATGCAAATCTAATAGGTAATACGTACTAATCTTCTTCATCTTCTTCGTAATCCAAATCTTCTTCATCTTTATCTTCTTCATTTTTAATCTCTTCCACTTTCACCTTTATCTTCAAATTCTTCCTCCTCATCCGATACGTCCAATTCAGACTCCTCCTTTACATGAGATAAGTCCTCTATGTCAAGCTCTTCGTCAACTATATCATCTTCTGCAGTAACGTCAACCTCTATGTAGTCAACGCCAGCTAAACTCATATATGTTGGTTGAGACATGAATACCTCATCCTCCTGGTATGCTTGATCTACAATAATATATATATTTCTTGCTTTAATTTTGTATATAGCCCACCAATTACGAGTAGTGCGTCGTCGACTAGGATAACTCGTATAGTACACTTGGATCGTTTGACTAGCCAACACAAATGGTTCGAAACCTACATATCCTTTTCTGTATTTTATTTCAATAAATGCAAACTGGTTGTCAATTCTCCATCATTGCTTGGGTGTTATGTCGAACCAATCACATTTGAACAACATAATTTGGGTATCAAAAGTGTAATCCAGCTCTATAATATCTCTTAGAATACTGTAATAGTCAAATTCTGGATCAGCGTCGCAGACTGAACCCCTTAGACAAACTCCGAAATTCTTTGTGTAATTAGCCTCCTCATCGGCAAATGAGTGATTGATAGGCTTATCAGTGGTTCTAAATTTAAAGCCAACGATGGTATATCCATCCCAAAATTTCACCCTCTTATTTGGTCTGATAGCTAGTGCTCGAAGTCTTTCGTCGGTCAATTGTGTGCCAGGACGAAAAACCTAAAACATTACGTATCATAACGTCATTAGGATAAAGCGCTTTCGTTGGTCAATTGAAATTAGAATAGTTAAATGATACTAATCCTTACATAGTTACGGAATCATGACATAAATTTTCTGTCAACCTCTCTAGCAAGATCATCATCATTAATGCTAGTCTCTCCATTTTTATCTCAGCTCTAAACTATGATAAAAATGAGAAAACTTAGAGAAATTTTTACAAGCATACCGCAAAATTGGAGTATAACGTAGCAAAATTATGTCTCTTACTTCTCTATATCTTCCATCTCCTCTATACCACAATTTAGGCAGATATACCGATGAGCAGCTTCAAACTCATCGTCCTCCAACCACCGTAAGTTAGAAGCACTTGTAGGCTTGCCACCAACATTAAAGATAGTACAGATTCCACGATTCGGTTCATCGACCTGACTTTCATCATTTCTTGGTGCTCTATTCCTGTTTGTTCTGACATGAGTATCGAAATAGATTGAGCAGATGTTTGAGACCTCCTCAGTAATGTATGCTTCGTATATCGAAGCTTCTATATGAGCCTTATTGCCCACCTTCTTTTTCAGGTGATGTAGATATCTATAAATAATATATTCAATATTAGAACTGTTTGAATAAAATAATTTTTAGTACTAGATAATTAAATATTTTATACCTCTCAAATGGATACATCCATCAATAATGGACGGAAGCACCGATACGTGCTTCGTATGTAAGATGAATCGACAAATGTTCCATACTATCAAAAAAGTTAGGGGAAAACACCTTTTCTAACTTGCACAATGTCAATACAATCTTCTTCTCAAGTTCAAACATATGTTGGACCGTCAACTTACTTGAACACAAATCTCTAAAGAATATAGATAACTCGGCCAACGGAACTTGAGAAAGAAATATCTCTCTCAGAGCGATAGAAAGTAAACACTCCATGTACATGTGGCAATCATGACTCTTCATCACTATCAGCTTGCGTTCATTGAGATCGACACATCTTGCCAGATTCGACACGTAACAGTCAGGGAATATCAACTTTGTAATCCAATTGCATATTATCAATTTATCATCTCTACTCAGTGTAAATGGTGCGGCGAGCTTGACCCATTTGCCATTGGATCTTCATCTTAGACGTAACTCTGGACGCCTGCAAATAATTTCCTAGTCCTTTCTTGCTTTGGAATTGTCTGTCATTTTTTCCTTGATATCCATCACCATATTGGAGATGTTGTCGAATACATTTTTCTCAATATATATGACATCAAGATTGTGTCTTATGAGATTGTCCTTCCAATAAGGTAAGTCCCAGAAGATACTCCGCTTCGTCCAATTATTGTAGATACATACAATAAATAGAAGAATCACTGTCTTTTCTTATTAGCACAAGGCACTAAAAATCGAGTACACCTGAGAGATCCTGCACTGAGAATCCCCGAGTACAAAAATAATTCTGGGAAATAAGAAGATGGAGATCGAGCATCAATTGCTCCTTTACTCCGTTGACACTCCAGTTTACAAAAAGTGGAAGAAAACCTAAGAAAATTGCTAACTCTCGGCTCATTAGCAAGAAGGACAGCAATTTGGCTCTGAAATGCTCTATGTTCTGTCTTTTTGAAGAGGTATATGACCTCTATTTATAGTCATTTTGAACTGAAACGACTGTTATGCGCACATAGGTGGAAAATACACTGATTTCTATGTGGGCGCATAGTCTTCCTTTGGACGCATAGGATGTAGACACATAAAGACTGGATGATCGTGGGGTTGACGTGGCTGCATGCTTCGGTGCATGACTGCTCATGGAGACTGACGTGGCCGCATGCTTCGGCGCACGACTGATCGTGGATGTTGACCGAGTCGTGGAGCTGTCCTAACTTGGGCGCATAATGTGGGAAGAGGATTATGCGCCCCCTTCTGGAAGAGCCATGTGTGCGCATAGATAATGCTGCATATGGGCATATAGGGATTTTATATATGGGCGCATAGAGTTTGCATTGTGGGTGTCTGCCACTCTCTGACTTGGGCGCATAGAACTTCTTGACTTGGGCGCATAGCTGATTCCTGACTTGGGCGCATGGTGTGGATCTTTTCATGCTTCTACACTCTTGACCTAGCGCAGAAAGAAAATTCATCCACCCAGAAAGGATTGAGAGTACAAGGTATGGTGCTATTAATGAACAAGTTAATCTGTTACATATTATTATAAAAAATAAACAAAATTCAAGAGAAGGGAACCGAGTTGATGTCAGCTATGCTTATTGAGTTGCAAAAAATAGTTACCGTTGTTGGTGAGTAAGAAAAATACGTTGCTGATGTAGTTTGTTGAGGGCATAAAGCTTTTAAAGAGCCACACCCGGTAGCAACAAAAGGAAGGCCTTCTCAAGGGAAATCAAGCCAGATAAAAGAAAGTCAGACTAAAGCCATGCCTAGAACCTGTAGAGTTTGCAAAAAATCAGGTCACAATTACCGTAACTTCAAAGTACGGAAGCATTGTAATGAGGAAGGGTCAATGGAACCAAATGATATGAGCGACTAAGTGAATATTTTGTTGATTTAGTTCTCGATAGTCATTACGTCCAGTTTTTTTTTCTTTTGGTTGATTTAATTCACGATTACCGTAATTGTAAAGTCAGACTAAGTAAATTTTTGCTTGATTTAATTCACGATTACCGTAATTACAAAGTACGAAAGCGTTGAAATGTTGATTTTATTCACGGCTAAGTTTAATTCTCGACTAAGGGTAAAGGAAATATTATATGTCAATATGCTCTTCAAAAAGCTACCCTTTCCTCTTTAAAAAAATAATTGTCTAATCTTTGATCGTTTATACGACATCAAGGATATGTCGATGGCAGCGTAAGCCTTTATAATGTAAGCAATTTTTTGATTACAACAAAATCCTCGTAAGAATAAGATATGTATAAGTTATACATTGTTTATTCCTCGAAGATTCTTTGATTTGTAAAATTTCATCGCTTGCTGTAATTCTATAGTAAATATTTATATATTACCAAACATATCCCAGGAGACATCTTGATATAAATTTCATCGCATATGCTTAGAATGTTACAACTCCATAAAAGTCACATAATTCATGACCATTTGTTACCAAAAAAGTTTCATTTGATACAAGAAACACAATTTCCATCATCCATGGTTGCGCAATTTGTTTACTTCTGAGTTGTGCTTCGAAGTTGCAAACCACACAGCAAGTTTGTTTCTTTCAAATTCTGAATCAAACTGCTATATAACAAACATAACATCAAAAATATTGCTCTCAAAAGTAGTACAACTATTTGACTAAATATTTTCAGACTTACATAGAAAGACTGGAAATCAAATTGATCAAATCGGCCTTGCATTGATAAAATTACGAAAAGACCACAATCATAATTTTTTTTGTTGAGGAACATCACGATGCTTTATGGAGAATGTCAAAAAGTTAAATGTGGCATTTTTCCAGTTGTTAATCTCTCCCTCAAGAAAGAGATCCAAACTTGAAAGCTACAATACCATAATACGATATATATTAATATACCACAAATCTATTAGGTAATTCAAAAAAAAAATGTAAACATGAGCTTATTATTGCTGTTATGACCCCTTTGTGATAAACTGGCTCATCTGAAGAAGCAAGGGAGTCCCAAATTTCAACAGTCTTTAGTTGTTTCTTAACTTATGCAAGAATGTAATGTTAAGCCAAAAGGATGGATATGTATATCTGCCACGACCCGTTACCCAAATTGTTGGGCCGGGCCGAGCCATGTCCAGCCTATGCTTGTTAAAGCATAGTAAGCACTTCTAAGAATAGACAATAAAGGATCTAAGCTACTAACAGTTCTAATATCATATTTAAAGGTTCATCACAACACAGCATCTATAAGCGAAAATAAACAAGTACAGACTTAATAATACACTTCCAAAGTATCCAACTGGAGACAAAGTCCAGTATCCAAATATAATCATGGGTAAATAAATAACATACGGGGACTAAAATAAATGGGACACAAGTTTCATGTGGGTAGTAGGCTTCATATGGGCCACGTCCATACTTTGGATCGACTAGGTTGGATCGATGTCGGGTCCCGAAATTAAATTGGAAATTAAATCAGGTTTTACGGTAGATAATAAATTGGCCAAAATTGATCCGAAAATTGTGCGAAGAAAATAAAGCACAAAATGGAGTGTCCGAGTGGGACACGAAGGTCATGGGTGAAGAGCGTCTCGAGTAGATCATTCGTGAGAAGTTGGTTCTGAGAAAATGACTGGTCTGGTGCTCCTAAATTAAAAGTCACGGTAACGTGTAAACGATGATCAAAGATAAAAGTGGGAATAGTTATTCAACGGTTAATTGGTCTAAGTTGACCCGAAGTTGCACGATACAAAAAGAGCACAAGGGAACGAGTTTAGGTGGGACATGATATATCAAAACGAAGATAATCTTGTCTACTTCAAAACCCATAAAGATAGTTTACAGATATTGGCATCCCTAACGCTCCAGAAGTCAAAGTCATGAAAAGGAACATTAATGATCAAAACAATTAAATAATAAAATACTTATCGAAAATAATTCATTTGGAAAATTTTAAAATAGCCCTGAATTCAGGGGGCTTACATCCTACCCACCTTACAAGAATTTCGTCCTCGAAATTAAAAATCATCCAATAGGTCAAACTATAACATGTAGCTGCTCTGGCTACGATACTCAAACAACTACCCTTGAAATCATCTCTGCTGTTTCTCTATACAATCTTTTTGGTTCAGGTTCAACAAAGTCCTTCTATCATAAACTACGTCATACATCTTTTAGAATCTTCCATACTAACATGGAATATTTATGTATACCCTAAACTATAGGTCATTCTCTGGGTATGTTTATAAGCCTAAAATGCTTAATCATCAACCATATCTTCAACCTCAATTATAAATACTGGATTTCCTTATCGTATCCTAAGTATCCATATTCTATGAATCCACAGGTCCTTAGCATTATTTGTCGTCAATCCTTTCCTACAGTTTCTCCTTGAAATTATACGTTCAATTCTTATCCCTGGCGTAGAGCCTTCTTCTTTTACTCAATAAGTCCTCCGAATATAAATCCTCGATTTCAAAACTCCCAATTTATTAATTACCAAAGTACATATGTCTCTGTTTTGTTCCTTGTCTTTTTAACTAATATATTTTCGATCTCGTACGCAATATCATATCTCATTCAAACTTATTCTATATCAATCCACATATCGATCTACCCTCTAATCACATGTAATCAGCTATAGATAACCAATAATCACTTGGTCATCAAAGTCCTACGAATACTCTATCCTCAAACTCTAAGCACAAGATTCTAATCCTCAATCCATAGACAACAATATAATATCTCATTATTCCATCTTAGATACCTTATAATCAAATTATACTATCAATACGATCGTTCTTAATGGTTTCCAAGTCTACTACAGTCAGTCACTCATATTTGTCCTATAAGCTTAATCTAACCAATCCCTAGAAAAAGTACTTATCACAACCATACAATATATTTATAGTTATACTACAAAATTAGTTAACAAGGTTTGGCTATTTCGGTCATCTACCTAAGACTGGGTCAAGCAATCCATAACCGTGTCCAAACAAGTTAAAGGTGAAGCAAGACAGAAAAGTTTATCGAAATATCTCCAAGAATGGTACGAAGACAACGAGATGCATAACGAGAAGAATTACCCAAGAGGTTAACGAAGAAGTGTTTAGTCAAGTCATGGAAAAGATGAAACACAAAAATAACAGTCCAAAAAGATGACATGAAAGCAATCCTGTTAGAGAGTCCTAGAGAACCTATAATCCTAGTTGTAGATGTAGATAGAACAGAGTTAATCAAGACGGAGAAGAATGATAATAAGAATTTATTCTTGCTCATTCGGTCATAACAAAGTAAACCAAGTTAAGATATGATCTGATAACCATACACGTCTTCCTAAAATTATGTTGCCAAAATTTTTGCCACACTAGTAAGCTTAGATTCAATAAACGATAGAGTCATAACTATGGTATACACCCTATAATCATATTATAGAATTCTCGCTACGCCAACCGGTATGGCTGCGAGAAAATCTAAATTCTATAACTAAGATAAGTATATCCAAAATCAGGCCCTATGGTTTTGTCATACCAGCTAATATGGCTGCGGTAAATTCTAAACTCCATAACTAAAGCAGACATTTACCCTATCCGGATATATCATAATTCAATCCACAAAATTTATCACGATGCAAGATCAAAGTCAACAACGAAAATCAGAAATCAATTTCAACAACGGACTAAGGAAGAACAAATGGAAATAAGCGAAAACAGATTTCTAGATAAGATTAGAGTGAGATCCTCAGGGGTCATCCCAAGGGTACTATCCTGGTTAAAATTGTAACCCACTGAATTTCAAACAAGAGACTAAATATAGTTAACAGTCCTATGTTGTGATGAGTTCTCCTATGTTGCAATCCTAGAAATCCTCTAGGTGTTCTAAATGTTTATCTCTAGTGTTAAGAAGTTGTCCTAGATCCTAATTGCAGGCATGTTTGGTATAACCAAACAATTTAAGTCTGGACCAGTATGGGCCACCACTAACAATATGTCACGAACCGTTACCCAAATTATTGGGCCGGGCCGAGCCATGTCCAGCCTACGCTTGTTAAAGCGTAGTAAGCTGTTCTAAGAATAGACAATAAAGGATCTAAACTACTAACAGTTCTAATATCACATTTAAAGGTTCATTACAACACATCATCTATAAGCAAAAATAAACAAGTACAGACTTAATAATACACTTCCAAAGTATCCAACTGGAGACAAAGTCCAGTATCCAAATATAAGTTCAACTAAAGTCTAAGTCTCAAAACACATGAAATTATCTAAGCAAGGTTCCCCGCTGGGGCCTCTTCTGGAGCTAAGGCCAGGTCCTCAAAATCAGTGCCATAATATGTAACACATAGTATTTTCTCCTCGAAAAGTATACCTACAACGTTATCCTGTCAGGACGGGAGCAAGTACAACCTCTACAACTAAAGTACTGAATATATAATGAAAGAGATGTACAATAAGAAACATGGTATGATAAGTCTATAAAATAGGAAATTCTGGAAACATGGCCTCATGGTACAACTGGGATCACAGTATCATAGTAACATAGGGAACATGGCATATCTGGAATCATGGTATCTCATAATCTATCATGGCAAGAACACATATGTCATATAGACAGATGTATATGTAATGTTTAAAACTGTAGCAGGTACGTGATCGTCAATAGGTGTACAATGTGCTGAAGGCACATGTAAAATAAAATATACTTCCGTACAAGTCACAAGCGATAGATGTACGTACGCACAAATCTGCGGGATAGGCCTACGATAAGGTATGCATGTAAAATGCTACCTAGCTCGGTACATACATCAAAGTAGAAGGGGGCATGATCACGTACTCAACTATCAGTTTTCCCATAACCCATATTCTAACATGTGAGAGATACGAGAATAGTAAAAACATGTGGGAGATACGAGAATGATATAAAACATGTGAGAGATACTGGGAGCAGTATAAGCATGGCAGGTACTGAGAGCAGTATAAAACATATGAAGATATAACTTGCTACCTCAAGGACCAGTATTTTAACAGGGTTAATACATGTTCTAGCATTAAGAGACAGTAAATGAGTTTGTAGATGTACTTACCTCGAGCAAAGCAATAATACTAGTATGAAGATATAGATGTCCGGTATCCTGTCAATAATGATATACAAACTCAGTTCTAAGCTATGTTCAATATTATACTAGTGGTGAGACACGACTCCTAACTGGACACTAACTAAGTAGGGACCTAGCATAAAAGTCTAATGTGTAGTGACACTATATCCAAACTAATTTTCTAGGGCCTTTACACTAGTGTAGGGTGAGGTCCAATACTATAATAACTCAAAACAACACAAAACATTGCAACTCGTAACTACTCTATAAATAAATCAGACTATACACTGAGTTCCAACAATTTTTGAGATTGACAAAATGCTCAATTATACATCAAATAAAGTACCATAATGATCCTTGTTAATTATAGAAATTTATACTAATTTTTTTGGAATTTATAATCCCGCATAAATATTTATTAAAAATCAGCAAACACATATATCCTGAAAATGAGTTCTGTTTTCCTATTTTTATAAAATACCAAAAGTACTTATTAAATGCTGGAAAAATTATATTAAATTATCTAAATTAACATAGTATTTAAATACAGTTTTTTCTAAATTTTTACAGTTATTAAAATATAAATAAAAATTCAAAAACAGAAAGTAACAATTTCTAGAAAAATAATTAATTACAAATTAAGGATGATACATATGCAAAATCTACAGATGTTGTCGGATGATAAAATAAATATCACCAACGTGTCCAGAATGGTCAAATTAACTAGGATAGCCTACCCATAAGTCTAATTTAGATACATGGGCAAAATGATAATTTCAGATCAAAATGATATCCGCCACTGGACACACTTTGCACCGAAAAATGTGTCGGAATAGAAGTCTACAAAACCTTGCAAATTATATGTCCACGAATCCAGAATGATGATACGAACCCAACGGTATATCCGAAATAGGATTCCGATGTGCCGATCTCAAAATGACACGTTGACGCGGACATTTGGAATCCGATTTGTACCGAAATGCGTGCCGGAGCAAATATCTTCAAAACTCAGCAAATTATATGTCAACGAGTCTAGAATGACAATACAAACTCAACGGTATATTCAGAATTGGATTCCGATGAGCTGATCTCAAAGTGACCCGTTGACTCAGAAAGTGGGACCCGCCTAGCACGGAAATGTGTGCCAGGGCTCACGTTCTCCAAATCAAATAAACTTTATATGAAAACATGCCAGAACGATGCCACGAGTCTACTGGTGGTGTCAAAAATTGAATCTGAAGTCCCGGGTTCAAAAATGGAAGTTTACAAGTGCAAATTAAAGAATTCGGACGACCAACTTTGGCGTCGAATTCGACTTACCAAACGTGCTTACAATGAAATGAAACTTAAGGGGCAGGAAGAGAGTTATACCAGCTGCGCACAGGAACTGGTAGCACACCAATCGAAGCTGCGACGGCGGAGTTACGAGCTGACAAAAACGGCTCCACAAAACTGTCCAAAAATAGATCAATTTAAACGGTCAACTTGGTGGCCAGTTTTGAGGCATCAAACGACGAAATTAACGGACGAAAATTAAGGGGAGTGAAGTGCTACATACCAAGATTGAGACGGAGTAAAGAGTTCGCCGATCCAAGAGTCGGATCTCTCGAAAAATACGAGCGAAGTCGCTGCGACGGGGCGCCATTTCTGAGTTCAAAACTCGCGCGTCACGACGGGATTCCGTTCAAAACGCACGAATAGCCTATGCGTCATGCCGGGAAAGATGGTGGTGGACTGGGGGAGGTCTTCGGAGGCTCGTACAGCCAGTAGGGGCCGGCTACGGTGGCGGCAGCACCGTGCGATGGTGTGGCGGCGCACGACGGCGGCCCCCGCGCGCACACGTGCGCCTGCTGCTCGCCGCAGTTGCTACGATGCTACTGCAGCGCTGCTCGGCAGCGAGGGGGGGTGCTCGCCGTCCTGGCGTAGCGGTTGCGACGGTGGCCGTATGGTGGGGGGGTGTAGACGATGGTGAAGGTGGTGGTGCATGGTGGGAGTGGGAGTGGGAGTGGTAGTGGTGATGAAGATGGAGTTGATGATGGTGATAATGGTGAGTAGTGGTGGTGTATGGTGGATAAGAGAATAGTGAAGGAGGAGGAGGATGGAGAAGAGGCTGTAGGGGTGGTGGCTGAGATGTTGGTGGAGGTCGGCTGTGGAGGGAGGTTCGGCCGAGTGAGAGGGAGAGAGAGTGGAGATGTGTGTGTGTGTGTTGTGTTTAAATATAAAGAGAGAGAGGGACTTATAATATATATATAGAGAGATTTTATTTGAAGAGCGAGGGAGGAAAGGAGGTCGGCCAAGAATGGGGGGTGATGTGCTGTGAGGTGGAGAGGTGAGGTAGTGTTTGTAGGTGTTAGGAGAGAGAGAGTTTATATATATATATAGAGGATATTTGTAAAGTGGAGAGAGAAAAATAGATAGTTAAAATAGGGAAATTATGTGGGGTGTTTGGGTAGTCATGAAAGGGAAACATGGAGCTTGGGTTCGGGTTCGGTCGAGTCGGGTCGGGTCAAAATCGGACATGGTGCAATAATTGAATTAAAATGGGTATTTATAATCATGGGTAAATAAATAACATACGGGGATTCAAATAAATGGGACACAAGTTTCATGTGGGTAGTAGGCTTCATATGGGCCACGTCCATACTTTAGGTCGACTAGGTTGGATCGATGTTGGGTCCCGAAATTAAATTGGAAATTAAATCAGGTTTTACGGTAAATAATAAATTGGCCAAAATTGACCCAAAAATTGTGCGAAGAAAATGAAGCACAAAATGGAGTGTCTGAGTGGGACACGAAGGTCATGGGTGAAGAGCGTCTCGAGTAGATCATTCGTGAAAAGTTGGTTCTGAGAAAATGACTAGTCTGGTACTCCTAAATTAAAAGTCACGGTAACGTGCAAACGATGATCAAAGATAAAAGTGGGAATAATTATTCAACGGTCAATTGGTCTAAGTTGACCTGAAGTTGTGTGATACAAAAAGAGCACAAGGCAACGAGTTTAGGTGGGACATGATATATCAAAACGATAATAATCTTGTCTACTTCAAAACCCATAAAGAGAGTTTACAGATATTTGTATCCCTGACTCTCCAGAAGTCAAAGTCATGGAAAGGAATATTAATGATCAAAATAATTAAATAATAAAATACTTATCGAAAATAATTCATTTAAAATTTTTTAAAATAGCCCTGAAATTCAGGAGGCTTACAATACTGACCAAAGAATAATCATTATAAGAAATTAAACAAATTTCAGTAAATCAAAATTAAAAATTAAACCAAAACAAATTCATACCTCATTACAAGTTCTTAGAGAACCCATATAATCCTTGAAATATTTGTGCTTCTTTTATTATTCATGAATGGCTTTATTAGAAGTCTTTGCACTCTACATAAACATGAAATAATACTTTACGAACGACAAATAAAGAAGAATAAATTATTAAATAACAATCATAAAAGAATAAAATGCTAACTCACCGATTTATGTGTTGGTAAATACCATACACTAGCTTTATTGTCAGTTCTATTCCTTTCCTCCTCGGTGAGAATCGTAGACACCATGGTAACAATCTGAGCAATTCTCATGTAAAAAAAACATATTGTATCGAAGTAAACTTTGTTAGAATCGATACCATGCTAACTATTTATCACTAAAAAAATCATCGGTCATATCGAAGTAAACTTTGATGACATCGAAGAAAAAAATAGCATCTACATACCATATCTCTAATTCTTTTTCGTGGGAGAATGGTTTACATATCACCCTGAGTAACATATTGATGCTTGCAAGATGTTATTATTTCACTAAGAAAAAAAAGTATGATCGATTAAGGAAAAAAAGTATGGTTGAAACAAAAGATAACTTATATTACTTACTTATCACTTTCATCATTATCCAAAGGGATAAGCTTCGAGGTTGAACTTTTCTTTGACACTTGAAAGGGGTGAACGGTAATAAATTCTGTTCCATTTTCCTCTTAGAACTATGGTCAGGTGCATTGAGACCCATAAAATTGACAATTTTATCGATCTATTCTTCCGTTACTCTCGAATCCTCATCCTCATTATTGTCATCCTCCTCTTCAATATTAATAACTACGCTGTTAACGGCTGACGATGCCTTACTATTAACAGCTATAGATTCTTCTATTTTTCCAGTCGCCGAGATATATGCAATTATTCAACTTGGATTGAACCAAGCATAGTTTGTATTGAAGAAAGTTGACTTGAAAGTTTTGATACATGTTCTCCAAACTTATGAATCATACGTGGAATGAATGTTTCATTCAATGGTGGAATCTGATCTTCAACATCTTCCATATGGTTTGACATCTTTTTCACTACTATTAGTTGAAACTTTGTTGTTCTTTCTATATGGAAACTCCTTTCTATAACATAAATAAGATAACTATTATATAAGAAGAGAAAATACAAAAAAAGTAAAAAGTGATAGAGATGGAACGACAAAAGAAGGTTGGGACTTACAAAGTAATGATTTCAAATCTCTGCCATAAAAAAGCGGACATCTCCCAAGTGGCTGTTTTTACGAGACTGATGACATCAAAATATCTCATATTTCCTATATTCTAATGTGACTTTAATATTATATGATGATATTCAAATCTTAAACTAATCTTGTTATATCTAAACATATATCCAATATTATAGATGACATTTAAATATTTAATATTGATAATTAATCTTTAAATCAATCATAATTATATTTAACTAAGTTTTCAATAGATGATATTCAAACATTAGATTTGATTTGATTAATAAATGCTATTCAAATAATAAATATTGATAGATGATAGGTAGGGAGAACATGTGCATTGAAGGGGACTCCCTGACTGCTACCAGGATCTCCAAAGGTGAACGAGTTCTAACGCCATGGAGGTTAGCCGAATTAATTCACACTACTTGAAGAGAGATTGTATATGTAGCCTTATCTATGATGAGGCATTTGGGGAAGAACTGGATATATAAATCTGTGCAAATTATCTTTTGATCAAAAAATGAACGAGGAACAATCGTAGACTTATCTTCCAGCCAATGAATAAAGAACAACATTTCCATTCAAAAAAAACTTAAAGGTGTTAAGTGAATTTTTTACCAACCTGTCATAAACTAAATATGACTTAATATATGGACTTCATTAAAAAATTAAACTACACAATGACCTAAAATCCCAAGTTATTTGACCAGTCAAAAGGAGAACATTGCATTAAATGATGTTCCCTACTCGAATCATATTACAAGAAAGCCCTTTTAATAAGAACCATTGGATCAAAAATGAATAGACAATATTTGTCATGTATCGTTACAATAAAATGGTATTTTGTATTGTAAAGACCCCATAAATTATATATATATATATATATATATATATATATATATATATATATATAAGAATGTTTCTCCTTCCCCCCCAGATCTCCTCCCGCGGGTCCCCCACCCTCGCCGCTAGCCGACGGCAGGCGGAACCTTCTCCCTCACGTCCCGCTCCGCCCATGGCCCATTCCCAGGTTATCGTCTCCTCTGTCGGGCCCCCCCGGTGGCCCCCTCGCTGGTGATTCCCATCCATGTTCTAAACCGCCTCCCCCATCCGCCTGACCCCCAATCTCCCGCATCCTCCGTCGACCATGCTCCGCCAGCCACCTTCCACCCCACCGCCAGTCTCTCTGCTCCGCCAGCTTCCTCCCTCCTCTCCTCCAGTTTCCACCCTTCCCTCCTCCAGTTTCCACCCTCCCGTCGATGGCTGCTCCGATGAGCTGATCCGCCCCTCCCACCCCCTCCCAGGGCCCCCGAACGGTCTCCTCTCCTTGGCGGTTATGAACGGCATCCCCACCGTCGGCCCAGGTGGCGCGCCTGCTACCCCCTCCGGCTCAGTTGTTTGGGCTTCCTCGAGATTGCCGCTTTCCCGCCCAACGTCCTGCCTTAATTCGAATTTTGAAACCCAAAGATCTGACCTCGCCTCGAGCTTCGTGCTCCACGAGGGAGGCTCAGACTTGGGCGCATGGCCCATGGAACCCTCGGGCACATGGCCCCCTCTTCTTTCAGGTGCATGCTTGCTTGCCGGCTATTGGCCTCAGCCGACTTCTCTTGATGCATGGCCCCATCTCTCCTCCCTGGGCGTATGGCCCTCTCCCTGGGGGGGCGCATGGCTCCCACTGTCTAATAAGGGCGCATAGTTGCACCAGCTCCCTGTCGTATTTCAAATTCCCTATGAGGGCGCATGGCCTTCCGTAGCTCACTTTGTTGGCTCATGGCCCTCTACTCCCGGGTTCGGCACGTGGCCCCACTCCCCTTTCACTCTCCTTGTGGGCGCACGCCCAATCCCCTAGCGGGCGCATATCCCACTACGGTGGCCACCGAGGCTGGATTGCCGCCCCCATCCGGTTTGGTCTCTAGGCCCCCTCCCCCAGGTGTCTCGGGCACTTCCCCCTCGGGTGCGGGGGCGCCGGTTCCCGCGGTCGCTCCTCCTTGTGTCGGTGCCCCACTCATCTCGGGACCTCTTCCTTCCCCGGTTTGAGCTCATCCGACGGATCCTCTGGCAGTAGATCCCCTCCTCGGGGAGCATCAGCCCCCTTTCGTAGTTGCCCCTCCGGTCACCCGTCCGTCTCCTTCTCCTGCTGCCCCCCTCGTGATCCCGGCTCGTCTGAGGCCCCCAGGCAGTCCTCTCCCCAGCCTATCCTGCCCACCTGCGGATCCTCTTCCATCAGCGGAGCCTCGACGTTGCCCCCCACGTCAGGTGGCCCGGCACCCTCCTACGCCGCCGTGCTGCGTCCAGACCGTGCAGCCAAGAGGGGTAGCCTTTTCCTCGATATTTCGCTCCCTGAAGTTGAGTACCCCTCGGAATCTCCGGTTCTCCAGGTTCCCTTCTCTGCTACGGAACTAACCTCTTTATCCTCGTCCTTCCCCCACACTTTTGCCCTCAAATTCTCCTCGGGCTACCCGAAGCTTGACCGGGTTAAGGAAGTTATCCTCAGTTGGCGGCTGTCCGAGGATTACAGGGTCGCCCCTTGGACCCAAAGCATATCCTGCTACACCTTTCCTCAGCGATTGATCACAAGACCATCTGGTCCAAGGGCACATGTAGGGTGGACTCCCACCTTAAGAAGATCATCAGGTGGTCCCCGAATTTTAACACCAAAGAAGATTTCGCAAAGGTCGCGGCATGGGTGACCCTACCCAAGCTTCCTCTCATCTGCTTTGTCCCTGCGGCCCTCAGGCGCATTACTAACTCATTCAGGACCTACATGGCATCAGCGGAAGAGACCAGCAACCTCACTAAAGCTCATTACGCTAAGATTTACGTAGAACTAGATTTGAACAATGAGCCCCCCGATCACATCGTCCTTGAGCAGGATCAACAGATGCACACCCAGCGAATAGTCTACGACAACCACGTCATTTACTATAAACACTGCCCTCAGCGGGGCCACCTTCAGGTACACTATTTTTGCCTACACCCCGAGCTTAAGAGGAATCCTGCCAGGAAAGACGCCTATAACAAGGGAGGCAATATTGAACAGAAATCTCCCCTCCCGCTGCTTCTGCTCCCTAATATCCACATTAGGTTCAAAGATCCCGTCGGAACGCCGGACAGAAGTTTCTCTACTGCAAAAGATGCGGCCCATAGCTCCTCTGTATCCCTAAACCTTTCCAATAAGTTCGACGTCCTGGATTCGGAAGCCACCGAGCCGCTGCAAACTATTGTCACCTTCCAGGACGCGGTTGCCACCAAGCTAGCACATGCCATCCATGGAGACTAGACCAACACATCCAACAAGGGCGACGTCCAGGATTCGAACGGCACCGAGACTTCGCAGGCCATAGTACCCTTTGAGGACCTACCCAGGCGCAAGTAAGTGACTGCCGAGTCTGCCACACCCGGAGACACGGAAACCTCCCAAGACCTCGATCCCTCCCCACCGAAAACATTATCACTGTTGAAGAGGCTCTGGCAATCCTGGGACCAGAGCAGGTCCTGAGAGATATGCAGGTCATAACAGTAGGAGTCTGTTGGAGTAGGTGGGGTTTCCAACCTATGTGGAGAAGACCCCGGAGTGCGACGAGCGCCGTTCGTGTGTCGAAGAAGCTCGAGAAGTCGGGGTTGCTGCTGCTGCTGCTCCATGGGAGGTTCTGGAACAGGGGATCCGAGTTCGGGCCGAACTCGGTCCCATGGCGAGTTCGGGCCGAACTCGGTCTGGCTTCTCCAGAATGTTGGCGTGAGATTCTGTTTGCTCGACACAGAGTTCTGGCCGAACTCTGTGTCGTCGGGGGCTGAAGCGGATTTCAGGATGAGTTTTCATCATTGGATCTAATCCAACGGTCCAGGTTTGCTGCGGGATTAGGGAGTTATATTGGGATTTCCTAACCCTAATTCATAACGCTTCATTATCGCAAGGTAACACAACTTTGAGAGAGAAGGAGGCAAGAGTGCCATTACAACTTCGGAGAAGAAGACGGAGGATTGAAGGTCGTTGATCGAAGGCGATCGTGTTCGGGTAATTTCTACTCGTCGTTGTCGCTCTTCGTAGCCTTGTAATCATTGTTCTTATCTCTGAGTGTTGTGGGGATCCGATTTGGATCGGAAGGAGTTTGTAGATGGTGTAATTCTTCTATTCCATTAGTGGAGGCTTCTCAGGGTTGGACTCCGATCGTCCCGTGGTTTTTTTCCCGCAAGGGTTTCTACGTCAAAAATTCTCTGTGTCTGCGTGGATTGTTTTGTGTGTTTGTTTTTGGGTTCGTGCGTTGTATTGCTCGGTCCTCTCGCAGGTACTTTCCGGTTTGGGGAAAGGTTTCCGCGTTTCTTTCCCAACAGAGTGGTATCAGAGCCAGGTTCTGGAATTCAGAAAGGTGTCAGTAGTTGACAGAAAAACCAGAGAGGAGAGATGGACGCAAAGTCGGTGCGTATGGTGAACCTGAACGGCACCAATTATCACTATTGGCGGAGCAAGATGAAAGATTTGCTATTTGTCAAGAAGCTGCATCTACCCGTGTTTGCATCTGAGAAGCCCAGTGATAAATCCGAGGAGGACTGGACATTCGAGCACATACAGGTGTGTGGATACATACAGAAGTTTGTTGACGAGAACATGTACAACCACGTTGCCAATATTGAGCACGCGAAGACGTTGTGGGATAAGCTGGAGTCTTTGTACGCGAAGAAGACCGGGGTAAACAAGCTGTTCCTGATCCGGACGATGATGGGTCTGCGGTACAAAGACGGGGCGTCTATTTCGGATCACTTGAGTGAGTTCCAGGGCGTGGTTGACCAGCTATCTTCTATGGGAGTCAAGTTCGACGATGAAGTTCAGGGACTGTGGCTGCTGTGTACTTTGCCAGACTTGTAGGAGACCGTACGAGTATCTATGATCGCTTCTGCTCCAGAAGGCGTGGTCAGTCTGGAGTTTGCCAAGAGCGGGGTGTTGAATGAAGAGATACGGAGACGTTCTCAGGGCACTTCATCCACATCCCACCACTCAGAGGCATTGGTTTCAGAGAGCCGCAGAAGGGGCAAAAGCAGGGGTCCAGGTGGTGGCAGAGACAAGAGCAGGGGGAAGTCCAAGGGTCGTTACGAGGACTCAGAGTGTTACCATTGCGGTAAGAAGGGCCATATCAAGCGGAATTGTTTCGCTTGGAAGAGAGAGAAGAAGGGCGACAAGGGGAAGCAAGAAGAGAATACTACAGCGGCGGCCTTGGTGCATGGAGGCGATGTGATCGTCGTAGGTGATGAGGTCATTACTAACCTCGCCTGCGATGACAATTCTTGGCTGGTGGACTCAGGGGCTTCAGCACATGTATCTCACAATAGGGCACTGTTTGCCACTTACACGACAGGAGACTGTGGCGTGTTGAAGATGGGCAACGGAGATGTGTCGAAGGAGGTTGCCGTTGGAGATGTGCATTTGACAATGAAGACGGGTGCAATTCTTGTTCTCAAGGATGTTCGTCATGTCCCTGATATCCGTTTCAACCTGGTGTCGGTTGGAAGGTTGGATGACGAGGGATTCTTCAGTCTCTTCGGGAACAGTCAGTGGAAGCTTTCCAGAGGTTCGTTGGTGATTGCCAGAGGAAGCAAGAAGTTCGGTCTCTACTATATGGAGGGGAGCACAGAGGGGGCACAGGAGGTGAACGCAGTCAGTGATGCGTCTACCGAGTTGTGGCACAGGCGGCTCGGCCATATCAGCGAGAAGGGGATGAGCTACTTGGTGAACAGGAAGGTGATTCCGGGGCTCAGGTCTACAAAGTTGGAGAAATGCACGCACTATTTAGCTGGAAAGCAAAATAGGGTGTCTTTCCAAAGTCACCCAAGTTCGAGGAAGCCGGCGTTGCTCGAGTTGATTCACTCGGATGTCTGCGGTCCTATGAAGGTAAAATCTCATGGTGGTACTTCTTACTTTGTAACTTTTATTGATGACTGTTCCAGGAAGGTTTGGGTCTATGCCTTAAAGACCAAGGATCAGGTGCTGCCTACTTTCAAGGAGTTTCAGGCCTCTGTTGAAAGGGAGACGGGCAAGAAGTTGTTGTGTGTTCGGTCCGACAATGGCGGCGAATACATCGGTCCCTTTGATGCGTATTGCAGAGAGCAAGGGATACGACACCAGAAGACTCCGCCAAAGACACCTCAGCTCAATGGTGTAGCGGAGCGCATGAACAGGACACTAATGGAGAGGGTACGGTGTTTGCTGTCAGAAGCAAACTTGCCGGGCAGTTATTGGGGTGAGGCTCTTCTCACAGCTGCTTATATTATTAATTTGTCTCCTAGTGCTCCTTTGCAGGGTGATATGCCTGATAAAGTATGGTACGGCAAAGAGCCGTCATACAATCACCTGCGGGCGTTTGGTTGTAAAGCCTTCGTGCATGTACCGAAGGACGAGAGGACCAAACTTGAGCCGAAGACGAGGCGATGCGTCTTTATCGGCTACGGTCGGGATGAGTTTGGCTATAGACTCTACGACCCAGTGGAAGGAAAGCTCTACAGAAGCAGGGACGTGGTGTTCGTCGAGGATCAGACCATGACCAACACTCAGGATTTTGAGACGCCTTCTGAGGCTGAGGAATTGCCTGAGTTAGAGTCATTTCGCTTCGAGCAGTTTCTAGAGGACATCGCAGAGGATCCAGTTATAGGGGAGCCGGTACATGGAGTTGCTCCCAACCTTGATCATCAGCCTACTGATGGTGGTCAGGGTATCCCTCGGAAGGATGAGCATGTCGGAGAGGTAGTTCCTGAAGGGGCGGAGGCTGTCGGTATACAGCCAGTACCAGTGGCTCCACTGAGAAGGAGTGACAGGAATCGTCGGCCATCTACGAAATACTCACCAGATGAGTATGTGCTATTGACTGACGGGGGAGAGCCCAAAAGTTTCGTAGAGGCTATGGAAGACGAACACAGGCAGGAGTGGATGGTGGCTATGCAGGAGGAGATGAGTTCCTTGCACACCAATTCCACTTATGATCTGGTGCGGTTGCCAAAGGGCAAGAAGGCTTTGAAGAATCGATGGGTGTTCAGAGTGAAGCAGACGGATGATGCTACTTGCCCTCGATACAAAGCGAGGCTGGTAGTCAAAGGCTACGGTCAGCGGAAAGGCGTGGATTATGATGAGATTTTTTCGCCTGTCGTCAAGCATTTATCTATTCGGGTGGTGCTAGCATTAGCAGCCAGTCTCGACTTGGAGGTCGTGCAGATGGACGTGAAGACGGCGTTCCTTCATGGTGATCTTGAGGAGGAGTTGTACATGGAGCAGCCGGAGGGATTCTGTGAGAAGGGCAAGTCACATTTGGTCTGCCGGTTGAGGAAGAGCTTGTATGGTCTGAAGCAGGCTCCGAGGCAGTGGTACAGGAAGTTCGAGTCATTTATGGGAGAGCATGGTTATGCACGGACGATGTCGAATCATTGTGCATTTGTGAGGTATTTTGCCGAGGATGATTTCATCATTTTGTTGCTCTATGTAGATGACATGCTATTAGTGGGTCGGAATGCCACTAGGATAGCGGAGTTGAAGTGCCAGCTGGGCGCGGCCTTCTCTATGAATGATTTGGGCGCAGCGAAGACTATTCTTGGGATAGAGATCAGCCGAGAGAGAGAGTCCAAGCTGCTACACTTGTCCCAAAAGAAGTACATTTACCGGGTACTTCAGCGTTTCGGGATGGACGGGTCGAAGAAAGTGAGTTCCCCCCTCACGGCTCACTTTAAGCTCACTGAGGAACAGTGTCTATCTACCGAGGACGAAAAGGAAGATATAGAGCGAGTTCCATATGCCTCAGCTGTGGGAAGCCTTATGTATGCTATGGTGTGTACGAGGCCAGATATTGCTCATGCAGTTGGTACGGTTAGCAGGTATCTTTCAAATCCTGGAAGGGTACATTGGAGTGCGGTCAAGTAGATTCTACGTTACCTTCAGGGCACTGCCGATTGGAGACTTTTCTTTGTTGGTGACGAGCCGAAGCTGGTTGGGTATACCGACGCTGATATGGCTGGAGATGTAGACACGAGGCGATCGACTTCGGGCTATGTGATGATGTTTGCGAGAGGAGCAGTGTCGTGGCAGTCGCGGTTACAGAAGTGTGTTGCCTTGTCGACGACAGAGGCAGAGTACATTGCGGCGACAGAGGCTTACAAGGAGCTGTTGTGGATGAAGAAGCTGTTGCAGGAAATAGGACTGAAGCAAGAGCAGTATACTTTGCTTTGCGACAGTCAGAGTGCTATCCACCTTGTGAAGAATCAGACGTTTCATAGCCGGTCCAAGCACATCGAGACTCGGTATCATTGGAAACGGAATGTGGTTGAGAAGAAGGACACGGAGCTTGAAAAGGTTCATACAGATGACAACGGAGCTGATATGTTCACGAAGATTCTACCAAGGAGGAAGTTTGAGTACTGCAGGCAGGTCGTCGGGATGACGACATCCTCCCTATAGTTGTGAAGGGGGAGATTTGTTGGAGTGGGTGGGGTTCCCAACCTATGTGGAGAAGACCCCGAGTGCGACGAGCGCCGTTCGTGTGTCGAAGAAGCTCGGGAAGTCGGGGTTGCTGCTGCTGCTGCTCCATGGGAGGTTCTGGAACAGGGGATCCGAGTTCGGGCCGAACTCGGTCCCATGGCGAGTTCGGGCCAAACTCGGTCTGGCTCCTCCAGAATGTTGGCGTGAGGTTCTGTTTACTCGACACAGAGTTCTGGCCGAACTCTGTGTCGTCGGGGGCTGAAGCGGATTTCAGGATGAGTTTTCATCATTGGATCTAATCCAACGGTCCAGGTTTGCTGCGGGATTAGGGAGTTATATTGGGATTTCCCAACCCTAATTCATAACGCTTCATTATCGTAAGGCAACACAACTTTGAGAGAGAAGGAGGCAAGAGTGCCATTACAACTTCGGAGAAGAAGACGGAGGATTGAAGGTCGTTGTTCGAAGGAGATCGTATTCGGGTAATTTCTACTCGTCGTTGTCGCTTTTCGTAGCCTTGTAATCATTGTTCTTATCTCTGAGTGTTGTGGGGATTCGATTTGGATCGGGAGGAGTTTGTAGAGGGTGTAATTCTTCTATTCCTTTAGTGGAGGCTTCTCAGGGTTGGACTCCGATCGTCCCGTAGTTTTTTTCTCGCAAGGGTTTCCACGTCAAAAATTCTCTGTGTTGCGTGGATTGTTTTGTGTGTTTGTTTTTGGGTTCGTGCATTGTATTGCTCGGTCCTCTCGCAGGTACTTTCCGGTTTGGGGAAAGACTTCTGCGTTTCTTTCCCAACAGAGTCCCCCTACAGTCAATAGAAGCTATATCGGGATGCATGGTAGACACTCTAATTCTTTCCGACCGCTGGAGAAAGGATTCCTCCTGTAAAGGCCCTCCTCACAGACACCCAGGACCCAACCAAGGACAAGTCCGCAGAAGTCAACGAGATGACTACAATTCGTACAAGATCCGCAGTCAAGCGGATAAAAAATGCCCTCAACCATAACATTAATGCTTAACATCCTCGCCTGGAATGTTCGCGTTCTGGCCAACAAACCCAGCAAGAGGCGGATTACTACCCTAAAAAACTTCACAAGGTTGACATTTTGATCATTATAGAATCGAAGATCTCCTCTAAGAAAATCAACGCTATCCAGCTTCAATTAGGATTCCATAATACGGTAGCCGGCGACCATGACATTTGGATCCTCGTCTCCCAGGATGTCCACATCGGAGTTATTCAGGATATCGAGCAGGCTCTCTCGTGCTGGATTGAGCATCCATCCCTCCCCAAGCGCGCCATTCTCTCCGCTGTTCACGACAGCTGTGACATTATTGTTCGAAAACAACTCTGGGATGACCTCCTCGATATCCACTCCAACCACATCAACATCCCTTGGCTCTGTATTGGGGACTTTAATGCTATCACTTGTAGAGAGGAGAAGTCGAAAGGCAGGCCTCCTCCTCACATGGCCATGCACGACTTCAACAACTTTATCTTTAATGTCAACCTCTCCTCAATCAAGTTCTCGGGAAACACGTTCACTTGGTGTAATATGCAAGAAGGCGATCGTCAGTAATATTCCTGCCTTGATAGAGCCCTCAACAATACTCTCTGGCACGACATGGGCTTCAGCTCCAGACTCTCCCATCTCAACGTTATCGAGTCCGACCATGCCCTGCTGCTTGTGGAAATAAAAACTCCTCCAGCAAGATCAAAAAGAATTTTCGGTTTCTCGACCTCTGGAGTGAGCATCCTCAATTCAAGAATGTAGTCGCGGAAGCATGGAACCTTGTGGACGAAGTTGACCCGCTGATCAGAGTGGCTTCCAAGCTTAAGGCTACGCAGAAAGCTCTGGCCGCATGGAGCAAACAGGCATATGGGGATATCTTTCAAGATATTATGGCGGCGGAAGATGATGTCACCCGCGTAGAAATGTACTTTCTTACGGATCGTTCGTCGGCCGCCAGGATTACCCTTAATTTCACCAAAGCCATTCTCAAATTCGGTCTGAAAGTGGAAACGAAATATTGGAAGCAAAAAGCGAGGCTCAAATGGGACAATGAGGGAGACAAAAACTTGGCATATTTTTATGCTTGTGCCAATGGCCGTAAATAGAGACTGACTCTTCACCAGATAAAAAATGAATCGGGCAACATCATCAGCAACCAGCGGGATATCCAAGAGACGGCCGTGGACTTCTACTCCTAGCTTTTCACCAAACAAAGGGTCCATAGAGACAACAACCATCTGGTCGAGATTCCTCTCCTCATCGACGACAACGACAACATTCAGCTAGAGATCCCTCCGACCGAAATCGAGGTAAAAGACACTGTTTGGGCGCTTGATGCCCACAGCGCGCCTGGACCCAACGGTTTCTCAGGGACTTTCTTTTGTCAATGTTGGGACATCATCAAGAAGGACATCCATAAAGCGGTCATTGCCTTCTTCCAGGGAGTGGCCTACCCTAAGGCCATATCCGCCGCCAATCTCATCCTCATCCCTAAAAAAGACAACCCGAAAACCTTTCGGGACTTTCATCCCATCAGCCTGTGTAACTTCACAAATAAGATAATCTCCAAGATCATCGCCTCCCGTATGTCCGGTCTTCTCCCTAAGATCATCTCGGAGGAGCAAAGCGGCTTCGTTAGAGGTAGAAACATCCAAGATAACATTATGTCGCTCAATAGCTTATTACCTGCATGAAATTTCCTGTTAGAGGTGGCAACATAGCGATCAAATTGGACATAGAGAAAGCTTGTGACAGGCTTGATTGGCAATTCATGATTTGGATTTTCAGGGCATTTGGCTTCTCGGAGACTTGGACTAATATTGTGTGGAGATCGATCAGTAACTCGTAGTTCTCCACCTTCATCAACGGCCAAGCTGACGGCTTCTTCAAATCTAGCCGGGGCGTCAGACAGGGTAATCCCTTATCCTCTACCATCTTCATCATCACGGCGGATGCGTTGAGCAGAAATCTGAACAAGATGGTTGGAACTACGAGCTTCCAACACTTTCATACCGCCAGCGGCTGTCCGATCATTACCCACCTAGCTTATGCCGACGACATATTCTTCTTCTCCTCAGGGAATGTCGGGTCTGTGGAGGTGGTACACAACACCCTTCAGAGATATGAAGCCAGCTCGGGCCAGAAGGTCAACTCCGCCAAGAGTGTCATTTACGCGCATCACAACATGGAAAGAGATAGTACGACTAACATCTCCAATATCACCTCTTTCACCATCGAGTACCCCCCATTTCTCTACCTCGGATGCCCACTGGTGTACGGGAGATCTAACGCCAACATCTTTGACGGTTGATTAACAAAATCAGGAGAAAGCTCGAGGGATGGCACAAGGCCACCCTATCTCCGGGCGGAAAGATGATTCTCATCAATCACGTGCTCACTTCCATTCCTATATATACCCTTACAGCGTGCTCCCTCCCCCAAGAAGGTGATCCCCTTGATTGAAAACATCTTGTGTGACTTCTTTTGGGGACATAGCGGGTGGAAGCTGCAACTTCTTTTGGGACTCCATGGCCAGGCATACCGAGGAGAGAGGTATGGGATTTTCCAGAATTTCTCACATTGTTGACGTGTTCTCTATAAAATTATGATGGAAGCTGCATACGAGTCAGATTCTTTAGACTAGATTCTTGAAGGCCAGATACTTCAAGCATTCTCACCCTTTTCAGGCAGCCTCCAACAGTAGGTCATTCGCAGCAAGGCCGTACATCTTTTTCGGATGCACCATGGCCGAACCGGTGATTCGACTTCATCTGGGCGACGGTGATTCCTCACTCTTCCTTGAACGTTGGGCCGGAGATACCTTGCTCCTTAACCGCACTACGGACCACGGGATAACTAGAATCAGGGATGTGTGGGATCCAGCTGGGAACGACTGGAATTGGGCCAGGATACGCAATTGGGCCGGTGATGAGGCACAGGACTTCATCCGTCAATGCGGTCTGAAGATTGGTAACGAAGCGGACGAGCTATGTTGGTCGGCCGAACCGTCGGGCATATTCTCGGTGAGCTTGGCCAGACATCTGGCTCGTGGGCGCGGAGCGCCATCACAGATCAACGTTGCTTTCTGGCAGACTTGCATTCCTAAGAAGTGGTCCATCCTTATTTGGAGAGCTACTCGGAAGAGGTTACCCACCGACGATATTCTGTACACCATTGGATTCAGCTTGGCATCTACATGTAACTGCTGCATAGATCGTCAGACAGAAACCGTCGACCATATATTTTGTAAAGGGGATCTTCCTGCCAGGGTCTGGAGAGTGCTATCTCAAAGGTGTAGAAGGGCGACGGGTGTTGGGCGCATTCACGACCTACTGGTTGACTGGGCTACTGCGTCCTACGACCACCAAATTATAGCGGCTGCAGCCATGTGAATAATTTGGAAGAATCGCAACAAAGCAAGATATGAGGGCTATCAGTACAATATCGACCAGATTATCAAGGAGATCACCAGGCAGTGCTAGAAGATCAAGTCCAGCTGCTCTCACGAGCAGAATAGTTTCTGGATTTCTGTTCTCTCCTAATCTCCGGTTCTCTGATTTTGATGGTATACTTGTATAGGCGTCGGTATTTTGTGCCTAGGGGCATACTTGTATAGGCGTCGGCATTTTGAGCCTTACTGGAATAAAATGGAGTTTTCTGCCAAATATATATATATATATATATATATATATATATATATATATATATATATATATATATATATATATATATATATATATATATTTTATATATATATATATTTTCTAATTTATATATATATATATATATATATATATATATATATATATATATATATATATATAAGAGTTTTATAAATGACTCTAATCATGATCAAACCCTATTTTTAGTTTAATTTCTAGATGCCTATTTTTCGTTTAAATCAGTTCCAAATAGAAGAAAATTTTGTTTTTAAATTAATAAAAACCCCGATATGGAGTCTGCCCCGACAATCTGGGCGACATGGTCTTGACCCCACTTATATCGAAATATGTGTATGGACTTCATGCATGTGTGGAATTTGACATAACTCGAATTGGTTGCGTGTGCGTAATAAATTTGAGGCATATCCGTCGAAAACCACCGTATCGATGATTTTGCAAACGTTTTAAGTACTTCGTGCACATTTGTCACATCACGACGAAACTTATGCCACTAGACTCGAATCGCTTTTTCGGACCTGTAATCCAAGTTTGGTCCAATTCTAAGACAGTGACTGGATCGCCGTATCGCGGGCCCTACGTTCCGTTTCAACGGGAAAAATTTTGTACGGCTTACTAGAATCAAAATTTGGACATACGATTGAGTTAGTGTCGTCAAACCGGATCCGTAGACTTATAACCTGAGGACTTTTAAAGAACATAGGTTTGGCACGCTTTTTGGCGCAAAGCGGGTCCAACGGCGGATACCGATTTGACAGAAATTACGATTTTGTTCTTGTGTCCATAATTGGACTTACGGGTAGGCGATCTTAGATATTTCTCTTATGCCGGGAACGTTCGTGATGTTTATTTTAGAATTCAAAGTCGTTTGCGGAAGTCCATATTTTGTATACATTGCAGAATTCGAAGTCGCCTGCAGGACGTCATCAAATCATCGCACAACCTGCAGACAAGTATACATTGCCAAATTGATTTACTATATTTAGATGTTTTCTTTATTTAGTCATTTACCCATTACACTGTTGTATGTTTTTCATGTTCATTACCTGCATATTGTCCTGATTATGCATGTCCTGATTATATATGATCCTGATCATACGTGTTCCTTGTTATTCATGTTGACACGTCAGATAAGATACATGGAGTATTGTATTTTATTCCAGGTGACCTTATATGTTCTTGTTTAGACTTGTTCCTTGTTAGAAGGCTGACTGGACGTGTCGTGGATGCAAGACGGACAGTAACATTTGGGAGGGGAAGACGATTACTACTTGCATGGGCCTTGCTGTGCACTTACAATTATATATATATATATATATATATATATATATATATATATATATATATATATATATATATATATATATATATTTTTTTTTTTTTTTTTTATATATATTTTTTTTTGTGCGATATATATTTTTTTTATATATTTTATATATATATATATATATATATATATATATATATATATATATAATATATATATATATATATATATATATATATATATATATATATATATATATATATATATATATATATATATATATATATATTTACAATTATATATATTTACAATTATATATATGTAAATATTATATATATATTTACAATTATAATTGTAAATATATATATATATATATATATATATATATATATATATATATATATATATATATATATATATATATATATATATATTATATATATATATATATATATAATATATATATATATATATATATATATATATATATATATATATATATATATATATATGACTAGACGTGTCGTGGATGCAAGACGGACAGTAATATTTGGGAGGGGAAGACGATTACTACTTGCATGGGCCATGCTGTGCACTTATATATGGCCCATGCAAGTAGTAATCGTCTTCCCCTCCCAAATATTACTGTCCGTCTTGCATCCACGACACGTCTAGTCATATATATATATATATATATATATATATATATATATATTCGAAGAGGAGCCTTATTTTTTGAGGTACATCCACTCTTAGTTACTGTTGAGACTCCGACATGGAGCTAGGGTTATATGTATACTCCCTTATTTACCGTTGAGATTTTGAGATAGAGCTACGGAAATAAGGATACTCATGCCTGTTGCTTTTACTTTGGAGATGCCTGTGCTTGCGAACGTCGTCCTCAAATTGTATTGCGTATAGGTGGCTAGACATGATTAGTGTTAGTTGCCTTTATGTTCCCTGTTTATTCATGTTATTTACTGTATTTTATTTCGACATGTATATTATGTATCTTGCTACGTCCCTCTGAGGACCTGGTGATCTCTCCAGGTCTTTGATGAACGTCAAGCATAGAGTTGTTGTGATGTGTTCTGTAGGATTCAGGTATCGACATAGGTATCATATATCATATCTTCCGTTCTATATTTTCTCTTGCACCATATATATTCCTGCCATGATTCTTATTGCTAATATACCCTAGTATTTGCAAGCTTTTTTATTTTTCTTGAGCTTGTTAGAACATGTGTAATACAAGGCGGCCGACTGTTTTATATAATATTTATTCATGTTATTCATTTATTTTTTTATGTGGATTGAGATATAGTTGACTAGGCACTTTAGACATTATGCTTTACCGCTAGAGAGTTTATACATATTTGAGTTGGGCTAGAGTCCACTTGGTACGTAGCTGGCATGTTAGCGCACCCTGGTCCTACGTATATTGAGACTGGGGCGTTATATGTGATTTTCGATATAAAATTATATTTTTCCAATATTTTTAAAATTATTTCCAGAATTATAAATTTATATTTTTCTAAAAATTTCTTGGTTCCAAATCTACCCGACAAGTTGGCATATTGTGTTGCTAGTTGAGATTGTTAATTTGCCACTTTGTTTCCTTATATATATATATATATATATATATATATATATATATATATATATATATATATATATATATATATATATATATATATATATATATATATATAAAATAAATGACCATAATTATTTTATTAATTATTTTAGAATAGTGGTCATTATTTTATTAATTATTTTAGAATAGAAAATTATTATTTTTGTATTATTAGATTATTTTCATCCGATTTGATAAGTTGGCAATATTACGCAACTACTTATATATATGTTGACTCGCTGCACTATTTTATTTTATATGATAAAAATAGAGAATATTTAGAATTATTTTTAATAAATTTTTCTAGAACTAAATATCATATTTTTATTTTATAAAAATATTATTTTATTATGTTGACTGGATACCATATATCGTAGATTGGATCATATGTTTAGTAAGTACTAGTTATGTCTAGTAGAGATTATATATATTAAGTCTATAAATAGTATGTGTTAAGACATAGACTGGTCACTAATAGTTAGATTTATTTATTTTAGAAGTTCGTGATGGTGTGACCGAGGATCCCGGAGTCGGACTAGTGTTATTGTATTGCTTGTGCAAGGTATCACGACACGGTGTGTTGGGTGTTTGCCTGATGAGGAGCTTATGAGCCTCAGTAGCTTGAAGCCTAATATCCAAAACGTGTTCTCATGTGCATATCACTTACACTGGTTATAGTTTTTACCCTTTAGTTCATATTTTCTTTACTGTTATATTGGCATATTTTTTGTACCTTCTCCTGAGGACGTGGTGATCTCTCATCGTAGTTTATTATGCAGAGATGGTTCACGATCATGATGGTGTTGTTATTTCTGGTTCATATCACGACCCACATCCAGTGTAAGAGTATAAGTGCGTAATAATGCCCAGCCTATGCCGCAAAATCGGCAGTAGAACACTGTACTAGGTCACTATCTAACAACTCACACAAATATATAATATACCTGTCATAATCTCAACTCCAAACGGAGGATAATTATAAATATAGTAAAACTCAATCACAGTCAAGCACGATAAGATAACACAAAAGTGTATAACTAAAAGATTAAACAACAACAACAAAATATAAATTACTAAATAATAATATAGCCAACAAATCTCAAACAAGTCAATATCTCAATTTATTATAATTCAAGTTCTAAACATGAAAACTAAACCAAGTCGACTAACTAGTCTTTCGATCACTCCTGAGAGTCGGGGCCCAAAGTAGCTATGCCATCTCCTGGTCCATAGTAAGCAGGAAAAGTCTTCGGGGCAAACATATGTAATATTTGTCAAAGATCCAGTCAGGAAAGGAAGGAGCACATCTCATCTAGAAATCTCAAGTAAATGACAAAGACTATAAAGCAGTTATAGATAGTTATATTGATGAACATGGTAAGTTTAGACATGTAGTAAAGTAGAACAACAGTTTAAACAAGTCAGTAGAGCATGGAAATGGAGACTGTAAAAGTAAAACTAACTGAACTCGAATAGAGGTGATATAAGTCCAGATAATATAACATAGACCAGTGTGATCCAGTGTGAGTCCTAAATATGATACTGACCAGCGTGTTTTAAAATACTGAGATCGACATGGGGTAAATACAGCTCATCATACACTTGGCAAGTGTACGACTGCTATCATTCCAGATTAGACCAGATGGGGTAATTCCAGCATTTTTGGGACTATTTACATGTCTACTCGAATATTTTTCCGCCCAATAAGTACAAGTGAATCCACAAAATAACACAAAAATAAAGTACAAGTCCAACCAGAACATGATGATGCCAGTAGTGAGTCCAGTAGGGTAATTCCAAAAATAGAGGCTAGACATGTAAAAAGGTGAGTGTCGCATGTAGTGGATCCAGAAATATTAATCCGTGTAGACAGAGAATCAGTAGAGCTAACTAGAACTGAAATACAATAATCATCAAATAAATAAAAGAACTATCAGAGAATATGTACTCGCCTGATACCTTGTGCGACTGATGAATACATATGTCTGAACTAGAGTAACTAATGAAATAACGTGTAGGCAACTCTAGAATAACTAATGAAATAATCAGAGAATTGAATGCAGAAATAATAAAGATCAAGAAGAGCATATGCAAACACAGCATTTTTAACCTGGTTTCCCTCGTGGAGGACTAGTCCAGGCCTGAAAACTCTAGCTCAGGATTAAAATCCACTATTTATGAAATAGTATACAACCACGTGCCTTTACTCAAAAGAGCTAGCACGCCAACTTCTTACAGATTCGCAGGTGGTAAAACTTAGAATTCTCCAAGTAACTTTTTCTTTCACTCTTGCACACAACTTCTAGCTGATATTACACTGAGCACCTTGGGCTAATGAGAGTTGTGGCTTAGGAGATATGGAAGAATGAGGCTTGGAGTAGTAGAGCTTTAGAAAGCTTGAATATTTGAAGGTGAGAGATGATTTGAAATGGAAGAATTCAAGCTCTATTTATACTACTCTGGGGAGGCAGAGTTCGGCCTGAATTCTGCCCCAAGAATTCAAATTTTTGAACATTGGACAGCTTGTACCAAGCAGGGCCTAAAAATCAGGGTGCTGAAAATCAGGAGACAGAGTTCGGCCCGAACTCTTTGTGGGGGTAGATTTTGGCCCAAACTCTGCCTCCTAGGTTGTAGAATGGACTTTGGACCTTTGGGCTTTGTTTGGCTTGGTGGAGCTTGGGCGTGGTTCAGGCATTGGTCTGTTTGTATGGTAGAGCTTGGAGTGATATGTCTAGGGGTTGAGATAACACAGTGTGACTCAACGTACACATTCTCCTAGACTAAATAAATTGAATATTACAGACCTGGAACAAGTATAAAAACCAAGAGCCCTTTGATAATGTCTTTCTTCTGATATTGGAGCAAACCTGAAGACGTCTTTTTCCTTGATAGCAGTCATCCCCGATGCGAGGCCCCGGATAGGCCGCTAGGCGGTTCAGAGAAATCTTTTTTTATGATGCCATCTTTGGTCCATCATTAATTCTTTATTGCCTATGTCCTGGTATGATCATGTTTGATCATGCTTATTGCATGTCTAGAAATACATGTTAGGCGAGCAAAATATGTTACAGTACGATACAAGCATGGAAATATGATATAGGACAATTAGGACAATGCTAAGTTTAAGTAACAACATGATAATGAGAATATGAATATTAGTGACATCATTATGTTAAACTTAACTGATTAGCCATATTCAAAAACACAATGTTATCATTTGGCACACAACTAAGTCCTATTTAGAGCAATATGGGTTAAAATGTGTTTAATATATAATAAATAAAGTTTACAATGCATTTTATACGATTCTAGGTCATTCTAGGCCAAAGTCAACTCTTGGTCAACTCTGGTCAACTATTCTATTCAAACTAGGTCAACCTAAAGTCAACTAGACAATTAATCTAGGATTTGGTCAAACTTAAGTTAACATGTCAATTTAGGCCTTCCAGGGTCAATTCTAGGTCAAGTTTGATCCACAGTTGACTTTGGTCAACTTGGTCAACTTGCTAGTCAACATTACCTAACTAGGCCTATAGACTACTTCTAAACTAAACTTACTAACCATAGGCTAAATAACCAAGATATCAAAACCTATACCAATATATATATACATTTAATTCAAATCATATACAAAGGTATCTATATATATATATATATATTTTTTATATATATATATATATATATATATATATATATATATATATATATATATATATATATATATATATATACATATATATAAGGAAAAAGAGAAAATATATGTAGCATATGGGTGTGTGTGAAATGTTTATGTTATGAAGTGGAAGGGGTTGGAAAACCCAAACTCAACTCTAATCTCAGGATTTTGAAAGCAGTGGTATCTATGTATACCGATACTAATATACACATGTATATAACTTTAAACTCACAACTCAAAAACCCATATGTCAAATTCATATACATATAAACCAACTATATCTAATAGATATATAAAGACCAAACATCTCAGAAATCTATGAATCAAATCCAAATGAATGAATTCAATGATAACTAAGTATCAAAACTAAAACCCAAGTATCTAACCAAACTAACATTCAAATATTCAAAATCGAAATCTAAACATCAACCTAAAAACCTATATGTCAATACCTAAACTCAATGTACATCTCAAAATTGGATTCCAACACCAATTCAAAACAAACTTCACCATGAATAAACCTATCGCTATTTAAAATCTCAGAAACTGAGATTCAAACTCATGTGAATAGATTTAAAGAAAACCAAGTGTCAAAATAATCTACACTCAAAACTCAATTTAACTCATAACCCAACCCAACTACAATATGTGAATCTCAAACTGAAATCAAACCCAATAGATCTAACTCTAAAACAGAAACTCAACCTAACTAATGAGATTCAAATCCAAACTTTAAAATCAGATCAAGTATCAAGTTCAAAACCAAAAATCCCGTACACAAGACCCCAATTCAACAACTCATAACCCAACACAAATCTAAACCATACAAAAATATAAAAATAAAAATGATGAGTGTCCACACTAGGGTTTCAACATGGGGGGGCATACTCGTGTCCACACAATGTCCAATTCGTATCAAACAGTGTCAAAACTGTGCGTGTCAGAAACAGTAAAGTTTGCGTGTGTGCGGGGTGTGTCGAGCAACCCAGAGACTCGGATGTCCAACGAGAAGCCTTGTGCTCGTGCCAGGGTAGCCTAGGTATGGGGCTAGATGTTGGACACCCTGCCTTGAGTCCTCGTGTCCTCGTGTTCGAGTTATAAGTGCGTGTTAGGGCTCAAATTTGCGCGTGTGCACAACAGGACGATACCCATGCGGGCTCGATAACTTCGTGCACACTCAACGAAACCTCATAAAATTTTACGAGCACGTGGGCAGAGGTTGCCACCACGTGCCCACAAAATTTCACACCAAACTGTGTCGTTTTCATCTAGTTATGACACTCAGGATGCAGGACAGTGTACGGGCTATGCACGAGACCTCGTGCTACGTCCCCGTGTCCTGTTTGGACATGAAAACAGTGTCAAAAAATAACAAAAAATATGTTTTGAAATCCCCCGTATAGGGATACAAGTATATGTAATTAGTTTTGAAAAATAATAACTTTTATTTCTAAGAGGCATTTCATCAAGCACATGTTAACATACATCGACACGCATCCGATACATATATCAAACAGACATAAAATCTAACCAAACTACATCTACAGGTCTAGGATACCTAGATGCATGCTTTTATGAATAAAAATCAGGATTTAAAGGAGTTTAAAAGCGTTTACTTATTAAGAGTCAAAATATCAATGCAAAAAGCCTCCAAACGTCCCGACGCCGAATTTCTACGGTCCAAAGCCTCTGATTCCTTGCTAGCAATCCTCTAGCAAGTTCTTCTCCTCCCAAGAAACACAACGCAATTCGTTTGGTCTGATTTGGATGAGAATTGGAGAATGGAGGCTACTTTGAGGAAGGTGGCAAATTCTAGGGTTTGTAAAAAGCTTGGTGGCTACAAGAGATGAACATATAGAGAGGGCTGCTTGGCCTACCATAGCTACTGTTAGGGTTAGGTTAGGGTTTAGGTATGGGCCACAATTAATCTTAAGTACATTAGGAAGTCCTTTTAGCAAAAGCTCCAAACGCTATATATTAAAGAGGCTAAAAATAAATTTAAAAGTTGCCTAATTAGGACTAAACCTTAAATTAAATTCTAAAATTCTAGTTAAGTCTCTAATCACATGGTTAGTCTCTAATCATAGTTAATAAGGTTAAACCAACTACTAACACAAAAGCACCAATTAAAATGTTAAAAAAATTCAAAAATCATACAATTACCAAAATACCCCTAATCATGAAAAGTGGTAGTGACAAATCTACCCCCTTTAGAAAAATTTTGTCCTCGAAATTTAAGATGGTTGTACTCCTTCTAGGTCAAACCCCCGACAATCAAGGTCAAGAAAATTATATCTAAAACATGCAAAACATGGTCCTGCTGGTCGTGATTTCTCAGTCTTGGACAGGGTCACTACTCTATCTAGCACATCACAAAAATATCCTAATAGGTACTAGTAATATCATACATCAAGAAGGGGAAGAAGAATAGGAAAGACAGACCTGCTAACCCATTACCTGCAGCATTGGTCTCCTCGACCATCAATGCAAAAGTCTCCCCCCTCTGGTGTCGGGCATGGTGCTGTACGGCAGGTGGCCTAGCTCCCTTTCTCTGACCCTGTGCTCCACCATTTGGAGGTGCAGTAAGAAAGTCTCGTATCTGGTGAGCAGCGGATCCATAGAACAGACAAACCTTCAGTCTTCTCCTACAAACATCCCAAACATACCCCGACTTCCTGCAGTAGGCACATGTGGGCATCCTCTGATCCTGTTCCCGAGGCTGATATTGTGCCTGCTGAACTCTAGCTGGTGCCTACATCTACTGCAGCTTGTGTTCTACTTTCTGCACACAGGGGCATTCCTTACTATACTAGCTCCTCCTGAATCCGCCCGGCCCCTCTTGGACTTGAGCTCTAAGTCATCCTCTACTATTGTGGCCCCTGCCAGGATCTGCTCGAAGGTGACGTCTCTATCGCTCTGGTGAAGGACTTGACTTCCTTGACCAAACCCTTCCGAAACCTCCTAGCCTTCGCGGTCTCACTAAAGCCCTCAACAAATCTGACCAGACGACAAAACTTTCTCACATACTCCTCGACGGTCCAGTTCCCCTAAACCAGACTCTCAAACTGCTTCTCCAGCGCGCCAAGTACTGTGTCGAGGAAGAACTTTTCCTTGAAGATCTTCTTGAAAGCTCCCCACATCTACCTTTCAGTACCAAATCTTGGTTGGTCTGATACCGTGTGCGGGCAAGGTCCTGCATCTTGCTGCCTGCTGCCTCTATCTGAATACCAGCTGGTATCAATACGAGGTGAAAGATCTCCTCTATATGTTCGGTCCAGTCGTCGACATATAGGATACCCTCAGTACCCTTGAGGTCTCCCGGCCGTATCTTCTGGAAGGCCTGAATGTCCGGGGTCCTCGACTGGTACTGCTACTGTATCTGACCTCCCTGTAGCTAGGCAATCATCTTCTCTACTGCTACCATGGCCAGCTGATGGACATTGTCGATGCCCTGTCTCATATCTATCTACTGGCGCTGCTGAGCCTCTATCATTTGCTGGAAGATGGCAAGGAACTGCGCCACGTCAACTATCCCCTGAGGTGGTAGTGGAAGAACACCTGAGATCCCTGGGGTAGTCTTCGAAACAAGTGGAAGAATACACCAGAAACTGTAGAAGCTCCCACAAGAGCAAGAACGGAAGGAGCTGTAGTCCCAGGGTTCTGCTGAGTCGGCCGAGATGTAATGCCCCAGTCCCAAAATACTTAGAACTAAGTACGTTGATATGCCAGCTGCTTACATACGATGTATACTCCAATATATGGACTATCGGATGTATACATAAGCTATAAAATGCAGTAAACCATGATACTAATCTCATCCACAAATAAAGAATAAAGACTTTATAATAAACTCATGAATTATCATTTACAAATTTTTGGGCGGAGACAAATGCACTACCAATGAAAAAAAGAGTTACATGATAACGAAATTTTATCGATCGATGCGAAGACGATCCAAGTGTAATCATCCTCAAAAAAAAGTTGATCATGGCCTTGGCTAGAGCACCTGCGAATATCACAATCACACACCTAGATAATTCACCAGGTCCTCAGAGGGACGTAACAAGATACATAAAGAACATGCCATGTAAATACTGAATATAAAATATGCCACAAATAAAAGTAAGTGACAAGACACCAATAAGGTGACCTAACCATACTAAAGTGAACATGTAGTTAAGAATAAACATTTTGTCGCATGAGCCCTGGCTGTAAATAGGATCTGGTATAGTGCCCACTTGGGCACCAATAACCTAAGCGCATGACGTTCAAAAACGAGTGGCCAACCTGAGGGGGTAATCATACCCGTATCTCCAGCGGAGCTTCCGGATTATAAGGGAATGTGTAATAGAAGTCCAAACGACAAGGAAATATTCTTCCCACCCGATGCACCTATCAAGTCGCATCCGCGATCATGTACCTCTACCAACTGCTAAGTCTTTTAACATGTCTCTATTAGTAGTTAGTCCTAACGCATGCGCACAAGTGATCAGCCAACACGCAAGGACCTCAACATGCTACTCATCTCACACATACTCGTGGTACAACTGTGTCGAGTTATATACGGTACACTACAAACGGTAGTCCCTTAACTCTAAGTCCATATGCGATTAAAATAATAATAAATAAAGTAAGCTAATATCACTGATCTGACAGTAAATCAAAAACTGTAATTATGGTACAGCTAGAAGAACTGGAAATAAATGAACAGTGATATGCAAAAAAAAATGCAGACTAATTAAAAATAGTAAATTATGGCAAGGTATCTTGCCAGGTGTATCGCCTGGTGTGGTGCCATGTTCTGAAGAGTCCTATTTTGTCCAATGGCCTGGGTCGATTTGCCAGGGTCCAAAATTCATGAGGAAATAGGAATGCACGATCAGGCAGAATCAATTGTGATAATCGAGGAGAATTTAGGGAGATAAATACATATACTTAATTTTTGAAAATATTATAATACGAAAAAACTAACCTTATTAGTCGAAAATAGTTTCTTAGACCAATACTTAGTAAAGCCAAAAAAATTGTTTTAGGCTAGATACCATAATTTTGTCAAAATGAGATTTTGTAGGTAGAACAACATTTAGGTAATTATTTGAAAATATTCAAAGGTAACTTTTTATAAATTGGAAGTACTTATATAAAATAACACATCCCAGAAAAATCTTTTATTATTATTATTATTATTATTTTATGGCAAAACAATGATTTAAATAGACGAAAATACTATAATATTAGTTAAGGTTTCTAAAATAATGAGTCCCTGGCACAAATGTATATATTTGTAAAAAAATTCAAGAAGTAATTACTATATATGTAATAAGAATAAATAATTTTTTTGCTAAAACTTTCTTAGCTTAAAATACTACTATTAACTATTTATATATATAGAAAACATAAGTTCATTGGTTTCTCCAATGACAACAAGTAGAATTAATATTATACCATTATAATAGGTAGAAAAAACTCATAACCAAATAAAACACATAAAAAGCAAAGAATGAAGTTATATAATGTTAACACAGCTGGTGCTAACTGTGTTTCTCGTTTGGGGAGAGAAGGAGAAGTGTAGTGAGGCTTGAGGGAGATTGAGAACGCGGAAGAGGGGGATGGGAGTGAGGAAGGGGGCGGAGCACACCAGCAGGGAAGAGGCGAAGCGAGGCGTAGTCGGAGGCCAGCTCAGCTGGCGGCGGAAGCACGTACGGAGCCGTCCGCGAGCGGAGGCGCCTCGCAGACGAGAACGGCTAGGGGCGCCACCCGCGGTGGCGGTCTGGATCTGAGGTGGGCTTGGGCGACCCGCACGCGACGAGGAGGCCGGAGCGCGGGCCCTCGGGATGGAGGAACAGGCAGCTCCGATCGAGATGGCTCGGGAGGGGTCGCCCCGGTATCGCACGCAAGACGGTGAGGAGGCCGGTCGGTCGGCCACGGCCTGGCGAGCAAACGGCGCCTGTCTGACGCGCCTGGGCGGTCTCGACCAGGATGACGTTGGCTGGTGTTCAGGTGAGGGTTTCGGTTGCTTTTTCTTGGGGATTTGGATGTTCGAATTTGTGGTGGTGGTGTTTTACTTCCGCAGTGGTGGCCGAACTATAGAAAAGATTTAGAATAGGGTTGAATCGTCGTGTCGGAAGTCTGTCTCGATACGAGATGTGTCTGGGATTGTCGGACGGGAAGTGACATGTGTATATGTAAATGGAAAAAATAAGTAGTGGATGGAAAACGGACACGGAACTGATGCACAGAGGCAACTGTAGAAAATTTTGGATGGTGTGGACTTATGAAGAAGAGCCAATGAGCCTCTCCTTATATAGGAGGTGATGCTCTCATTTGGATAAGGACTCGGACTAGTTTAAACCCCCCGATGGATAATTCCATCCTTTCGTTCAAATTGATTTTGAAACACTCGATATATTCCAAATCCGATTCAATTTGTATAAATCATATTTTAAATTTAAAAGCTTGCTTTAAATTGACTTCAGTAAAATCTTTTCTAAATAATTATCATAAATAACTAATTTTAAATCTCACATAATTCCAAATATCATTTTTAAAATAATAAAATAATGATATTTACTAATTTTGAAAATCAATATTCTATACATGAATTAAATTCATGTACCTAGAATAAATCTAGAATATTCATATAAATCTAGTTTTAAATGGAAAATAAAATTAAATAGCATTTTTGCAATAAAAGCATAAAGTGTTGACAATTTTTGATCCGATGCTTTCCACAACTATTAGTATTTTAAAATAAATAAAATACTTATCACCTATTATTTGAAAGCCATATTATTATATAAATAAATAAAAAATAATTTCTAAAATATGTAATTCGCACATATTCGCGCACGACGAGAAAATACGACCTATGCAAATTTGTATGCGACGTATAAATCCGAAGTATAAAAATCAATACCAAATTTTAAAAAATCGTAGTAGAAATTTAGGGGATTTACATCCTACCCAACTTAAAACAATTTCGACATCAAAATTTAGGAATAGTTAGGATAGGTAGGGTTGAAGAGTTTAGAAAGAGTTTTGTCATAAGAGACCATGATTTAATTCATCAGACGAGAGAAGAAACGATATTCAATGGATATTTTAAACGGTTAGAAGATAGTTAATGCATGACAACCTATCAAGAAATTAAAATCAATGAACGCTACCTTTTTCCTATAGGCATGCAACCTTATACATATTTCCTATAGGCATGCAACTTTATAAAATAACTTCTTCGATCACAGTTTTGAATCATACCCACTAGAATATTCTTCATAATCAAAGATTCTTCAAAGTTATCGTTTTCCTTCAAT
Source organism: Iris pallida (assembly GCA_029216955.1). NCBI lineage: Eukaryota > Viridiplantae > Streptophyta > Magnoliopsida > Asparagales > Iridaceae > Iris > Iris pallida. The sequence goes on from JANAVB010009400.1 coordinate 21,592,232, forward strand.
TTTATTAAAGCTACTTCCTTTCCTTTAATTGATAGCTGTCCTTAAAATAAAATAATCTCAAACACTACGTAAATTCTTGAAGTGTACTCATGTATATATCGAACTTCAAGTGATGTTTTATCTAACTCACAAAAGCAGTTGATACCTTAAAATATTTTTCATTCGTGATATCTCATAATTAGAAATCTAGTAAGTCATAAACTTTAATATGCAGTCTCCATCTTTCAACATATCTATATATTTTCTCGATCTTTTAACCCTCTTGAAACTTTAGGCTTAATAAATTAATTTAGTCGAAAATATAGTCAAGGTTACTTTGATATGAATTTATAGCCATAATCGCAAAATCTTTGATAAGTCCAAACATCCCATTTAATATTTCTCTCATACTCTTCTTCCAACATATTTCTTTCAAACTAGTTTTCTATTGCAAAACTTCCTTTAAGAATTTACATTAAAATTTCTTCACTTAATTTAGTCAAGAGTAAAATCAATCTCATCTTAATATGACCTTTATATTTACAATCATCACATAGTTAAATTCTGAATCATTAAGAGTTTTAGATATTATACCCTTCTTGAATTCTTCAAACACTCAATTTATCATCACAGAAAATAAGGAACCAATTTGTCGAACAAGAATCAACTCTCCTTTGATCATAAAATATACTCTGCCTCATAGGTTTTACCGCAAGATTTCACTTATGCATATTCAATCATCTTATTCAACTTTACCACTACTCTCTTCTAGAATTTTCTACTCTAACCTCTTTCCACCCAAAGGATGTCATGATCAAATTTTATCTTCGCATAAGGGGATCATATAAGAACAAGGTTTACATGAATCATGAAGGGGTTTATTAAAATTCCTCAATGACGAAAGCGAAACAATTGGGAGGAAAATTTGTTAGGTTCAATGGTCGTGGTAAAGGGTTGGACAATAAATAAGGGTCATTAATTATTGCACGCAAAGTAAAACATGTTATGGGTCTAAGTAAATCAATATAACACAAAAATAAAGGACAAGGATTATGCAATCAAGATAAAACACAAAGTTTAAGCATTTAAGGAATTAAGTAGGTTACCAACATATTTTGGGTCGAAGAATTGAGTCAAGGTTGAGTTCCTATCTGTAGTCAAAAGTATATCGGTACCGTGGTAAAGGTTATAGTTTAGTCATTATGACCTGAAAGTCGTATCATAAAAATAGAGTAGAAGGAGACGTGTTTTAGCCTGACATGATATACCTACACAAAGGTGGGCTTGTCTAGGTCTTGCATGTGAACTTTGTTGGAAGGAAAGTCTAGTGTTGTGCTCCAAATATCAAAGTCACGATAGGGAACACCAAATAAAAAAAAAGAAAGTGGGAGCTCACGAGCTGCTAATTAACGCACAAACGTGGATACAATCACATGGTTTGGTAGATGACTAACTACACTTGAGTATATACTACTATCATGGTCATGAGTGATATAGCAACTAGTGTGGTATACTCCTATCTTATTGGGGCTATCTTGGTTGCCTTCCATTATAATTTTAAACTCGAGCTTCCACAAAAGTTAAATAAAATTCTCAAAAATAATCTACCATAATTTGTATTCTTTCTAAGCCGTCCAACTTAATCATGACTTAAAAACTTAATTTTCTTAAATCAATCTCGAAGTAACCCTTATCATGTCACTACTAACTTTTCACAATTTAATATTATCAATCCAACCTTTAAACTCAAAATTTCTTGAATAAATTTTTTATACCAAAATTTAAGTATCCATAATCAAGGCTTTAAACTCGAAATCTAAATAACTTTATAAATCATAGATCATATGACACAAAAATATTTTACCTAATTTTATCAATCGTCCCCAAAGTTTTGTCAATCGTAAATCATACTTCAACACTTAAAAATTTAAGATCCTTTTCAAATCAAATTTATATCCCTCCAAAGATGTATAGCTATAACTTAATAAATCATAAATATTTTCAAAGACCTTCAAAAATCAAAACTCAAAATCAATTCAATTTGTTTTCTCAATCTGTATACCACCTTGTAATATCAATATAAAATTCCAACTATCCTTTGGAGGCGGTAATTTGCTAATACCCAACTTGTAATTAACTAATCCTTAAGATCACACCTTTGTTTGTTTTTTAAAAACACAATAATAATTGTCTTTATCACTCAATTAGACCTTAATGCAAACTATTTGTCAACGTAATCCTTCTAGTCACGTGTTAGACTTATGAGCATATACTAGTGTAGTCATCTTTCTAGCTGTCACTAAGCACGAAAATAAGAATTCATGGTAGGAAGATTTCAAGCAGGATACAAATCAAGTAACGAGAGTTCAAAACTTAGAGTCAAGGAAGGAGGTCAAGTATGTGGATGAGATTCCTAGATTCTAATAAGCAGGCTCACATCAGTACAGTAACATAACCGAAGTGATAAACTCGACCTGCATGGGCTACCACAAAAATATGTAACGCCCTAGTCCCAAAATACTTAGGACTAAGTACGTCGATATGCCAGCTGCATACATACGATGTATACTCCAATATATGGACCATCGTATGTATATATAAGCTGTAGAATGCAGTAAACCACGATACTAATCTCATCCACAAATAAAGAATAAAGACTTTATAATAAACTCATGAATTATCATTTACAAATTGTTGGGCGGAGACAAATTTACTACCAACGAAAAAGAGAGAGACATGATAACAAAATTTTATCGAGCGATGCGAAGACGAACCAAGTGTAATCATCCTCAAAGAAAAAGTAGATCATGGCCTTGGCTAGAGTACCTACGAATATCACAATCACACACCTGGAGAATTCACCAGGTCCTCAGAGGGACGTAACAAGATACATAAATAACATGCCATGTAAATAATGAATATAAAATATGCCATAAATAAAATTAAGTGACAAGACACCAATAAGGTGACCTAACCATACTAAAGTGAACATACAGTTAAGAACAAACCTTTCGTCGCATGAGCCCTGGCTGTAAATATGATCTGGTATAGTCCCAACTTGGGCACCAGTGACCTAAGCGCATGACGTTCAAAAACGACAGTGGTCAACCTGATGGGGTAATCATACCCGTATCTCTAACGGAGCTTCTGTGTTACAAGGGAATGTGTAATAGAAGCCCATACGACAAGAAAATGTTCTTTCCATCCGATGCATCTATCAAGTCGCATCCGCGATCATGTACCTCTACCAACTGCTAAGTCTTCTAACATGTCTCTATTAGTAGTTAGTCCTAACGCATGCGTACGGGTGATCAGCCAACACGTAAGGACCTCTATATGCTACTCATCTCACACAAACTCGTGGTACAACTGTGTCAAGTTATACGCGATTTACTATAACGGTAGTCTCTTAAATCTAAGTCAATATGCGGTTAAAAGGATAATAAATAAAGTAAGCTAATATCACTGAGCAGGCAGTAAATTGGAAAATGTAATAATAAAATAGCTCAAAGAACTGGAAATAAATGAACAGTGATATGTAATAAATAAAATGTAGACTAATTATGAACAATAAACTATGGCAAGGTATCTTGTCTGGTGTGTCACCTGGTGTGGTGCCATGTTCTGAAGAGTCCTGTTTTGTCCAATGGCTGGGGTCGATTTGCAAGGGTCCAAAATTCATGAGGAAATAGGAACGCATGATCAGGCGAAATCAATAGTGATAATCCAGGAGAATTTAGGGAGACAAATACATATACTTAATTTTTGAAAATATTATAATACGAAAAAACTAACCATATTAGTCAAAAATAGTTTCTTAGACCAATACTTATTAAAGCCAAAAAATTTGTTTTAGGCTAGATACCATAATTTTGTCTTTTTTTTGATGTAAGATACCATAATTTTGTCAAAATAAGATTTTGTAGGTAGAACAACATTTAGGTAATTATTTGAAAATATTCAAAGGTCACTTTTTATAAATTGCAAAGTACTTATATGAAATAACACATCCCAGAAAAATCTTTTATTATTATTATTATTATTTTATGGCAAAATAATGATTTAAATAGATGAAAATACTATAATATTAGTTAAGGTTTCTAAAAATAATGAGTCCCTGGCCCAAATGTATATATTTGTAAAAAATTCAAGAAGTAATTACTGTGTATGTAATAAGAATAAATATTTTTTTTACTAAAACTTACTTAGCTTAAAATAATACTCTTAACTATTTATATATATATAGAAAACATAAGTTTATTGGTTTCTCCAAAGACAACAAGTAGAATTAATATTATAATATTATAATAGGTAGCAAAAACTCATAAGAAAATAAAACACATAAAAAAACAAAGAATGAAGTTATATAATGTTAACACAGCTGGTGCTAACTGTGTTTCTCGTTTGGGGAGAGAGGGAAAAGTTTAGTAAGGCTTGAGGGAGATTGAGAGCGCGAGAGAGGGGGATGGGAGTGAGGAAGGGGGTGGAGCTCGTCAGCAGGGAAGAGGCAAAGAGAGGCGAAGTCGGAGGTCGGCTCTTCTAGCGGCGGAAGCGCGTATGGAGCTGTCCACGAGCGGAGGCGGAGGCAGCTCGTAGAGGAGAGCGGCTAGGGGCGCCACCGCGATGGCTGTCTGGATCTGAGGCGGGCTCGGTTGGCCCGCCCGCGATGAGGTAACCGGAGCATAGCCCCCGGGATGGAGGAGCAGGCGGCTCCGATCGGGATGGCTCGGGAGGGGTCGCCCCGGTGTCGCGCGCACGACGGTGAGGAGGCCGGTCGATCGGCCATGCCACGGTCGGCCACGGCCCGGTGAGCAGACGTCGCCTGTTCGACCCGCCTGGGCAGCACTCGGCGGTCGCGACGAGGATGACACTGGCTGGTGTTTAGGTGAGGGTTTTGGTTCCTTTTTCTTGTGGATTTGGATGTTCGAATTTGTGGTGGTGGTGTTTTACTTCCGCGGTGGTGGCCAAACTGTAGACAAGATTTAGAATAGGGTTGAATCGTCAAGTTGGGAGTCTATCTCGACACGAGATGTGTCCGGGATTGTCGGACGGGAAGTGACATGTGTATATGTAAAAGAAAAAAAATAAGTAGTAGATGAAAAACGGACACGGACACGATGCACAGAGGCAACTGTGGAGAATTTTGGGTGGTGGGGACTTATGAAGAAGAGCCAATGAGCCTCTCTTTATATAGGAGGTGATGGTCTCATTTGGATAAGTACTCGGACTAGTTTAAACCCCCTGATGGATAATTCCATCATTTAGTTCAAATTGATTTTGAAACACTCGATAAATTCCAAAATCGATTCAATTTGTATAAATCATATTTTAAATTTAAAAGCTTATTTTAAATTGACTTCAGTAAAATCTTTTCTAAAATAATTATCATAAATAACTAAATTTTAAATCTCACATAATTCCAAATATCATTTTCCAAATAATAAAATAATAATATTTACTAATTTCGAAAATCAATATTCTATACATGAATTAAATTCATGTAGCTTGAATAAATTTAGAATATTCATATAAATCTAGTTTTAAATGGCAAATAAAATTAAATAGCATTTTTACAATAAAAGCATAAAGTGTTGACAATTTTCGATGCGATGCTTTTCACAACTATTAGTATTTTAAAATGAATAAAATATTTATCACCAATTATTTGAAAGCCATATTATTATATAAATAAATAAATAATATTTTCGAAAATATGTACCTCGCACATATTCATAATCAACGAGAAAATACGACCAATGCAAACTTGTATGCGACGTACAAATCCGAAGTATAAAAATCAATACCAAATTTTAAAAAATCGTAGTAGAAATTTAGATAGTAGAAATTTAGGGGGTTTACACGAGAAGTAGCAAACCTCTCAGTGGTATCCCTTGGCCCAGATCGATGTGATCGTGTCTCCACCATCCTTAAAATAGATCAAACAAAGAAGTCAATTCTGAGCCGAAAACGGTATAATCAAAGGAGGATAGTTTTATTTCAAGGAAGACAATTATCAGCTAGAATTAGATGGCAGGAATTAGATAAGAGTTTTTCCTAACTGTGATTGAGTACCTCTCCGCTAAAGCCTATTCCTTAAATCCTATCGTAGGCTCGCAGCAGTACAACTAAGTTGTCGTACTACCACGATATCGCACTAATGCGATTCGAGACCTACATGAGCTACCACTAAAAATGTGTCATGACCCGCACCCAGCGTAAGGGTACAAGTGCGTAACACCGCCAAGCCTACGCCGCAGAATCAGTAGTAGAATGTTGTACTAGGTCACTATCTAACAACTCACACAAATATACAATATACCTGTCATAATCTCAACTCCGAACGGAGGACAAGTATAAATATAGTAAAACTCAATCACAGTCTAAGCACGATAAGATAACGCAGAAGTCTATAACTAAAAGATTAAACAACAACAAAATATAAACTACTAAAAAATAATATCTCCAACAAATCTCAAACAAGTCAATATCTCAAGTTATTACAATTTAAGTTCTAAATATAAAAACTAAAACAAGTCTACTAACTAGTCTCGCGATTACTCCTGAGAGTCAGGGCCCAAAGTAGCTAAGCCATCTCCTGGTCCATGGTAAGTAGGGCAAGCATCTTCGGGACAAACATCTGTAATATTTTGTCAACGATCCATCCAGGAAAGGAACGAGCACATCTCATCTAAAATTTTTAAGTAAATGACAAAGACTATAAAGTAGTTATAGACAGTTATATTGATGAACATGGTAAGTTTAGACATGTATTAATGTAGAACAACAATTTAAACAAGTCAGGAGAGCATGGCAATGGAGACTGTAAAAGTAAAACTAACTGAATCGAATAGAGGTGATATAAGTCCAGATAATATAGCATAGACCAGTGTGGTCCAATATGAGTCCTAAACATGATACTGACCAATGCATTTTGAAATACCGAGATCGACATGTAAACGATAGGGGTAAATACAGCTCATCGTACACTTGGCAAGTGTACGACTGCTATCATTCCAGATTAGACCAGATGGGGTGAATCCAGCATTTTTTGGACTATTTATATGTCTACTCAAATATTTTCTATGCAACAAGTACAAGTGAATCCAAAAAATGATACGAAAATAAAGTACATGTCCAGCCAGAACATGATGATGCCAGTAGTGAGTCCAGTAGGGTGATTCCAGAAATAGAGGCCAGACATGTAAAAAGGTGTGTGTTGCATGTAGTGGATCCAGAAATATCAATCTGTGTTGACAGAGAATCAATAGAACTAACTACAACTGAAATACAATAGTCATCAAATAAATGAAAGAACTATCAGAGAATGTACTCGCCTGATACCCTTTGCGACTGATGAATACAGACGTCTTAACTAGAGTAACTGAGTCCTATTTAGAGTAATATAGGTTAAAATATGTTTAATATATAATAACTAAAGTTTAAAATGCAATCTATATGATTCTACGTCATTCTAGGCCAAAGTCAACTCTTGGTCAACTCTCGTCAACCATTCTAGTCAAACTAGGTCAACCTCAAGTCAACTAGTCAATTAATCTAGGGTTTGGTCAAACATAAGTTAACATGTCAATTTAGGCCTTCTAGGATCAATTCTAGGTCAAGTTTGACCCACAGCTGACTTTGGTCAACTGGGTTAACTTGCTATTCAACCTTGCCTAACTAGGCCTATAAATTATTTCTAAACTAAACTTACTAACCATAGGCTAAATAACCTATATATCAAAACCTATACCAATATATATATATATATATATATATATATATATATATATATATATATATATATATATATATGGTCAAAGATCCTCCGACTTCTTCTTCCCCCTTCCGCTCCCGCATGGCTTCATGACCCTCCCTCTTCGCGCCTGGCGCCGGGGCCGACCGCCTCTGGATTCCCGCCGGCAGCCCTCCCGGCGCCGCTCAGGCCGGACCCACGGCCACCCCCGCTTCGGCTCAACCCCGCCCGTCTGCTCCTTCCGAGCGATCATCGCCTCGCCCGACCCCTTGGTCGCCTGAGATGCTCGCTCTCGTCGGCCACCCCCCCTTTGTTGAGGCTCCTAGGCTCCGGTGGCCCCCCAGGCGTTCCCCCTAGACCCCGTGCCATTGCCTTCGTGTCGCCACCACGCTTTCACACCCCCGGTGGTCTTCTCGTCGCCACCCCTAAAGTCGCACCCCCCTCCGGTGGCCGTGCTCGCAGGCGCCCCCCGGCGACGCGGTCCGCCATGTCGACCAGCTCACTACGGCGTCTTGCTCCTTAGGTTCGGGTCTCTCCCGCCCGACGCCGCCGAATTCAAATTCGTATTTTGAATTCCCCCCTCTCCGTGGCGAAGGAGGAAAGGGTCGCGAGCTATGCGCCATTGTTAGCGACCTACTATGCATCCCCGTCATCGAGGGACGACCATGCGCCTAGAGTCGGCTCGGCGCCCCTGTCCGGCCATGCGCCCTCGCCTTGTGCGGGGGGCTATGCGCCCACTTCAGGGATGGCTTCGTATGTGCCCTTTGTCGTGGAAGTCCATGCGCTCCCCTCTTCCAGATGCGATCATGCGCCCACGTCTCTCCTGGCACCCCCCTCTCGCACGGGGTCCTCCTCACCCCCAGGGCGTTCGGCAGCATGCGCCCTCCTGGCGCCCCCGGCGGTGTGCTCCCACCTCGGTGTGCGCCTACCTGGGTGGGCTTGCGCACGCTCTTGTCTATGCGTCCACCCAACTTTGGGGCCTCACCCAGTCGCAGGCCTACACCCTTCCGCGGGAGCTCATGCACCCCCGTTGGTGCTTCACCCTGCCGGCCCAGCCAGACATGCGCCCCACGCTGCATGCGCCCATCCTCGGGGCCTTCTTAGGTCATGTGCGCCAGCGGGCGGCGACTTTGCGCCGTCCATCACGGGTGCTGGCCCCGTTGGGATGTCATCCCCTCCGACCCGTTCTTCGAGCCTGTCCTTTGTCGAGGTGCTGCGCCCCGACAGAGGACTTCATCTCCCCTTTCAGATCAAGGCTCCTGACCTGCCGATCATCGAGCTGCTGCCTCCAGAAGACGGTCACTCAATCCGAGTCCCCTTCTCTTCCGGAGAGATCTCCTCCTTAGAGGTCGATTTTGCGAAAACGCTCGTCCTTAAATTCATCTCGGGGTGCCCAAAGATCTACAAAGTCCAAGAGGCTATCACTGGTTGGGGTCTCACTTTAGCATACAAAATTGCCCCGCTGGACCCCAAGCACTTGTACCTCCATCTCTCCTCTGACTTCTCCACTGCCTGGGCTAAAGGCACCACAATCATCGATGCTCACAGTGTCAAAATCATCAAATGGACTCTGAGCTTCAACCCCAAAGTTGGCTCGTCCATCATCTCGACATGGATCACCCTCCCCAACCTTTCCCTTGTTTGCTTTGCTCCCGCCGCTCAGAAGAGAATCGCCAGCACATTTGGGTCGCTTGTAGCCATCGCCGACGAAACTCGCAATCTCACCAAAGGAAATTTTACGAAAATATGTGTGGAACTCGACCTCAACAATGATTCCCCCACCCACATCGAGTTAGACCTTGGGAGTTGGACGCACTACCAGGCGCTGGTGTACGACAACAACATCATTTTTTGCAAGCACTGTCAGATTCGAGGCCACCCCACCCGGCTGTCCTTCAGGGCACACACGAAGCTAAATAAAAACCCCCACCGGAAGCCACTCTCCCAGACGGAGATCCTCGTCCCACCCTCAGCCCCGATCCTTTCCCGCCCCAACAAACACTCCTACTTCGAAGACAGTGACGGATCCCCCAGCCCAAGCTCTCTTCCATCGTCTAACTCGGCTAGCATCCTCCCCAAGCCACCTGTCATTACTCCCATAATCCAGCCACCCCTCTCAACAGCTAGCATTCCCCCAAGCCTTAAGCCATCAGTCTCAAAATCCAGTTTGACACCCTCAGCTCTCCCTCCCCTGCTGATAACTTGGAGAGCCCCCTACCGGCACGAACCTTTTCGACGACTGTGAGTGTCACGACCCGCACCCGCTTTTCGGATACGAGACGTGTCCAAGTCAGCCTACGCCGCAGAGTCAGCGGTAGAACGCTGTCAAGCCCGCAAGAATATAAATGCTCAAAAATCACATTTGTTTCTCATTCACAATTCTAAATTTATTACAACATTTACAAGAGTTATAATTAAAGAAAATACAAGATTTACAGTTAATGAAATTGATACAATGCTTTCTATTTCTAGGTTATCTTCAGCATACCCAAGTCTTCCCCAGTACTAAGAGTGATAGTGGCTAAACCTGAAAAATGTTGGTTGTCCAGTCAGGATTGGAACAAGTACACAAACCGACGGCAGTGCAAAACACAATAGAATTGACAAGACATGAAAATAGCATACAAAAAATAAAACTGGAAGATAACTGATGTCATAGCACGATAGAGAAATAAACAAGGAAAAACTAATAAAAGACATCTATCTAGGTGGTGTGAAATATCCGTTTCGACATGTGGACGGCTAGGGGATAAATAAGGTACACTGCACGTGTCGTGCGCAGCGGCTAGCATTCAAGATTAGACATAATGGGATATTTCTGGGTAGTCCACATGCCTACTAAGATATTTTCCCTCCCGACTACTCCGTATGACGAGCGTGTCAACAAGCAGCAAGATATATGTATAGACATGAAATGAAAAGACTACTATGAATCGAAAAGCAATCAGAAAGTGCACTTGCCTGAATCCTTGCACTAACCGTAGTCACAAGCCGAGGGTGAAGGAAAAGCCGATCTAGAAGCTGTCAACCTATAAAATACAACGCACCACGAACAGTGCACGAAACCACAAATTAATTCTAATGTTCTAGTTCTAAATAGTGGCTAGTTGGGTTACTAAGTTAATAATAATTAATTCTATAATAATTCTCTTAAGAACCTAATTTAACCTAATAATAATATGAATATAATCTAAATATGAAAGTTTGGCCACAAAAAGTCGTGTTCCTAAATTTCGGAAACCATGGCACGCAAATCGAGACGTACCGTTAACTTTTTGGTCAAACATTGTGAACTCTCGATTTTTAAAGTGCACCTTCGTAGATTTCAGTGCCACGAGTGCGCTGGAATCGACCGTGCCTCAAAATCACGCTTTGGTCAAAAGATATCGCCATTATGGCTAATCGTGACCAAAACGGAGATCAAATGATCAGTTCTGAGTTCAACAGAATAAATAAAATAATAAATTAATGAAATAATTTCTGGGAAAAATATATGTCGTAGAGCTCTGTGTTAGCTTTCCGAAACTTTAAACGGATCATGATTTAGATTTCTGGTTCTCCCGGAATCTCGAAAACACTGAAACGTGTCAAGTTTTGGACAACCTACACTCTACGAATTTTCCAGAAATTCATGTTCAGAATTTACGAAAATAAATTACATAGTCAGAGAGTTTACCTCGATACGAATCTGATAAAAAAAACGGTGCGCAAAAAGGAGGTCGAGGTTGACGGGAATCACCTCGGAAAGTCGGGGGATCGCCGGGATCAAAACCACAAAAGTCGGCCAGCAAAATAACTAGGGTTTACTGATTTCTGAACGAAATATATAATATATATAGGCGGCTGATGTTGGGTCGGCGGCTAGGACTTGCCACGTGGCGCAATCTGCTCGCTTCCGCTCCAATGGCCAACGGCCAGATGTTGGCGCGGTTTGGCTTAAGCCAACTAGGGCTCGGCTTATGTAGCCGACCCAAAAATCTGCGCTGAGTCAGCAGCACACTCACTGACAGCTGGGCCCGCCCGTTTCCAACGAGTGGCTGACGGGTGGGCCAGCCTAAATGCTGACTGGGTATTATTTTCTATAAACTGTTTTCTAAACCAAATTAAACCCAAATAACTCCAAATAAATTCCTAAAAATTTTAGAAAAATCCTAAAAATTTATAGAAAATATTAATAACCACCAAGAAGCTAGATAAAATAATTTGTCTCAAAATAGTCTCAAATGATCTTATAGTAAATATTAAAGCCTTTAAAAATATATAAACCATAATAAATAAATACTTAAATATTGCCAAAAATCATGGGAAAAATCTAGAAAATATAAAGTAGTGTAATGAACCCTAGAAAAATGTTTGGGGTCAATACTTGCTATTAGGCTATCACAATAAATTCTAGAAGTCCTAGAAAACAGGTTTTCCTACTATTTAATAATCAAAATAATTCCAGAAAATTCCTAAAATTCCTATAATATTAAATATAAATAATAATAATAAAAAAAATTTAAAAAAATTGGAAAGGGGAGTTACAAATCTACCCACCTTAAAAATAATTTCGTCCTCGAAATTCTAATTCGTAACTATTCTTAAAATTCAAAAAGAAGGTCTACAAGAACCTCAATCTCCTTAAATTTAATTTCTCAAAATATTTTATGGCAATCTCTAATCATTTGATATTTACGAAATCTCGAGGGCTTCTACCCACCTTAGAGGCTAGGATATGGTGGCAAGGTTCCTGTCACAGGACTGGCCGATGGTAGCTACACTTGCGTATACAACTATCATGGTCATGGGGATACTAGGTATCTATCTATCAATTACGAGTTTTCGTTTTTCCAATCAGCGAAAGACAAAAACAATAAAGAGTTCAAGAGATGTCGCTGAATACAATTACGTGATTCAAAGGCGAATATATAATTCAAGAGGAATCGTCAAGCAATCGCGGATAAGATCCTGGATATCTCTATATCTCAGTCCACTTAGGGTAATTTAAATGAAGAGCGAACCAAATGCATCATGGTTGATCAGACCGTAATACAATGATTCTGACTAGACAATGTGTTAGCGGGCGTCCCCAATAAACATATGTCTCGAATCAAGCTCGATAAAAGAGTAAGCTTGCAAAAACTAGGCTGTAATAGCAGCGTTGGTCAAGATAGTCAAAATACAAGTACGCGAGATTTTTGGAAAGGAGGTACAAGTAGTTCGAGTTTTGTGAGAATCAAAATCTAACTCGAAATTTATATACAAATAATAGAATGAGAAATTATAAACTAACTCCTTACAGCAAAAGAGAATTTTAAAATAGGCAATTCTAACTTATGATATAAGATTTATATCTAATAAAGCAAAATAAATTTAAACAGTTCATCAAGGTTAAAGCTTTAATTCTAGGTAAGCCTAACATAGCAAGTGAATAGTATATCCACATGGGGTCATATCGTCATATCAAAGTAAGGGTGTATCTATAGTGTTCTAGCAAGCAATCAAAAATTCTAAATTGTATGGCCTATCTAACATCCTTAACTACCCAACGGTCAATTCGAACAAGGGACTCCTAGTCCTAGTCATTATCTTAAATTATTTGAATCCTAGTTTGTGAATGAGCATTTCTTGGTCGTAGGCTCATAATAGTACGACTAACGTACCATCACGAGTTCGCAATCTTTTGCAAAAACTGACCTGCATGGGCCACCACAAAAACTTGTCACGACCTGCACTCGCTTTTCGGATACGAGACGTGTCCAAGCCAGCCTACGCCGCAGAGTCGGCGGTAGAACGCTGTCAAGCTCACAAGAATATAAATGCTCAAAAATCACATTTGTTGCTCATTCACAATTCTAAATTTATTACAACATTTACAAGAGTTATAATTAAAGAAAATACAAGATTTACAGTTAATGAAATTGATACAATGCTTTCTATTTCTAGGTTATCTTCAGCATACCCAAGTCTTCTCCAGTGCTAAGAGTGATAGCGGCTAAACCTGAAAAATGTTGGTTATCCAGTCAGGATTGGAATAAGTACACAAACCGACGGCAGTGCAAAACACAATTGAATTGACAAGACATGAAAATAGCATATGAGAAATAAAACTAGAAGATAACTGATGTCATAGTACGATAGAGGAATAAACAAGGAAAAACTAATAAAAGACATCTATCTAGGTGGTGTGAAATATCCGTTTCGACATGTGGACGGCTAGGGGATAAATAAGGCACACTGTACGTGTCGTGCGCAGCGGCTAGCATTCAAGATTAGACATAATAGGATATTTCTTGGTAGTCCACATGCCTACTAAGATATTTCCCCTCCCGACTACTCCGTGTGACGAACGTGTCAACAAGCAGCAAGATATATGTATAGACATAAAATGAAAAGACTACTATGAATCGAAAAGAAATCAGAAAGTGCACTTGCCTGAATCCTTGCACTAACCGTAGTCACAAGCCGAGGGTGAAGGAAAAGCCGATCTAGAAGTTGTCAACCTATAACATACAACGCACCACGAACAGTGCACGAAACCACAAATTAATTCTAATGTTCTAGTTCTAAATAGTGGCTAGTTGGGTTACTAAGTTAATAATAATTAATTCTATAATCATTCTCTTAAGAACCTAATTTAACCTAATAATAATATGAATATAATCTAAATATGCAAGTTTGGCCACCAAAAGTCGTGTTCCTCAATTTCGGAAACCATGGCACGCAAATCGAGACGTACCATTGACTTTTTGGTCAAACATTGTGAACTCGCGATTTTGAAAGTGCACCTTGGTAGATTTCAGTGCCACGAGTGCGCTGGAATCGACCGTGCCTCAAAATCACGCTTTGGTCAAAAGATATCGCCATTATGGCTAATCGTGACCAAAACGGAGATCAAATGATCAGTTCTGAGTTCAACAGAATAAATAAAATATTAAATTAACGAAATAATTTCTAGGAAAAATATATGTCGTAGAGCTCTGTGTTAGCTTTCCGAAACTTTAAATGGATCATGATTTCGATTTCTGGTTCTCCCGGAATCTCGAAAACACTGAAACGTGTCAAGTTTCGGACAACCGACACTCTATGAATTTTCCAGAAATTCATGTTCAGAATTTACGAAAATAAATTACATAGTCAGAGAGTTTACCTCGATACGAATCCGATAAAAAAAAATGACGTGCAAAAAGGAGGTCGGGGTTGACGGGAATCACCTCGGAAAGTCGGGGGATCGCCGGGATCAAAACCACAAAAGTCGGCCAGCAAAATAACTAGGGTTTACTGATTTCTGAACGAAATATATAATATATATATAGGCGGCTGATGTTGGGTCGGCGGCTAGGACTTGCCACGTGGCGCAATCTGCTCGCTCCCGCTCCAATGGCCAACGGCCAGATGTTGGCACGGTTTGGCTTAAGCCAACTAGGGTCGGCTTATGTAGCCGACCCAAAAATCTGCGCTGAGTCAGCAGCACACTCGCTGACAGCTGGGCCCGCCCGTTTCCAGCGAGTGGCTGACGGGTGGGCCAGCCTAAATGCTGACTGGGTATTATTTTCTATAAACTATTTTCTAAACCAAATTAAACCCAAATAACTCCAAATAAATTCCTAAAAATTTTAGAAAAATCCTAAAAATTTATAGAAAATATTAATAACCACCTAGAAGCTAGATAAAATAATTTGTCTCAAAATAGTCTCAAATGATCTTATAGTAAATATTAAAGCCTTTAAAAATATATAAACCATAATAAATAAATACTTAAATATTGCCAAAAATCATGGAAAAAGTCTAGAAAATATAAAGTAGTGTAATGAACCCTAGAAAAATGTTTGGGGTCAATACTTGCTATTAGGCTACCACAATAAATTTTAGAAGTCCTAGAAAACAGGTTTTCCCACTATTTAATAATCAAAATAATTCCAGAAAATTTCTAAAATTCCTATAAGATTAAATATAAATAATAATAATAAAAAAAAATTAAAAAAAATCGGAAAGGGGAGTTACAGTGAGACCGCTCCCGCCGTCGCTAATTCTGTTGGAGAAGAGGAGGACCAGCTCGCCATGATCCTCCATCCATCATTTGCCAGCAGAGCAGACTCTCCTCTCATCATCAACACCGTCATCGGCACAGACCCAGACAACACCGACCTTGCCCTTGCTGACAGGCTTCAGCAAGCCCTAGAAGCCGAATTTCTTGACCCCGACAACCCCCTCTGCGCGCTGACAGAGTTCAAAGATGACGGAACCATCCAGCCAGTAGATCCTGGTAACATCTCTAATAGACAACACGGAGCGACGGTCGCCCCCCACAGCTTTATCAAGAACAAAATCTATCACAAAAAAAAAGAAAAATCACGGCATCGAGCCTACGCCCATGACCACGCGGTCAGCAGCGAAGCTCAATAACCAATCCCCCCGCCCCCACCCTAATGCTTAATATCCTATCGTAGAATGTCAGAGGGCTCGACAATAAACCTACCTTGAACATATTACTCGGCCTCAAGAAAATCCACTGTATAGACATCTTTGTCATCATCGAACCCAAAATCTCCCACAAAAAACTCGAATACATCCAGTTGCACCTCGGCTTCCCGACTGCTGTGACCGGATGCAACGACATCTGGATCCTCTCCTCCGCTGAATGCAAATTTGCCACCATCCACGACTCGAACCAGGCGTTCTCTTGCTGGGTCGAACACCCCACCCTCCAATCCCGAACCCTCCTTTTATCCGTCCATGGCAGTTGTGACATCTTCGAACGCAGGCAACTCTGGACTACCCTGTCAGACACCTACCAACACCTTAACAACCTTCCGTGGCTTTGCATTGGAGACTTTAACGTACTCACGTACGGAGACGAGAAGTCCAGGGGACACCCACCCCCACAGCAGGCAATAAATGACTTCAACTACTTCGTCTTCAACGAACACTTGTCCCCTCTCCCTTTCTCAGGTAACGCCTTCACTTGGTTTAACATGCAAGAAAGTGCCCGAAGACAATACTCTCGTCTCGATCGTGTGCTGGTCGACAATCGTTGGTCCGACACGGGTCTCATTTCCAACCTCTCCCACCTCAACTCTACCGAATCGGATCACTGCTCTCTTCTAATCGAGATCAACAACAATTCCAACCTTATCAAGAAACTGTTCCGTTTCCTTGAATTCTGGAGCCACCACCCTCAATTTCGGCACGTCATGGCCTCCTCCTGGAGTTCTACCACCAACACCGACCCCCTCGCTCGTGTGGCAGACAAACTGAAAGCTACTAGGAAAGCGCTGTCGACTTGGAACAGAAGCACCTTCGGTAATATTTTTCAGGCGATTAAGACTGCTGAGGACGACGTCACCAGGACGGAGCACCTGTATGCCTATAAATGCTTCCCGGAGAATCGTGCTACGCTCAATCTCACCAGAGCCCTCCTCAAATCCAGGCTGAAGGTGGAGGCCGAATTCTGGAAACAGAAAGCCCGACTGACCTAGGACACAGAAGGGGACAGAAATTCCTGTTTCTTCCACTCCTGTGTTAAAGGCCACAGGCAACAGCTCAACTTGTACCGAATCACCGCCAATAATGGCACATTACTCAAAGACCAGCGGAGCATCCACATGGCCGCTGCTAATTACTACTCTAAATTATTCGTTAAAGAGGTCATCACCAAGGATGAGGACTTTCTGGCCAAGATCCCACACTTGATCAGCGCTCACGATAATGAACGGCTTCTGACCCCAACCTCCACAGAAGAAGTCAGATCAGCTGTGTGGGCCCTCGACGAGCATAGTGCCCCCGGGCCCGATGGTTTCTCCGGCATGTTCTTCCGATGCTGCTGGGACATCATTGAGCCTGACATCCTCGAGGCGGCGGTCGCCTTCTTTCGAGGTGCCAGTTACCCTAATGCTATCTCCTGTACTAACCTCATCCTAATCCCCAAAACTGACAACCCATAGACCTTCAGAGACTTCCGGCCCATCAGTTTATGCAACTTCACTAATAAAATCATATCGAAGATCATCGCAACCCGCATGTCTATCCTCCTCCCCAAGATCATATCCGAAGAACAAAGCAGTTTTGTCACGGGCCAGAACATCACCGACAATATCCTCCTAGAGCAGGAAATGATAACATGCATAAAAATTTTAGTAAGAGGGGAAAACGTCGCCAACAAGCTCGACATAGAGAAGGCCTATGATCGTCTGGACTGGCAATTCATGAGTTAGGTTTTCAGGGCCTTCGGCTTCTTCTAAATTTGGATCGATATTATTTCTAGATCCGTTAGCAACTCCTGGTTCTCCATGGTCATCAACGGGCAAGCGAAAGGTTTCTTCAAATCTAGTAGGAGGGTCAGACAGGGCGATCCCCTATCTTCTACCATCTTCATCATCGCCGCCGACGCTCTAAGCAAAAACCTCAACAGCATGGCTAACACCCCCAGATTCAATCACTTCCACACCACCACCGGTTGCCCTCTCATCACCCAACTAGCTTATACGGACGATAACCTCATCTTCTCCTCCGGCGACATCGGGTCAGTCGAGATTGTTCACAGAACGCTCAAAAAATACACCACGTGCTCGGGGCAGCGAGCCAACACCAAAAAAGCGTCATCTACACCCACCATAAAGCTAACATGAACCATTCGGCTAATCTTTCCAACTTATCCTCCTTCTTAATCGTATACCCTTCTTTCTCTTACTTAGGATGCCCGCTGGTGTACGACAAAGCAAGCTCCGGCATCTTCGATACCCTGGGGAGCAAGATCAGGAAGAAAATCGAGGGTTGGCACAACGCGACCCTTTCCCCAGGTAGGAAGATGATTCTAATCAAGCATGTCCTCTCTTTCATCCCCATCTACACACTAGCCGTCTGCTCCCCTCCAAGAAGGTCCTATTCTCGTTAGAATCACTATTCTTCGACTTCTTCTGGGGGCACTCCAACGGGAAGGACAAGCATCACTAGGCCGGCTAGGACTCCATGTCTAGACCGATGAACGAGGGAGGGCTGGGCTCCAGTAAAATATCGAACGTCGTCGACGCTTGCTCTATGAAGCTGTGGTGGAAGCTCCGAACGAAATCCTCTATCTGGACCAGGTTCATGATGGCTAGATACTTTCGTTATTCCTACCCCGTTACTGCGGTCGCTAACAACAGATCGTCAGCATCCTAGTGCCGCATCCTTCACGGGCGTCATCTCGCTGAAGATCACATCCGCCTACGGCTTGGCAACGGGAGTTCATCAATGTGCCATGAACGTTAGCTTGGTGATGTTGCCCTCCAATAAACCCCGAACACCCCCTTCGAACCGCACGATTCAAGATTTATGGGACTCGGAATCGGGTTGGAGATGGGACAGGGTCAGAGATTGGCTTGGGGCAGAGGTAGAAGTTAAACTCTCTGTCGCTGATTTGCACCTCGTCGAGGCCCCGGACACCTGGTAATGGATACCTAAGTCCTACGACATTTTCTCTTTGGCTTTGGCCAAGACCGTGGTTTGCGGCACCGGAGTACCGTCCCCCATCATCGTCCCTTTCTGGAAGTCCTGCAACCCCAACAAATGGTCTATCCTGCTCTGGAGAGCATACCGTAGGAAGCTTCCTACCGACGACTCCCTTAACTCCATCGGATTCAGTCTCGCATCCAAATGCCACTGCTGCTCCTCTCACTGTCCAGAAACTGCCGAGCATATTCTGCTCTCCGGTGAGCTTGCCTCTCAGCTTTGGGCCAGTCTCTCTCACCGTTGCAGGCACGACCGTCATGCCGGGGGCTTCAACGATCTCCTTGCCAGTTGGGGCGATTCCCACTGCCAATAGATCATCATAGCCGCGGGCATTTGGGTTCTCTGGAAGAATCGTAACAAATTCAGATATGAGGGACACCAATACAATCTCGATCAGCCAATCCGGGAGACCCTTCGACAAATCGCTAAGATCGGTAGGCGATGCTCCCACTCTGCGGAATTCTTTCGGTTGGCTCTGTCCAGCTAGCCGAGTCTCTCTGCCTCTGGCAGTGTTTTCTTTTGTTAGTTGTGTTTCAGCTCGCGCTTATTGCGCTTACTTGTATAGGTTTCGACATTTTGTGCCTGATACTTCAATAAAGCTTTATATATATATATATATATATATATATATATATATATATATATATATATATAAATATATATATATATATATATATATATATATATATATATATATATATATATATATATATATATATATACATTCATTCAAAATCATATACAAAGGTAACTATATATATATGTATAGCATATGTGGGTGTGTGTGAAATGTGTATGTTGTGAAGTGAAAGGGGTTGGAAAACCCAAACTCAACTCTAATCTCAGGATTTTGAAAGCTGTGGTATCTACGTATACCTATACTAATATACACATATATATAACTTTAAACTCACAACTCAAAAACCCATATGTCAAATTCATATACATATGAACCAACTATATCTAATAGATATATAAAGACCAAACATCTCTGAAATCTGTAAATCAAAGCCAAATAAATGAATTCAATGATTGTAGAAGCATGGAATTTCACAGCCAGAAAGCCCATACGCCAGGCACTATATGCGCCAGAACTCAGACAGCAAAATCAAATAAGCCATTCGAAGAAGGACTTTTTATATATATAAAAGTCTATTACATGGCTAGAAAAGATTGTACAAAGGAGAATTTCTACAAAAGAAAGATCTTAGATCTACAGCCGGCTACCATCATGCCCCTTCCGATAGGTGCAGCAGTCATCATGCACCTTCCAGATAGGTGCAGCAACCATCATGCGCCTTCCGATAGGCGCAGCAGTCATCATGCGCCTTCCAGATAGGCGCAGCAACCACCATACGCCTTCCGATAAGCACAGCAGTCACCAAGCGCTATCAGTTAGGCGCAGCAGATGTCATGCGCCTCCAGCCAGGCGTATCCTACCATCTCTTCAGTAGCTCAGTGATGTGCATCTCTCCAGCAGCTCAGTTATGTGCATCCCTTCAGCAGCTCAGTGATGTGCAACTCTTCCAACCAGGCTCACCTGGCCGAGCAGAGCCCAGTTATGTGTCGCTCTTCCAGCCAGGCTCGTCTGATAAGTGCTTCGCCAAGCAAAGCATTTAACCCTCTGGCTAGAACCAAGAAAGAGAAGAGCACCGCAAATGCTGTGGCCAGGGAAGGCTTCGAAAGAGCCTCCAAAGACCAAGGAAGACCGTGATCGAAATTATGGCACAAGGAGCTTTCAACACAATCAAAGTGGGCGGCACCCACTTTGAAGGAAGAGAGAGCCTAGCACCGCTATTCCGATCTACGGCTCTTCCGGAACAACGGAGACGAGGCCCGAACATCCCTATCTTTGGATGTAACAGGCACCTTCCGCCTGCCTCAGAAGCCCTCGACTCCGTCTTTTGGATGTAACAGTCACCTTCAAGTGCATCGAAGACAACACGACATCTCATCTTCACCCTCGGGAGCACTTCGTCAACAGAATGCACCCACATATCCAAGTTCATGTTGGAAGTACGTGAGGGAATGAGGAGCAAACCTTCTCTCCATGCCACTATTTATAGGCCGGGCAAATCAAACCCACGCGCCAAGTGGATGACCCTCCGAATTCTGTGCAATGAATTTGTATTTAATGGATGAACGGGACGCCTTGAATTCAGCCAAACGGCTATTTATAGCACTCGAGGAGCGAGACAGCCGCACCATTAATGGACATGTCGGATGCGCCAGCCAAACAGCGCATCACATGGACGCGCCCTCCAGCATCAGGCACATCACACAGATGCGCCCCACAGTACCCGGCGCATCACAGAGGATGCGCCCCCTCACATCTCCATACCGAGTGGAACACCAACCAATGTGCCCACTCAGCTGTCCATCGAACGTCACAAACATTAAATGCTGAACTGACACCAGAGTTGGCAACACGCTTCCCAAAATCTGAACAGTTCAGCTTTTTCAGAGAACGAAGCGTCGGTAACGTCAGCATCATCATGACTCTATTCCGACGGCTACTACCACGTGGCCATCCGCATGCGCCTCTACGGCCACGCGTCCAAACCAGCATGCGCCTCAAAAGCCATGCGCCTCAGACCCTTCACTGATCCCTAAAGACAGAAGAAGAGTCTCCAGTTGAAGCTTTGCATGCGCCTCAAAAGCCATGCGCCCCAGACTGATCTCTGATCCCGAAAGACAGAAGGAAAGTCGCCTGCATGCGCCTCAAAAGCCATGCGCTCTAAACAGTTTGTAACCCCTAAAGGTTATGAGCCGCAGCCTCCTGCGCCCAATCAAGGTGCAGCTCACCAGATTACTTCCCTCCACCAAATCCGAGATCTTCGAGCCATGAGTCGATGACACGTGTCCTTTGACTCAACTCGTCCAAGATTTCAGTAACGGAAAGATCTTCTTCTCTGCTACGTGCCGGCTCACAACAGCAGTATGAAGAGTTCTCCCCCTCAATCAGGGCGCATCATCTACGCACCTCCATCAGCAACCTCCACGTGGCGTCCCCACACACTGGCGCATCCTACATGCGTGCATGAGCAGCCAGCCTGCAAAACTATAAATAGAAGGATCTTCTCTTTCACACACACAGAGAATCCATAACGAACATACAAGGAATCATCAGAGAGGCAGATACAGACACTCAACGTCTTCCTCCTCTCAGCAAGCTCCAGCACCCAGAGCAATCCACACCTTCAGAGAACCGATAACCGTCGTCAGCCGGTCAACGGAGTCAACGCATTACCACTCGCTCCATTGGCACTAAGGACCCAGCTTAAACAAAAGTGTACTCCTAGGACTACATCTAAGTCCTATATTGTAACACTGTTCTGTTTGTATTAAAGTTTTCAATCAAACAATTTTAATGGCAAACAAGCTGGCGACTCTGCTGGGGACCTCTTTCTCCTCTTCCGAGAAAGTCGTGTCACAGGCCGACGACGTGAAGGTGGGCTCCACCCACAAGACGCTGGTCGTGTGCCTCAATCAACAGGCGTACGAGGAGTTCATTTCTGAAGGAAGTGCGAGTCCTTCGAAGCGGCTACCAAAGCCGAAGAAGATCCGCACGGCCTGGGTGCGCAAGGTCGACGCCTCGGGCACCACCACTGAAGGGGATGCAGCAATCCAGCCTTCCCTTCCTGCTGACGTTCTCAGCAACCAAGGTGCACCCGCCGATGCAGCGCATCTCTTGGGCAAGCGTGCGGCCGACCACGTTCCCCAGCCATCTCCCTCTCAGGCGAGGAAGATACGTCGACGGAGCAGGGGCACAGCCAATGTCCCGCGCATCACCTCTGATGCGCCACAAAAAGCCTCTGTCTTTGACAGACTCACTCGCTGTAATGGCGAGGAGAATTTGGATGCTGAGTACTATGTGCCCCAGCGGGCTGGTACGAAGAAATCCAAGGCGGCACGGGCCATGCGCCACAAACGTGCTATGCCAGCAGCCGGCCAGAGGCACGCGCTCGTCATCACGCGCGCTGCCGATGGCAAGCTGTACAGGGTTGACTCAAGTGCTTCAGCACCAACAACGAGTCGATCTTCGAAGCCCTCATCTCGCTTGGGCGCATCTACTGCATGCACAACCAAGTCGAGAGAGGCAAACTCAGTGGTCTTGAACTCCCGCGCCTCCTCTGGTTGTGCGTTTGAGGTCCGTTCAAGTCACTTCAAATGTTGTGGTTCCCCCACCACTGATCGTGATGCCTGCTTAGTATTAGATCAGGGGGCGCAGCACTCACCTGACCACCCCGGCGTTTGGCCTTCCCATACGTCTGAAGGGGGTGTGAAGGCACCACTCTCCTCCAACGACCTACGCAACGTGATCACTCACAAGCGCCGGTCAGGAGAGTCGACCAACAAGCACGATGTGCCTCTTACGGGGCATACTTGTGCGGTGGTCACCATCAACTGCTGTTGCAAGACGGCAGTTCCACCAAGACAGTCGGTCTTCCAACGACTACAATCATCGACACCTCTCTGACGTCGCCTTGGGGCGAAGGTGTCAGCTGAAGAGGAGCCAAAGGTCGCTTTATGCAACGAGGTCTCCAACTCCTCATCAATTCGAAAGACGACTGCCAATTCCTCGTCTTCATCCAAAAGCTAGCCGAGGAAAACCAAGGCAGCTGTCTCGACCTCTGGAGTATTTGAAGGCACTCGGTCGAGAAAGAAGTCCTCGGAGGAAGCTGGGGGTAGCCAGACCCTTGTTGAGCCTCCTTCCGAAGACGAAGATGTCCAGAGCACAGCTGCGGCGGATCTCCATCATCAAGGCGAGATTACTCTCCCTGAAGCCCCTCAAAATGAGGATGTCCTCCAGGACACTACCGGGGGTAGTTCTGGAAATGAAGAGGTCCTTCAAGACGGAGCTGAGGGCAAGCAGACCCTTGCAGATGTGCCTGTTGAAGATGAACTCCAGAATGTGGCTGGGGGTGGCCCAACACCAGGAGAAGTGACTCCCCCGCATGAGAGTGAGGCCGAAAGCGAAGCCTCAACAAATCCATCCACTCCTGGCCGTGTCAGGACAGTATACATGGCTGAGGATGATGTCGAGTCTGATGCGCCGTCACAGGACATAGTCCAGCGCATAGACTCATTGAAGGGAGGACTCAAAACCCTCTCTGCCTCAATGCAAGCACTGACTCAAGCAGTATTTGAGATGCGATCGGCCTTGATCAGGACACCTTCAACTGGTCCTGACCCAGGAGCTAATGGGGAGTCGAGTGTGCCCCTCCAACGGGCGCCCTCGGATACAGAAGCACCTCGGACCTCAGAGCCCTCAAACGCTCCAATCCAGATGGTACCTCCTTCCCCGACTCCTAGCTCTACGGAAGATGTGGTCGAAATGATCAAAGACCTGCGGGAGCGCTTCGAGTCCAAGAACAGGCAAGAGGAATGCCAGAAGATGGATATTCCCCAGCCTTATCCCCTCGAGTGGAACAAGGTGGTTTATTCTCCAAAGTATAAGCCACAAACACTCACCCCATACGACGGGAAGGACTCTCCGCGACGGTACCTGACGTACTTCCAGTCACAGACGGGGTATCTTCCGAAGGAGGACGCGCTCCTCACCAGTATCTTTGTCGGGGCCCTCAAAGGAGTAGCATATGACTGGTACTGCAGCCTCGCCGACAATTCCATATCGTCCTTCGACGACCTGACGTGCCTCTTCCTCGACCGCTTCTACGACGGCGGGAAGGACATGACGATGGCGTCTCTCATAGAGATACGTCAGAAGGAGAAGGAAACGGTTCGGGCGTTCATCGAACGCTTCCGACAGGCTTGCTTCAGGTTACCTCCAGGCATGCCAGAACATGCGCTCCTCTCCGCTTGCAGCATGAACATGCTGCCTACAGTAAAGCTCTGGCTCAACTCTACTCTCCCTCCTGGCGGCCAATGCACGTCTTCTGGGTGTCAGCTTCCCCGCCTTTGACGATAAGGGGAAAAAGTCCGCAGCTAACAGCTCCAGACGAGAAGCAAAGGGGAAACAGGCATTGACTGTTAATGCCTCAAAAGGCGCATCTGTGCCTACTCAGAAACCTCCACTGGCACAAAGACCCAAGGAGGTTTATTCATTCAATGATGACAACACCCTGCAACTTTTTGAAATACTGAAGCAGGGTGACAAGATCAAGCTACCGGACCCAAAGCGGCCCGATGAAGTTGGGAAAGTGGACAACCCAAGGTACTGTCACTACCATCGGTTTGTCGGACACCCGACCAAGGACTGCTACGTCCTCAAGAATTACATCCAGCACATGATCAATGCGGATGTAATCTCCGTCGATTATGAAGAGAAGACGGTGTCGGCCAATCTGGTTTTGCTTCAGTTCGACACCTTGCCGCCAACTACCACACAAGATGGCGTCGTCCCCATCCCTAAGGCGACAATGGAGGTGGTAAACTTACCACCTACTTGTGACAATGTGAGTGGACTCACCCCGCTCACCACATCTCGAGGAGAGGTCCTCTGGGTTCATCCCGACCTCGTCTCCGAGGTGACTCAATCGGAGGTACGCCCTACCTCCAAATCAAAAGGCAGGAAGATCAAGTCTTGCCGTACAGTCTCTTCTTCAACAGAAGAGGCACTTCCAGTGCAAACACGTGCACAACAGAGCTCCCAATCCGGCGAAGCCGCCGCCGAGGTGGTGCCTCCTAGCACCATCCCTGAAGAGGGTCCATCTAAGCCCTCAGCAGCCAATAAGCAGAAGCAGGTGGAGGCCCGTTTTGACAGACCTCTACGGAAGGAGAATGCTTCGGGGCTGTCCAAGCCTCACAACTTCGATATTCTGGCTCAATTAGCCAGTACACCTGCGTGCCTGTCTTTGTTCGAGCTCCTGCATCTTTCTAAAGATTCTCGAGAAGCTCTCTGCGAAGCTCTGAAGGACGCTGAATCCTTTCTCAGTCAGGTCAAGCAGCCTGAAGACCTCCCAACTACTTGTGCGTACTGTCATTGTGCGGATAAAGTTATCCCAAACATAACTTTCACCCAACAAGACATGCTGCTCAAGCATCACCGACATAACCGACCGCTGTATTATACAGGGTACATTGGCTCGGTTAAGGTGAGCCGGATTCAGATCGATCCTGGGTCTTCCCTAAGCATCATTCCAAAGACACTGCTATCAAAGCTGGGGATCCCGATGTACCGGCTGGCGCCCTCCAATACAACTATCAGTGGCTTCAATGCTAGCAAGAGCGAGCCATTGGGCAAGATCCGACTGAAGTGTCACATTGGCAGCCTCAAAACTGAGGTGACTTGTTATGTAGTAGATGCCGAGGTTAACTACAACATCCTGTTCGGTCGACCATGGCTGCATGAGTACATGGTGGTGCCCTCCACGCTCCACCAGTACATGAAGTATGTATCCACCAATGGCGTCATCCGGACGGAGTTTGCAGACATCGATCCTTTCAAAGGGATTGAAGCCTACTTCACCGATTCCGACTTGTACAAGCCCATTGACGAGGAGGAAGCCAACGACGCTGATGATGAGGCAGAGACGGCAACAGAGCCGGACATGGAGCCTGAGACGACTTCCGACGCCCCCTTGAAAATCCGACTGAAGGGGAAACCACCCCAGAAGGCGCCTCCAATGAGCATCAAGCTATCAGGGAAAGCGCCGGCTCGCGAAGCACCCCTGAAGATATGCCTCAAGGGAAAGCCACATCAAACATCGGCTCCCCTGGTGGCAAAATTACAAGGGAAGGTACCACTCACCGGAGGCGCAACCGAGGTGCCAGAGAAGGCTCATATAACCCTCTCAGACCCCAAAGCTGTGTTGGACTCTCCTAGTCGGCCCCCAGTTCTTACAGACGAGGAGCTTAGTGATTATATCTCGGCTGACGTAGAGGCACCCTCCTTTGACAATGTAATCCCACGGGATAAGATCTCGTATTTTATCAATAATAGAGTGTCTTTTAATTATTCTTGTCTTCCACACTGGAATGCCATATATACATTAGATAACGCTCTACGGTCGTTGCAAACACAAATAACGACCGTCCATCATAATCGAGTAGTCCCGTCTCAAGGAGTCTTCATAGTCCCTCCACGGAGCCGAGACCAAGGCACCATCATCTCGGGCAAAGTCGAGCGTCATCGGGACCTCCCGTCAATCGAGCCTGAACCTGATACCGGTAGAGTACAAGTCTATCGGTACACGGATGCAGCAAAGCACATCATCCAAAAGATGGGCTACGACCTGAAAAGCAATAAAGGCTTAAACTACGGCAAGGGTCGGCATCTCCCTGTCCGGCTTTCGATGCCCAATGGAAAGCCACAGGACTATTATAATCGAACTGGACGAGGGTTAGGCTATGTCACGCCGCCATCAACCCCAGAGAGTTCAGATGCAGAAGACATAGAACATTCCCACTCGTCCGAAGCATCGACTTGGGATTCCGATACCAGTAT
Organism: Iris pallida; assembly: GCA_029216955.1. Taxonomy (NCBI): domain Eukaryota; kingdom Viridiplantae; phylum Streptophyta; class Magnoliopsida; order Asparagales; family Iridaceae; genus Iris; species Iris pallida. The sequence continues at coordinate 21,619,846 of JANAVB010009400.1, forward strand.
CGGATCAGTCTTCAGGAAAGTGCTGTCAGCTAACATGACATCAGCACAACCTCAAAAAGGTGAAGGCGAAGACCAAGCGCCAGAACCCTTCGAAGAAGAACCCTGGGCCCAATGCCTAGGAGAGTAATGGGAATCTCGTTTTGAGTTACGCGAACCTCCCACCGAAGACGAAGTCGAGCAGATCGACCTCGGAGATGGGTCTTCTTCCAAACCCATCTTCCTCAGTAAAAGCCTAGAAGGAGAAGATCGAGAATCTTTAATCCAACTGGCTAAAGAGTATATCGACGTCTTCGCCTGGAGCTATAAAGACATGCCGGGACTCGACCCACAGATCGCAATGCATAGGTTGAACATCTTACCTGATGCCAAACCTATCAAACAACAGCAGCGACGCTTCCGTCCGGACATCATGAATGCCATCGATCAGGAGGTAGACAAACTCTTGGCCAGCGGGTTCATCCGTGAAGAACAACACCCGGATTGGGTAGCCAACATCGTTCCTGTCACCAAGAAGAACGGAAAGATACGAGTCTGTATCGACTTCAGGGATCTCAACTCTACTTGCCCGAAGGATGAATTCCCGCTTCCAATCACTGATGTGATAATCGACAACACATGTGGCTTTGAGCGCATGTCTTTCATGGACGGGTATTCAGGCTACAATCAAATCAAGATGTTCCCCGATGACGCAAAACATACGTCATTCAGGACTCCAAAGGGTGTTTTCTGCTATACAGTAATGTCCTTCAGCTTGAAGAACGCCGGTGCGACATACCAGCGAGCTTTGAGCACCATCTTCCGTCAACATCTTCGCAAGACAGTCGAATGCTATGTTGACGACATCGCAGTCAAGAGCCGCCTCAAAAGAGATCACCTACAGGACCTGAAGACGGTCTTCGATCTCATGCGGGCGCATCAACTCAAAATGAACCCCGCTAAATCCTTTCTGGGGGTTTCTAGCGGCAAATTCTTGGGCTTCGTCATCACAGCGAAAGGCATTCATGTTGATCCTGAGAAGACCAAAGCCATCCTCAACATGGACCCTCCGAAGAACCTTCGAGAACTTCGAGGCCTACAGGGACGTCTATCATATATCCGGAGGTTCATAGCAAACCTTTCCGGTAAATGTCAACCCTTCACTCAGCTCATGAAGAAGGGAGTCTCTTATGTCTGGACAGAGGAGTGCCAGAAGGCTGTCGACGACATCAAAGCCTACTTGACGAGCCCACCAGTCCTGGTAGCGCCAGTCACCGGCAAACCATTTCTCCTCTACGTCCGTGCCATGGATCATTCTCTTGGCGCTCTGCTCGCTCAAAATAGCGATATAGGCTACGAGCAAGCAATCTACTACCTCAGTCGAACACTCATCGGGGCCGAACACCGGTACAACCCCGTCGAAAAGGAGTGCTTGGCTTTGGTGTTTGCCATCCAGAAGACTCGTCATTATGTCTTGGGTCAGTCAATTCATGTCATTTCCCGAGTCAATCTGCTCAGAGTCCTCATGACGAAGCCAGGATCATTGAACTCCCGGCTGGCTACATGGGCGATCTTGCTAACACCGTACAACATGGTGTTTGTGCCCCAAAAAGTTGTTAAGGGTCAAGCTCTGGCTGATTTTTTTAGCTGCACACCCCATCCCAGAATCCTCAAAACTCTATAAAGACATCCCGGATGAGGTCCAAGAATCCAACGTCACCGAAGGAAGCTCCGTTTGGCAGATGTTCTTCGACGGTGCTTCGAGAACAGGCCCCAAAGGCCAAATCATCGCAGGAGTGGGGGTAGTCTTAGTCTCCTCCGGTCAGCTGGTCATCCAGCGTGCGTACTCTCTTTCGAAGCCGTGCTCCAACAACGTTATCGAGTACAACGCACTCGTCATGGGACTCCAGCTCGCACAACAGCTGGGGGTCGACCATCTGGAAGCTTACGGCGACTTAAAACTCGTCGTAAACCAGGTTCGGGGACAATACGAAGTTCGCCATGAAGATTTAATCCCTTATCATGAAGTCACGTTGAACATCATTTCAACCTTCACCGGGTTCTTCATTGAACATGTCCCCCGTTTACAAAACTTGGAGGCCGATGCTCTGGCCGGCCTCGCAGCCTCATTAGCAGCGCCCTTTGGGACTCAACACTATATCACGGTAACGGGACGAGATCTGGTTTGTCCCAGAAACAACCTATGCTTGCGGGTGGCTCACGCCATACCGACAAAAACTGGTGCTAATGTCCGAGACTGGAGGTTCCCGTTCATCGACTTCGCTGTCTATGGAATCCTTCCAGAGGACCCGAAAGAAGCCGTCTCAGTCAGGAGACGCTCTCTTCGATTCTACTACGATACGGCTACCAAAACGCTGTACCGACGCTCCTTCGATGGGCTCCTCCTTCGATGCCTGTCCAACGAAGAAGCAGCCGAGGCTCTTCAAGAAGCTCATGACGGAACTTGTGGAGCTCATCAACCCGGTCCTAAGTTGCAAGATCGACTGCGACGTATGGGATACTACTGGCCAACCATGGATGCCGACGCTGTCGAATATGCTAAGAAGTGCCACGCGTGCCAACTTCATGCAGACTTCATACATACACCATCGGAGCCGCTACATCCTACAGCCACCTCCTGGCCTGGGGCATGGACATTGTAGGGCCAATCACCCCTCCTTCATCGAGAGGACACTGTTTCATCCTGGCCATCACCGACTACTTCTCCAAATGGGTGGAAGCAGTTCCACTAGCAGAAGTAAAAAGCTCCAGGGTGGTCAGCTTTATCAAACACCATGTCATTTACCGTTTTGGGGTACCCCGGCGGATCATCCATGACAATGGTCCTCAGTTTATCAGCTATATTTTCAGCAGGTTCTGTGACAAGAATCGCATTCAGAATGTGGCCTCAACCGCCTACAATTCGACAGCAAACGGATTGGCTGAGGCATTCAACAAAACTATCGTTAGGCTGCTCAAAAAGGTCGTGTTATCCAACAAACGCGACTGGGACGAAAAGCTTGGCGAATGCCTTTGGGATTACCACACAACGGTACAGACCCCAACAGGCAACACACCATTCTCCCTGGTCTACGGGAGCGAAGCAGTACTGCCTCTCGAGATATAGATGCCTTCACTCCGCGTAGCAATCACAAACAAACTCACAGAAGAGGACAATCAACGTCGTCGTCTGCGGGAACTGGAGGCACTTGACGAAAAGCGTCTCCTAGCTCAACAACGCATCGAGCTCTACCAAGCCCGTATATCACAGGCTTTCAACAAAAAGGTCAAACAGAGGACTTTCCAAGTTGGCGACCTGGTTTTAGCAGTCAGAAGACCTATGGTGTTGACCCATAAGACACCAGGAAAGTTCGAGCCCAAGTGGGAAGGACCTTTCATCATAAAGACGGTATACTCAAACGGTGCTTACCGCCTCGCCAAACCCAATGGAGACTTGTTCATGATGCCCGTCAACGGCAAGTTCCTAAAGAAGTACTATTCTTGACATCCTCCAGACATGTACTTCCCCTCATACGCTTCCGGAACCCAGCTGTTCCGTGGCATCTTCCAGTAGAAAGATAACCACGTCCATATTACCTCTGAGTTGTCTCTCTACACCCTACAGAGCGGAATCTTACACTTCGTAAGCCTACACAACCCTTCATGTTTACCACGTCCACATTACCTCTGAGTAAACATCTTGTACAAACAACCCCTGCGTTATTGTACATTTATCGTAGAACTTCCACGTCCATATAACCTCTGAGTTGTTCAGCATATCCCCCAAGATCATTCCTATCACGTCCATAATACCTCTGAGTAGGGAGATTCTATCATTTCGAACCCAATGATTGCCATGTCCACATTACCTCTGAGCAAACATAATGGTTCCTTCAAACTTATTATCTGTACCTGAAAACCAAGGTGCGCAAAAGATAATAGGTCCACACAAATCATCAAGTTCATGACAACAAAAGATGAACACATCACAAAAAAGTTGTAGACTTCTTTATTCTTAAAAAAAAAGGAGTACAAGAAGCTACATCATCCCCCAGCTAGGGTTGCAAAAGAACACAAAAGAAAAAGGAAAAAAAGCTATGGTCCCTGAATCTCCCCAGGATGGGCTGAGAGCTCCCTGACTCGAAGCTTTAAGTCGACTGTGCGGGCCTTCACCGTCGCCAGGACTCGTCGCTCTGCTTCCTGGCGCATCAATTCAACGGACCCAGCGGAAGTATCACTTGCATGCTTCTCATCAAGCTGTTGTCGTTGCTGCGCCAAGGCAAGAGTCCGCTGAGTGAAAGTCACTTCATCCTTCTTGAATGCTGCATGTTCAGCCCGGACACGCTCGACCTCTAACTGGAGTCGGGCCCGTTGGTCTTCAAGGCGGCGCATCTGGGTATCGATATCCGCGATATTAGCTTCCAATGCAGCTCGAGTCTCCACCGTCGTCTTCATGGACTGAGACAACTGCTCTACCGCAGCCTCGGTCTCAGCCACCTCGCGCTCCCAAACGCCCACGGTGGCCTGGTATGAAGACTCGATCTCGGCAATCAGCTTCCCCTTCTCCGTATCTATCAGGACAGAGAGGTCGTTTCGCTGGATGCGTTGAAGTTCCGCGAGCCGCTCATCCAGTTCAATCACTGAAGCCTCCAAAATTTCGGCCATATGGTCGTAGCCTTGATGAATACGAATCAGCTCGATGCAGGGTATTGCCAGAGCTTTTGTCGTCGCAAAACTCCCATTGGCATCCATCACAGCAGATACACCCTTCTGCAACATTTTATACACCCCCTCGACGAGGAATTTTACATACTCATCTGTATCCGCCAGGACCTGCGGTGTCATGGCAGGAGTTGGAGGAGCTACTGCAGTTTGTGGACCGAAAGAAGATCCGCCAACCTCAACCAGCGAGGCTTGAACCTCGGCATCAATGGGCTCTTCATCAACAGAGGCTGGACTTCTAGCCCGAGGAGCCGAAGCAACAGAAAGAGCCGGCACAGGCGTCGAGATGGTCCCCCAAGTAGAAGAAGCTACAGAGGGTTCTACACCCTTACCCTTCTCAAGCCCGGAGGAACCTCCGACGTCAACAGCCACCTCTTCTACCCCCAACGTCCTATCAACAGTTGGTACCTCCCTTGGCAGAATAGGGAGATTATCACTTGTCTCTTGACCCGTCACAGCGGTCTTGACTGGCAGACGGGTCTCATCATCGAGTCCCTCAACAGGGACAGAATCTGTCGCTACCTCCTGAGTGGTAGCCGCCTCAACTTCCACGATGGAAGCCGGGGTAGGACTCGGCAATGATGCAGCCGACCTCCCCTCAATATGATGAAGAGGGGATTCAACCCTCTCCTCTGTCTCAACCATATCTGCTGTCCTCACAGCAGATTCTTGCAAGACCGGAGGAACGTCATCGGAAGGCGACGAACTCCAGTCCACTTCATCATCAGGATGCCTCGAGTCCGCAGGACCCTCAGCATCCAAGGCCTCCACGGCAGACGGTGCTCTCCCAGAAGTTGTTGCGACCTCGAAGTCGGGAGATATTAAAACCTCCACAGGAACATCTTCGGGACCTTCCTCCACGGAAGACATTAGCATCGGTGGAATGCGCTCGTCAGAAGAGCCTGCCACCTCCTTCGGTTTACTAGCGCCCGATTTTGAAACACGGGACTTCTTCTTCAATCTCTACAAGAAGAAGAGCATAAGTCGCCACAATGACGAAAAGAATTGGAACTATGAAATATTCCTTACCTCAGCAGAGATTGATCCTGCTGGCATTTTAAGTGGCAATTCCATAACCTTCGGGGTCGGCACCTTTCTCGACCTTTTTGGTACAGAAGAACCAGCTTCTATGTCAGCACGCCTTTTCCCGATAGATGGGTCTCCCACTGGTACTGCAGCGGCAGCCCGATACCCCGCCAACTCTGGTGGATGATATGATCGGGCTGCCATCAACATATTCGCTGTCGCCTCCAGCTGGGTTCCAATAATAAAACTAGTCTCCCTATCATAACTAGGAGACATAGCAGTCATAGTGCAATACAGCTTGGCGGCCGGATATAGGATCGGCGGCCGAGGATTGCGAACTGGCGTGGTGAACTTAACGCTAGTGCATCCAGCGTTATAATATTGCCAGCCCCGGGCTCCATCCAGCAAACTCCCAATGAAGCCTAAACTACTACTGGGATTCCGCAACATTAACTGGGTATAGCCAAATTGACGAGCAAATCGGCTTGGCAGATAAGGCTCCAGATAACACCTATTTTGGTTGCGGTAGACCAGGTGAGAAAGCCGGATACTCTGCAACCAACGAAAACTCCATTTCGGCAGAGTGACCGCATCTTCGCCAGAGTCAACTAAATCTTGGTCGGCCTCAAAATCTTTGAAGATCGGGCCAACCTTGACAATTTCCCACCCCTGAAGGTAGGACAAGACTCTCCTGCAAACGGGGACGCCAGTGTAAGACCACTTCCTCTTATAGAAGCGGCGAATGAAGGCATCTCCTTCGACATGGTCCTCCTCCGGACCGGGACTCATCACGTTCGGATGATGCAAGATCAGCCACCCCATAAGATAATGGAAAGACAGCTCGGCCCGGGGAAAGTTATCATTATTACCTCTCTCGTGGATCACATCATCGGCAAAGGACCTCTAACCGCGCAACAGGTTGCACACCATCGCGGTGAGAAGAGCCAAAGGTCGTCCACAGGCCAACTTCACCGCAGGCAAAATGAGATTCCGATGTACCCTCTCGACGGCACCGGATCCACCTACAAATACGCAATCCCGGAGCCATATCATCAAGTAGGACGTTAACACTGCCTTGGATGACATCCGGTGCCCGCAGTGCCAGAAACAGCTATACGTAGCCTTGCCGCCCTCATTAGAATGTGGGGTCCTTTCGTCCAGTCGGCTTATTTCAGAACTCACTTCCGCGGGCTTCAATCCCTGCGGAGTCGCAAACCGAATCCTCGAAGGATCCGTCAAATCCTGCCTGAAGACGTAGTCCCTCCAAGCAGTCACATGAGGCTGGGTCTTGCCCTTGTCCCTCCGGTGCATCAGATAATGATGGCTTGTCACCTCTTTGAAAATAGCCATCATCTCCGGATCCTTATCCTCCAGAACTTGGATCTCTTCATTTGATGGAAAATATTCTTCGTACGGTTCCGAGCCCCAAGGAAGCTTGGATACCTCGTACATCTCATGAAGGGCCAATCCCAACTCCCCCACCGGAGTAAAGAAGCTACCAGTCTGGGCATTGAAAAGCTCCAAGAGCGCAAGGAACATAGGCTTATTGAGGTCCACGCCTGCCTGCGTGGCCCGAATGGCGGCTGTCAGCCCGATCTCTTTAAGTTCAACCTCGAACCTTGAAAGCACCCAAGTGGTCAACTCGTCCCACTTTGGGATGTAGTGACACCAGCCTTCGACTCTGATGCTACCTGTCGGATACATCACCTTTGATGTCAGCATCCGATTTGCAAAGATCGGGGCACTGACAGGAAACGTGTCATTTGGGACCTCGCTGTAGATGCTCCCAGGACGCAAGGCTCGGTAACTAAAAGAAGAACCGGCTCGTGAAGCAGTCAAAGTATCTCGCTGGTTCGAGGAGGCGTCAATTGAGAGGGTACCTCCCAAGGCCCCTCCTTGAGAGGGAGTAAGTTCCCAACCCATCATTCTCTTCGAAGCTAGACGATAAAAAGCCGTCAGCGGCAATTGGCGGTCAACCTGCCGCATGTACAAAACCATGCCTTTGGCAGAAGAGAACCAGTCTTCTCTAATCCTTATCTTCGCTTCAGAAGAGACTAGTCGGTCGCCAAACAGAAAGGCAGGTTTTAAGAAAGTTACACTGTCGGATTCGGCAGACTTCAGTTTACCGCTCTCCATCATACTCTGGAGGAAAAGAGGCAACTGGGTCTGGATTTGTAGCATTCTCTCACGAGGTTGGTCCTGTAAGATAGCATCCTTCGCAGGATTGATCACCGCCTCGTCAAAATCAACTCCCATCTGACAAAGAGAAGCATCCAGAAGGACCTCATTCAACAAAGGGATCGTCATCGACACTGATACAACAAAGGTGGAAGTCAGGCAAAAATGTCAAATAGCTTCGGCGCATCATCAGGGCGTAAGCCCATGCGCGCCAGCATCAGAGCTTCGGCGCATTCAGGGTCTAAGCCCATGCGCGTCAGCAGTGGAGCTTCGGCGCATTCAGAGCGTGAGCTCATGCGTGTCAGCGAAGGCTTCGGCGCATCATCAGGGTACGAAACCCATGCGCGTCAGCCATTAAAACCTCGGTGCATGATAAAGGTGTAAACCTATGCACGTCGGCGGGACAGAACCTCGGCGTATCATCAGGACAAAAGTCCATACGCGTCAGCAAATCTGAGTTAGGGCACAGTCTGGCCCAAAAGCTTATGTAAAGGAGATGAAACCCACCCGTCACCTCAGGACGAACGTCGGTCGGAGTTGCAGGGGTGATAGGTGCATTACAACCAAAAGATCATCATTAATCTTTTGGGTTACCAAGGCATCATCATCATCAACTGGAAGGAGCATGCGCCCGAACAAGCATGCGCCCAACAATCATGCGCCCTGACCTCCATGCTTCTTATTCAAAGTATTCCAAAACTTGTTCAAAAGTTTTGAAAACTTTGAAGGGGGTCTTGTAGAAGCATGGAATTTCACAACCAGAAAGCCCATGCGCCAGGCACTATATGCGCCAGAACTCAGACAGCAAAATCAAATAAGCCATTCGAAGAAGGACTTTTTTTATATATAAAAGTCTATTACATGGCTAGAAAAGGTTGTACAAAGGAGAATTTCTACAAAAGAAAGATCCTAGATCTACACCCGGCTACCATCATGCGCCTTCCGATAGGCGCAGCAGTCATCATGCGCCTTCCAGATAGGCGCAGCAACCATCATGCGCCTTTCGATAGGCGCAGCAGTCATCATGCGCCTTCTAGATAGGCGCAGCAACCACCATGCGCCTTCCGATAAGCACAGCAGTCACCAAGCGCTGTCAGTTAGGCGCAGCAGATGTCATGCATCTCCAGCCAGGCGCATCCTACCATCTTTTCAGCAGCTCAGTGATGTGCATCTCTCCAGCAGCTCAGTTATGTGCATCCCTTCAGCAGCTCAGTGATGTACAACTCGTCCAACCAGGCTCACCTGGCCGAGCAGAGCCCAATTATGTGTCGCTTTTCCAGCCAGGCTCGCCTGATAAGTGCTTCGCCAAGCAAAGCATTTAACCCTCTGGCTGGAACCAAGGAAGAGAAGAGCACCGCAAATGATGTGGCCAGGGGAGGCTTCGAAAGAGCCTCCAAAGACCAAGGAAGACCGTGATCGAAATCATGGCACAAGGAGCTTTCAACACAATCAAAGTGGGCGGCACCCACTTTGAAGGAAGAGAGAGCCTAGCACCGCCATTCCGATCTACGGCTCTTCCGGAACAACGGAGACGAGGCCCGAACATCCCTATCTTTGGATGCAACAGGCACCTTCTGCCTGCCTCAGAAGCCCTCAACTCCGTCTTTTGGATGTAATAGTCACCTTCAAGTGCATCGAAGACAACACGACGTCTCATCTTCACCCTCGGGAGCACTTCGTCAACAGAATGCACCCACATATCCAAGTTCATGTTGGAAGTACGTGAGGGAATAAGGAGCAAACCTTCTCTCCATGCCACTATTTATAGGCCGGGCAAATCAAACCCACGCGCCAAGTGGATGACCCTCCGAATTCTGTGCAATGAATTTGCATTTAATGGATGAACGGGACGCCTTGAATTCAGCCAAACGGCTATTTATAGCACTCGAGGAGCGAGACAGCCGCGCCATTAATGGACATGTCGGATGCGCCAGCCAAACAGCGCATCACATGGACGCGCCCTCCAGCATCAGGCGCATCACACAGACGCGCCCCACAGTACCCGGCGTATCACAGAGGATGCGCTCCCTCACATCTCCATACCGAGTGGAACACCAACCAATGTGCCCACTCAGCTGTCCATCAAACGTCACAAACATTAAATGCTGAACTGACACCAGAGTTGGCAACACGCTTCCCAAAATCTGAACAGTTCAGCTTTTTCAGAGAACGAAGCGTCGGCAACGTCAGCATCATCATGACTCTATTCCGACGGCTACTGCCACGTGGCCATCCGTATGCGCCTCTACGGCCATGCGTCTAAACCAGCATGCGCCTCAAAAGACATGCGCCTCAGACCCTTCACTGTTCCCTAAAGACAGAAGAAGAGTCTCCAGTTGAAGCTTTGCATGCGCCTCAAAAGCCATGCGCCCCAGACTGATCTCTGATCCCGAAAGACAGAAGGAAAGTCGCCTGCATGCGCCTCAAAAGCCATGTGCTCTAAACAGTTTGTAACCCCTAAAGGTTATGAGCCGCAGCCTCCTCCTGCGCCCAATCAAGGCGCAGCTCACCAGATTACTTCCCCCCACCAAATTCGAGATCTTCGAGCCATGAGTCGATGACACGTGTCCTTTGACTCAACTCGTCCAAGATTTCAGCAACGAAAAGATCTTTTTTTCTGCTACGTGCCGGCTCACAACAGCAGTATGAAGAGTTCTCCCCCTCAATCAGGGCGCATCATCTACGCGCCTCCATCAGCAACCTCCACGTGGCGTCCCCACACACTGGTGCATCCTACATGCGTGCATGAGCAGCCAGCCTGCAAAACTATAAATAGAAGGATCTTCTCCTTCACACACACAGAGAATCCGTAACGAACATACAAGGAATCATCAGAGAGGCAGATACAAACACTCAACGTCTTCCTTCTCTCAGCAAGCTCCAGCACCCAGAGCAATCCACACCTTCAGAGAACCGATAACCGTCGTCAGTCGGTCAACGGAGTCAACGTATTACCACTCGCTCCATTGGCACTAAGGACCCAGCTTAAACAAAAGTGTACTCCTAGGACTACATCTAAGTCCTACATTGTAACACTGTTCTGTTTGTATTAGAGTTTTCAATCAAACAAATTTAATGGCAAACAATGATAACTAAGTATCAAAACTAAAACCCAAGTATCTAACCTAACTAACATTCAAATATTCAAAATTGAAATCTAAACATCAACCTAAAAACCTATATGTCAATAGCCAAACTCAATGTACATCTCAAAACTGGACTCCAACACCAATTCAAAACAAACATCACCATGAATAAACCTATCTCTATTCAAAATCATATAAAGTGAGATTCAAACTCATATGAATAGATTTAAAGAAAACCAAGTGTCCAAATAACCTACACTTAAAACTCAACTTAACTCATAACCCAACCCAAATATAATATGTGAATCTCAAACTGAAATCAAAACCAATAGATCTAACTCTAAAACAGAAACGCAACCTAACTAATGAGATTCAAATCCAAAATAATAAATCAGATCAAGTATCAAGTTCAAAATCGAAAATCCCATGCACAAGACCCTAATTCAACAACTCATAACCCAACACAAATCTAAACCATGCAAAACTGTAAAAATAGAAAGGGTGAGTGTCCACACTAGGGTTTCAACATGGGGGGGTCATGCTCGTGTCCACACCATGTCCAATTCGTGTCAAACAGTGTCAAAACTGTGCATGTCAGAAACATTGAAGTGTGCATGTGTATGGGGTGTGTCGAGCAACCCAGAGACATGTGTGTCCAACGAGAAGCCTTGTGCTCGTGCCAGAGTAGCCTAGGTATAGGGCTAGGTGTTGAACACCCTGACTTGAGTCCTCATGTCCGAGTTATAAGTGCATGTTAGGGATCAAATTCATGCATGTGCACAGCAAGCCAAGACCCATGCGGGCTCGATAACTTCGTACATACTCAACAAAATCTCATAAAATTTTACGAGCACGTAGACAGAGGTTGCCCCACATGTCCACAAAATTTTATGCAAAATCGTGTCGTATCTATCGAGTTATGACACTCAGGATGCAGGACAGTGCATGGGCTGTGCACGGGACCTCGTGCTATGTCCCCGTGTCCTGTTTGGAAACAAAAACAGTGTCAAAAAAGAACAAAAAAAAATATGTTTTGGAATCCCCCCATAGAGGGCTACAAGTATATGAAATTAGTTTTGAAAAATAATAACATTTATTTCTAAGAGGCATTTCATCAAGCACATGTTAACATACACTGACACACATCCGATACATATATCCAACGGACACAAAATCTAACCAAACTACATCTACAGCTCTAGGGTATCTAGATGCTTGCTTCTATGAAGAAAAATTAGAATTTAAAGGAGTTTAAAAGTGTTTACCTATTGAGAGTCAAAATATCAATGCAAAAAGCCTCTAAACGTCCTGACGCCAATTTTTTATGGTCCAAAGCCTTCGATTTCTTGCTAGCAATCCTCCAGCAATTTCTCCTCCTCCCAAGGATCATAACACAATTCATTTGGTCTGATTTGGATAAGAATTGGAGAATGGAGGCAACTTTGAGGAAGGTGGCAAATTATAGGGTTTGTAAAAAGCTTGGTGGCTACAAGAGATAAACATATAGTGGGGGGCTGCTTGGCTGGCCATAGCTGCTGTTAGGGTTAGGTTAGTGTTTAGGTATGGGCCACAATTAATCTTAAGTCCATTAGGAAGCCCTTTTAGCAAAAGCCCAAAAAGCTATATATTAAAGAGGCTAAAAATGAATTTAAAAGTTTCGTAATTAGGACTAAACCTTAAATTAAATTCTAAAATGCTAGTTAAGTCTCTAATTACATAGTTAGTCTCTAATCATGGTTAGCTAAGGTTAAACCAACTACTAACAAAAAATCACCAATTAAAATATTAACAAAAATTTAAAAATCACATAATTACCAAAATACCTCTAATCTTGAAAAGTGGTAGTGACAGTTCATATATCTTTTTCAATTACATATTTATCCTCATTTACTTACATTCTGATTGTTAGCCTAGCATTTTTAGACTCATATTATTTCTTTCGAGTCTATTCAGACAGTGTAGAATGGGATGCACACCATGATATTTATTGTCCATTCTTATTAGGGGTGTGCATATTTGGACCGAACCGTCCAAGTCGACCCAAATCAAACCGAATCGGTTGAATTTTAACTGAACCGATAGTCCGGTCGGATTGGTTCGACTTGACCATTTAAAAAATCATCCGACTTGGTTCGACTCACGGTTTAGTCATTCCAAAAATTGCTTAAACCAAACCAAATTGAACTAAACCGAACCCAGTTAGTAACAATATAAATTTAGGTTTATATCCGATCCAACTTATCCATCTCACTGTTTGGAGTCCATAGACTTTGGAATATGAGGCGGTTGCTCATATTTTAAAATCTCTTACTCTTTCTATCTCACTAACAGTGTAAACAATTGTTACATGGAGTGACCGCTCCAAGTCTCTACCGGCCACTCTAGGTAACATAATATGTTTATTTTCTATTTTCAATTCATAGATCTACGGGGATTATAATTTATTTTTGAGAATCATTTTAGATTTGTGGAAGAAATTTATTATGCAAGTAATTTACTTAGTTGTCCATATTGATATATCATACAAACATCTTCCAGACAGAAGATGGTTAAGATATATTTTTGCGTGAATTTACTTTGTGAAACATTTTTATATACTTGAAATTTTTTTTGATCATAACCGATCAGCCGAGCCAAACAATCCGAACCAAGTCGGTTGGTTTTAAAATCGAACCGATCAATTAGTTGGTTTGGTTCGACATCGATTATTTTCAAACCGATTAACTTCAGTTCGACTTCGGTTGTGACCAAATAGGTCGACTACCGACCGATGCACACCCCTAATTCTTATATTCTATATTAATGTGGATTGAGACTTAGAAATATTATTGAGTTATATAAGCAGTTGGTTATTACTGTACAACTTATATGTATTCGAGCTAGGATGGAGTCCACATGATATGTAGCTGGTATGTATACGTATTCCTAGTCCGACGTATTTTGAGATTGAGGTATTACCTTTTTTTTTGCGGCCCATGTAGGTCGAGTTAGCCATTTCGATTACATTACTATATCGAGCGGGCTTGCGAATATGATTAGATTCTTAGATTTTTTAATCCACAACTGCCTTGAAAATTCTCTTAGAATTTCTCTACCGTTCTTGAACCTCGAATTTGCACTCAACTATTTTCTTTTGCTTCTCGTGTTATTGCCTATGTCCCTTCTTATTTTGAAGTGACGAATGATCATGCTTTATATAATTCATCATTATTTCTTAGATAATCTGCAGCTTATTAAAAAATTTGGTTGCTTGATAGGTATGAGGGGCTTGAGGATGTCATATGCCATAAGTATATAGTAATATTGATTTTTGTAATTAGTGGGCAAGGGTTATAAAATTTTGTGGCAGTATGTGTTTGATAGGGTAGTGTGAGCGAAGGTAGGTAGATGTCCACAAGGCACAACGTGACTTATTTGTGGTGAATTAATGATTGAAGTGATTGAAGAAGTATTTATGAATTTACGAACTTGAGAGAGAGAGAGGAGATTGGGTTTAATTTAAAATTTTGAGGAAGTTATTATAAGATATAATCTTTTGTTTATGAAAGATTGATAGATTCTAAGGTAGGTAGAAGTGGTTTTGTCAGAGTCAAAGTAGAAATAATTTTTTTTTGAAGCACTTAGATAGTAGTTGAGAAGGCAATCAAGTAAAATAAGATTGAGGGATTTTAGCGCATTGACTTTGATATTTTTCGGAAGAACAATTATGGTTATTGAGTTAATGTCAAGAAAAAAAAGTATTAGAGGATAGAGATTTGACTCAAAGAGAAAAGTATATTGAAGATTGAATTTAATATATATATATATATATATATATATATATATATATATATATAAAATTGATTTAAGGCATTTTCAATTGATTTAAGGCATTTACAATTAGTGGATTGGTTAAAATTTGAGCATGAGGAACGAATCATCAATTTAAATTTTCAGGGAAAAAAATTTAAATTTAAATTTTGAAGGCTATGGAATTTGAAAACTTGAAATTTGGAAGATTGTTGATTACTAAATTTTTGAAGGTATTAGGCTGAGTGTGGACTTGTAATGAAAATTTTGAGAATTTTAAAGAATTCATATGAATTCAATTTTCAAGCATTAGAGTGGTCAAAGATTATGATTACTATTTTATTTTAGATTCAAGGCTTGAATATAAATATAGGACAAGACCATTCAGAAAATTAGTCGGTAGATTCAAAATTTAAAAAAGGATCGACGATATAGTGGTTAAGGAACTCGAAATTAAGTTCTTGGCTTGATGGTCATTTTGTGGGGTAATTCGTATCGTCAATCGTGCCACCCTTTGTAAGTTAACCTCGTTCATCTCATTATTGTTTGTTATCATCCAATCATTAATTTTGAGGATAAAATTCTTTTAAGTTGGGTAGATTGTAAGCCCTCTGATTTTGTTATTTTTTTATTTTATATGATTTTTATTGTTAAACTATATTTTACTTTTTTTTACTGTAGTCATTAAGTACATCTTCCAGTAGCTTTGATTTTTGGAGCACAAGAATATCATTCTCTCGAAACACCTTTTATATGTTTTGATCTAGACAAGTTTATCTTCATTTTGAAACATCATGTCCCACTCATACTCATTCCCTTGCACTCTATTTCGTCACACAGCTTTTGGGCCAATCAGATCAATTTTACTATCTACCGTAAATCTTGACAGACTTTTCAATTTAATTTTGGGACTCAACTTTGATCCAACCCATACGACCCAATATATGATTTTTGACCTATTTTGAGTGTACTGCACACATGCCAATGGTTTTCCACTCAATTGAGTTTTCATGTGCTATTTATTTTCAAATGGCCACAAGACCCAATTATTAGACTTTCAGAGCCTATTTTAGTTCAATAGATCCTACCGACTCCAAACTAGGCTAACAAGCCTTGGTAGAGCCTATGTTAGGTTGCGATGACCTATTATAATATATTTAGATTTATTTTAGGGGATTTTGTGCAGCCATATTGTTTTAAATGCAATCAAATCTCTCATTTCGATTTTTGGAAACTATTTAAATCTTTGATTGAGCAATCTTGCATATCTTCTGAAATGTTTATCAAATCTCAACCAAATCCCACTAAACCAAAACCATATCTCCCCAATTCTCTCCCTAATGTAACTAAACCCCCCTTATTTATTTTGGGCAGATTTAATTTATTAAATATTACAAAACCGTGAGCTTTCCCTTTCCTTTCTCACGCGCGCATCTTTTTCCCAAATGGCCAAAACCACCTCTCCCGACCTCTGTTTGTCGCTCCACCACCTCAAAAATGATCTTAAGAGACCCCTCTTCAACCCTATCAAGCCCCGGAGGAGTCTCCTTTGCTTGTATGGTCGTTTGAAGGTTGGACTTGAAGGTTTTTTCCAACCATAACAAAAATTTCGAATCCAGTTTTGTTCACTTCGACACTGTGTTTCATAACTTTTATTTGTTCGTTTGTTGCAAAACCAAAACTTTAGCCCTACGTGTGTACTTCGATCTCCAATTGGCCATCCATATGAATACGCACATTTTGTCTATATTGTGTTTTACGAACATGTGTCCAGGCTGATCCAATTTTGTTGCGTGCGAGTTTCCAGTGTTTTCTAGAGCCCGTCAAACTCAAAAGAAACATTGACGACAACTCAAACATCCTAATCTATCATTATAAAATGCTCAATCATGACTCGTCGAGTTTTTTATATATTTGTACATCCATTTCCGTGCTATAAGTTGATGAACACCGAAAATCCATTGAACTTCGTATTGTTTGATCTATAAATTTCATGGAATTTAATATGATATATGTCATGTGATTTGTGATATAAAATTATATTTTTCCAATATTCTTCTAGCTATTTCCAGAATTTTGAATTTACATTTTTCTATAAATTTCTTGGTTTCGAATCTCCCCGACAAGTTGGCATATTGTGTTGCTAATTGAGATTGTTAATTTGTCAATTTATTTTCTGAAATATATATAATAAATATTAAGAATTATTTATTAATTATTTTAGGATATAAAATTATTATTTTTGTAGTGTTAGACTATTTCTTACCGATTTAACAAGTTGGCAATTTTGTGCAACTAGTTATTTATGTTGACTAGCTACCCTATTTTATTGTATATGATATAAATAGAGAATATTTTTTAATTATTTTTAATGAATTTTACATATGAAATATTATAATTTTAATTTATAAATATATTATTCTATTATGTTGACTGGATACCATATATAGTAGATTGGGTCATATATGTAGTAAGTACTAGTTATGTCTATTTGAGACTATATATAGTAAGTCTATAAATAGTATTTGTTAAGACATAGATATGTCATTGATAGTTAGATTTATTTATTATAGGAGTTCATGCGGTGTGACGGAGGATTCCATTGTCGGACCGCAGTACATAAGCTTGGAGACCACAAGCAAGTGTACCTTGCCAATGTTACAGTCTATCGTCCTTTCTTTTAATTGTTGTATTTTATTTTCTTGATTCATTATCATTGAGGACATAGGATTAGTTGCTACTTTGCGTCCGCTTTATATTCGATTGTCGATGATGTCATGTAGTCATCGAGTATCGATACTAGACATCGCGCATACTTCATTCGTGTTCATTGACACGATAGACTATAATAGACTGAAATGAATTTTGATACGGAGTCTACATGATTATTCGTGGCTATGGACTTCGTGATAGGATACTAGATTGTTACTTGCACTTGTGATTTATTGTATTGGACTTGACTCAACTTGCTAGATCTAGACATGGAATAGGGAGAACACTATCGATATTTTAGATTATTTTATTGCTTGACCTCATTACCATATTTGGGACTTGGTTGTTATACTATTGCTTGTCATTGTCTCTGTAGCAGAATACTGGTATTATTGTATTGCTTGTACAAGTTACCACGACAAGGTGCCTTGGATGTTTGCCTGCTGAGGAGCTTGTGAGCCTCAGTGGCTTGAAGTGGGTATCCAGAACGTGTTCTCACATACATATCACTTAGACTAGTTATAGTACTTACCATTTAGCTCATATTTTCTTTATTGTTATATTGACATTTTTTGCACCTTGCTATGTCCTCTAAGGACCTGGTGATCTCTACGGGTAGTTGATTATGCAGAGATGGTTCGCTGATCATGATGGTGTTGCTATTTCTGATTCATATATCTTGTGTGATTACATATTTATCCTCATTTACTTGTATTCTGCTTGTTAGCCCAGGATTTTGTAGACTCATATTATTTTTTTCGAGTCTATTCAGAGAATTGTATAATAGGGTGCACACCATGATATACATTGTCCATTCTTGTTTTCTATATTATTGTAAATTGAGACTTAGACATGTGCCAAGAAGACAAGTTTATGATGGGGCTATCATCTCCAACTCCCTTTTGGTTGGAAAAAATTCACTACCAACATGTACAATAAGAAGATGAAGATCGAGCTAAAAGATCTTCTGTATTGGTTTCATATTGAAAATGAAGCTAGGGGTCAAGTCAAAGTTGATACTCTGTCTAAAATATTTACCAAGACGAACATAGTGCATGCGGAAGGATCAAAGGCAAAGCAGCAGGCTTCTTACAACAACAAGAAGAAGGACTTCAACCATCTAAAGGTGAAGTCAGCCTCTTCCAAGCCCAAGTTTAGCAACCACGGTACTTGCTTCAAATATGGCAAGAAGGGTCACTTCAAGAAGGACATTCGGTCGAAGCCTAAACCAAAATCAAATGAGCAAGGTGATCTCAACCTGGTTGCTATGATTATACAGCTTGACTCATATGGCATGAATATAGATTAGTAGATGGTCACGGGTGCATTTTGCCATGTGTGTTCAAAGACGGAGTTCTTCACATTGTACGAATCTACTGCTGAGAGGGTTTTGATAGCGAATAAATCTTAAGCGAAAGTTATGGGGATCGGAACTGTCGTACTAAAATTGACTTCGGGGAAGATACTAACTATGGGGAACATAAAGCATGTGCCACTCATTACCAAGAATTTGATATCTTGGAGTTTGATGTACAGCTTAGGCTTAAGGATGGACATCAATGCATACGAAATGATGATGTCCTATAAAGGAACATACTTCGGGAAAGCCTTTTGTACTGGATGAATATTCAATCTTTCAAGTTGTAACTTCAAATGAATATATCAATGAAGTGTCTATTTCGAGCTACACTCTTGAGATGTAACACAATAGACTAGGACATGTTCGCTGTAAAAGAATTAACAAGATGTCTAGTATAAGCATTATCTCCAAATATATGTGTCACTCTCCATTCCCGATATACATACTTCTCCTACATGGTTCATGTATATGGTATCTGTGATATCTGCTCATGTATACTATATTTACACCTAACCAAAACATGGAACAGTGTCTCATTGCAGAGTAGTATGCTACCCCTTGTCTTTGTCTAGTTGTAGTGACTCACTGCTTCGATGGGGAAATACTGGACCATGTTCTCATCCGAACTTTTATTTAATTAAGTAGAATAGAACATGGCATTAATCATTTGGGTTATGTTACGGATTAGGCTTTAGTGGAGCCACCCCCACCTCGATATAAATATTTGCTTTCCCTTCTCTCCTCTCATTCACTCCCATTCATCTCTTCCAACCACCTAGGCAAGTAGTTCATGCATTAATGGAGAGACCACTTTGCTCAATTAATTTTCTTTTGTTTCTCTAAATATTTTTACTCTATGTTATGCATCTTTATATTCCTTATATGTTTAGTACTTGGTATTTTCAGATTTAATGGGCATTTTGGTGTAGATCTAACTTTTCAAAACTAGGGTATTATGAGTTTTGAGGAAATGATCTATCAAAACTTCTTGTTTTCAAAAATTAGTTCTTTCATATTGTATACAATTAAATTTCATGCGGTTTTGGATTTTGTTTTGCTGGATTTTGAGTTCTAAAGAGATGTTATGGTCATCGCAAATTTCAAGAACTTTCATGGCTGAACTTGCTGTCTAGGGACGATGACCTTCTTTGTGCGCATGGAGGCCATACGACAGAAATACCTAGTGGCCACGAAGGTTTCCTATGAGCAAGGGTTGAGGGCGCATAGTATTTCTGCATAGTATCGTATAGTATTTTGCATAGTGTGTGCAGAGTATTTCTATATAGTATACTCGAGTAGTATTTTTGTATAGTGCATGCATAGTATATTTTATAGTGCCATATAGTATTTTTGCATAGTATGTGCATAGTATTTCAGCATAGTACGAGCATATTATTTTTTGCATAGTGCGTATATAGTGTTTTTGCATAGTACCTCATAGTATTTCTGCTACGAGGCCAACAAAGGATTTCACCTGATTAACCAAGTTCCTGACTTGATTACTTATACCTGTGCTGGTACTGTCCTACATTCTAACTGAGGTGCTATATGATCCTATATGTTATACAACAGTACGTTTCATCTTCCAGTACGGATATGGTAGTTGGTCAATAGCCTTAGCATGGTTAGAATTGATTGATTGCTTGTTGCATTACACTAAGGATGGATCTAAATTTGGGACTCTATGAGTCGATGTGGATTCATACTTTGGATACACGTACTAAGGTATATCTAGAAGGATGATTGTTTGACCACTACATGTGATTCTAAGACCAATATAGGGTTAAACTAAGCAACTTGAATTGTTAGAAGCATTTGGTAGGCATGAAATCTCGAGATCGTGCATGCCAAGTCACCCCAGGCCTTGTCATGACGTGCGGGTTGTCCACCACAGATATTGTATATCATCAACCATAGTGGAGTGCAATATCTGACTACTGTACTGAACCGAGCCAGCATCTCCCTATAGAAAGGTTGGAACTATTACTGACTTTGCACATCCCGGTAGTCGGGCAAGGGACCGAATGCTTACTGTTTGTTGTTTGTTTTTTACTGTTCATTGTTATGTTATATATTTGGTTTGGCTAGCCCTGCTTGAATACGGTACAATCTGAGGATTCCGATACAAGCATATATCACTGGGATAACCAAAACAAAATATAGAAACTCGTAGGATTAATTGGCCTCCCATAAACTAACTTGCCTATAATCTGTTTCTTTTGTTAAAAATCGAGGAACATGGACTATCATGGTGTGTGGTCCATCCTATGTCCTTGTTTGGTTGAACCGAACTTGTAAAGCAGAAGCCTATCACCTGACCATGGTTATAGGATGTATGTTTTCTCGATGCATTATTGGCACATTTTATCCTTGTTTGGCTATAAGGGTATCACATTGCCTTGATGATATGGTACATGCTTATAATCCTTGGCCCATATCTTATTTATTGCTTGGATTTTGTCTCATCCATTTGTGCTTCCTTGTGGTACTTGATATTCCTGGCTAACCCTGCTAGTATTGTTTGGCCAGATCTCGTAGCAGCGTCCAATGATCTAACTTTCCTTCCTGATGATGACGCATACTTGAAGCATGGTTGTCGGAGAACTCGAGTAGATTTCTTCTCCATCACTCTGATATCTTTAATTTTGTACTTGGCATTTAGCTACCGGCACCTGTTTAGCTGAAAGTTTTGGACATTTAGTTTTCTTACATAATTATAATTAATTAGGCTGCAGCTGACTATGGTTATGTACTATTGACTCTCCGTTCTAGTCGGTATTTTGTAAAGCTAGTCCTTATGATCATTTTGATAAAGTGTCGGGGACGCCTAACTGTTTTAACTTATGTGCTCATTAATTGCTGATTCTTGATTGAATGATTGAGACATAGATGTTCTGTATGTCCCTATGAGACTTGATTGTTGTATGCACCCCCAAGTCTAGTGATAGCCGTAATTACCGTATAACGTCTTCGTATTATACGGTGTAGCTGGCTATGTCCATCTCTGTATTCCGGTACTGGGGCGTAACAAGGTTTTAATGGTGGCCAATGTAAGTCAATTTTTCTGGCTTGTAGGGTGTTAGTATTATATGAGTCTCAATCAAACACACGTCCGCCTTGATCTACTCATTCGTCTCCCCTTTCTCTATTTTGATTTGTAACATTATTTTTCATCATTGTTCCCTCTAGGGTGCCTTGTTCTCAGTAGTTGGCAGGGTTAGTATGGAAGAACCATCAGTGGAGCAATGTTCTATAGGGAATCATCAGGGGGCAGTACCTTCTCCAGGATATATTCATATTGAGCCTATAACAGAGCTAGCTAATCCACATGTTCCAGAGTTTCCTGTACCACCAGCAATGCTGATAGTGCAGTAGTACACGAATCTGCATCACTTCTAAAGATTATTCGAAGATTGCTGAAGATGCAGTAACATCAGATGGCAGTCCAGCTGCATCAGAAGATTCGGCAGCAGGAACATAATGTTCTACTGAATCAAGCAATACAGACAGCCCAAAAGAGGGGCAAAATGACCGATTCGGGTAGGTCGACTAGATTCTTTGGGCTTAAATTGAGGTATTTTGAAAGCACGATGGATTCAATTACGTCAGATGCTTGGCTTCGAGACATCGAGGCTATATTTGCGACGACGAAGGAACCAGTTGAGGAGCATATTGACCAGGTCCGCTTGTTGCTCTACGACCTTGCCCGTGACTGGTGGACATTGGTGGAGGTTGGCGTGAGGCATCATGTTCTTTGGAATAGCTTCAAGGACTGATTCGTGGCTAAGTATTTTTGGTATGGTGGTGCAGTATGAGCTTCAGCAGAGGTTTATCGGTCTTAAGCAGGCTGGTAGGACTGTCGATGGATATGCAACAAAGTTCTATAGATTGAGTCGATTTGTACCGACGATGGTAGTTGCGGAGCCAGAGAGGTTATGATATTCCAATACTGACTTCATTTGAAGATTCTTCAGCTAGTAGAAGGGCATCACTACCAGACCTTCGATGTGGTATTGACGGCGGCTCGAAGACACGAGCTTACCCAGTAGCTATTGAGTTCGAGGACTGAAGGCAAAAAAAAAGTCTCATGCCCAGAGTGAGGGTGAGAAGCAGTACAGTGAACATTAGCACCTGTACCCGACAATCGTATCCTTGAGTCAGGGGCCCCATGGAGGCTAACAGTATCAATGATGACAATACCAGTTCCAGGGGAGTAAATGGGATGTATGTATTGTGGCAAGGGAGGGCATACTCAAAAAAATGTATCGCATTTTGAAGGGATTATGTTTGAGGTGTGGTAGCTCAGATCATCGGATAGCTACTTGCCCGCAGATGCCAGGGCCATGAGGGCCATTTTAGAAATTTTTGGTGTTGTCAGCTCCATGGGAAGCACCATATCGAGGGCTAGTACTAGTAGTGAGGCCATTAGCCCAGCATCCGTTGCCAACGCAGGCTCAAATGTTTCATCAACTTCGAAATCAAGGAGACCCGTAGAGGCTGCAATAACAGCTGCATGGTCAGGGAAGGCAATAGCACGGAGTCTAGCAAGGCCAGGGTCAGGCTTTCACCTTGTCTCTAAAGGACACACTAGCATTGGGCAACGTGGTTACAGGTAATGTTTCTATCGCATCTTTTTTCTGCACTAGTATTGTTTGATTCAGGAGATTTCCATTTTTTGTATATGTATGATTCGCGACACGTATTGGATTGGAGTTTGAGACATTGCCAGAGAGGATGAATATGCTCACTGGTAATAGGCTCGTAGGAGTTAACAGACTGTGCTTAGCATGTCTGGTAGTAGTGTGTAGGCATTAATTACCCGCAAGGTTGAAAGAGTTCCCTATGGGTAACTTTGATAGCATCCTGGGCATGGACTGGTTGAGAGATACTCATGCGATGATATATTTCCGAGGAGGTAGAGTATTGTTTAGTATCCTAGGCACTAGCATTTTGTCCTTGTCCGATCATTGGAGGATCATTCCAAGGGTGTAGTTGCAGCAGCTATAGCAGAGAAGGAGCAGATTCAAAGATTGGTTAGTGTCACGCCCAAGTCCTAAAATACATAAGACTATGATACGATAATATGCCAGCTACGTATTTAACCAGACTCTAGTCTGACTCAAATACATATAAATTGTGATGATCAGTACAGGTGTCCATGTAATAATAATATCATCCACAACACTAATTATCGTATAAAATAAGAAAAAAAACTACGTAAGAACATATAAGAAGGCATCAACTAAAGATACCTGAAGATCCCGAAGATTAGGCTCCCAATATGCCTATGTCAAATTTCAGCAATAACCTGGAAAGAAACTAGGAATAACCTAGAGAGATCACTAGGTCCTTAAAGGGACATATTAAGATACATAATATGTATGTCATATGAAATATAGTAAATAACATGAACTGAACAGAAAATATAGGGACAACTAACACTAATCATGTCTAGCCACCTACATGCAACATAATTTGAGGACAACTTTCACAACACATGCATCCCCAAAGTGAAAGACACCAAGGCACGAATAAACATATAGCTATAGCACCCTATCGGAGTCTCAATGGTAACTAAGAGAGGCTGTAACATCCGAAACAAGAATCCTCTCTGAATATATATATATATATATATATATATATATATATATTATATCGAGATGTCCATTTCTTCGGCTTGGCAAATGCCAATAGGAGATTCGAACCTGTGCCTTTTGCATCGGAGCCCCCATTGTTATTATTAGGCCACAACCCATGGACACACACACAAACACACACACACACACACACACACACACACACACACACACACACACACACACACACATATATATATACTAACCAAACACCCCCATTTTATTCATAAAGGCGCGAAATGTCGAAGCCTTTACAAGTATACCCGAAAGGCACAAGGAAGCTTGTACAAGTGTACCAACCAAAACCAAAAAGATAGACACAAAGCTAAAATGGGGGGGAGACTCGGTCAGGGGAAAAGAGCCTGCTAAAAGTCTGACTGGCTGTGGGAACAGTGGTTTCGGTTCTTGTGGCACTGCCGAAGAGTCTTCCAAAGAAGCTGATCGGACGAGAACAGATAGCCTTCATATCTGGCTTTGTTTTGCTACTTTCAGAGAACCCCCGTGATGGCTGCTGCAACGATCTGGTGGCTAAGAGAGGTGTTGGCCCAGGATGCTAGAAGATCGTTGAAGCTCCCGCCGACCTGTGCCTGTCTGCTACGTTGGGACAGAACGTTCCAGACGTTGGTGGAAAGGTCCCCATGAAGGAAGATGTGATCTAACGTTTCAGACTGTCGCTCCGAGCAGCAAGTGCACGCAGATGCTAGACTAATTCCGATGGTGATGAGCATGTCGTCAGTGGGCAGTTTCTTGTGGAGAGCTCTCCATAGCAGGAAAGACCAGTTTTTGGGGATGTGGGACTGCCAGAACGGGACAATAAGGAGGTTAGGGGGCCGTATCCCAGGATTATTCTTCTGGCGAAGGACACCAAGAAGGAGACGGTTGCCACCGCCGACCACCGCAGCACGTCTGCCTCAACGCCAATCTTCAGCCCGTTGTCGTAAATTCGATCTGCAGCCGTGATATCGACCCAATCGTGGATTCTGTGCCAGTTCTAATCCTTATTAGAGGGGTCCCATAAGTCACAAATCTTGCTGATTACAGGTGCTACCGGAAGACTGGGGAGCAAGTCGTCACCAGCCCAACACTTGTGGAATATCGAGGAATCGCTAGAACCCAGCTGCAGCCGGATCTTCGGATCAACCAGGGAACGTCCATGGAGGATGCGACACCAAGCCATGGAGGATCTGCAGTTGGAGATGGTGCGCGATGGATGGAGGTGTTTGCAATACCTGTCCTTCATGAATCTAGTCCAT
Organism: Iris pallida; assembly: GCA_029216955.1. Taxonomy (NCBI): domain Eukaryota; kingdom Viridiplantae; phylum Streptophyta; class Magnoliopsida; order Asparagales; family Iridaceae; genus Iris; species Iris pallida. Next base: position 21,645,584 of record JANAVB010009400.1, read on the forward strand.
AAGTTCTGACTGGTGCGGGGCTTCCACCACAGCTTCATCAAAAAGGCGTCCACGATGTACGATAGCTTCAAAAATCCCAGGCCCCCAATGGCCGTGGGGGTGGCGATGGTATCCCAACTTGCCGAATGATGTTTTTCGATGCCGTCGCTGTGTCCCCAGAAGAAGTCATTGAATAAGCTTTCAATCGAAGAAAGAACCTTCTTAGGTGGGGAGCACGCGGCAAGGGTATAGATGGAAATGGATGACAGCACATGATTAATCAGGATCATTTTCCCTCCTAGGGATAAGGTGGCGTTATGCCACCCCGCTAATTTCTTCCAGATTCTATTCACTAACTCGTCGAAGATTCTAGCATTAGATCTGCCATACACAAGGGGACACCCGAGGTAGTGGATTGGAGGAAACGTGATGGAGAAGGACGTAATGTTGGAGAGTGTGGCCGCATTTTCTTTGTTGATTTTGTGATGGGCGTAAATAACACTCTTGGCAGGATTAACCTTCTAGCCGAAACACCTGGAGTATTTTTGCAGCATGTTGTGGACCACCTCCACTGACCCGACATCTCCAGCTGAAAAAATAAGAATGTCATCGATGTACGGCAGATGAGTGATGATGGGACAGCCACTGGCCGTGTAAAAGTGATGGAAGTTTGGTGTGCTGGGCAGCTTTTTCAGATTCCTGCTCAAAGTTTCAGCCGCGATGATGAAGATGGTGGAGGATAAGGGGTCTCCCTGCCTGACCTCGCAGCTGGATTTGAAGAAGCCATCGGCTTTCCCATTGATAAATATAGAGAACCAAGAGTTACTGATTGATCTCTACACTATGTTGGTCCAGGTTTTAAAAAATCGAAAGCTCGGAAGACCCAGATCATGAATTGTCAATCCAGCATGTCATAGGCTCTCTCCATATCCAATTTGATTGCAATGTTTCCACCCCTGGACGGGGACTTCAGGCAGGTGATCAGTTTGTGAGCTAACATTATGTTATCTTGGATGTTTTTGCCCTGGACGAATCCACTCTGTTCTTCTGAGATAATTTTAGAAAGGATCTCTGTCATACGAGTGGCAATGACTTTAGAGATGATCTTGTTTGTGAAGGTGCAGAGGCTGATAGGACAAAAATCCCTAAAAGTCTTCGGATTGTTCTTCTTGGGGATAAGGATGAGGTTAGAACAGGAAATAACTCTTGGGTACCTGGCTCCTTTGAAGAAGTCAACGACTGTGTCCTGGATGTCTGACTTGATGATCTCCCAGCAAGAGCGAAAAACACGGCCGTAAATCCGTCGGGTCCGGGCGCACTGTAGGCGTCAAGGGCCCAAACAACGTCTCTCACCTTTTGCTCGGAAGGAAGGAGCTCCAGTTTGTTGTTGTCGATGTTGTTAATGAGGTGAGGGATTTCGGCCAGAAAGCTAGGGTCTCTATACACAGTTTCTTTGGTGAACAGCTGATAGTAGAAGTTCATGATAGCCAATTGGATGCCACAGTAGTCTTTAATAATGTTTTCTGCCTCTTCAGTAATCTGATGGAGATTGAGCTTCTGTCTGTGCCCCTTGACACAGGCGTGGAAGTAGGAAGTGTTCTTATCACCGTCGCTGTCCCATTTCAGTCTGGCTTTCTGCTTCCAAAATTCGGTTTTGACTTTGAGACAGAATTTGAGAATAACTTTGGTGAAGTGCAGGGCGGTCCTTGTCTCCGACGATCTGTCAGTTGTGAAGAGGGCTTCCGCACAAGTGACGTCGTCTTCGGTAACGCAGACAGCCTGAAAAATGTCCCCATATGCCTGTTTACTCCAAGCCGTAAGAGCTTTCTTCGTAGCTTTGAGTTTGTTGGCTGCCCGAATGAGAGGGTCCGAGGAGTCCGCACGGAGCCATGCGTTCACGATGATGCTCTTGAACTGGTGGTGTTCGCTCCAGAAGTCAAGGAATCAGAAGCTTTTTTATCTGGTTGGAGTTGCTCTTGACTTCAACCAGAAGGGGGTTGTGATCTGACTCGGTAGCATTGAAATGGGTGAGGTTGGAGATAATTCCCATGTCCGACCAGTTGGAATTAATATGAGCTCTATCGAGACGAGAGTATTGCCGACGATCGCCCTTCTGCATGCACTATGTGAAAGCGTTTCCTGTGAACTGGAGTTGAGAAAGGTGGGCGCTGAAGGTGAAGTTGTTGAAGTCCTGCATAGTCGTCTGGGAGGTAGATGGCCTCCAATCTTCTCATCGCTACAGGTTATAGCATTGAAGTCCCTGATACAAAGCCAAGGGAGGTGATAAAGTTAAGGTGTATGTCCAGGAGGTCGGTCCATAATTGTTGATGCTCAGCGATATCGTAACTGCCAAGAACCGCGGATAAAAGGGAATGCGTCAGGAGCATGGGATGTTCCACCCAACACGTAAGGGCCTGTGTGGAGTCTTGCAGGACTCCGATTTCATATCCGACGAATAAAGGACCCAGATGTCGTCGCATCCAGCAACGACTGAGGGGAAGCCAAGCTGCATCTGAATGGATTTCAGTCCCTTGGAGGGAATTTTGGGTTCTAAAATTATTAAGATGTCAATCTTGTAGATTTTCTTGAGGCTGATAAGTCTCCTCGAAGTCGGATTGTTCACCATACCGTGAACGTTCCAAGCGTGGATGTTAAGCATTTGGATTGGTAGGAAGGGGTTGTTTGGATAGCTTGGAGGCAGACCTTGTGTGCATGGTCGTCGTCTCATTCGCTCATGGCTTTCATGGTTTTTTGGTAGAGGTGGTTGGCTCTGAATTCTGGGAGATGGTACTGTCGGGGGTAGGCTCCTCTGGAGAGAGAGAGAGAAAGTGTGCTTCGTCAGTGCTCTTGATTAGTTCTCCAGCGGTAAGTAGGGGAATCCAGTAGCGATTACCTACTAGCCGCAGAGGACCTGCTCAGGGCCCAGGATTGCTAGAATGTCTACGATAATTACTTCATTGTCGGAGGAGAGGACACCCACAGACGTGTGTTCGCCAGATTGGGGGTCCTGCAGAGGCGGTTCGGACGAGCTCGGGGCGAGAGTGCCAGAGCTTTCGAACTCTATAACCAGACTGAGGTGCTCTGAAAGATCGTTGAGGACGACAGTCTCCAGAGTGGGGTCAGGAGTTTCTATGTCGAGGGTGCTGAATTGGTTGGCCAGGTGGAGAGGAAGGGGATTGTAGGGGACCAAGGCGTTGCCTAGGGATTGTGCGATGCATGGCTCATCCTCCCCAGGATCGAATTTGATGTGGGAATTTGGACGAGGGAGAAGGGGTAATTTTGTATGAGCTTGTTGTTTTCTTCCCGTTTTAACTGGGGGGCATTATATACAGATTTCTTTCTTGAGCTCTGGATGTAATCGGAAACAGTACTCGGTGAGGTGGCCTCGTAAATAACAGTGTTTGCAGAAGATGATATTGTTGTCGTAGATGATTTGTTGGAAGTGCTTTTTGTTCCAAAGTTTGAGAAGGATGTTGTTGGGGGGGGTCGTTGGAAAGGTCGAGCTCTACGTAAATTCCTGCGTAATGCGCTTTGGAGAGGTTGCTTGTTTCTTCAGCAGTGGTCACGTACGTGCCGATGGAATTGGCGATACGTTTAAGAGCTGCTAGGATGAAGCAAATGAGAGGGAGATTGGGGAGAGTGACCCAGGTTGCAACCATATTTGAGTCTTCTTTGGTGTTGAAGTCCGTAGACCATCTGATAATTTTCATCTGGTAGGAGTCGACCTTATTCGTGCCCTTGGACCACACGATCTTGTGATCAATCGCAGATGATAATTGGAGAAGAATATGTTTGGGGTCTAGCGAAACCTGTAGCTCCCCTTCCCGGAAATATTTTTTTAATATTTATTTATTTATTTATTTGATTTAATGGTGATTTGTTTTATTTGATTTTAATAAATAATTATTTAGTTAATTACTACGGTAGATAATTTTAGTCATAGTTGAGCTTTGAAATACCAGACGACTAGGAATCATAACACGGATAGTGTAGTGGCGTGCTTTGACTAGTGTATTAGCCATGCTAAGGAAGGCCGAGCCATAGTGATGTCCTAACTAGGAAAACCAGGCCAAGTTGCGACTTAACCCTATTGAACATTTTAATTATTTATTAATTATATTATTGACTTATAAGAGACCTGATTTGTGTCGATTTAGCTCGGACTAGACCCGAACCGAAATCGAGCCCATGTAATCTTGTAGTGAGATAAAAGACGACCATATAGGCATGTTTTTTGTGTGTACAAATATTTCCTAATTTTAAGTATTGATGTACATTTTTAATTATTTGAATATTTGTACAAAAATTAGTATTTTTGTTATTAAATATTATTTTACAATATTTGTACAATTTTCTGGACCCGGATAAAGGTGAATAGTATAGATTCACCAAACCACCAATTAATTATTTTATTATTATTTTATTATTTTGTGTTGATTAAATAAATATATTTATTACTATTAGATATTATTAATATTGATCATCTTCAAAATATTGTATTGCCTGTATAGAATTTGTGGTATATATATATATATATATATATATATATATATATATATATATATATATATATATATATATATATTATATATATATATATATATATATACATATATATTTATAATTTATTAATATATATACATATATATATATATATTTTTTTTTTTGTTATGTATATATAATGAATGTGTGTGTGTATATGTATATATAAATATACATTATATATGTGTATATATTCAAATATATATATAGGCGTATATGTGTATGCATATAAATAAATATACCTGTGTATCTGTGTGTATATAGATTTATAGATATATATTTATATATATAACAGGAGCAGCCGAGCCAAACCCATGCACACCCAGCCGGCACAACCATTTCCCACACCCAGGCCCGAGCCCAACTTCCCAAGGAAGCCGCCCAGCCGCACACCTATCCAGCCCAATATCAGCTCAACCGCAAGCAACCTAAAACCGAGCCCGACCCCTACCTATATCACAGCAGCCTATATACGAAGGATCGAACGAAAGGAAGGAAAAAATTCACGAAACCCTAACCGAACCAATTCTCCCTCCTGGCGCCACCACAGCGCCGCCCCAGGCGCCGTATGCGCCTGCACAACGTCGGCGACCGGCCAGAGCACCGCCGCGACCGACAGCGCAGTGACAGAGCAAACCTGAACAATAGCCGCAGACGTATGGTTTTGATGGCGTGTTTCTCGACTGTACAGTGGTCATTTTGCGTGTCATCTTCGCAGGTACACACACAACATATAAGACTTCAATCATCTTTAATTAGGTCAAAGTCATACACCCTAGATTGCACGATATATCGATCCAAAGTTGAACGAAAATCCTGTTCAAAACAGGACATTAAAGCAGTCGAAGTACTCCTGTTCACGAACGAATCCTCGTTAACCCAATGACCTTTTTGAAAATCCATTTAAACAGACCTGTAGACAACCTATACGAGATCAAACTCCTTTTCATAGAATTATTTTTAAGGTATTATACTGGAAATTATTTATGGTTAAAAATCAAGAACAATTTGTTTGAAAATCACGAAAACACTCCGATACCACGTGCGTTCCGCCAAAACGGGCGACTTGGTCGCGAACCGAAAGCATCGAAAGGTGCGTATTGGCTTCGTGGACGTGTGGGCATCGAAAGGTGCGTATTGGCTTCGTGAACCTATCCACAACCGAAAGCATCGAATTTGATGCGTATCCGTCGAAATTCACCGTATCGGCCTCTATGCAAGTTTTCCAATTACTTTGTGCATGCTCGTCATATCGAGACGAAATTTGTGCCACCAGGACCGTATCATTTTTTGGTCCTGTATGCCAAATTTGGTCTGATTCTGAGACAGTTGATCGGATCGCCATTTTGCGGGCTCCACGATCCGATTTAACGGGCAATTTTGTGCACGGCCCATCGGAATCCAAAATTGGACATACGTTGGGTTCGTATCATCAAAACGAATCCGTAAACATGTAGTTTGATGAATTTAGAGACCATTGAATCTGGCATGCTTTTCGGTGCAAAGCGGGTCCAAAGGCGGACATCATTTTTGCCCAAAATTACCGTTTTGCCCCTGTGTCCAAAATTAGACTTAAGGACAGACAATCCTAGCTAATTTGACTATTCTGAGAATGTTGGCAATGTTTGTTTCAGCTTTCGGAGACAGTTGTGATGACTTGGACTTCGTGGCTTGGTAGTTGACTTTATTGTTATTGGATCTGCGTACAACTTTCAGGCAAGTATACCTTGCCTTCCTCTACAGTTTTATTTACATGCATTGTATTTCATTTCCCAGTTTTGGTTGTTTATGGACATGTGCTTTTCGTATTATATTCTTTTGAGTTGTTTCATTGCATATAGCCGTGTTCATGTTTCGTCTTGCGGTTCACACTTGGAGTTTCTCGTCAGTACCTTGCTTGAGTCGTGTCGTAGAATGAGTACGTGTAATTGAACTGCTAAATCCTTGATATTGTTTCCTTGGCACCAGAGAGTCCATACTCAGGACGAGAGTGTTTTTCTTGATCTGTTTACATCCGTGACTCCACACTCGGGACTAGGATGTCGATTATTTGCATAAGAGAGTCCACATTCGGGATGAGGGTGTTGACTTGACTTGAGTTGACTTGCACCAGAGAGTCCACACTCGGGACGAGGGTGTTTATGTCAGAGAGTCCACACTCGGGACGAGGATGTTATACTTGCACCAAAGAGTCCACACTCGGGACGAGGGTGTCTTGCTGTGAACTAACCAGAGAGTCCACACTCGGGACAAGGGTTAGTACTAACCAGAGAGTCCACACTCGGGACGAGGGTTAGTGTTTAGTTCAAACCCGTGAGTCCACACTCGGGATGAGGGTTTGGTTATTTCATTGATCTCGTGTTCATTGTTCGCTCGGCAGTTCATTTACGCGTAGTTGTTCTAGTATTCGTGTTCGAGTTCGTGTTCGTGTTCATGTTCGTGGTCATTTGTCATGTTCCTGTTTTCTTGTTTATCTTCTTGTGCATGATAAAACTGTTATATAGGCATGTATATTATGTATCTTGCTATGTTCTCTGAGGACCTGATGATCTCTTCAGGTTTAGTGATTGTATGGAGTTAGCTAGTAGTTCTGGATGGCGGATGATTTGCGATTCTTGGGGAATTCAGGTATCATTATTACGTTTGTTATCCTTTCGTGCTTTATATTCTTTATCACGAGTTATCCTGTTTATTGATTCACTTTAGAGACTCTAGTTATATTCTTTGAGTCTTATCGGACATTTATGCTAGTGGGCTGCAGACCACGACCCATAGTATCTATTCATGTTTCGTATTTTTAATATGGATTTGAGATTTAGATTTGTTTGCCACAATTTGGCAGTATACCATAGCCGTGACAACATTTACGTATTCGAGTCGGGCTGGAGTCTGTTCGATACGTTGCTGGCTTGCTCACAAGCTCGTGTCCAAAAAGCGGGTGCGGGTCGTGACGGAGCCACCCAATAGGTCACAGTTAATCTCTAGCTGGCGATGACTTCCTGGACTCTCTGAAGCTTCGGACAGCAGGATGAAAATTTCAGGACGAAGGTGTGCGAAAATGAGGCTGTCATTGAAGTCAATTCCAGAGCAAAGTAGGGCACTGGTGATCTCTCTCTCAATATATATATATATATATATATATATATATATATATATAATTAAAATGGAAGCATTTTATAAAGCCAAAAGGAAACAGACCAATAAAAAAAGGTGGAGAAGCCACCATGGTGGATCCCTAGATCTAGCCGACGTGGAAGAAACAAAAAAATAAACAAAACCAAACCGTATACCCAAGAAAAAGAGGCAAAACATATATAAAGGAAAACAAAAGAAAGAGTCAGGGTCCACTGTCGCTATCAGTCCCAAGATGACAATACGGACAGGATTTTCGGGGAGGCTGGGGAGCATTTCTGAATCTGTTTGCGTATCTCCGTGATCCTCTGTGGAGTTGTAAAGTACCTGCCTTCATATCATGTTTTGTTACTGTTCTTCTATTGGACACAGACAATAGCTACAATAGCCACCAAATTGGGCTGTCCTGTCGCCACATCGCTCCTAGGCAGCAAGAAGGAGTTAGTAAAGGCTTGGAAATTAGGGACCCCAGTGACCGAGAAGAAGGTCCTCTAAATCTCAATAGCTGACAAGTCGAAGGGGAATAGATACGAAAGTGATTCGGATGAAGGATCGGAGAAGCAGCAACATCTGGACGCGTTGGAGAATCCCATGTGCTTGAGAACGTCGTCCGAAGGGAGCTTCGCCTTAATGATCTGTCGGAGCAAAATTGACCATTTAAGAGGGATGTTATTCGACAAGATCTGTGAGAATATAAGATATGATAGACACGGTGGATGAGCCACCCTCCGTGCAGATTTAGTCGAGAAGCCGCCCCCGTAACCAGCCTCCAAATCAGAGTTTCAGGGGCATCACTGATCCTGGATGTTATCGTATGGGCGCCCGCCTCCGCCCAAGTGCCAAATAATCTTTGGATGCGATCAAGATCCTATTGATTATTGTGACGATCCGCACCCACTGTTAGGGTACGAGAACGTAACAACGTCCAGCCTACGCCGTAGTGTCGGCAGTAGAACGATGTCCTAGGTCTCAATGCATCTAACAGTATAAGACTAAACAGTTTATACTGCCCGAATGGGGGTGACATAGCAAAATGTAAACTCAATCACATCTACGGTAGAGCATAATGGAAGATAGATAAACAAGAAATCGAAGAGAGATACAACAGATAGAAGTCTAAGTGTCTAAGATACAAACTCAGAATACATCTCAAAACTCAAATACAGTAATCCATAAATACAACTCAAGATGACTGAAAATAAACTATAAACAAAACCCTAGCTATCTATGCAACCTCTACTATCTCCTCTAGGCTAGCAGGCAACCTCCAGGCTATCTGTAAAATTTATCAACGGGTCCAGTCAGGACTGGAGCGAGCACAGTATATATCAACAGATCATAGCAGGTTAGAAAATATAATCATGCAGTAAAGTAAGATACAGGATCTGAAAGAAATACAGTATGTAAATAGAGAAAGAGAAATATAATAGAAATGTCTACTATAAGTAGAGAGCTAACAGTAGCTAGTGAGTCAGAGTACAATATAAACATGTGAATGGCATAGAAGATTCTGGGAACTATACTATGGAGTGATTCTGGGAACTACACTACTTGGATATTATTCACATGTCTACTTCTACTCCCCCGTACCCCCAAACAATACACAATGATCCAACTAGGTTATGTTATGATTCCATGCAAAGGCCCACAAGGGGTGATACATGGATAGCCCATAAATGGGTGATTCTGGGAATGCCCACAATGGGGTGATTCTGGGAATGCCCATAAATGGGTGATTCTGGGAAGACTCTGTGATCATGAGAGTACATGTCACAAGAGATCGAAGAATCGTGAAGCATAGTGATACACCATGTAAGTGAAACGTACAGAACATGTAGTATACGATGCTCCCTGAGGGGATAACATCTCAAGAATGGATCCATATAGTACTAATCCGTGTTACCAATATGACAGCATCAAGTATAGTAATCTAAAGCAGAAAAATAATTCCAACAGGATATGAAATGATCAGAGAATGTACTCGTCTGATAACCTGAATAGCTGATAAGTATGGGGGTCCAACTGAAGCCACAGAGTCCTATTTAAAGCAACACAGGTTACAAGGTGTTCAAGTTGACATAAATAAATCTCTACCAGCAATCTATTTTATTCTAGGTTCTTCTAAGTCAAAACAACTCTAGGTCAACTTCGGTCAATAATCTAGTCAAACTAGGTCAAATGTTGACTTACAGTTGACTTTGGGTCAACTGGTCAACTCCGGTCAAACAGGGTCAATTCTAGTCTAATTATTAAAGATATAAAGTGTACGTTATTTGTACGTCGAAACTTACGACACACAAATCGAGATAAAAAGATCAATGGTAAGGTTGATAATCTTATTATAGTGATCCACGTGTCCATCTTGTCAATTTTAGCGATGTGAGATCACTGGAATTGACTGCGCTCAGTTTCGTTGTACTAATCTCGAAATACGAACATTATAAGAATTAATTATTAATAAATTATAAAAAGGTTAAACTCAAAGAAACTATAAACAAATATTGTTGGACGATGAAATAAACATCGCTAACGTGTCCAGAATAGTCAAATTAGCTAGAATAGCCTACCCGTCGGCCCAATTTGGACACAACGGCAGAAAGATAATTTCGGATCAAAATAGTGTCCGTGTCGGAGCCGTTTTGCACTGAAAAACGTGCAAGAAAATAAGTCTATAAAATATAACAAATTATATGTCCACGAAACCAGAATGACGATACGAATCCAACGGTATATCCAGAATTGGATTCCGTTGACCCGATCTCAATTTGGTCCGTTGACCAGAACTTGGAATTCCGGTTTGCACAGAAATGCGTGCCGGAGCCAATGTTCTAAAAACTCAGCAAACTACATGTCAACGAGTCCAGAATGACGTTACGAACTCAACGGTATATCCAGAATTGGATTCCGATGAGCCGATCTCAAAATGACCCGTTGACCCGGATATTGGTATCCAACTTGCACCGAAATACGTGCCGGACCCAATGTCCACCAAAACCTAGCAAATTATATGTCAACGAGTCCAGAATGACGATACAAACTAAAGACATATCCAAAATTGGATTCCGATGAGCCGGCGTCAAAAATTCCCGTTGACCCAGAATGTGGGACCCACTTTGCACCAAAAAACGTGCCATGGCCCACGTTCTCCAAATCTAAAAAAATTTATATGAAAATATGCCAGAACGACGCCACGAGTCTAATGGTGGTGTCAAAAATGAAATCTGGAGTCTCGTGTTCAAAAATAGAATTTTATAAGTTGAAAATTATGACTTCGGACGACCAACTTTGGCGTCGAATTCAACCAATCAAACAAGCTCACAATGAAACGAAACTGGAGGGGTAGCAAGAGGGTTATACCAGCTTCGCACAGGAACTAGTAGCACGCCAAACGGAGCTACGGTGGAGGAGGTACAAGCTGACGCAGTTGGCCCCGTAAAACTGTCCAAATTTAATACAATTTAAACGGTCAACTTGGTGGCCGATTTTGATGTATCAAACGATAAAATCAAAGGACAAAAATTGACATGAGTGAAGGTGGATATACCGAGATTGTGACGGAGCAAAGAAATCGCCGATCCAACGGTCGAATTTCTGAGAAAATACGTACGAAGTCGCTGCGACGGAAAGCGATTCCAGCCTCGTTTTCGAGCTTGTCACGATGGAACGTCGTGCAAAATACGCGAATCGCCTCGACGGTGCGTCCCGGAGAACGGTGGCCATCAGGGAACTATGCGTCGGGGTGGGGCGCACCTACGGGGAGGCGTCGCCGGAGCCACGACGGTGCGGCGGCGCACGACGGCGGCCCGCGCGCGTGCGTGTGCGCCTGTGCAGCTGCTGTTGCTGGTGGCGCGCTGGCCGGTGCAGCAGCTGCGGCGGAGGCCGGCGGCTACGCGAGATGGGGGGTGGTGGTGCGACGGTTGGCCAAAGGGAGGATGGTGTTGCGGTTGCGATAGGTGGTGGTGGTTCGCGTGATTGAAGATGAAGGAATGGTGAAGTGGTGGTGGTGGTGGTTAGTGAAGAAGGAGGAGGAGAGGTCCTGTGGGGAAGACCGACAGCGGCGGAGGCCGGTGGCCGGTGGCCGACGACGAGGCTGGGCCAGGAGGAGGGTGGTCGGGTGTAGGAGGAGAGGGTGGTCGGTAAGGGTGATGGCTGCTATGGAGTGGTGTTTGAATGGGAGAGAAAAAAATATATGAGTGAGAGAGAGAAAGAGATGTAATAATAATGTTGTGTGTGTGATAAAGAGAGGAGAGAGAGAGGAAAGATATTCCTAGGAGTTAGGGCTGGCCTATGTGGGGGTGTTGGCTGCTATGTGAAAAGATTGATGGTTGGGATCAAAAGAGAGAATCCAATGGCTAGGATTAGTATGTAGGGTTAGTTATTTCCTAGGAATTTAAATTCAATGAAATTACACTCAATATTTGAAATAGGAAACTAGGTATTTAATATTATTTTTGGGCAAGCAAAAATGAGGGCATCATGATGGAGAGTAACACGGAGCTTGGACTGGGTTCGGTCAAACCGGGTTGGATGAAAATCGGACATTGTGCAAAAATCAAATAAAATTATGTGTGGATGATCATGGATAAATAAGTAGCACATGGGAATTCCAATAAATAGGACACAAGTGTCGGACGGGTAGTAGGCTCAAAGTGGGCCATGTCCATAATTGGGACTGACAGGTTTTGGTCGACAAGGGACCCACAAATCAAGTTGGAAGATGAATGTGACACCGTGGGTTAAAATAAAAATGGGTCACGTGTCAGAAAAGTTATGCGAAGCAAATGGATCACCAGATTGTGTGTCGGAGTGGGACACGAAGGTCATGGGTGACGAGCGTCTCGAGTAGATCATCACTACAACAGATATGGGATATAATAGCGTGCTCGAAACGCTATAGAATGTCTATTATAGCATATTGTGTCCGCTATAAATGTCCCCGCTATAATAACCCCATGTACAAGAACGCTATAAAAGTATAGCGTTCTAAAACGCTATTGATGGTTTATAGCGTTTACGGTCGCTATAGATCATGTATAGCGTTTCGAAACGCTGTATATAGCTTATAGCATTTGTGAACGCTATAGAGCTTTAATAGCATATATGAACGCTATTCATCAGTTATAGCGTTCATGAACGCTATAGTCCTTTTATAGCACTGGAAAACGCTGTATAGGTTGTATAGCGTTTACGAACGCTATAGCTTACTAATAACATTTGTTTACGCTATAAATGTGTTATGGCGTTGCTGAACGCTGTTGAGTTATAATAGCGTTTCGATATATATATGCTATTGCATAGTCAAAATTCTTTTATATATCTGCATTTCTTTCCTGCTATTATAGCATGTCAGAATGCTATTGCAGAGTGAAAATTCTGTATTCGAAAATTTGCAGAATGCAGCCCACAGTTACACAAAATGCAGGTATTCAAATGTTTAAATGCGAATCAATCACAGAATGAAGTAGTACCAAACATATGTAGAACAACGAAGTAGTACCAAACATTCAAAATCCTTAATTTCTCCATGTAGAACAACAAAGTAGTACCAAACATTCAAAATCCTTAATTTGTCCATGTAGAACAACGAAGTAGTACCAAACATATGTCCAAATATTAAACATTAACAGTGTATCAGCTACATATATCCCAAAATATTGACTATCTAACATTTAGCTCCCTTCGAACCTATCCACAACCAAAACCCCTCAGAAAGCATCCTCTTCCTTCATCCAACCTACACAAAAATAGGGGGAAATCATTAGTGTAAAGAAAAAACCATCTCGAGTGCGTGCATTTTTGACTGAAGGCCTTACCAGTGCACTAAACATCATTAGTGTAAGGAAAAAATCATTAGTGATGCCTATACAAAAATATGATTAATCATTAGTGATGCCTTACCAGTGCCTTACCAGTGTACTAATACAAATTATTAGTGTAAAGAAAAAATTACTAGTGATGCATTACCAGTGCACTAATTGGAAAAATCATTAGGCTAATGATACAGTAGAGTATAAGTCCAAATTATGCCTTACCAGTGCACTAATACAAATCATTAGTGTAAAGAAAAAATCGATTATGCCTTACCCCTGCTGATACAACAAAAGTTAAAAATCTTAAAGTGATACAACAAATAAGGAGAATCTAAGCCTAAAGAACATGAAATAATTGACATTACTTGTATGGATTGCAATACATGTACATTAGAGGTATATTGCCTTCTATATAGGGCTGGAAAAAAATCTTCAGTGTGGCTAAGAAGGATCCAACTAAGTAACTCCACAAAGAACACTGAAGTCTACCACAAGAAAAATAAAACTAATATGTAAGGCATTCAATTAGTTGATTTCTTGAAATGCATATAAATACATTTAACAATGAATAAGATTACAAAAAGTATAACTAACTTCAATATCAAAGATGATTGAAAGGTTTTTACAGTAATCAAATGAAATGAAAATCATAATTGAATAATGATGGATAAAAGGAGTAAATAATTTCATACAAACAAAGATTACATAATGCTTACAGATGGCTTTACTTCATCAAGATCTGGGCGACTCAGAATATTCGAATCCTGATAGAATCGGTGCAACAGATCTGGCGATGTAAGAAGAATATGGTAGTACTGATGAACAAAGGCATTTCCAACCTGTAAGGCATTTCTCAATATATCAGAATCATAAACATGCTAGAGGTTAGCAAAAGGTTTAGTTGTATCTTTGAAGGTCGATAAAACAGAATAGCAGGGGATTAGGTAAAGGAAAAAAAACTCTTACCACATGTGGGGCAGGGGCAGTAGTCGGGATTGCCGTTTGCAACGCCATGCCTACAATTGACTGCATCAGTGTAAATTAATGAGAATTTAGCTATCAATACAAGGCACATGCACATACATGGTAGAACCATCCGCACAAGCACACAGAAACAGGTATAGTTCACGTGAATATACCAATGATTATGTCTATCATATAAAAGTCTTGAAATTGGAATCAAAATTCAGTGGGCTGGATAACATTTATCATTAAATGTTACTCTTTGGAAATTTGTACACAGAAGCTTTAAATGCATAAGAAGACACTCAATGAAGCACTAGTAGTTCTATCCATGTGCACATTCATATAGACAACATTAGTAGTTTCAAAATCCAAACATATAAGTGTGAACCTTCATATAAACAACATTTAATTTTGCACAAGAGTGTGTAGGGTCAGAAGCAATGTCGCACCACTTAACAGCAGGATGTAGAAACTATGATCACGTATACAGTTTCAAGCCACAAAGTTCAACTATTCTCGTACCCTCATGATAAACAGGTGTGGCAGACCAGATATAAAAACCACCTGGCCTAAGAATCCTGTTAAGCTCCATTAATGGCTTTCCACCTGCATTTGAACAATAAAAGATATAAGACATCATATCCATACTCAGAAGGATGAAGTGTATCGCCAACACTAAAAATATAAGGAAATATAAGACCTCACATTGCCTAACTGAAGGAATTTTGAAATCCTTGATGGGACACCCTTGTCATTACTGGGAAAAAAATCGAACTTACCATCTCCATCCCAGTGGACCCTGCACCGGGCACAATGAATTAGATCAAATGCATTATCAGGGAAAGTAAGCCTTTGAGTCCCAATAACTGATAGAAAAGCGGGGATTCCACGCTCAAGAGCAAATTGTATATGTGCTTCATGCTCATCCTTCGGGGCAAATGACATGGTAATGACATCCTTATCAAGCAAATAACCACCGAAGCTTGCAACACCACAACCAACATCGAGGATTACTCTTGTGCGTCTACCACATTCAATAGTAGGCAGTATCTGGTGCATCCAGAATATGAGAAAATTGGTCCATATTACGTAACGGACATGTCAAATAGCTGTAATTAGTTCAGAACTCAAGACTTATGCCAAATAAAGGGCAACAACAGAAAAGCTAATACAAGTATCCAGAAATTACATTATACACAAGAAGGGTTCTAATTCCAATCCATACCAAGAAGTTTGTATATGTCTACTCTTAGATGTTCATAACACATATTATTTAAGTTTAGTGATCATCAGATTCCTTCATATTGTCAATTACATAGAACAGTTCAATAGCAATCTCTATTTACAAGTTACAATAAATTAAAGTGGAGTAGAAGACGATTAAAAAGAAAAACTAAAAACTAAGAATTTCCACTGAAAAATTCAGAAGAGAATATTTCAAATAATGTTAAGCCTTTTAATGTGGATTCAGAAAGAATTAAAATCTGACAAGTAACTAGTTTCAGACTCTAGATTCAGATAGTTTGGTATACCTTTTCAAAGAACATTATGTAGTTTGCAACTCCCTCTTTAAATTGAGTTCCACCTCCAGGAAAAACAAGATATTCTCCAGACTTTTGCACCCAATTTTGGTCTTTCTTATACTCAACCAGCTTGGTGTGAGGGACATTGTCATACCATATCTGGAATGATATACAGAATCAATTTCACAATAAGTTTCTTGAGGCACAAATAATGGACAAAAAATTTACCAAACTAATATCTTTGACCACAAGATTCAGCATAAATCTAGGATGCTAAAAAAAATTAGAATTGGGAAACAGAGTACTGGTGTTCTCAATCAACTCTACAAAGAAACATACATTTAGTACGATGTCAGTAGCATTTAGCTTTGAAGCATTACATCAAACAGAATGTAGACAATGCAAAAAAAAGAAAGAAGGAAAAAGAAAATAACCAGTACTTCTTCTCCATCGCGCCTGCCACTGTAGCTACCTGCAAAAAAAACAATTGCAGGCATGCGCGCGTACGGCGGCGACCCCCTCCAGCTCAAACCCATACGACCGTTCCTCATCGTTCGGCCACGAACCCGACCCCTAAGCCTTCTCCATCAGCCGTTGAAGCGGACGTACAGACGTTTCCGCTAGCCAAGGGACGCCCTGACTTTCTACAGTCACTCCGTGCCCCACCCGTTTGACCTCGCTAAGCCTCCCAAGCGCCAACATTGCCGTACTGGTGCGAGCCGTTGTGGGCAGCGGATCCGGTGTGGGAGGACGGAGGAGGAGCTCCGGTGTGGGAAGCGTATCGGTGAGGAGGAGGGAGGAGGGAGGCGGGGATCCGGTGTGAGCAGCGGGTCGGTGAGGAGGAGGGAGGCTGGGATCCGGTGTGGGCAGCGGGTCGGTGAGGAGGAGGGAGGAGGGAAAGTTGTGGGCAGCGGGTGAGAGGGGGGGTGAGAAGTTTGAATTTTTATTTTTTTAGGTTTTGGGTAAGGGGGAATAGCTATTCACTTTGGAATTTTTTTTGGGGGGGAGGGGGGGGGGGTGGGGGGGGGGAAGCCATTCACTTTGAAATTTTGGGGGGAATTCAGCTACCGAAATATTAGCAGAAAATTTGCTCTAACGATAAAATTTTCAATTAAATTTGGTAAAAGATAAAAAGTTTCAAAATTTTAAAATAGAAAAATATTCTGACAGGTCCAATTTTCGCCACACCATCTGTCGGAATTGAGGACTATCGGTTTTTTTTTTTTGATTGGCTTTGTTTTATTTTGTTTGGTTTGATTTGGTTTATTTGTTTTAAATCGGTTTGGTTTTTATCTTTTGTTTTTTCTTTCTCAGATTTGTTTAATCTATTAAGTTAATTTATTATTATCTTTACAATAATAACAAAATCTATTAGTTAATATAATTTTTAATATTAATTTATACAATAAATAATAAATTTTGTTATTAACTATATTAGCGTCGGAAGATTTCTTTGCGCTATGATTTTGTTATTAATTTATACAATAAATAATAAATAATAAATTTATACAATAAATATATTAGTATTGATAAAGTTTTTAGTTAATTTGTAATAAAAATATTAGTATAGATAATAACAAATTAATGACAAAATTAATATACATAATAACAAATTAATATATTATTATACAAACAAATATAATAACAAATTAATTTCTATATATTAACAAATTATTATATTCATAACAAATTAATGATATATTAATATAGATAATAAAAAAAAATTATATTCATAACAAATTTATATATATTAAGTTTTGTTGTTAAATTTGTATGTACTCAATTTGTATATTAACATATTATTTATATTCACAACAAATAAATAATAAAATAATATAGATAATAACAAATTAATATATTATTATACAAATAAATATAGATAATAACAATTTAATTTCTATATATTAAATTTGTTTATACTTAATTTGTATATTAAAAAATTATTTATATTCATAGCAAATTAATGATAAATTAATATAGATAATAACAAATTATTTATATTCATAACAAATTTCTATATATTAAGTTTTGTTATTATATTTGTATGTACTTAATTTTATTTATATATATGATTTATTTTATGTATATAAATAAATATATACAAATTTATTTGTATAATAATATGTATATATTTATTTATATATTAAGTAATGTGGATAATAACTAAACTTATTAGTTAATATACAAATTAATATATAAAAATGAACTAATAGATTTTGATATTATTATATAGATAATAATAAATTAACTAATAGATAAAATCAAACTAGAAAGAAACAAAAAGATTGAACCAAATCAATTTAAAACAAATAAGCAAAACAAAATAAAACAAAATCTAATATAAAAAAATGGGAGTCCCTATTTTCGCATATGGACTGGCCAGAGGAATGTTTCTCCCTTTCAAATTTTTTTATCTTTTTATTTATGTTTTAGCAAAAACTTTATTTTTTATTTATCGGTAGAATTTTTTTTCTATTATTTATTGTATATTAACTAATATAGTTAATAATAAATTTTATTATTTATTGTATAAATTAATATTAAAAATTATATTAGCTAATATATTTTGTTATTATTGTAAAGATAATAATAAATTAACTAATAGATTAAAGCAATCTGAGAAAGAAAAAACAAAAGATAAAAACCAAACCAATTTAAAAACAAATAAACCAAATCAAACCAAACAAAATAAAACAAAGCCAATCAAAAAAATAAAATGATTTTTAAATATATACATTTTTAAAACAAAGCCAATCAAAAAAACCAAATCTGAAGAGTATTCTGCAGCTCCTTCTCATGATTTTTTTTTACGGTAGCAATTTAATCCCATTACGACGTTGTAACTTATATAGCATCCAAAATATGTTATAGTATTTTTTTTAATCATGTAAAATATATATGATATGATGCTACTCCTAATCGAACTGGGATACCTATGTAGGGGTGCCTTCTGTTTATTCGTGGTTTCAACCGAAACGAAATAGTCAACACCAAATAAACCGAAATTCAAAAACTCCTAAACCGAAATCGAACCAAAATTAACCAAAGCCAAAACCGAATTACCGAACCGAATAAACTATTCGGTTATTTGATCGATTTATTCGGTTAGACCGAATAAATAGAAATCATATTTTAATTATATTAAAAAAATTATAAGTTTCTACACTTGTTATATATATGTCAAAAATTAATATATCAAAAGTAGGACTTCAAAAAATATATATATATATATATATATATATATACATATATATATATATATATATATATATATATATATATATATATATGTTGCTTTCAAATATATACATTTTTTTTCACTGCATAATGAATTTATACATTGTTATATGTCAAAAATATATCAAAAGTAGGACTTCAATTTTTTTTCAAATGAACCGAATTTCTGAATCTATACCTTTAACAGCACTGCATAATGAACGCTATTGTAACGACACTTCTAATAGCGGGGAGGCATAAACGCTATAGATAAACTGCTATTGTATGTACTCATGTCCAATAAACGCTATGGATGATGGTATTATAATAGCAGGAAGACTCAAACGCTATAGATAAACTACTATTGTATGACCTTTTAATAGCACAGACTAATAAACGCTATTGATGATGACATTCTATAGCAGGGAGGCTGGAACGCTATAGATAAACTGCTATTGTATGCCCTATTTGTTGTAGTGCATGCATGAGAAGTTGGTTTCAAGAAACTGACTGGTCTTGTGCTCCCAAATGAAAAGTCACGGTAACGTGCTAATAATGATCAAGGAAAAGAGTGGGAAAAATAATTAAAGATCAAATGGTCTAATTCGACCCGAAGTTCAGCGAAGCAAAAGAGTACAAGGGAACAAGTTTGAGTGGGACACTATATACCATCATGAAGGTAATCCTGTCCACTCCAAAACTCGTGAAGAAGATTTCTAGAGTTGAACATCCCTGATACTCCAAATATCAATGGCACGGAAAAGTACACTTAAAGATAAATAACCAGAATAAATCATTTATTAAAACTAAATCAATCAGAAAAATTTAAAAAAAATCAACCCGAATTTTAGGGTGCTCACATCCTACCCACCTTATAAAAATTTCGTCCACGAAATTAAAATGTCCTTACTCCCTCTAGGTCAAACCCCCACAATCAAAGTCCCAGAATTTAAACAAAGCATACCATCAAAGGAACGTCATGCAGGGTCATGGCATATGGTGGCAGTGAAAGTCTTATCTAGGTATACTAGTCATGCTAACCGAAACGGTCATAGGATATCAAAACACACAGGCAATCTAGGGTGCTAAACTAGAAAAGATACAGAATAACACTCATCAAAACTGTAAGGCAGTCTACCATCCTACATGAAACTGGTACTCATCAAAAAAAGTAAAGATAACTACGAATTATCCATAAAGGGGTATTATTCAAAAAATCAAAATCAGAAGTTAAAGAATGAAAGTCAATTGCATGGAAATCAAATCACAATATATATATATATATATATATATATATATATATATATTAAGAATATTTAGTTTTGATACGATCTAAGTTGATTAAATTGGGAAGATCAAGATTTAGGCAATATGGAGGACAGTTCAACAAGGTCTGAGAACAAGCATACAAGGATGGAGATTCAGGTCATAATCAATTTTAATTCAATTGAGTACAACCCAAGATAAGAAAAGATAATCGAAGTTGAGTTGGTCGTGATTAAGGAAACTAGGATTCAATGATATTGAAAAATCCTTTTAGAGAAAAACAGGAAAAGATTTCATACGAAGTCAGTAAATCATCTCTCTCTAATACTATCAGTTTATCATTTGCCAATCATATTTTTATCTCAAATCCCAATATAAATCAACCATTATATGACTACCCCCAAAAATTTTATAACCTTCAGTCATCTAAACCTTTACCATGATCACCATAAACAAAATTTCTAACTTCTAAAAATATTTTCCAGGAAACATACCCCTCTTATTTAGGAGTCAACACTTATTCATTTAATCAAAAAAATTTTAAAAAAATCCTTCACCTCGTTTTAATTTAAATCCGGAACCTCTAAACCCAGTTTATGAAATCCTTGTACTTGTTTAAGTCAAGTCTCTTATTTACTAAACTCCAATACCACTATGTCACACAAAATTTATTCTTGTTTATAAATCAACCTTCATATTTTCTTCAACGTTCACCTTCAAATGTTATCCTTTTGAATTCCACAATTTCTCCCAATCATCTAAAATAATTCTTATAACTTAAAATCCTTGTGTTCTCTCTGTCTCTAGTCACCCTCTTAAAATATCTAGTTCAATTTCGCATAATCATTTTATTCAATTAAATTCTCCTTTCCATCTCTAAATTTCTACATAGCCTTGTAATAGTTCCCAAGAATCAATAACCAAGATTTTCTAAGTTCTCAAAACTAGGTTGACCTTGAATATCTTCATTAGTTTTGAAATACATCCATAAATTATTCATAACCAACTTTCTATGATTGTTTCTAAATTGATAATATTTATCCCTCGATTTCATTTGAAACCTTTACCACATCTCCATTTCAAATTTTTTATATTTGACATCCAATATTCTGATTCCTATAAAATCATCCTACGATAACCAATTACGTCACTTCCGAACTAGATGATTTACGTTATTTCCTCAACATTTCTCAGGTAAAAATGATATGAAGATTCAAGGGTTCAAAGTACAGCTGACAGAATTAGATACGAGATAGAATTGATGTAATCAGGACAGTTATATAAGACAAAGATTGATGGGAATAAAATATTGGCAGGAAACGAAATGATAATAGAATCTGTTCTGCTTATCTGTTTAAAAGGAAGAACCATTTTGAAACCAGTGCTATAATATCAAATCCAAGATAAGGTCTAGCTAAATCATCGATTCATTGTATTAAGAAGAAATTCATAGTAAGAAGTTACACAATGTTTATAAAAATAACTAAAGCTACTACTAAGTTAAATAATGAGAAACAAAACAAAACAAACAATTAATAATCTTTTTTTTTTGAAGGACTGGAACAAAAGTAGGGAAAACATGTTCAAAAATGTTTAAGGTATAATCTGATAATTATATGTGTCTATCCAAAATCATGGTGCTCTAAATCCCCGTCAGACTAGTAAGCAAGGCTACGATAATCACAAAGTCCTCGACTTACGCACATACCTTTAGAATCATGGTATTTAACATTTTCGCGATGCCGCTAGCTTGGCTGCGAAAACCTTAAATTCTTACACCCGAAAAATATATCCAAGTCAGACTATATGTCCTCACCATGCTGACTAATGTGACCGTAGAAGACTAGATTTCCATACTTAGATGACCGAGCCCATATAATTTCATCTGGACAAAAATTAAATTAAATCAACAATGAATACCCAAAAATCAAATCAAATTTATCAACGAACATCAAATTCAAAAATGAACAAAATCCATCACAATACAAACTCGGATGCAACAGCTATCATCAAGATTCAAAATTCGACAAGCATCCATCAAAATCAATAAATACAAACTCAATTTCAACCATAATCCATCAAAATCAAATTCAACAACAGAAAGTAAAGATAAATCAAATCAAGGGAAAAAGAGTTTTCAAATCGAAGTTAAAATAAGATTCTCAAGGGTCGTCCCAGGAATCTCTCAAGGGATCCTAACTGTGATTGAGTACTTCAAAATATATCCTATTCCTACTGCAGGCTATAGTGGTACTCTAGTTCGAATACCACTACATAAACTCGACCTGCATGGGCCACCACTAAAAATGTGTCACGACCCGTACCCACTGTTAGGGTACGAGAACGTAACAACGCAACAGCCTACGTCGCAGTGTCGGCGGTAGAACGCTATCCTAGGTCTCAATGCATCTAACAGTATAAGACTAAACCGTTTATACTCCCCGAATGGGGGTGACATATAGCAAAATGTAAACTCAATCACATCTAAGGTACAACATAATGGAAGATAGATAAACAAGAAATCGAAAAGAGATACAACATATAGAAGTCTAAGTGTCTAAGATACAAACTCAGAATACATCTCAAAACTCAAATACAATAATCCATAAATACAACTCAAGACGACTGAAAATAAACTATAAACAAAACTCTAGCTATCTATGCAACCTCTACTGTCACTTCTAGGATAGCAGGCAACCTCCAGGCTATCTGTAAAATTTATCAACGGGTCCAGTCAGGACTAGAGCAAGCACAGTACATCTCAACAGATCATAGCAGGTTAGAAAATATAATCATGCAGTAAAGTAAGATACAGGATATGGAGGAAATATATTATGTAAACAGAGAAAGAGAACTGTAATAGAAATATCTACTATAAGTAGAGAGCTAACAGTGGCTAGTGAGTCAGAGTACAATATAAACATGTGAATGGCATAGGAGATTCTGGGAACTATACTATGGAGTGATTATAGGAACTACACTACTTGGATATTATTCACATGTCTACTTCTTCTCCCCCGTACCCCCAATCAATACACAAGGATCCAACCAGGTTATGTTATGATTCCATGCAAAGGCCCACAAGGGATGATACATGGATAGCCCATAAATGGGTGATTCTGGGAATGCCCATAATGGGGTTTCTGGGAATGCCCATAAATGGGTGATTCTGGGAAGACTCTGTGATCATGAGAGTACATGTCACAAGTGATCGAAGAATCGTGAAGCATAGTGATACACCATGTAAGTGAAACGCACAGAACATGTAGTATACGATGCTCCCTGAGGGGATAACATCTCAAGAATGGATCCATATAGTACTAATTCGTGTTACCAATGTGACATCATCAAGTATAGTAATCTAAAGCATGAAAATAATTCTAATAGGATATGAAATGATCAGAGAATGTACTTGCCTGATAACCTGAACAGCTGATAAGTATGGGGGTCCAACTGAAGCCATAGAGTCCTATTTAAAGCAACACAGGTTACAAGGTGTTCAAGTTGTAATAAATAAATCTCTACCAGCAATCTATTTTATTCTAGGTTCTTCTAAGTCAAAACAACTCTAGGTCAACTCCGGTCAATAATCTAGTCAAACTAGGTCAAATGTTGACTTACAGTTGACTTTGGGTCAACTGGTCAACTCTTGTTAAGCAGGGTCAATTCTAGTCTAATTATTAAAGATATAAAGTGTACTTCGTTATTTGTACGTCGAAACTTACGACACGCAAATCGAGATAAAAGATCAATGGTAAGGTTGATAATCTTATTATAGTGATCCACGTATCCATCTTGTCAATTTTAGCGATGTGAGATCACTGGAATTGACTGAGCTCAGTTTCGTTGTACTAATCTCGAAATACGAACATTATAAGAATTAATATTAATAAATTATAAAAAGGTTAAACTAAAAGAAACTATAAACAAACATTATCGGACGATGAAATAAACATCGCCAATGTGTCCAAAATAGTCAAATTAGCTAGGATAGCCTACCCGTCAGCCCAATTTGGACACAAGGGCAAAAAGGTAATTTCGGGTCAAAACGGTGTCCGTGTCGGATCCGTTTTGCACCAAAAAATGTACAAGAAAACAAGTCTATAGAATATAACAAATTATATATCCAGGAAACCAGAATAACGATACGAACCCAACGGTATATCCGGAATTAGATTCCGTTGACCCGATCTCAATTTGGTCCGTTGACTAGAACTTGGAATTCCGATTTGCACGGAAATGCGTACCGGAGCCAATGTTCTCAAAACTCAGCAAACTACATGTCAACGAGTCCAGAATGATGATACGAACTCAACGGTATATCCGAAATTGGATTTCGATGAGCCGATCTCAAAATGACCCGTTGACCCGGATATTGGTATCCGACTTGAACCGAAATGCGTGCCGGACCCAATGTCCACCAAAACCTAGCAAATTATATGTCAACGAGTCCAGAATGACAATACGAACTCAATATATCTAGAATTGGATTCAGATAAGCCGGCGTCAAAAGGTCCTGTTGACCCAGAATGTGGGACCCACTTTGTACCGAAAAACGTGCCAGGGCCTACGTTCTCCAAATCTAACAAATTTTATATGAAAATATGCCAGAACGACGCCACGAGTCTAATGGTGGTGTCAGAAATGAAATCTGGAGTCCCGTGTTCAAAAATAGAATTTTACAAGTTAGAAATTACGAATTCGGACGACCAACTTTGGCGTCGAATTCAACCAATCAAACAAGCTCACAATAAAACGAAACTGGAGGGGTAGCAAGAGGGTTATACCAGCTTCGCATAGGAACTGGTAGCACGCCAAATGGAGCTGTGGTAGAGGAGGTACAAGCTGACAAAGTTGGTCCCGCGAAACTGTCCAAATTTAATACAATTTAAATGGTCAACTTGGTGGCCGATTTTGATGTATCAAACGATAAAATCAACGGACGAAAATTGACATGAGTGAAGGTAGATATAACGAGATTGTGACAGAGCAAAGAAATCGTCGATCCAATGGTCGAATTTTTGGAAAAACGTGTGCAAAGTCGCTGCGATGGAAAGCGATTCCAGCCTCGTTCCCGAGCTCGTCACGACGGGACGTCGTGCAAAACGCACGAATCGCCTCGACGGCGCGTCCCGAAGGATGGTGGCCGTCAGGGAACTGCACGTCGGGGTGGGTCGCACCCACGAGGAGGTGTCACCGGAGCCGAGGCGGCGCGGCGGCGCACGACGATGGCCCACGCGCGCACGCTTGCTCGCCTGTGCAGTTGCTGCTGCTGGTGGCACGCTGGCCGGTGCAGCAGCTGCGGCGGAGGCCGGTGGCTGTGCGAGATGGGGGGTGGTGGTGCGGCGGTTGGCCGGAGGGAGGATGGTGGTGCGGTTGCGATAGGTGGTGGTGGTTCGAGTGGTTGAAGATGAAGGAATAGTGAAGTGGTGGTGGTGGTGGTTAGTGAAGAAGGAGGAGGAGAGGTCCTGTGGGGGAGGCCGACGGCGACGGAGGCCGGTGGCCGGCAGTGAGGCCGGTCCAGGAGAAGGGTGGTTGGGTGTAGGAGGAGAGGGTGGTCGACAAGGGTGATGGCTGCTGTGGAGTGGTGTTTGAATGGGAGAGAAAAAAATATATGAGTGAGAGAGAGAAAGAGATGTAATAATAATGTTGTGTGTGTGATAAAGAGAGGAGAGATAGAGGAGATCTATTCTTAGGAGTTAGGGCCGGCCTATGTGGGGGTGTTGGCTGCTATGTGAGAAGATTGATGGTTGGGATCAAAAGAAAGAATCCAATGGCTAGGATTAGTATGTAGGGTTAGTTATTTACTAGGAATTTAAATTCAAAGGAATTACACTCAATATTTGAAATAGGAAACTAGGTATTTAATATTATTTTTGGGCAAGCAAAAATGAGGGCATCATGATGGAGAGTAACACGGAGTTTGGACTGGGTTCGGTCAAACCGGGTTGGATGAAAATTGGACATTGTGCAAAAATCAAATAAAATTAGGTGTGGATGATCATGGATAAATAAGTAGCACATGTGGATTCCAATAAATGGGATACAAGTGTCGGACGGGTAGTAGGCTCAAAGTGGGCCATGTCCATAATTGGGGCTGACAGGTATTGGTCGACAAGGGACCCACAAATCAAGTTGGAAGATGAATGTGACATCGTGGGATAAAATAAAATTGGGTCATGTGTCAAGAAAGTTGTGCGAAGCAAATGGAGCACAAGATGGTGTGTCGGAGTGGGACACGAAGGTCATGGGTGACGAACGTCTCGAGTAGATCATGCATGAGAAGTTGATTTCAAGAAACTGACTGGTCTTGTGCTAACAAATGAAAAGTCACGGTAACGTGCTAATAATGATCAAGGAAAAGAGTGGGAAAAATAATTAATGATCAAATGGTCTAATTTGACCCGAAGTTTAGCGAAGCAAAAGAGTACAAGGGAACAAGTTTGAGTGGGACACTATATACCATCATGAAGGTAATCATGTCCACTCTAAAACTCATGAAGAAGATTTCCAGAGTTGAACATCCCTGATACTCCAAATATCAATGGCACAAAAAAGTACACTTAAAGATAAATAACCAGAATAAATTATTTATTAAAACTAAATCAATCAGAAAAATTTTAAAAAAATCAACCTGAATTTCAGGGTGCTCACAATTATCATGCCAGAGAGAGTAGATGTTAATAGGATCTTCCGAGGGACTAATATAGCTGAGACGGCCACATTCGATCCATGGCTCCGCATCGACTATTGTAGAGCCATCTCCTACCTGAAGAATGATTAGGTGCTCGGCCATCTCCCGTCCTTGTAAGTCTTTTCCAGATGAAGGATGTGTCACTTTTGGATTGAACCACCGACGGATGAGAGCGAGGATAGTATCTCACCCGGGTGTATGAGCACCATAGGGATGATTGAGTGTGAAGCTTCTACCATAGTTTGATGGCGAAGGCATCCATCGTTACGCGAAGCCGACAAAGACCAAGGCTGCCCTTTTCTACCGGAAGGGCAATGTTCTTCCAACTAACCCAAATCTTGCGTGAGCCGCCACAGGACCGATCCAAAAAGAATGAGCATAACAAATTTTTGATAACTTCTAAAACCTTCTTAGCTGGGCAACAGGCGGCTAAGGTATATATAGGTATAGAATTCAACACATGTCTGATGACGATGATTTTACCTCCGAGAGATAGGAGGTTGTTATGCCAGCCTTCAATCTTGCTCCAAATTCGAGCGATGAGGGAGTCGTATAGCAAGGCCTTACTCCTTCAATAACCCAGTAGGCAACCCAAATAGACGAAGGGATGAAAGCATGTCAAAACCTATAACATCTCCCATGGCTGTCTTGGCAGCAGGATGGATGGATTCATGAACATATATACTGCTTTTGCTCATGTTTATTCTCTGCTAGATGAGTCTTCATAGCACGTAGTAAGCCCGCTATCCGACGAACCGTACGAACATCACCATTAGCAAAGATAAGGACGTCGTCTGCGTAACCGAGATGAGAGATAAGCGGACAGCCGCTCGTTGACTCATATCTCTGGGAGGGATACGCCTCGCCCAACTTGACGAGATTAAGGATGAGAAGTTCTTTAGTGATAATGAACAGAGTTGGGGAGAGGGGGTCTCCCTGGCGGACCCTCCAAGAGGCTCGAAAGGTGCAGGCAGCCATACCGTTGATGACGGAAGAGGGCCAAACCGAGCCAATCGATCTCCAAAGGATGTCGATAATAGCGTTCGAGAAGCCAAAATGATGGAGTACCCATATCATAACCTGCCAATCCACCATGTCGTACTCCTTGGCTATATTAAGCTTGATCGCGATATTCTCTCTACGGTTTGGAGAATTCATGCTAGAGATCAATTCCTGAGCTAAGAGGATATTGTCGACAATTTCCCTATCGCGAATGAACCCGCTTTTCTCAGGCGAGATCAGTTTTGGAAGGATGGTAGCTAACCTGGAAGCGAGAAGCTTAGGGATTATCTTATTAAAAAAATTGTAGAAACTTATCGACCGGTAGTCGTGAAGCCATTGGGAGTTTGATTCTTCGGAATGAGAATCCTGAGGGTGTTGGCGATGTTTTTGGGCATTACAGACCTTCAATGAATGCATTGGTAGCTTCAACTAGGTCAGCTTTGATGCAAGACCAACAAGCACAGAAAAATTGGCCCGTAAAGCCATCTAGGCCAGCGATGCTATCTTGGTCAAAAGATTTGATAGTGTCCCAAATCTCCAGTTCGGAGGCAGGCACATTGAACATCAAGTTGTCTTCCTCAATGATAAGTCGAGGAATGGCTTTAAGAAGCGATTCGTCGAATCTGATATGCTCTTTCTTGTAGAGTTTAGAGAAGAAGTCAACTGCTCCCTGTCTAATGTCATTCGTGGATTTTAGTAATCGGCCCTCCTCCGTGGTAATGTGATGGATGAAGAGCTTACTTCTTTTGTTCTGCACGCATGCATGAAAGTATTTGGAGTTTTTGTCTCCGTCAATTTCCTGATTATTTGAGATTTTTGTCTCCATTAATCGGTTTCCATAGCTAATTTGATCTGTAGGTCTCTTTGGCATTCTGTAGATTAAGGAAGTAATAGTCGAAGGGGTGGGCGTCGTAGATGCTTTCCATACTAGCAAAATTCTCTTTTGCCTCGCGTGCGCTCTGAAAGATGTCTCCGAATGTGGAGCGACTCCATGCCGCGAGTGCCCGGGCGATCTTCTCGAGCTTTGCAGATAGGTTCACAAGCAGGTTAGGATATTTGACAGCAGCCCAAACCTTTTGAACCATACGCAAGAAATTTTTGTGTTTAATCCAGAAGTTTTGGAATTTAAACACTTTGGGAATGTGAGGTTTTTTGTGTTAATTCCATAATTTATGGAATTTAAACACTTTGGGAATGTGAGGTTTGAAGACTTCGATGTCCATCAGAAGGGGGCGGTGATCAGATTTTAGACGACTTAGGTGAAGAACGGAAGATTTGTAGATCATGTCTAGCCAGTATTGGTTGGAGAGGATACGGTCCAGATGGCATTGTTGATTATGTGAACTATGCTGCATGTTGTACCATGGGAAGTCATTACCAGAGAAGGGAACAATGATGAGGTTAGCCTTAAATAGAAATTGGTTAAATTCAAATATGGAGGTCGGGTCTGATACTTTGCCCCCGACAAGCACGGAGGGGGGAGTGATAGCGTTGAAATCTCCTCCTATAATCTACGGCTCCACGTCGAGGTTGAGAGCATGAAGGGTCTTCCAAAGAACACGTCACTTTAGTTTTGTGTCCCCTTCGTGTACAATAGAGAGGAAGAAGGGGATGGGCATGAATTAGTGTCTGAGCTTGAAGAAGACATCTTGAGCGGAGTCGGGCACGAGTTGAGTAGAGAATTCCTTCCCAAAGAAAACCCAAATGTCTTTGCCACGAGATAAAGCCTTGTTAAATCCAAGTTTAACCCTGTACTGCTCAATCTTCTCTATGTCAACTTTTGCCTCAATAATGGCTAGAATGTCGAGCTTATGCATTTTAATAAGAACTTTGAGTCTATTAATAGTGTTAGTACCTGCTATCCCTCTAATATTCTAGATCAAGATCTGCATTAGATAGAGGCGATAGATGATTTTGAGGCTGATCTAAGGACCCTCTCGAGAGGTGTAGCGATTCTAATTTTCTTCCTTTTAAAAATAGAGAGGGAAGGAGGGATAGGGGAGTGGGGGGAGAGGGGAATGGGGGAGAGGGAGGGAAAGGGGGATTGGATGGCAGACCCATAGAGGTGTTCCTCATCCGGATCGATCATATCACCTAGAGCCGCCCATGAGTTAGCCAGGACGATGTCCCCCTCAGGAGCAGCCACCAAAGAAGAGAGAGAGATTGAGGGGAAGCGAAGCTTTGTATTGTCCGAAGGGATGAAGTACGGGATAATCTGAAGAGAGTTTGAGTCCTAGATGAAGCACTTATCATGAGAATCCTGAGGGGCACAGGGGGGCTACGGAGATGGAGAGGCGACCAATATGCTGGACAGAGGCTTCTTCTGCGGGAGCGACTCCGGAGGATAAAGGATCTCCTCCCCCTGGAGGGAGGGACGGCTCTGACCTGAGACGCCGAAGGGGCTAGAGGAGAAGGAGACGGGAAGCAAAGTTGCTGTGATCCTTTGACGAAGCCTTAGCTCTTTTACACTGGGATGAGGAGTGGCCATGATGGAAGCAAAACGAACAATATACAGGCTGACTTTCAAAAATGACTTGCTGCCAATAAATACAACCGTCGGGGAGCAAGATGCGGATACGGCTCTCCGAGGCGGAGCGCAGATCACGCTCGATAAGGACCCAGGTACAAATGGTCCTAGTGAGAGCCGTAGTGGCCCTATCGACAAGAAGAGGATTACCTAGGCACTTCGTGATATCAAAAATCTTGGAGAAACGGTGGAGCAGAACAGTAGAAAAGGTGACCCAAATCAGAGCCAAAGGTGATTCTCTAGATGGGCAGAAGTCGGGGGCCCAATAAAAAATCCTCATAGGTGACACCTTGATGTACCAAACCTCCTTCGATTGAAGGCGTAAGAAGTCCGCCTCCGAGGAGGACCGGAGAACGAGGTGCTTTTGGTCAAGGACCCCCACCGAGATAGGACCAGACAGGCATAGTCCTTCTAAAGCAATGTGCATGATGTCAATCGAAGGTTGCCCGTGTTGAAATATACCAATCAGCGTAAGGCGGAAGGGGGCACAGAGGCGATCTACGCCTTTAAAAAGCAGACAGCCGGCAGACCTTGGAAAGAAATAGGAGTCCGAGCCGCGGGGCACGGTAGAGACAGAGCAGGATCCGAAGGAGGAGGGGGCTTTGAGGTGGTGTCGGGCGTCGCTATGGCAAAGGGGACCGGAGGGGGACCGGCCACCACTTCAACGAATGTCGGAGGAGCCCTGACAAAGAGAAACAAGAAGGAGAGGCGGAGAAAATGGGAGAAAGGACGGGGGAGGGGAAAAAGGGGGTTAGCGAAGGAGGGGGCGGGGGAAGTGGAGGAAAGAGGGGATAACAGGGGGAGATGAGGGAGAGGGCGGGGACAGGCAGGGAAAGGAGGGTATCGTCGGGGCAGCCCTAGGGTGTCCCCAAATCGCCAGAGGGAAGGATAAAGAGCATAATTGTTATACACTACAACAAAAAGGCATAATAACAATGCTCTATAAGACGTATTGATGACGTCTGATACCTAAGCGTTATCAAAGTTCAAAATACTTTTTTTCTATGACAATTTGGGCTAATTCTGGGCTTTTTATAACATTTATAAAATAAAGCGTTATTAATATTTTAGAGCGGTCGCAAACTTGTAATATTTTGCAAACTTATTCATATTAAGCATCTTCTCCTTCCATTTCCCCTCTCCTCCTTCTCTTCCTTTTCCTTCGCTCTCATGCTCAGAATTAGGGTTCGATCCAGCATCCAGGCCTAGGGTTAGGGTTCAACTGCCCGACGCCATCGACTTCCTCCTCTCTAACCTCTACGCGTCCGTCCGGAAGGAGCTGGAAGCCGTTGGATCGCAGGGCCAGGGCCAGAAGAGCCACCTCCACGTCCTGAAGGCACTATCGCAGGCGCCATGGAGGACGGGGGAGGACTACTTCGAGGTCGCTC
This sequence comes from Iris pallida, assembly GCA_029216955.1. Lineage (NCBI taxonomy): Eukaryota > Viridiplantae > Streptophyta > Magnoliopsida > Asparagales > Iridaceae > Iris > Iris pallida. The sequence continues at coordinate 21,677,629 of JANAVB010009400.1, forward strand.
TATACTGTTCTGTACCCACTTCCTCACTTCCCACCTCCTCACTCTCCACCCTCCTCACCATGGCGATTTCTCACCAACTCCTCGACGTCATCGGCAAGTGGTCGCACCACGACCTGCTCAACGAACGCCTCCTCCTTGATGCCGACGAGCCGGGAGCAACCATCCCGCCGACCTTCCGGTCGCTGCACCACTACTTCGACTCCTTCCGGCACCTCTTCTTCGAGTAGACCCGGGCCCACCTGGCCTCCCGTGGGAGCGCCCCCGATGCCCCCCGGTTCGACGTACGCATCGAGAAGACGGTCATCCGCCTGGCCAGGTTCGATCCGGGTGGCTCGGTCTGCTTCCGCCAGTCCTCGATCGGCGGTGGATGAAGTTGGGAGACCTGTCGGGGATCAAGGACAGGATCATCAAGGACGTCTCGTACGTCGCGATGTTGTTCGAAAATGTCGGCTTCCGGAGCGAGGTCTGGAGGTGTCTGAACTCGGTGGATGGCGACGATGGGGGTTCGAACCTGGACTTGGTCAAGCAGACTCTTCATCCTGACAGTTTGGTAAGTTTCTGAAACATTATTATACGTTAACCTGGACTTGGTCTGGCAGACTCTCCATCTTCATATTTGGAGGTGGTGATTGGTGGTGGCTACACTTGGAATGCACCCTTAAAGTAACTTCCCCTGAATGAATTTGGTGTATGCACCAAAGCAGTAGAATGAGCCTCATGTGTTCTTGCTGTAGCCCATTGGCTACTCAGCTAATTACAAGTGCTATACTTTAAAATGCACTGAAATGATTATAATAGATAGCTACTTAAATCATATCCTTGGGTATCTTAAGTGTTTCTGGTTGTATTGGAGTATTGTTATCTATACAAGTAAATTGGTTTGTTGTTGGGGGGGATTGTTCTGGATAATATTCTTTCCAATATGTCATAAATTTCATGATCATTTCTTTTATTTGAAGATCCAGACACATAATTCTTGTAATGACCTAAACTTCCAATGTTCCTGGTCTTTCCTTCATTTTTTATGTTACTAGTATGTTCTATATGATGTCTATTATCAGTACTGATATTATTATGACTGTGCTGTGTCCCTCTGCAGCATCTTTATAGTTCATTTGAAGAATTAGCAGGAGAATTTTAGTTTGCAACGGCAATCACGTCAAATGATTTGAAAGAAATTCAAAAATTTCTAGAAAATGCTGTCAATGCCAAGTATTGCCAATCTGTGCTAGATTTGGTGTTTGATGGTTCCTTTCTATCAATTTCAATGCTTGGTTTTGTAACTTTTATTTATTTCATGATTGCTTAATTGAATTCCTCACCCCATTAAACATAGTGTTAGTCTCATCATTTTTCTTTTGTGTTTGCAGGAAGAGTATATAATAAGTGTGTAATTGCTAGCTTATTGTCTATTTATATGGAATAGCAATTCATGCTTTAACTATTATATTATAAATAAGTGAAAAAATATTTGGTGTCGGTGGAAGTTCATCGTTTGCTCATAAATAAAGTACTAATCACTAGTTTGTAATTTAAGCTATCTATATATATATCTATTTTTAGTGATAAATAATGTATTATTTACTTTGTTATTTTGCCATCTCCCTTTCTCTTGCTTATGGGAGAATTGTCACGACCCGCACCCGCTTTTTCGGATACGTGACGTGTCCAAGCCATCCTACGCCGTAGAGTCGGCGGTAGAACGCTATCAAGCCCGCAAGAAATAGATGCTCAAAATAAACTTTATTGCTCATTCACATTTCTAAATTTATTACAACAATTACAATATTTATAATTGAAGAAAAATATAATAACTCACAGAATAGTAAAGTCAGCTAGTTCTACTATCTAGGTTGGTCTCAGCATACCCCGGCCTCCCCAGTGCTAAGAGTGATCGCGGCTAAAACATAAAAAATGTTGGTTTCCAATCAGGAATGGAACAAGCACACAAACCGACGGCAATGCGAAAACACAATAGAATTAACAAGACATGAAAATAATATATGAGAGATAAAAACTAGAAGGTAATGATGATATGGCACGGTGGAGATGAAAAAGAAAAATAAATAAAAGACAACTACCTATGTGGTGGGAAATATCTATTTCGACATGTGAACGGCTAGGGGGTAAATCCGGCACCCTACACGTGTCGTGTGCAGCTGCTATTCTCAACGAAAGACACGAGAGATAGTTCTGGGTAGTCCACATGTCTACTAAGGTATTTCCCTCCCGACTACTCCGTGTGACGAGCGTGTCAACAAGCAACAAGATATATGTATAAACATGAAATAAAAAGACTACTATGAATCAAAAGCAATCAAAAAGTGCACTTGCCTGAGGTCCTTAGCTGGTGAAACCAATAATACCATACCACTCAATGAGCCACAATCAGTTAATACTGCATTAGTCTCCAGATGCTGAAATAAACATTTCTAACGTTTTCAGAATAGTCAAATTAGCTAGGATTGTCTGTCCATAAGTCCAATTCTGGACACATGGGCGAAAAGCGTGCCAAAGTCTATGGTCTCTAAAGTCGTCAAACTATATGTCAACAGGTCCGATTTTTTGATACAAATCCAATCATATTTCCAAAGTTGGATTCCGGCGGGTTGTGCACAAAATCGCCCGTTGAGTCGGACCGTGGGACCCGTAAAACGGCAGTCCGATTCAACTGTCTCAGAATTGAAACAAAATTGGCATACAGGACCAGAAAAATGATACGGTCCTGTTGGCGCAAGTTTCGTCTCGATCTGACGAGTGTGCACAAAGTAATTGGAGAATTTGCACAGAGGCCGATACGATGAATTTCGATGGATACGCATCAATTTTGTCGTGCACACACGACCAATTTAAATTCCGTTAAAGCCCACAGGTCCACGAAGCCGATATACAACTTTCGATACTTTCGGTTCGGGACCACGTCGCCCGGATTGGCGGGACGCATGTCGTATCATAGAATTTTATTGATTTTAAAACAGATTTTTGTCAAAGTTTGGGATTCGATTTCTTGACACCTAGTCAATGAAATTGACTTCTGCAAATTGGATCGTGGAGCTCTATATGTTGTCTATAACTGTGTTCAAATAGATTTCTGAATAAGCCAATGGCTTGGCAGGAATTTGCCTTCCAACTGGGGTATTCGGACTGCTTGATCCCCTGTTTATGAACAGGTTTTTGATCGGTTTTAGCGTCGATTCACAACAGGGTTTGATATCTATTTCACAATCTAATTTATGGAATTCATACTCGGTTATGTTGACGATGTACCTACAAAGATGACACGCGAAAAGGCACGACGAGGCGACGGAAATAGCGTCACAAAGTCCACTCCGCAGCAGTGTTGCTGTTGTTGCCCTGTTCTTCGCACGAGCTGCATCCGCGCGGCCTCGGCCTCACGTGGCGGTGGCACCGGCGGCGGGTGGCCGCCCAGGTTACTGGGGTAGCAAGTGTGGTGGCGACGTTCGATGGGTTAGGGTTTGGTGAGAAGTTCCCTCAATCTATCGATCGAGTATAAGCTATTATAAAACAGAGTCGGATGGGGGTTCTCGGCCTGCTATGTAGGGGCGGGTCTGTAGAATGTGGAAGAAGAAAATGCGCACTCAGGCTTGGGCCCAGGGCCGCTGGTTGGGGATTTTATGACTATTATCATTTGTCTTCTTATTCTTATTCTTATTTAACAACTATTGTATATATATATATATATATATATATATATATATATATATATATATATATATATATATATATACAATAGAAAAAAAAAAATATATATATATATATATATATATATATATATATATATATTTCTATTGTATATATATATATATATATATATATATATATATATATATATATATATATATATTTTTTTTTTTTAATATATATATATATATATATATATATATATATATATATATATATACACACACACACATATATGTATACATAAAAAAAAAAAATATATATATATATATATATATATATATACACATACACACATATATTAATATACATATATATACACATACATATTTACACCCGTATATATATATATATATATATATATATATATATATATATATATATATATATATATATATATATATATATATATAAAATATATATATATATATATATATATATATATATATATATATATATATATTTTGGGTGTGCTTTTTACTAGAGCTTAGGCGCGTGCGCCTAAGGAGGGGTCCGAACCCGGGCCACCCGCCCGGGGACCCTCGTCGCTACCAACAGGCCACGACCCCGCGGACATATATATTTACTTATATATATATATATTTTATATATATATATATATATATATATATATATATATATATATATATATATATATATACATATATACGAGTATTTATATATATACACATACATGTATACATTAATATATAAGGAATAAAATATTCTAAATACAATTTATATAGAAATACAATATACTTAAATCTATATACAAAAAATTCACATAAATCAAATACAATAATATTTTATATATATAAAATCCTAATTTGCCATATATCATAAATACGCTTCTATATATATATACAAGTATATATATAACCTAGATAATTCCTATAAAGTCCAACATATTTGTTAAGGACAAATATTTACTATATTATCAACAAAACATTATTTAATATTAAGAACTTATAATATATATAAATACAACCACCTTTGTGAAATCGGCTATCGGGTCACTAAATTAGAATTGTGACACGACATACGTCTATATGGACGCCTTTGGTCTCACTACGAGCCTACACGGGACTGGGTTAGGTTCGGGTCAGTTTGGTGCGACCGAGTCTTCTAAAAATCAATAATCTAAATATTAAATAATTAAAATGTCTTTAGAGGCTAAGTCGAAACTTGACCTGGTTTTTCTAGTTAGGATATCACTATGGCTCGGCCTTCCCTGTCATGGCTGAAACGCTAGTCAGGGCACCCCACTGCACTATCCGTGCCACGATTCCTATTTGTCTGATACTTCAAAACTCAACTGTGGCTAAAGTCCCCTACCGTAATGTAAACCCCCCTAAATTTTTTACTACAATTTTTATTATTTATTTTTGATAATAATGTTTCTCGTAATTGTACGTCGCGTGCGGGCACGAATATGCGAGGTAGTATATTTTAGACACACAAAGGAAAAGATTTTCTCCATATATAAAATAAGTTAATTTTCAAAATAAGTCAGGTATTCTAGTTTATAAAATATGTCGTGTAGCAATTGTCAAATTTTATTTTTATAAAAAGGGCTATATTTTATTCTATTGGTAAGTTAGAAAAATAGGCTTTATGTAAATATTCTATTTGCGAGGCACATAAAATTTAATTTCATGTATATTTTGGTTTTCAAAAATTAATAAAATTATTCTATTCATTGCAAAATAAAGTATTTCAAATACTTAAATATAGATTGTAATTTTCAAAATTAATTATTATTATTATTTTATTATTTCAAAAAATAAAGTATTTCAAATATTGTTTGATTTCATATTTAATAAATTGCGATGATTAAATTAGAAAAGATTTTATTTACTTATTTTGAAATAGCTTTAAATTTAAAATGGTATTAATTGAGTTTAAATTAATTCGAATTAAAACTATGAACTATCTATAGGAAAATTTAAATCCCCCAACTCCTTATCCTAATGGGAATTCCCACCTCCTATTAAAGGAGAGGTACTCCACCATAATTCTCTACCACAACCACAATGTGCATCGTGTTTGTGCCCTTCCACATCCACTATTTCCCCAGTACATGTACATTATCCCTCTTCACGTCCGATAATTCCGGACGCATCTCCTCGCCACCACTATCGTGTCGGATACACCCGACGTGGCCAATTCCTATCAAACCCTAATCCTAACCCTACCCTCCGGCTGCAGCACCTTCTCTTCACCGTCACCACCGCCCACGGCACCACCGCCTCGTCATCCCTTCCTCCATGCAGCCTCGACCTCTCGCCACCACTGTTTCCCCGAAACCACTACCGCCTCGTCCACACTTGGCCAGGCGATTAATGCCACCATCTCCTCCTCCTTTTCCATCCACAATCGGCCCATAATCGAGACAACATCAATACCGCAATTCAAGGGACGTACCTGACCATCGGCTATGCGCCGAGCCCCGATCCATCCAACCGCCGCCCGGTCTCAACTCAGAGCGCCTCATGCCGCTTCTCCTCCCGATTTGGGACCGCCGTCGAGATCTGGCGAAACCCCGTTCTCCACCTGTCTCTGTCGAACGGGACGGCGAGCCCCATCCTTCTCGTCTGCGTCCGTCGGGGTCGCACAGGCTTCTCCGGTGAGGCGCACCTTACGGCCACCAGTGCGCCGTCACGCCGCGAGCTTTCGCCCAACCGTCGGCTTCCCACGCCGTCGGGACAGCCGAGCGAGATCCATCTTCCTCTCCCGCTCCACAGTGCCACTTCCCCGGCGCCGACCTCGCCGAGGATCGCCGGGCCTGTCCGCCACCGGAGCCGTTTCCTCCTAGCCGGACCCCGTGTGCCGCTCTCTGCTCTCCGCTGGTAAACCCCTCACCGCTCTCGCTCTCTCTCTCCCTCTCTTACATGTCGAATTGGGGGGGGAAGGAAATGGCTGTTTAGATTTTAAGGGTTTTATTATTACTGACATTATTATTATTATTATTGTTATTAGTATTATCATCATCATCATTATTATTATTAATATTAATATTATTATTATTCTTATTCTTATTATTATTATTTTCAGTTTTAGTATTATAAGAAATGATATTTCGTTTATATATGGTAAGGGTATTATTATTAACATCATTTATAATATTAGTAGTATTATCGCAGTATTAATAAATGCATTATTTTAGGAATTCTAGAACTATATATTTTTGTCATTATTATTATTAATAAGTGCATTATTTTGATAAACGTGAAATTTTAGTCCAAAAGCATTTTTACTTTTCGAGGATTTTTGCAACTAATAAGAAAGACACTTTTCAAAGTTATAAATATTTCTAGTATTCCTAATATTATCTAAATTATTTTTCACTAATAAAAATATAGTTTTTTTTACCAAGATAAATTTATTTTTATGAACTTAGATTTTTCCTAAAAACGTATTCTTGAATTTCACGTATTTGTGTAAAATATTTTACTAATAAAACCTAGTCTTCAAAATAGTATAGATAATTTCTAAAAATAGCAGTCGTATCTCTCCCTCAAATTCCCTTCAACTATCTTAGATGATCATGACTAATCGTATCCTTATATCCTTTCTAATTTCGGACCCCTATGTCTCGATCATGGCTATTGGACTATTAGGACATGACAAAACATCGCACCACCAAGCGACATACCAGGCAAGATACCTTGCCATCTTGTACTTATATTTGATTCATGATATTTTATATGTTGCTAGTATTTTACATTAGTAAGAGTGTGTGCAAGTATGACTTGGGTGCCATCGATATGTATATCGATGTTTGTGTGTGTGCGTGTGTGTGGACCATATCTGGTAGCTGAATTTTTCGATGTGTTGAAGTTATGCTTCATAACTCCTTTAACCTATTAACACGTCTCATACACGACACAAGAGTGAGGACCATGGAGTTGGCACGAACCTACGTATTCGACTTGCTACCGATACGGGCGGTTCGTGTGTCGGTTCATTTATGGATTAGCGGAGTCTAGATAGTGACATGCATAGAGATATGGATCGCCAAGCCATGGATATGACTTGTGTGATACATGGGTGGGGAAAACTACTGGGACGTATGAGCTAGCCCACAGCCTTCTAGTTGCCCGGTTATGGGTTCATGGTTTTCCTGTTATGGGTGTATTGCTAGAGGATATATCCATTCCACGGCCCTGACCACGCGTCAGATACGGCCAAGAGGTATGCTAGCGATGCAAAGTATGGACTAGGGGATATATCCATTGCACGGGCCTGACCACACTGTTGACACAAAGTCACAGTCAACCAAATATTGATAACATTGACTAAATAATACTTGTGATAATTCAATACGACACACGACGACTACATCCAGCTCAAGCCAGACGACAGCTCAGTTTTGAAGATGTGAGTCATGTTTCGAGTCTGTACTTTTATATTTATTGAGTCTAGAATGATTGTAAGCTGAGTTATGCTGGGCTCTTGAGACTCAACCCATAACCTATCCAAATCCATAAAGCTCCACATCCAAAATCAGTCCACTGGACCCTTGGACCCATTCTGTGCTCTGGAGATAGATTTTGGGCCGAACTCTGCCTCCACACAGAGTTCGGGCCGAACTCTGTCCCCTAAAAATCAGCACCCTAATTTTTAGTATTGGCTGGTTGCTAGTTGCCCAACGGCCAAATATTTGAAAATTCCTACCAGAATTCTGGCCGAATTCTGCCTGTTAAAACCCTATAAATTGGCCAAGAATTCTCTCATTTTCATTCATCCAATATTCTCTTCTCTTCTCTCTTAAGATCAATATAAGCCATACCCTTCTTTATCTACTAGCCACAAGTTTCCTAAGTCTCGAGTGCTCAGCATCTCTCAGTTAGGAGTCTTGTGCAAGAGTTTAAGAAGTAGCTTGGAAAATTTCAAGCATCGCCACTGCGATCGATTGTAAGAAGTTGACGTGCTCTTCTGAAGAAAAGGCACGGGATGTAACTACTATTTCACAAATAGTGGATTTAATCCTAAGCTAGAGTTCTCAGGCCTGGACTAGTCCTCCACGAGGGAAACCAGGTTAAAATCGGCTGTGTTTGCGTATGCTCTCTTGCTCCTTATTTATTTTTCGTATTTACTCTGATTAATTTTAGATTGTGAAATAGTTGATTTTTAATTGGCTATTATTGCTATAACTCTATTCACCCCCCTCTAGAGTTGCTATCTGTTCTTCAATTGGTATCAGAGCCATGTTCTCTTTACAAGGACTTACATCCTAGAGCTGATCCATGGCAACCACACAATCCTTGATTTCCAATCATGGTGAAGGACAGTCCACTCATAGGCCTTCCCTATTTGATGGAACTAACTACACGTATTGGAAAACCAGGATGAGTTTTTATCTCAAGTCGCTAGACTTTGACCTGTGGACTATCGTCACTGACGGTTACAAAAAGCTCGCCAGAATAGTTGTCATTGGCGATCTCGTTGAGAAATCACATGACAAATATTCTGACGAGGAGAAGAAACAGGCAAGTCTAGACACGAGAGCTATTAATGCTTTATTCTGTGCTATAGACAGGAATGAGTTCAACAGGGTATCTACATGCACTATATCTCACGAAGTATGTAGACTTCTAGAAGTGACGCATGAAGGAACCACCCAAGTCAAGGAATCAAAGATAAGCCGTCTCACTCAAGAATACGAGGCTTTCAAGATGAAGCCAAACGAGACGATCACGCAAATGTTCACAAGATTCCTCGACATCATCAACCCCCTGTCTTCGCTTGGCAAGCAATATTCAAATCCCGAGAAGATTCGCAAGCTACTTAGGGGGCTACCAAAAATTTGGAACCCTAAGGTGACATCCATCATAGAAGAAAATGATCTCACAACCATATCCATGGAGACCTTGATGGGAAAGCTAATGACTCATGAGCTTGACCTCAAGGACTTCGAAGAGCCTGCTCCTAAGGCTAAGGAGATCGCACTCAAAGCTCACCGACGGAGGGCTGAACCCGAAGAGACGGATGACGACAACTCAGAAGATGATGATCAAGCTCTCATGGTCCGCAACTTCAAGAGATTCCTTCGCTTCAATCGAAGAAAGAAGGAACCACAAGAAGATGGAGAAGAAGAGTCAACCTGCTACGGTTGTAAGAAGACTGGACACGTCCGAAAAGACTGTCCATTCTTGAAGAAGAGCAACCGCTATGAGAAGCCATACAAGAAGACCGCCTCAAAGAAATATGCCAACACAAGCATTTGGCATGAAAGCGAAGCTAGTGACTCCGAGGAAGAAAAGAACTCTCCTTAAGATACGGCTAATGTGTGCCTAATGGAGACGTCCGACAAGGTATCAAACGAAACTCTTGACGACTTCACTTTTGATGAACTTGGCGATGCTTTCACCGATTTACTTACACTACAACAAAATAGGTTAATAACGACACTTTCTTTACGACACTTTCTAAATATGTGTCATTAATTTTGTTTAGTGATGACACTCCACTAAAACGTGTCGTTGTAATTAAATATTTGTCATCATCTATGACACCTTTTCAAAAATGTCGTAAACATGAATTTAATGACACTTATAAGACTACTTTAAAATGTCGTATATTATTATATAGTAACACAATATTTTTAAAGTGTTGTCCCAAATTTTATTTCCCATACTTTTATTTCATTTTACCGCTTTTCTCCAAAATTTAGGCGCTGCAGCCCGCGATAACCCTCTCCTCTTCTCTCACTTTTCCTGCTTTTTCTAAAGTCTCTCTTCTTCCTTTCTCTTTTTCTCTTCCATTTTCTTGGCACAGAACCGAGCTCGTTTTCCTCTCCTTCTCCTATTTCTGCTCTAGCTTCGCTGGAAATAACCTAATTGGGACCGCCTTCGGCCAGGCTCTCCAAGATGGAGCCAGGGACTCAGGGAGGAAGGCCTTGAAGAGGACGATGATGAGAAAGAATGCGCTGGAGGTAGTCCACCTTCTCTATAAAAGTTACTCATCCTCAAATTTCCTTTTCCATTTATTTCTATTTTTGAAGGAGAAGAAGAAGAGAGATGAAGCCATCGCCTTCACCGTCTCCAGCGCAGTACGAGATAGAGGATCCTGTCGCCTCGATCGCCTTCGGGTCGGTGGGAATGGAGGTGGACGACGTCGACCACCTTGTCGACCTCCTTGGCGACCTCGACCGCCCCCCGGTCGATGTAGACTTCTTCAACTCCTTCGAGGACGACTTCGACGACTCCAATATCAACTGATCATCCATTATCACATGTCCTCCTCTTTCTCGATCTAGGGTTTTGTGTGGGATTTAGGGTTTTATTGGACCTCTCATGGAAATTTAACGCCTATGCCACTCCTTTATTCTAATGTTGAAACTAGAGTTTCGAGATTTGCAATATTCTGTATGATCTTGAAGAATCTGATAAATGAGGGGTTTGACTGCTTAGTTTTTTCAATTATTTCATTATTTAATATTAATTTCATCGTTCTTCATTCTTAATCACCAAAAAAAATTGGTAGAAGTTCTTCAAATAGGAAGATGTTATGTATGTAAACTAGATTGCATGGACACACAGATGGAACTGACACGATTCCTATTTTTGTATGTCCTCGTGTATTGTTGTCTGTATTGTGCCCGATGCACCTCCGGCACAAGTAGATACTGATGCGGCATCGACTTTTGGAGTGTCATGTGCTCTCTGGTATGTGGGTCACTGGACTAGATATCTTTCTCAACCTGGTTTCTACTTCCTACGATTTGGGAGTTATCATTACTCGTTAGGGGATTAGTGTGTTATTACTGTTGTTGTATTTGGTCCATTGTGTCTCTGTTGCTGCAACTTTTGCGTGTCCATTTTTGTTATCACTAGGTTTGTACTCCAAACTCAGTTGGTTTTTGCAGTTATTGATTTAGGAAGTACATATGCACTTATTATTTGGCCAAGATGCTTATGCAATTAATTTCTTTTTCCAGAAAATGAGTAACTCGGTGAATCCATAAGATTGTGCTGCATCTATACGTGATGCTCTTCCAGGTATTGAATCTCTACCTGTGCAATTAATTTTAGTTACTTTATTTTACTTATTTCTATCCTATAATTTTATTTGTTTAATATAGTAGTTTAAACGACTGTATTTGTGAACAGTTTTTTATTTAATGTAAGTAATAGGTTTTATTGGTTTTATGTTAGTTTTACTAGTTCAACTAAGACCGCTGGTGATGCAAGCAACTGCAAATAGTCATTTGAAGCACGTATCACTTATTCTCTTTGGAAAACAACAACTGGTTGAACATATGGTTCCTGAGCTGGTTAATTTAGTTCAACTTGATTGCCTCATGTTCACATATGTACAGTTTTGAGATATTGCATCCAATTATGTCATTATGTGGCACATCATTATATTGATCTGGGCGACTCAATCAATTGGATAAAAAATGAGCTTCTATTTTGTAAAAGGCTATAAATTAGTCATCTATTTCTTATGTTACGGAAGGTGGGAGTTGGCTTTAAAAATGGACAATAACAACATATATATCAGCCTCATCATTGAAACGGTCGCATATTATCTATTTATCCGCATCGTCACCGAAAATTGGTTTCAATTGCTAAGAAATTATGAGCTATATGGAAGACTTTATCCAATTTCCATTAGCTTGCTATTTTGTCTTGCTTTAAATTCTTTGTAAGACTATTTTTTGAAAGGAGTCTTTATAAGACTTTGGTGGTAGTTTTAGGAATATATGAATTTAAAAGTCCACAATCTTTGTTCTTTTGGTTATTAAGAATGAAACTAGTGTGTCAACAAAAATCTCACCACAGTTTGACATAACTCCATATACATCATAAGGATGACCCTATGATGCTGATGTAAGTATGCTACATCATAGAGTATTTTCTCTACAATTTTTGCTATTTCTTGCCACATATATAGTGTAGGAAATCCCCCAACAAAGAGAGTAATATGAGAAGGAACTCTGGTATTCTATTTTTTTAAGCTTATATATCAGGGACAGTAGGAAATCCCCCAACAAAGAGGAGTAATATGACCGGAGAGAATCCTTGGATGCCATATATAGGTTAGATGGTAGGCTGATAATGATCGTCATGCCTTTTTTTGCTTCGAAATTTGATGTTGGTGTATACTTTTTGATACAAGACTCTCTCAAGCTATTTTTTTTGTAATTATGTTTGTGAAATAGTCAAATGCATAATTTAAAAAGTTGTAGCACTTCCTTTATTCCTTCACCGTGCTTATGTTACCAGTTATCTCTATCTTTCAATTTATTTATCTGCTCTTATACTGCTTTTGGTTGAAAGTTTAGTTTTCACTATATGTGGTGCTACTTGCTGGACGCTGGAGTTAGTGACCTAATACTTCTCTTTCCAAGAGTGGCTAATTGATCTCCATCAAAGTAGAATATATTATTTAGTCATTTTCAGCAATGCTAATTTTCAATGTATGAATTAAAATTTACTGTATTGGGACTAGTGATTTGTAAATACTTAAGGTTTTAATAATGGAATTAACCTTCAGTCATATTTTTAAAGTTTTTAGATTTTGTTATTTCAGGAGTAGTCTGTATCAGCTATTGTTTTTGTTCGGACTTGTCAGATTCAAATATTCTACCATTTTCTTGTTGTTCATCATCCATGGTTGCTTTTTCTTTCGGGGACTATCAATTACTACCAATGCAGCCAAGTTTTGTCACTTACATGATTGTTGACCTTATTTTTTTTCCTTTGAAAGTGCGAATACATAATGGTATAGGTATTCTGTGACTTTGTTGCAAGACAATAGTTTATGTAATTCTTTGCTCAATTTTAAGGCATATTACTACTGGTTCTCTTTACTTCCAGGTTGCTCAATTTGGTTGGTCATGTTTGCGGGCCATTTGCGCCATGGTGTTGTGATTGGCTGGAGACAATTTGTCTTATTGCTAGAATTGGCACACAGGTACCATCTTTTACCTTTTTTAAGTAATTACAAGACTATTAAATAAATTTGTAGTGCATTTCGAAAGTTTGGTCACGATTATCTAGTCTATCTGAAAGCTCACCATACTTTTTTCATAACTCATGTTCTTTTTCTGGGAATCTTTGTGTAACCATATAGGGCAAGGCTACCAACTGAAAGGAAAAAAAATGAGTGATGAAAGTTAAAAAGTTTTTGCCACATTGTTTGTGAAAGCTCTCTCCATACATCTCGTGTATTGCAAGTTGGCTCCGAAACACTAATATTGGTGGTGTAAAGTCCTTTTCCTTTGCTCATCCCAGTTAAGCCATTGCTGCTGAGCTATTTGCTAATGCTGGAAGACTTCGAACAATTGTAGACCTGTTTCTCCAAGCCAGCAGCCAACCAAGATCTTCCTTCCACCCAAACAAGCCAACCACAAGACCTGATGGTACTTGCGTACTACTATTAGCTAGTAAGAATTCAGACACTTCTGTGCTATATTGCACATATATTAACACAACATGACAATACAATAACCAATTTTGATGTTTCCTAGTATATTTATGGACTGTCAGTGTGGGCTAATATATGCCTAACACAATGTAGTTGGGGACACCATACCCACATGGCTGTCTGCTTATGCATAACAGTTTGCATTACAACATTCATTTCTTGGGTATTTGGAAATCTTATTTTCTTTATATGGCACAAATTTACCTTCTTGATTACAAATAGGTTGCTAAGTTCTTGATCGGTAAAACTTTCTTCAGTGATAATGTAAAAATAAGAGTAACAAGCTGGTTCATGTACGATTTGTTTTTCTATTAGAGTTTGTGCTCTTTGAAGGAGCATGTAATTCTGTTACTGTTCTAAAGTTAGATTCTACTGATACTTAGTTGAATTTCCTACATTAGTCTTGGTTGTCAGCCTGCATTAGTCTTGGTTGTCTACTGATACTTCGTGGTGTATGTCCTAGCCTATCCTTAGTCTCCCAGTCTTCAATGTTAGTCTGCTAAGATATTCCATGAAGGAATTAATCTTACTAGGAAAAAAAGTAATCAGTTAAAGCAACTCCAGGAATACTTCAGGAAATACCCCTCCAGATTTGGTTCCATGTCCAACCTTATATTGCATTTAAAGAAGTGTATTCTTGTTTATTATTCCAATGAACAAACTAGAGTTGGATAATGTCTGCAATCCTCCATGAGTTGAGGGAGGGAATATAACGTATTAGATCTTTGCTTGAATTCATGATTTGATAGAAATACCATTTGATGAAATACCATAATCTACTAGTGTTTGTGTCATCCAAAGGATTTATGCACAACAACATCCAGCCACAATGTATTCGACCTCAGTTGTAGAAAGAGCAACGGAGTTTTGTTTCTTGCTAAACCATGAAACCAAAGATTTCCCTAGGAATTGGCATGTACCGCTAGTGCTTTTTCGGTCAATATTGCAACCGGCAAAATCTACATCCGAGTAGCCGAGAAGCTCAAAGGATGAGGATTTTGGATACCAAAGTCCCATGTTAATGGTGCCTTTGAGATATCGAAAAATATATTTAATGGCACATAAGTGAGATTCTTTGGGATTTGCTTGGTATCGTGCACAGATGCAAACAATAAACATGATGTCAGAACGACTAGTAGTTAAGTAGAGTAAGCTACCGCTCATACCTCGAAACTTACGAATGTCCACCGAAACACCATCCTCATCTTGATCAAGCTTGGTCGTTGTGGCCATATAGCTGACCATGTAACAAAAGATAAAAACAAATCCATAGTTGTTTTAACAAACAAAACCAACTTAACCATCTACCAAAACAACCTAAACAACTTAACCAATTAACAGACAATCTAAACAACCTAACCAAATAACAGAACAAATAAAAAACAAGATTAACTCTAAGATGTTTGACTAACCAATAAACAATTATGAGTCAAACTTTTGCCTGTATGAAAGTAAAGAAACAAAAAAATTTGGTCTGATTCCAACATTCTTCTTGGTCTGATTCCAACATTCTTCTTTTGTTTAGCTTATTTGAATCTCAACAAAACCTAGCACATGTGAAGCATGTATATATGCAAATACATGATGTAGGGATCTTCATATTGGTTGCCATATTTTCATCTATATTGAATTCTCTAAAAGATAGGTGTGCAAATACATGATGAAGGGATCTTGACTGTCTATTTCCATAATTCATATAAGTTTTATGTGTGGATTAATTTTTTGAGTTTCCTGAGTCAATAGATTGGGTACTTTTCCCTTCTGCTTCTTAGTTGTGATCAATAGAAGGGTAAGATTCCAGCTTAGGTCAAGGCATGTCCAATGAATATGAGGCAGGCATGGAATATTTACGGTCCGATACATCTAAAATGATATGAATATAATTAAATCTCTAGTTTATATATCACATTCACATTGAAGAAATCAAGGGCATCATTGAGAAAAATATTCAAATGTTGCTAGGACATTTTCATCAGTATCTTAGCCAACTGAAGCTTAAAAATAAATTTCTTCCATTGTTTGGTTATATATTAAGAAAATATATTGCAATCCATATATAAAATCTGGTGAGTATTGCTTTATACATGGTTTATGTTTTACTACATAAATGTTGTAGTGATTCTGCCATAGAACGATGGTTTGAATAGGTCACAATTTGTACTTGTGCATTTGTAGCTAATTCTATGGCTTCTTATATGTTAATTCAAATGATTTTTGCTAAACGATGGGTTGAAACATGGTCAAAATACTTAAAAGCATGATTATCATTGCTACAAGCATTAGCAAGAGGTTTGGTGCTAATCTCTCATCGCCTTTGCATCCACTCCTTTCTACTAATGTTCTAATCACGTCCATTTGTAACTATCATCAGAATCATCTTCAAACAGCCCAACAACAACATTTTGTTCAACATCAACAGTTGAAGAAATAAGGAGTATCGTTTGTCCGTTCGGTCTAGAGTAATGAGCCAACTTGTAGTTTTAGTTAATCAGTCTAGAGGCTAGAGTCTAGAATCATTTTGTAGTTGGAGTTTGTTTATCGACCACAACACTGCTAATTAGAAGTAGATTTGGTGCTAATCTCTCACTGCCTTCACATATACCACTCGTCACTAATGTGCTAATCACCTGTATTTGTAGCTATGGTTTTCCTGCATACTGGAGCATATTACTAGTTTTTTCCTTCAATATTTGGTATCTAAGTTGTTCTTGTACAAAGTTATTATGGGAGTTTTTAACTCACACAAACCAGATTAGTTTATATTAAGAGAAACATTTTAATGAAAATGGTTGGAGTTTGGGTCCTAAAGTGATCCTGCATGAGCACTTACCTATCTGAAAGCGATGAATTGATTCAATTGAAATGCCTTTTTTTTAGAATATTGAAATGTCTAATCTTGCACTTTGCTTTTCAACTTAATTATCCCATTTACTTTGTTCTAGCTGACAAGTTTTGCACTTGACTTTGTAGTGACCAACCCTTGACCGTCGGAGCAGAATATAAGTACCTCAGTAGCAAATCTTTAGCCTCCACCTGTAGACAAGATGGTGGTTGAGAAGACCAATGAGAAAAATGGTTCATTAAAAAGGCCAAAGTCCCCAATTACTGCAGCTTCCTATTTTGTTGCCTCCCTTCAACGTGCAACAAATAGCTTTAGCCAAGATTGTATTGTTGGTGAAGGTTCCCTTGGTCGGGTCTACAGAGCAGAGTTTTCCAATGGAAAGGTAGTGAATTATTCTTCCTCTAGATGTGAAACTTTTATCTTTACTAACTCCATTATATGCAATATTCATTAAGGTAAGTGACATGTTATTTCTGCTTACTACTATTCTACTGAATTTTCTAGTCTTCCCATAAATGAGACTAATTGTTAAGATAATACTTGGATTTAGTTTCTTTTTAGTTTCATATAGGGTCCAATAAAAATAGGCTGGTAAAGTATTGCTACTCTCTGACTATGTTGCACGAGTACAGATATGGTCCATATGGACATGATACAGATACAAGATAAAGACATTTTCACATGGGTACAAAAGTAGTCATCTATGTTGCAAGGATATGGACATGGACACAAGAAGAAGCACGGTTGAAGCTGATGCCTACCAAAGGTATCTCCCAGGGGGAGCAGGCCGGAGTTGACACATCTGCTCTTTCCACTTTCACACAGCCTCCTTCTACGGGAGGCGTTTGCCACAACTGTGGTGACACAGGGCATTACATCCGCTTTTGCCCAAAACTGACACGTACTCCCTCGAATGGTCGGGGTCGTGATCGCGGTGGACGACGAGGTGGTAGAGGCAGCTACGGTGGTGGAAGGGGTACTTACTCTGGAGGCAACAAGGCGCATCTGGCGGATGATGGTGGGGACAATCAGCTGGCGGACATCACTCCTTTTGAGAGAGAAGTTCTCGAGAAGATGCGCGGCTCAAAACTTGGTTCTGGTGAAAGATAAGTCATTCCTGGGGCGCCGTCCACTACAGGAGATTACTGCACTTACTTCTCCCAAACTAGTTGAAATGAGTCTAATATCTCAGATAATTTTATTGAGGGCTACCGCCTACTACTTATAGAGGGTCCAACCCCTCTTCATATTATATCTAACCGATGTGGGACTAAAGTCCCTTATTTACTCTCAACACTCCCCCTCAAGATGGGCGATAGATATTAATCATCCCCATCTTGTTACATAGCTTTGACAGACTCAATGAACTAAGACCCTTAGTCAGACAGTCTGCCACTTGTTCTTCTGAGCGAACATAGTCAATCTTCAGTATCCCTTGTTCCAGCTTTTCTTTGATGAAGAATCGATCGATCTCGATGTGCTTCGTTCTGTCGTGCTGAACCGGATTGTTCGCTATACTTATCGCAGCTTGACTATCGCTCAGAAGGTGCAATGGTGTCCCCTTGTCTAGCTTCAACTCTGTCAACAGCGCCTTTACCCATAGCATTTTTGATATGCCTAGAGCCATTGCTCTGTATTCTGCTTCAGCTGTCGACCGTGCTACCATTGACTGTTTCTTGCTTCTCCATGAAACTAGGTTTCTTCCTACAAAAACACAGTACCCTGTGGTAGACCTTCTGTCGTCTATGCAGCTTATCCAGTCTGTATCGCAGTATCCCTCAACATTTGTGCATCCATTCTTCTTAAACCACAGTCCTTTTCCCGGCGTCCCTTTCAGATATCTTAGGATCTGAAATACTGCATCCATATGACCCGTTCTTGGATCATGCATATAGCGGCTTACAACACTTACTGCAAGTGAGATATCAGGGCGAGTATGCCCTAGATAAATCAGTCTGCCTACTAGCCTTTGATATCTTTCGCGATCAACAGGCTCTCCTGCTTCTGCTCCCATCTTGCACTTTTGGTCAATTGGAGTGGCTGCTGCTCGGCATCCCAGCATTCCTGTCTCCTTCAGCAGATCTAGTGCATATTTCCTTTGTGAGAAAATAATTCCTTGTTCACCATCACACACATCGATACCTAAAAAGTATCTCATCTGTCCTAAGTCCTTTACCTCAAACTCCTTAGCGAGTTTCGACTTCAGCTTAGTGATCTCATCAGCATCATCACCTGTGATCACTATATCATCTATATATACAGCAAGTATAGTAATGTGGCCCCTTTCATGCTGGAGAAATACAGTATGATCTGCATTTGTCTGATGGTACCCCATGCCAGTAACAGCCCTTCTGAATCTGTCAAACCAGGCTCGAGGAGATTGCTTCAGCCCGTACAGCGACTTCTTCAGTTTGCACACTTTTCCATGTGACGTTCCTTCACCTGAATCTGACACAGAGTAGCACCCCGGAGGAGTCTCCATGTATACTTCTTCTTGTAGGTCTCCATGAAGAAATGCGTTCTTTACGTCTAACTGATGTAGCTTCCACCCATAGTTTGCTGCAATGGAGACCAGCGTTCTTACGGTACTCATCTTCGCTACTGGGGCAAAAGTCTCATCATAGTCGATGCCATACGTCTGGGTATAGCCTTTTGCAACCAGTCTCGCCTTGTACCGCTCAACTTTTCCTTCTGGTGTCTCCTTCACTGTGTACACCCATTTGCATCCCACAGCTTTCTTCCCTTCAGGTAATGGCACCAGCTCCCATGTCTTATTTTTCTCTAGTGCCCCAAGTTCTTCCATCATTGCAGCTTTCCATCTTGGGTCCTTCTTTGCTTCCTGCCAATTCTTAGGTAAAGAAGTGGAGTCTAATGAAGTGAGGAAGGCTTGATAAGTCGGAGAGATATTAGAATAAGACAAGTAGTTGGCGATATCATGTTCATAATCTTGATAACGAATAGGAGCCTTTCCCGCATTAATGCGAGAAGACCTCCTTAAGGGAGCAATAGGTGGAGGGGAAAGCATACCATCCGAGTCGGAGAGACCCGCTTCCGAATCCGAATGATCCGGTACGGAAGTAACATCTTCAGGAGTTGGGGCAAGAGTAGACGAAGGACTTGGCACATTTGGCACAGGGCACGGCACAGTACTGGACCTCTGCTGTCTTCTTTTGTAAACTTGGAGCTCCTTTTCCCTTGTCTGCTTCTTCCCTACGTAATGTACGTATTGTCTTCTTCGTCCTCCGTATCAGTATCATCGATGCTTTCTCCCCCTTTCTTCCAGTTTGTCACGACAGGACAAGGTACCGATCCGACAACTACGTTTGGGCGTACTACCTCACCCTCACGTCTAACACCCTCTGTGGGAGGCGTGTTCCCAAACGCAGAACCTTCGTCCGAACCATAATAAGGTTCCAGCTCTCTGAATGTAACATCTATGCTTACAAACAGCTTCCGTTCAACCGGGCTCCAACATATATAACCCTTCTGTATCCCGGTGTACCCAACAAAGACACACTTAACTGCTCGAGGATCCAGCTTACCAACACCAGGCCGGTTATCGTGGACGAAGCATACGCAACCAAATACTTTCGGAGAAACGGTGTACGCAATTGTCCCCGTGAGCATCTCCAAAGGCGTCTTCCAGTCCAGTAATTGAGAGGGCATCCTGTTGATGAGATAAGAGGCTGTCAAGACAGCCTGACCCCACAAAAATTTAGGGACATTCATAGCCAGCATCATTGTCCGAGCCACCTCCAGCAGGTGCCTATTCTTTCGTTCGGCAACACCATTTTGAGCCGGTGTATAAGTACAAGAGGTTTGATGCAGTACACCATGAGAGGATAAATACGCAGCAAACCTCTTATGGGTATATTCCGTCCCATTATCCGACCGGAAACACTTAACAGGAGCATTATACTGTGTCCGCACCCGTTGATGGAAGCTGAGAAATGCCTCGAAAATATCACTTTTATTCTTCAGTAGGTAGACCCACGTTACGCGGGTAGAGCAATCAATAAAAGTAACAAACCATCTATAACCGTTAACACCATTGGTAGGACAAGGGCCCCACACATCGGAATGAATCATATCAAAAGCAGCAGAACATCGATGCCCAGAACTCACATAGGAGCTTCTGGTATATTTTTCCAACTCACAAGCATCACAAACTAACAACTCTTTATTTGCTTTTTGATATAAGGACGGATACAATCGACTAATAACGGGAAAAGAAGAATGTCCTACACGTCGATGTTGGAGGAGTAGCTCGGCTTCAACACGACGACTTCGGACTTCCGGTTGGGCGTCTTCAACCAAAGATGCCAGTGCTCTATCCAGACCGTTCCTGTCCAAGTACCATAGACCCTTATGCCATGTGCCAGTGCCTAGTCGTCTCCCCGTTCCCTTCTCCTGAAAAATTACCTTAGGAATATTAAAGGAAACAATACAGTTTAGATCAAGGATAATGGCGCTAATGGAAATAAGATTGACAGGAAATGAAGGAGCATGTAAGACATTAGATAGAGTGATGGAAGGAGTGCAATCAACAGTGCCTTTACCCGTAATCGGCCTGTAGGTACCATCAGCAGTCTGAATGCTTTCTGGCGGCGTTAGAGTAGAGTATTCCCGGAACTCTCCTCGAGACCCCGTGACATGGCAAGATGCCCCAGAGTCCATAATCCAAGCTGGCTGAGAGACAGATGCAAGAGCATGCGGAGGTATACCGGTACTGGTTTGGGAGAAGTAAGTGCAGTAATCTTCTGTAGCGGACGGCGCCCCAGGAATGACTTGTCTTTCACCAGAACCAAGCTTTGAGCCGCGCATCTTCTCGAGAACTTCTCTCTTAAATGGAGTGATGTCCGCCAGCTGATTGTCCCCACCTTCATCCGCCAGATGCGCCTTATTGCCTCCAGAGTAAGTGCCCCTTCCACCACCGTAGCTGCCTCGACCACCTCGTCGTCCACCACGACCACGACCCCGACCATTCGAGGGAGTCCGTGTCGGTTTTGGGCAAAAGCGGATGTAATGCCCCGTGTCACCACAGTTGTGGCAAACGCCTCCCGTAGAAGGAGGCTGTGTGAAAGTGGCAAGAGCAGATGTGTCAACTCCGGCTTGCTTCCCCTGTGAGAGGCCCTTGGTAGGCATCAGCTTCAACCGGGCTTCTTCTTGTGCCATGGCAGCTATGGCGTCATCTAATGTCGGCAGCGTCGGTTGTGCAAGAAGGACATTCTGCCGTTGCTCAAACGCTGGGTTGAGCCCCTTCAAAAACTTCATCATCCGTTGCCGTGAGATATAATCCAGAAATTTCTGGAAATATTTTGCAAAAGTCGGTTCAACCTGAGCATCCTCCATGCCAAGAGGATCATAATGGTCAAGATCAGACCAGTACTTCTTCAACAAGGCAGCGTACTCAGAGATAGTACGATCGTCTTGGAATACCCTATCGAGCTTATCCTGCAGTTGGAAGACTCGCATGGGGTTACCCGAACCGGAGTACATGTCTTTCAACGTTCTCCAGATATCAGCAGCTCCCTCCATTGCTTCAACGTTACCCGACACTTGGTCGGTCAAAGAGGCTGTCAACCAACCAGCCACGACATTGTTGACAATGTCCCATACAGCAAACTCCTTCGAGGAGTGATCGACAGGGGCCTTGGTGGTACCATCTACATAACCAACCAAGCCACGTCCCTTCAGCGTCCGCATCGCCTGCCGCGACCATTTCAAGTGGTTGGTCGTGCCTTCCAACTTCGTCTCCAGCTTGTCCAACTTCCCCATTTTGTACGGTGACGGATCCACATCAGTATGGGTCACGCGTGGGGTCGCCTCCGGTAATCTCTTGGTCAGGAGATCCTCGACCAGGGCCTTTATTTCTTCTGCTGTCAACTTCTCATAGATGGAGTCCATGACTTCTGTAACTGCAATCAGTGAGGTGTTGTTGTTTCCGGAGTCTTCTTCTTTCTAGTCATCTTCGTCTAAGTCAGCTATCGGGAGGAAACAATAAAACGAGATCCCTCACTGATATGTCATAGTTTATACGACCAACTAGAACCGCGTCATGATAACGCGTTCGGACCACTCAAGGATAACCAACGTAGTTGTGCCTCCTTGCATGAGACAAACCAGAGGTATACCAGCCGTGCAAAAACGATTGTAAAGACAATGTTTCTGAGATACGAAGATCTAAAGAGATTTTGTATTCGTAGCAGAGCTTCTAAAAAGAAGGTACTGATTCTCGAAGGCAACAACAGAGATCTTTTAAAGAGAAGAAAATCTATTTTTTTTGTTTTTTTTTGTTTTTTTTGTTTTTTTTTGTTTTTTTTTCTGTAAAAGAGGAAAACCCTAAAAAGGGCAGTAAAGAGGGGGGGTCGACGCTTGGAATGGGGGGCGACGCTGGAAGTGCGGGGGCGGATGCCGGAGGGCGGATGCTGGAAGGGGGGGTCGACGCTGGAAGGGGGGCGGCGCTGGCGGAGGCTGGAGGGTGGGGGCGGAGGCTAGAGGACGGGGGCGGAGGCTGGAGGGGGTGGCGGATGCTGGAGGGCTGAGGCTGGAGGGCTGGCGGTGCTAGCAGATGCTGGAGGGCTAGGGCGGAGGCTGGAGGGCGGGGGCAGCGCTGGTGGTGGAGAGGCAGCGGAGGGAGGGCAGAGGAAGCGGCTAGGGTTTGGAGGGGGGGATGGAGAACTCGGCTCTGATACCAAGTTGAAATGAGTCTAATATCTCAGATAATTTTATTGAGGGCTACCGCATACTACTTATAGAGGGTCCAACCCCTCTTTATATTATATCTAACCGATATGGGACTAAAGTCCCTTATTTACTCTCAACAAAAAGTAGTCATCTATGTTGCAAGAATATGGACATGGACACCATTCAGCAGTCCTTAGAAACCTTACAGATTTGATTTCCCTCACATCGTTAACTTCATATTTCTTTATTTATTTTGAAACCATATCCATCAACACCGAGTAGTGTCAATTACACCGATATCACAAAGCTAAATCCCTTGCAAACTTTGTATTAACATTGCCATCATAAATTTTTTTTATATCAAGTCTGTAGAAACTAAAATTCTACAAATAATATTCTATTTTTGAAAAGTGGTACTCTATGGACATTGATGTATTAAGAATTCTTTTGTTTGATGTATATTAAGAATGATCAATGCCAATACTTATGGTTGTTTGTAAAAGTTTTCTCATCTTGTATTTCCCTCTTTGCAAAGGAGACTAGACAACAATATTTTGACGTACTTTTACGGTTTTATGATCTCCTTTGACAGGAACCATTTTCTATTTATTGAATATTTTATGTTAATATTGTCATTGATTTACTTTCAGTTTCTGTTGTAGGAAACCTAAATCTTTTTGAACAAAGTTTCTCTGTAGTTGTCACTATAGTATTTTTATTCACAATTAAGTTTGGAGAATCTAGGCGATCGTAACTATTACTATCAAACATGGGAATGAATATTGTTGTAACTTCAGAGAAGTTAATTTGATATCAAATGGACACTGTCAAACTCTGAGGAGATTTCATTATACTATGTGCTTCTTTTATATGGTTACTGATAATATTTCCAAGTTCAGTATGATTGTAAGAAAATTGAATTAGAAGTGTATCCAAACCCTATGGAGACGAAACTATTTGCTAAGTTGGAACTCAACCAATTCCTGATTGAAACCCATGCACTAACAAATTTTGTAAGTTCCATCTTCATCTAGTGATCCCCTAATCGGAAATATTTTATGCCAAAACTTTTCATTAATAGCACTCCAAAGGGTTGGCCACACTTCCACGGTTTACTTATAGATTTATTCAAATTCTTCAAGCCATATTTGGGGAACGCAGAGCTTGGAGAGCCAGTTCAGTTTGCTGCCTACTTTGTTATTGTTTCTTAACCTTAGAATTTCAGGTACTTATTTTTATAATGGTTTTCTGATATGTATTCAGTTCCAGTTTTTGTACAAAGGCACTATGAGGGTGTTAC
Source organism: Iris pallida (assembly GCA_029216955.1). Classification (NCBI taxonomy): domain Eukaryota; kingdom Viridiplantae; phylum Streptophyta; class Magnoliopsida; order Asparagales; family Iridaceae; genus Iris; species Iris pallida. Next base: position 21,702,597 of record JANAVB010009400.1, read on the forward strand.
TGGTACTGCTGCATGACTTTCCTGAGTTTCTATGTGACTATTACTTTCAGTTTTTGTGATATGATCCCTCCTAGTTACGTCCAAATGCGAATGTTATTCTCAGTGCCTATCTATGCAATATGAGACTTCCCGATCCACCGACTCCCAACTTAAAGGTGATTACAGATTGATTTCTTCTTTGAGCTTTCAAGCTATTATGTTTTAGTTTATTGGTAAAAGATAACTGTTCAATCGTTGAAGTTTGTGTTATATCCAACAATAGATAGATCTACTAGCTGAAGTTAGCCAGCCCCTCGAATTCTATCATATGTTGATGGTGATCTGAAAGCAAAGCAGATTAAGGTTGATATCGATGCGTATATGAAGGTATATTTTATCAGAACTTGTGCAGTCCTATCATCTAAGTTCTTAGTAGTCTATCTTATAGTAATGAGGAAATTATATCTTAAGAGCTATTATAACGTTCCTGTTTAGTCTCTATTGTCCTTTGTGTGGTGGTTGTATCATTTTGTTCTCTATGATTTGTTATCTTAAAGCACCACCACCATTTGGTATGTCTTACATTATTGATTTTGCTATGCTGTAGACAAAGCCAGAAGGGTCTCCTTTTCTAACTGAGCTGAAACAAAGACTGCTGCATCCTCATAATGAAGCAAACCTAGCAGGAACTCATTACAATGTTCCTCTACTCAATTCACTTGTTCTTTATGTGGGAATGCAGGTAATTTTCTACATTATGCCCCTTTCTTACTGGAGAATGGCTTAACTGAACATCTGCAATTTGAATTGCATTTCTTCCATAATCCTTTTCTATGTTTTGCATGTATGGTATAACCAAACTCCTTGACAGTTTTGTTGAATTAGTTGTTGAATCAGAATGTAGGTACTTTTTGATGTAAGTACTTCTTGATTCATATCTATTGTGTTGTGTTATGTAATATGCTTACTCTCTTTCTAATTCCTTGTAATTTCATCTAACTACTAATAAGTTGAATCTTTCTTTCTTTTTCAGGTTTCATGACAGAAATTCACTTTTGCCCATTTAGTGTGGTTCTCAAGGCATGATCCTAATTCGGATGAGGACGCTAAGTAGTATTAGTAGAACTCTTACATATTATGTAATATAGACTTTGTTAGTCTCAAACAAGTTTAATACTATATTCTTGTAACTTTTAATTAACATTTTGTATGGGCTAAAGTTTTTTAATATATTACATTTGGTTAATTATTTTTGATCATGGTTGATTTTGGTTATATATATATTGATGTGTTTAGAAGGCATTTAAAATTTGCAGTTGAACTCGGTCTACATGGTACATAAAAAATGCTATGAATAATGTGTCATTGAATGCTTGTAGATGACACTTAAAAAGTGTCATAAAAAAGTGTCGTGTGGCTAAAACTTTTATGACACTTAAAAAAGTGTCATAAAAATTTATTCATGACATTTATTAAATGTCATTGAATGCTTGTAGATGACACTTATAAAGTGTCATAATTTGACGACACGTATTAACTGTCATTGAAGAATGTTAAGATGACACCAATAAAGTGTTGTAAAATAAGCATTACACGACATCCAAAAAGTGTCGTCATAAAGTTATTACATGACACTTTTGTAGTGTCGTTGAAAGATAAAATATTTCTATGACACCCCCTCTAGACAGCACCAAAAAAGTGCCATAGAAAGTTATTAACGACACTTTTCGAGTGTCATTAAAACACTTTTTTGTTGTAGTGTTAGTGATCACAAAAAGGTCATTGTTAAATACAAACATGCCAAGGACAAAATCAAAAGTCATGAAGTCGAAATACAAAGACTTTCTCTATTACTTGATAACATTAGAGACACTACACCCACGGATGTCACTGATGAGGTATTAAGCTTAAAATAAGCTTACATGATGCCGAGGCACGTATTGAGCAACAAACACAAGAAATCACATCACTCAACACGGAGCTTGCTGAAGAAAAGAGCATACATAAGATTTCTATTACTAAGATGCATGGTTTGAATGCTAAGATTACTGAATTGCAAGCTGTCTCTAAGAAACTAGAGACTAAATTGGGAAAACAGGTTGCTCAACCTCAAACCCAATCACATGAGACACACACGAAGCATGACACCACTCATACTAGTCAACCACGTCATCCTCATGCTGCTCATAATCATGCTTACATGTACACACACTTTCACAAAGGACACAAACCACATGCACGTAGAAATAATCATCATATATCACAAAATCATCATGCTACACATAGATACAATCATCACCATGTTGCACAAAGACACAATCAACATCACTCTACATATAGAAATCATCATGTCATGCCATATAGACAATATCATCATGTCATACTATAGACAATATCACCATGCCACTGCACATAGTCATCATCACCATGCTGAATCTACATATCATCACACTTTTCCTCATTACTCTGCTTATAGACATCATCAGCATGCTCCTAATATAAATAGGAATGCTACATGTACTTATTATGGTTTACATGGACACATTTCACCACAATGTAGAATTAGAAGATTAGTAGATAGAAAGATATATGCATGGTTTCCAAAAACTAACTCTTCAGGACCCTCAAGAACTTGGGTACCAAAGGTCACATCTACTCTTGATGTAGGTGGACCTTCCCTCCTCAACTAAGAGTAAGTAGATTCTCGATAGTGGATGCTCGCGGCATATGACGGAAGACGTAAATCTTTTTGCATCACTATCGATGAAGAGAGAAGGATATGTATCCTTCGACAATAACCTAAAAGTTTATATTATAGGTAATGGTAATATTGGTCATCCTCCCTCTCCCGTAATAAAGGATGTCTGCCTAGTGACCGAGTTAAAGCATAACCTGCTCAGCATCAGTCATCTTGCTGACCATGGATATGACATTAACTTTGGACAAAACAAATGCCTTATTTATGATAGGTCAACAGGAGACATTATTTTTGAAGGGGTAAGAGAGGGTAATATTTATATTTTCTATTTGTCTATAGATACTAACAATGCAGGTAGATGCCTATATGCTCGTAAAGATGAACGGTTACTATGGAACCAGCGTCTTGGTCATGCCAAATATGGATACTATATCCAGGCTATCGACCAAGAAGCTAGTTAGAGGCTTGCCCGATATCACATTCAAAAAGGACACCGTATGTGTCGAATGTGACTTGAATAAGGCAACCAAGTCATCTTTTCATTCCATAAACTCTGTAAGCACTACTAGACCCTTGCAACTACTCCATATGGATTTATTTGGCCCTAGTAGAGTAGCCAGTCTTGGTGGAAAACTTTATGCCTTTGTTATTGTTGATGACTTTTCAAGATTTACTTGGATTTTCTTTCTTACTTATAAAAGTGATGCTATTTCGGTTTTCAAGTTTTTTGTTAAGAAAGTTCAAAACGAAAAGGGCTACATGATTACTCGTATCCGAAGTGATCATGGAAGCGAGTTCGAAAATTCTGATTTTGAAAAGTTTTGTGATTCCAATGGTTTTGATCATGAGTTTTCTTGTCCAAGAACTCCTCAACAAAATGGTATTGTGGGGCGAAAGAATAGGACTCTTAGCGATATGGCTAGAGTCATGTTGAACAAGTTTTCACTTCCGAAATACTTTTGGGCTGAAGCTGTCAGTACAGCATGCCACATTTTAAATAGGGTACTTATTTGTCCTAGTACGAAGAAAACACCCTATGAGCTTTGGTTTGGAAGAACCCCAAATATTTCTATTTTAGAGTTTTTGATTGTAGATGTTTTATCCTTAACACCAAAGACAACTTAGGCAAATTTGATGCCAAAGCTGACGATGGTATTTTCCTTGGCTATGCTTCCAAGAGTAAGGGATATAGAGTTTTTAACAAACGCTCATTAATTATGGAAGAGTCTACAAATGTGACTTTTGATGAAGATAACAGTGCAGCAGCTACTCTTGATGATGATATTGTGCCATCAACTTCTGCTCCAATGAATACCACAACCGAAACCAATTCTCTGGAAGGCTTGCCAAAGAAATTCTCTTTCAAGCCATCACATCCAGAAAATTTAGTAATCGGTGAGGTTTCACGTGGAGTAACTACTAGATCATCATTAAGAGACTCTATTGCTAGCACTACCTTTATTTCATAAATTGAGCCCAAAAACATTTTAGAAGCTTTCAATGATGAATTTTGGATTTCTTCTATGCAAGAGAAACTCAACCAATTCGAGAGGAGCTAAGTATGGGAACTCGTTCCTAGACCGGCAAATCACTCGATTATTGGTACTAAATGGGTTTTTAGAAACAAAGTGAATGAAGATGGTTCAGTCACGCGCAACAAAGCTCGTCTGGTAGCCCAAGGATACAACCAAGAGGAAGGTATCGACTACGATGAGACGTATGCTCCTGTTGCTAGATTAGAATCCATTCGGATGCTTTGTGCATTTGTAAATTTTTAAAATTTCAAATTATTTCAGATGGATGTTAAAAGTGCTTTCTTGAATGGTTTTATTAAGGAGGAAGTTTATGTAAAACAATCCCCTAGCTTTGAAAATCACAAATTTTCCGACCACGTGTTCAAGCTAAGGAAAGCGCTGTATAGCCTCAAACAAGCCCCTAGAGCTTGGTATGAAAGGCTAAGCAATTTCTTGCTTGAGAAAGGTTTTTCAAAAGGGAAAATTGATACTACACTTTTCATAAAATCTTTCAAAGACTCTATTCTTTTAGTACAAATATATGTAGATGATATTATTTTTGGTTCTATTGATGAAACTTTTTGTCAAGATTTTGTCAAGTGTATGCAGTCCGATTTTGAGATGAGCATGATGGGGGAGCTCAACTACTTTCTTGGGCTTCAAGTCAAACAAATGTCAAATGGAACCTTCATTTGTCAGTCGAAGTATACAAAGGACATGCTGAAGAAATTTGATCTTGACAACGTTAAACCAATCAGCACTCCTATGGCTACTTCAACCAAACTTGAACCAGATGATAGTGAAAAACCCGTAGATCAACGTAAGTATCGAGGTATGATAGGCAGTCTACTCTATCTTACTGTAAGTCGCCCTGATATTATATTTAGTGTTTGCCTATGTGCTAGATATCAAGCAAATCCTAAAGAATCACACATGACCGCGGTTAAGCGTATCTTTCGATACCTTAAGGGTACGGTTACAGTGGGCCTATGGTATCCCAAGTTAACATCATTTGACCTCATTGGTTACTCTGATGCTGACTTCGCCGGATGCAAGGTCGACCGTAAAAGTACGAGCGGTACGTGTCATTTATTAGAAAAAGCTTTAGTCTCTTAGTTTAGCAAGAAGCAGAATTCTGTCACACTATCCACAACAGAAGCTGAATACATCGCAGCTGGGCGTTGTTGTGCACAAATTCTATGGATGAAGCAAACCCTTGAAGACTATAATTTATCTTTTATGTATATTCCAATCTTTTGTGACAGTACTAGTGCTATAAATCTGAATAAGAACCCCATTTGTCACTCACGCACGAAGCACATTAAAATTCGTCACCACTTTTTGCGCGATCATCAGCAAAATGGTACGATTAACTTAGAATTTATTGACATTGATCATCAGTTAGCAGACTTCTTCACAAATCCATTATCAACTACAAGAAATCCGGGTTTTCGTGACAAGTAATCTGTGACAAGTGTAAAACTTGTCACTGAAAGGGATATTTCTGTGACAAATAATTTTTGTTGTCACTCATAATTTGTTTCTGTGACAACTGTTATTGTCCGTCACACAATTAAAATATTTAGTGACCATGTTTTTATTGGTCGTCACATAATGTGGTCACTGAAATAAAATTATGATTTTAGAGACATGTTATGTGGGTAAAGGGAAATAGTTGTCACTAAATTTTTTTTTGTAGTTACAAGAAAATATTATTGTCACATAAAAGTATTAGCCACAAGATCAAATTTTTATTCTTGTCACTTAAAAGTTTCTTTTAGTTACCAAATAATTGTAGGTCACACAAAAGTATTAGTCACAAAGAAAAAATTTATTTCTTGTAACAAAAACTTTAAATAAATTTTAAAAAGTTAAATAAAAAATATATCCTAATTTTGATACAAATTTAATACAAAATTAAAAAAAGAACGCTGAAGTGTTATTTTTATTCCTTCTCCTCACCCCTCTCCCGCTATCTCTTTCTAGCGTCCCCTTTAGTTTTCGTGACCATAAGCTTTCCTTCTCTCTCGAGTACGACTACAAGTACGAGAAATCCTATGCCTTCCTCCCCCTCATTTTCGTTTCCATCGCGGTGCTTTCGACATCAGAGCGTAAAAATTTATTCTTCTTCTTCAAAAAAAATTAGGGGATCAAAGCATAAAAAATTAGGGTTTTGAACTACCCACTCTCCGATCCAATCCTCATTGATGTCGGCAGCGAAGGAGAGTGGCAACCAAAGAGGAAAGGGCTCCGACTCGCTCATATTGGAGAAGAAAGTGAGAGGCATCGCTGATCTCGAAGCCAACGTCATTCTCTCAAGGTCGTATATTGTTATTCCATTGAAATTAAGGTTTTGTCTCGATTTAGAGTTTGATTTGTTATTTTCTGTTAAGATTGATCTGGAAATCTAGATGTAATCAAAGAATTCAAAAAAATTCTATCGGCACTAAGGATTTCAAGGAGAAAATGTAGAAAGAAGAGCAGAAGAAGACTGAAGAGACAGATCCATAGGTGATTTTTTAATTTCTTGGAACTTTTAGCTTAGAATCTTTTGTGATTTGAGTTCTAAGTCCTGATCTGTGATTTACTTTTTGAAATCATTGTTTAATGTTGATTAATTTTGCTAGAGTTTTATCGATTCAAAAACTTAGCCGATTTTGGAGAAGACGTTCTGTTGTGATTTGAATAAACTATAATGTTAATATTACTCTCCAGATCAAGTATTTGATCTTTGAAATTATGGTTTAAAGTTGAAAATTCCAAAAAGATATTTAGTTTTAGTACGTATTACTGTGTAGGAGCTGAAAATAGGGACAACCTTCACTTCTCTTGCTGGAGTTTATACATAATACCTCATGAAGAAGAACATGGATAGCCTTTACTGGCAGAATGTACACCTATACATGTAGGTGACTATATCTTCCATTAATGCAATGTTATTACTATATACTAATATTAACTATCTTTGGTTTCTTTTAGTTTAATAACAACAAATGTCTCTATTGTTAGCAAAATGAGTTGTGCTCTTTTTCTCACGCCAAATAACGTATCAGGTTTGGAGGAATTTTTAATATGGCATGGTTACTATGTGATGCCTTTAGAGTAGGATTTTTGACAGAGGTCCTTGGTGGCAGTGCTTCTTCAATGGATATACGATCCGACACGGTTGGTTGTCCTAAATCTAGAATCAACTGCTTGCTCGTGTTCGGGCTGATCAACTTTTGTTTGATCATATCCAAAATTGGTATTTTTCATCTACACACATGACATATACATTATTGAGTAGCAGCTTGCACGTTGGTATGATCATCTGGGAAAGCATTTTTTTATCTGGTCTTCTGATGTACATTTATCATCTGCTAATTTTTCATGTGCAGTTTCTTTTTATTTAATTCATGAGAGTTCATATTTGGACCAAAGTTCATATGTCTCATACTACATTAACCATCGTGACCTTGTCTTTACTTCTATTTCCATGTAGATATAAACTAATTCATGCATAATCCTAGTTCCCAACCACATAAAAAAGTAGCTACTTGCTGGATCGCAAGAGCAATCATTAATCACTTATGGCTGGTTGACCAAGGAGGTGGTCCCTGTAGGTGGTAGCCAAAGTTGCAGATTGGATGATAAGTTATAGTCCTACTGCGACTAGACTCCTCCGGGAAGCTGAACTCATAGGACGTCCGTTGTCCCGATTCCCCAATGTTGGACACCACCTCCTCCTTCAGATTTGCCTCCCTGGATGCGACATCATGGATGGCTTTTTTTTTCCTATTATATACTTCAATTGCTGACCATGTTTATGTGCTATCTATATTTTATTTTTTATGCTTTGTAGTTCATCATTTCATTTGATTCATGTGTATTTGGATGACCTTTGCAGAGTGGACAAAACTTTTAGTCTTCTAGTTATGCTCTACTCTTTCGATGACCTTTACAGAATCTCAACAGGTTCATCTTAACTTTCTTATTTATAAATTAAATTTGTTTTAGTTTTATGGAGAAATTATAATAGAAATGACCGTGTGGCTCGCCATTTTGTGGGCTTCAAATATTTGGGAGTAACATCATAAAAACATTGAGATTAGGATATTCTAAATAAATTAGGAAGGATTATTTTCTATCAAAGGAAATATAAATTAGAAGTTCCATTCCAATTTTGGAACTTAGTAGTTGTTATTCAGAGAGTAGGAATCGATTTGTTAAACTTGGTGCTTGGTTTAATGCTCAATGGTTATGATAGCAAGGTCAAATGCCTTCGAAGATAATCGGTACCTAATTAGGGTGCAAATATTGTTTCATGAATAGTAGCACCCCATTATGCTTTATAGAATGTTGTGTAGGTTACAAGCAGCTTTTATGAATATTATATAAATGTTTTAATTTATATTGGATAATTTGGATGTTGGAACATGAAAATTTTAATTAGTGAATGTGCAGCTTGCATCTTATTATTATGGTTTTTTATTCTATTAGGGTAGGCGGTATTCGAAGTAATTAGACAGCATTCCCTTCATTACTATGATATCGGTATATCTGAAAGGAGAGCAAGGGAAAAGCTACTATAAGAATAAACCAAAGTAGGTACTTACATTTGAACTTTATTTTTCTTTCATTATTTTGTACTAGTGGTACAGTTTCACAAACAGATAAAATGGTTTTTGCATCATTTGTTTCTTGATGCAGTTCTAATTGTCAAAATTGGAATGGTTCTTTGCTAAACATTTATATGTTCTTGACGCAGTTCTGATTGGTTTTAAATCAACTGGTGTAATTTTTCCTAGTTAGTGCAATCGTAGAGAATTATGGTGCTTCATATAGTATTGAGTGAGAGTGATGGGTTCTTTTGTACCAATCTAATTACTTTATATTGATTTAACAATCCGAATCACTTGTAGCACTTAATATATGATACCTCATACGAAGTTTTACTTCTACAGGGAAGGGAAGCATAGATGGGTATAGATTTGCATCTGCCATGGTTGTATTTTAGCTTTAAAATGGTCATTTCCTGTGTATAAAGGGACCGTAGTTTGCACCGAGTTCAGAGAAGCCATCATGGAAGTATAGTTTCCAAATTTCTTTAATCCATGACACTATCTAGACGTTTTTTTAGTTCTAATTGAACACTTGGGAACTAGATTGTTAAGATTCTTTGCTTGTTTTCTAAAGATTCCGATATTTGAGCTTCTAATTCCATTGGAAGTTAGTATGAGGCTACATCTTGGATATATTTTTGGATAAAGAGGTGTAGGCCTCATGTTCATCTATCTGATATATAGATATATGGATGGTAGATTGTTCTGGTAATTAGTTGAAGGTTGTGCTATTTCTTCTTTTCATTCATGTTCTGATATAATGCCTAATGATTTGTCAATATCTCATGCACAAATTTTAGAAACTAGAATCGTTTCGTCTCAAACCAGAAACTACAAGCATTAACTAATTGTTAGTGTGTATAACGAGACATCCATTTGCTACGAACTAGAAACTCAAGGTTTTTCATGTGAATGAACCACTGCAAGGTTACACTATCCTTTGAAATAGGCTGTTCACAATAGTGGCATACATTAAGTTTGTTTAGGAGGGCACTATTGATAGAAAGGCCTAGAGTAAGACCAGTACATAAATTTTTCTAAAAGGCAACTATTGTGAGCATGTTTCCTTAAAGTTATAGACCTCAATCTCTTGGTTATAGGATTGGCACCTGCCTTTTCCTTCACCAGGTCACTATCTATTTAATATTTTATTTTTATCTAGACCAACTGGAATTATTGTTGTTCTTTAAGAAGAACAAAGCAATACAAGTTTTACAATAGCCCTTCACTGATCTAGTTAAGCCCCAAAATGAATTTTCAGAATTATTGAACCTGTTGCACAGTTGCACTTATGGGTCTCTTATAACATCCAAGATGAATTAAATTTTTCTAGTGGCATGTAGATAATGTGTTATGTATTTTCAGCGTGCTCGATATATAAGGTTGATATATCTATGAAATTAAGTGAAGTCAAAATAATGCTCTGTTGCCTCTATCCTTATATTACCTTGATTTACTCTTTAAAGGTCACTGGAGATCCCTTGATTCAAAGAAAAGATGACACAGCTGCAGTGCTCAAGTCAAGGCTCGAGGCTTTCCATAAACAAACTGAACCTGTATGCTGCTGCTTTTTCATTTCTTTTACAGTTCATTTAGTTTTTACTTAGTTTATGCCACTGCATGTTTACATTCTTAGGCGTTATTTGAATTTATTTACATATAATTTTTTGAAGACATACTGCTTGTAACTGTGATAATTTTTCTTCAAAAATGTTGTAATTGCTTAAAACACTGCTAGCTAACAAATTATAGGGATAGAGGCATTGCCAGGTATGGGATAAAGAATTATGAATTTGGAGAAAGAAGCTTCTATGCTTGAATCTTCAGGAGAGGTGATATTTTGATTTGGTGGATGTCAAATTTCCACTTTTAATCGAATTCTAAAGAAGTTCAGTATTTTCTATGTACAGGCTGAACTTGCTGAATACCATAAGTTGGGACTTAATTTGGCTCAACTTGAAAAGAAGATCATGTCTGAGATAACTAGACCTGAAAGAGTTTTGTATTATCTGGTACCTGGTAGGCTGGTACATAACCTGTGTATGATCCTATTTTTGCATTTCTTAGTATTTCATTGGTTATTATATGAATCATTTGCTTGTTTTCTAATAAACTCCCAGACTAGCAACATCTGACAAGGCGCTTGTACTTTTTCATTATTTTAGCACATAACATATATGATAAATCTCAGTAAGGATTTCCTAGCATATTATTGTAATTGTTCATTTGGGGAACAAAGGACTATCAGTTTACTTTTTCGGCTTAATGACATAGTTTTCATACTTTGACATGCTAATCTGCTGAGGTTTTGCTTCTAGGCCTGTTGACATAGCATTTCATTCTAGCATTGTATGACAAAGTGCTTAGGAGGGTCCCACTGGTGGGTTCTTTAACAGTTTAACCGCAAGGAAAAAGTAGTCATATTGAAGATCTTATTCTAAGGAAAAAATAGTATGAAGATGACGGTTTGCGTAGTTAGCTGATTAGGGATAGGGCATTACTGATAGACAAAATCAGTGAGGCATGTTCGTAAAGGGTATGCAAATTTAGAGGCCTTGTTTTATATATGAATTAGTGGTCCAAATGTTCTGCGTATTTTGATTACACAAGTTTGAGGCTCAATATTTGGAACTAGCTGTTCCATAGAAAGCAGTTAAAAATAAAGTAGATTTTGCAGTACTGGCATTTCATTGGGTAGAAAGGAACACACATTTTTTATTTATGCTCTTATCTCTTACATTGTTTTGGCGTGAGGTTGGAGTAACTACATTTTTATGTTTTAAGTTGCAACTTGGAATAGTAACATGATGTACCTCCCTATTACTAACGCGAGTGGAAGCTTTTTTTCCTCCTTTAAATAATTCTGTATCTAGTAGTTATACTACCTTATCATCACAGGAGACGCTAGTCATGGTTTCATGGGACTTGCTAAATTGTTCTAATTTCACATCAATTTTTGCAGGATTCACAAGATCTGAATCCTTTGATTCTTTCTTTGGCTGTCCGGACAATGGGATGCATCTGTGTTGACAAAATCACGTAGTACCTTTGTGACCCCCTTCAAAGATGTTTCAAGGTCTATTTATCTTCCACCGTGTATTGTTTAACTCGATCGTCTTCCCCTTCGATTTAATTTTCATTAGATCTTTCCTATTATTTGTCTTTCATCCAATAGTTCTTTTCTTCATAGTTACAACTTGGCTTCGTTTTCCTAAGATGAAGACAATAGTTAAATTCTTGTTGTATATGTAAATTTTGGATTATTACTACTACTTCCTATGACCAGGATGATGATCCTAACAGTTGCAATTTGTGTTGTTAAACTTTATGACATTAATGCTAAGTTAGTAGAAGATAGGGGATTTTTTGAGACTCTCAACGACTTGCTATATAACAATAATCCAATGGTAGTAGCAAATGCAGTTGCAGCTCTTCATGAAATCCAAGAGCGCCATGATATTGTGAGGAAACAAGAGATGAGACTTCTTGAGTTGCAACATGTAAAATTATGTTCATGCCTATTGTCATGATCTTGTGTAACTATCTAAAATTGTTTTATGAATTGAGGCCTCAGTGTGCAAGCTCTCTATGTTAGAGCTTTCAACTTCCTGAGGAGTTAAGATAGCTAGAGGGTTCATAGAACGAAGGATCTTGCAGTCACTTGTGGAGGCTGAGATGTTGTTACCAGGCTCATTGAACGTAACTCTATTATCTTATGCATCTTTACATATCTATGTACTCATGCATCTGACTATAACAATAATGAAGCATTTATCCCCAGTCCTTTTTGATATTCTCCTTACATTGTTAAGAGGCATCATCTCTTTTACATTAGCAACTACCATGTTCATTACTCCCTCTATCCTGGTTTTGGTTTCTCCCCGCCAATAGCTTATTTTTATATGACTATTTTACTACTAAGTACCATTGTATCAGTTTGTTTTGTTTTATTATTTGCAAAGCTCTAGTGGTCCTCAAATCTCTCCCTGATATAGGGTTCCTCTATTCTTGTTACTGGTGGAAAAGACTCTTGTTCTTTGGTGACCAGCAATGTCTCATTTCGATTTACCCAATATTTTCTACGGCACCAATGACAACTACACCACTGTCTATGGCTGCGCTTTCTATATTTGTTCCCTTGTTAGCGAGCTAGGTCATTGGCTAGAGAGTTACCCTGTGTTGATGTTCCACCCACGGTGGAAGTGTTTTCTTCTCTAGAGATAAGTCTAGTTGCAGGCACTACCAACATGGATGGTTCACTAAAGGTACTCATTTGACTCTCACCTTTTATTTATTCAACCTTTACTATCCAAAGGATTCAAAACTTTTATGTACTATTGATATTGTCTAACTACTATTTACATGGGCTCAACTTCCATTTAAAGGATTTTATTTTTGTTTCATGACATTGATTAATGTTGTATGATACATAGAATTGGTATTTCTGATTCACTAGACGTATTTCTCCAATGATGTTTCAGTAGATGACAGAACAGGTTTTATAGTTTCCAGCAGTCTTTAATTAGGTAGATTCTTTTTGTATGTTACTGAGTTTTGCTATGTGTCATCTTTTACTTATATATTCAAGATGCCAATTTGTTCAATCATGTTTTTTTGCAGCACTACATCAAACTCAGTTAGCTGAAAAAATTGGACAATGATTGATCTTTTGGACGCATTGGACTTCAATCGTCTTTTACATTTCCTATGTATAGATTGTTTAACCATTCATTTGGTACAACCTACAATGTAAGAAGCTAACTGAATCATCGAGGTGATGAACTGTAACCTGCCTTTGCAACCAACCAAGGAGGGCTTACGGAGATGCGGTGGTAGTAGAGCTGAAAGGAAGACTCTAAACAAAATAAATGTTGTAAAGTCATGCTGTATAAGAAATTTAGTGTATCTATGATAGAGGAATGCTACTTTCTTATTTTTATGTGGAGAAGATGGTTGTTCTCCTTTGTGCTTGTAATATTATGTGTTGTATTCGATTATCGCAATGTGAATTTGAATTTGTATTAATGTGCATTTTGATAAGGGTTCATCTTGTACTATTTCTTTGTTGTTGGTTGAATAAAGGTTATAACTGTTATAAAAATTTGTCACGCCTAATCCATCACGGTTATTACCGCGATAAAAATTATTTGTCACGGTAATAACCGTTGGTAATAGCCTATTTTGGTGTAGTGTGAGCACAATCATGCATATCCTCTTCTACAAGAATTGTGTGATATTGTATTGTGTTGTGTTCAATGTATAATGATAATGACAAAAAAATATCATGACAAAATTGATTTTCCACCAAACATATAAAGTGTAACTACGGTGACAATATTTACCTTTACTAAACATATAAGTACACAGTGACAACAATAAAAGTGTAACTGCAAGTGTTTACAATGATGACATGTACTTGTCACTAAACACATATGTTTATTGTGACAACAATAAATGTGTTACTAATTTTTTTTTGTGATATCAAATGTCGTCACAGAAATAATTTTTAATTTTATTTTCAAAAATATATATTTATTTTTAATTACAATAAAATGTTATTTTTTACAATATTGTGCGTCACTTATAACATTTTTAGTGACACATTTGTTGTCACAGAAGGTATACAATCCGTGACAATGTATTCTTGTCACAGTAGAGAACTTTTTGTGACAACGACTTTTGGTCGTCACCTATACTTTTAGCTACGGAGGTATAGGCTACGAAAATAAGTCGTCACTGTACTCGTCACAGAAGATGTGTTGTGACGAGTTTCATAATTTTTGTGACAACTTACATGTCACAGAAACCATGTTTTCTTGTAGTGATCCAAAGAGCGCTTCAATTTTCTTTGTCGTGAACTTGGAATCTTAGATGAAGCTGTTGTAAATTAAGATAAACCTGCATAAATATCGAGTATATCTTGATTCTATTATGATGAACTTGCTATGGGTACAAGCCGAAAGGGTCCTTCTGACAACAAGGCGTAAAAGCCTAAGCGACACGGTGCACTAGTCCTCAGGACTACCGCTACCTGGGATCCGGCCCCTGCAGCTAACCCATGGCAGCTTCAAAATATTGAATTATGATATAATTCCTTGTTTATTATATGGTTCATTTTTATTTATCACATGCTGAAATACTATGATTTTAATTTCATATTGCTGCTTCAAAATCAATTTCTGTTATTCTTTTGTTTACTAATTGGATCCTTCCTATTTTTATACTCATATCTTATATTGGTTTGTCCATTACTTAACCAATATTTTTTATCTCTGCCTGATTCCTGTTCTGTGACCAGGACCCGGAATTCGGGCCGAACTCTGCTCCTACCAGAATTTGGGCTGAATTCGGCATCACTGTTCCAGAATCGGGAACAACCCCAGCCGTTGATCAAAATGTTTATCCAATGGTCATTAATTGACCCGACCAAGAGAAACCCTTCTCCTATATTCGGTTTCTCTTCCCTCTCCTTCCTTCTTACCACCTTTCCACCTTCTCAAACACAATTCTCTCAAAACCCTAACCCTATTTTCTCCTCTTCTGTGCTCCATTCTTCCCCAAACTCAAGGAGAAGGCTTATTTTTTAATTCTCTTCCATTGTTCATCACTTGTTTGAGGTATAATTCCTTACTTTTCTATATCTCAACTTCTTTCATTATCTATTGTGTTATGGCACCTCGTCTGTTCAACCGCGGAAAGAGACTTTGGACAGAGGGAGCATCCTCGTCGAATGCTCCTCCACGCGTTGAGCCGCCCGTTGCACCAACCGTTGCACCGGCCCTTGAACAACAAATCCATCCGTTGTTCAATCCTCCTCGTCCTAATGATCCAAACACTTACGACGACCGAATTTTTGTATCACTAGACGCCTCAAATGATTGGTTTAGTAATTTTCGGACACGTCCAGTATTTGCGGGACACCCCATCAACTTTACTATATTCTCACAATATGATGCACTATTTCATGACCTTTGTCTTGATGAACTCGTTACCTCTAATTCGGTCATTTATCGTAGTGCCATTCAAATGTTTTACTGCAACTTGACCCGTGATGACACTCATATTTATTCACGAGTTGCGGGAATTGATATATCCTTTGATGATTTTGAATTGGCCGAATATCTTGAACTTCAAGAGCCAAATTCTTGGGAAAAGCTTGTAGAAGCTAGATCCTTTATCTTTCCCGAAGGGATTTCACTAGAAAGCTTCAAGGATGACCTGTGTAGCCCTAACACGCGTCCTCGTAAGCTTTTGGCAAAATTTCTCAATCCTTATTTCTATGAGCTTTATCGGATCATTTTCAACACCATTCTACCCAAAGCGGGTTCTACCGATGAAGTCACTTATTTTAAGATCTCAGCATTGTACTATCTCCACTTCCATGTTCCCTTTAACCTTCCATGCACAATGATGGATTGGATGATCAACTGTAGGAAGAAACCAAGATCTTTGGTTTATGCATTATACCTTCCTATGATCTTTCGTGCGTTCCATGTACCCCTTGATGAGTGTCCATTCTTACCTGCCCCTGCCTTTCTCTCTAAGGCAAGGAGGCTTCAGGCGGCCATTGGCTCACCAGTTGTGTCTGAGCATTCTGATGATGAGCCAGATGCCCCTCCTCTCGGACAGGATCCTCCTCCTCCTCCTGCCACTCTTGAGTCTCTTCAGGCCATGCTCCGAGATCGCTTTACTTTGGAGGACGATCGATGGACTCAGCTGGATTACCGGACAACTTTGCAGATGAGTGCTATCAGCAACTCGCTGCATGATATTCGGTATTCCATGTCTCGCCATCCTACCATGCCCATTCCTATGGAGCGAGACCCAGATCGTGAGGGATTTCGTATTGATGACCCTTGGGTTCATCGCTGCATGAATTCGGATGCGGCATTTATGGACCCACGTCGCTCCTTTTCTGATCCATCGGACGGCGCTGGGCCATCTCATGCTCGGTGATGGATATGGACTAATTTTGATGATGCTACTGAGG
Organism: Iris pallida; assembly: GCA_029216955.1. Lineage (NCBI taxonomy): Eukaryota > Viridiplantae > Streptophyta > Magnoliopsida > Asparagales > Iridaceae > Iris > Iris pallida. Next base: position 21,719,379 of record JANAVB010009400.1, read on the forward strand.
ATCTATGCATTTTGCTTTAGTTACTTTTATGTACTTGATTTGTAGTAGACTTATTATGAGTTGTGCTTTTGAGACTTTGGTAGTACTATTATCAGTTTCTATGTTATTATGACTCTTGGTTATTATCTTAGTTTATATGCAGTTTCTTCTCTTTTTGGTGTGTTTGGCAGTTATTATTTATATATCTCATATTGCTAAATGCCAAAAGGGGGAGATATGTGTATATTTTGTTCTGTTTGGTTTATATGTGCTTTTGGAAGAATTTTATTAACAGGCCAACAAGATTCACAGCATTGTTTATGGGAGAGCTATTCTTAAGCTCCGCACTAATTATGGGGGAGCTATGTCGTTATATGTTTCCAGGTATGGATATTGAATGTACAATTATTATTTTGTTAATTATCAATATGGAGAAGATTGTTGACACAAAATCACAGTCAACCAAATATTGATAACATTGACTAAATAATACTTGTGATAATTCAATACGACACAGGACGACTACATCCAGCTCAAGCCAGACGACAACTCAGTTTTGCAGATGCGAGTCGTGTTTCGAGTCTGTACTTTTATATTTATTGAGTCTAGAACAATTGTAAGCTGAGTTATGCTGGGATCTTAAGACTCAACCCATAACCTATCCAAATCCATAAAGCTCCACATCCAAAATCAGCCCACTAGACCCTTGGACCCATTCTGTGCTCTGGAGGCAGAGTTCGGGCCGAACTCTGCCTCCACACAGAGTTCGGGCTAAACTCTGTCCCCTAAAAATCAGCACCCTAATTTTTAGGGTTGGCTGGTTGCCAGTTGTCCAACGGCCGAATATTTGAAAATTTCTACCAGAATTCTAGCCGAATTCTGCCTGTTAAAACGCTATAAATAGGCCAAGAATTCTCTCATTTTCATTCATCCAATCTTCTCTTCTCTTCTCTCTTAAGCTCAATATAAGCCATACCCTTCTTCATCTACTAGCCACAAGTTTCCTAAGTCTCGAGTGCTCAGCATCTCTCAGTTAGGAGTCTTGTGCAAGAGTTCAAGAAGTAGCTTGGAAAATTTCAAGCATCGCCATTGCGATCCATTGTAAGAAGTTGACGTGCTCTTCTGAAGAAAAGGCATGGGGTGTAACTACGGTTTCACAAATAGTGGATTTAATCCTGAGCTAGAGTTCTCAGGCCTGGACTAGTCCTCCACGAGGGAAACCAGGTTAAAATTGGTTGTGTTTGCGTATGCTCTCTTGCTCCTTATTTATTTTCCACATTTACTCTGATTAATTTTAGATTGTGAAAGAGTTGATTTTTAATTGGCTATTATTGCTATAACTCTATTCACCCCCTCTAGAGTTGCCATCTGTTCTTCACACGCGTCAGATACGGTCAGAGACGTATACTAGTTCATGCGAAAGCCTCTAGTGGATGCTATGCTTTATTCCAACCCACTTATACGTTCCAGTATAGTTTTCGACTTGCATTACACCTAGATGGTTAGGTTCTATTGTGTTGGAGCATGTGATCTTTCCTTTGTCATGTTTCATTTACAATTTATTATGGTATTATTTTTATGTATGTTGTTACATCCCTCTAAGGACCTGGTGATCTCTCCAGGTGTGTGCTTTCATGCTTTTCTACAGGTGTTCTAGCCAAGGCCGTGATCTTCTCTATTTCTCGAAGATGATTGCTCTTGGTTCGTTTTGTCATTTTGTCGATCGCTTTCTTGTACATTTATTTCATTGAGATAGTTGGTAGTGGACTTTGTCTCCGCCCAACGATTGTACCATAACTATTCAAGTTGATTCTATCTTTATTCTTTATATATTTGTGGATGAGATTTAGCATGTCTTGGTTCTCTACATTTTACAGCTTATGTATTTATACGAGGATTCCATACATTGGAGTATTCATCGTATATCTACAGCTGGCATGTTTGCGTACTTAGTCCTATATATTTTTGGGACTGGGGCTTTACACGTAACAATAAACTAATTAATTAATTCTAAAATTCTAAAGATCACTATTTAATTAAAATAAATAATAATAAAATATTTCAAAAATTTCCGGGAAGGGAAGCTACAAGAATTTATGTCTTGGCTTTATGTCTTCCATTTTCTTTTGTTTCATGAAGTTGTGAAGGACTGATCATCAAAACACTGGACAAAGATGCTACATATGAGCCTTCCAAGCGTTCCAACAATTGGTTGAAACTGAAGAAAGACTACATGGACAGGTGAAGATGGTGGATTGTCTATTTTATTTTTGTTTCCTGTAAGCTGGGAAATTGATTCTGTCAATCTATTTCTTTACGTATTCTAGCCAATACCTGTTTGTGGTAATCAGATTAGTTCTTGACATGTTAGCTTACGGTTTAATTTATGTACATGATTCATCTCCTCTATTATGTGTCTATTATACTTACCTGGGTTTGTACTAGTGTATATTGCCTATATAACTCTCAGTTTTAACCAATAAGGATACAAAACGGAGCAATTTGTACAAGGAAATCAGAAGCAACTGAATACACACACACACACACACCTTATAAGGGCTAAATTTTACCGATTCCCACTAGATAATAACAAAGTATGGAGCAATTGTATAAGAAACTCAACGGAAACTAGAAATCTAGAATGAATTGAAATTTCTGTAACTTTTACATTGGCTGACACAAAGTGATTTTCCTTTCCATTTGTAGTCTGAAAGCTTTATGATAATGGAATTGAAATCAGCAGTGCTTTGGGCCTTTTATATTAACTAGATTAACTAGACTTTGCTTTGACCAGGAGTTTTATATGCTTGAATCCATGTGGCCCAGATATGGGACAAATACCTGATCCCTATAATGACCTAGATTGTTTTACTCCGTTCTCTTGACATTTCATGATTAGATTTAATTTTTAGGCCTGACAATTATATGGACTGATTTGGTTGTCTTCTTTTTTTCTCAGGATTTCACTGGTGTTCCGGCTGTCGGTGATCTTTCATGATTATTGGATATATGGCCAAGTTTGATGTGGACAATTTTGGTAGTTGTAAATATATATATATATATATATATATATATATATATATATATATATATATATATATATATATATATATATATATGTATTTGGATATTTTATTTTGAGAATGTAATGAAGATGTTGATATGTACTCTATTTTGAGAAATGTAATAAAGATGATGATATATAATGTTAATTTTTTGGAATGTAATATATAATGTGCAGTATAGAGCGTTATAAATATGCTAATTTGAATAGTGTAAAGTGTTATAAATGTGCTGCATTGAGCCTATACATATTGTCTATTCATAACGTTTTACAAAAGTCAACGTTTTACAAAAGTCCTGAATTGTGTATTATATATTAAATATTCATAACACTTTTATAGAAACTATTCATGACGGTTTTTTTATAACGCTTTTAAAAGACATTTATAACACCCGTTTTCATAATGGTTGCTTTGAAAAAAAGCGTCATGGTTTGTCATTAATGACGCTTTTTAGCCGTCATTAAAAGGGTTTTTTGTTGTAGTGATATCAAAGTTATATCAAATTATATATATATATATATATATATATATATATATATATATATATATATATATATATATATATATATATATATAAGATAGAATGTAACTGCACAACATTGTCCACACATGTAGCAATTTTCCTCCCCTCCCAAATGTAATTATCGGTCTCGCATCCACGACACGTCTAGTCAGTCTTCTAACAAGGAACAAGTCGAAATGAAAACATGTAAGGTCACCTAGCATGTAATACAACATCCGTGTATCTCATGTGTCAACACGACTAATCAGGAACAAGTATAATCAGGAATATATGACATACATAATCAGGACAATCTATATGTAATGAACAGGAAAAATATGCAACAGTTTAACAGGAAAATGGCTGATAAATTAGAGCATAAAAATATTGTAAATCAAATTGGCAATGTGTACTTGCCTAGAATTCGTCCATTGATATGTTGAGATTGTACTACCAAATGTCATATCCAAGCCTAGGCACGAACTACCGTTGCTACAGTTATCATGAATCTAACATAACCCAAAACAACCAATCAAGAGTCACACACCAATATATATATATATATATATATATATATATATATATATATATATATATATATATATATATATATATAGACCTTACTTGGCTTGTTTATTAAAATATATATATAAATATATATAAATATATATAAATATATATATATATATATATATATATATATATATATATATATATATATATATATATATATATATATATATAAATATATATATATATATATATATATATATATAGACCTTACTTGGCTTGTTTATTAAAATAATTTTGTGCTGCTGGAAAATCCGTACAGATAGGATTGCAAACTTGGTTACCCAATGCAATGGAGGGTCCCACTCCTGTATCTGCTTTGATTCATGCATCTACTATGGTCACAACTGGCATTTTCATGAAAGCAAGGTGCTCCCCTTTATTTGAATACTGATGTTGATGCAGTTCATTTTATATAGGACCTTTAGCTGCAACTTCAGAGTCTTTTTGTTCGGAAGAAACCAAACCGGAGCTCCTAGCTCAGGATAAACGGGAACTGCCAGCTAATCATATGGCGGTAAATCAGATGTTGGATATTTAGCTGTTGGCGAATGATATGTTGTTGAATTGCTCGCGTAACCATGAATAAAGCGAATTTGTAACCGTTTTTTATTTTAAGAAACCTATAATGGTCAAACAATGAACCCTTAGGTAAACTTATATTATACTAAAAACAAAGTATTATAGATATAACCAAAATTTCATTTAAGAAACAATTTCATTAGGGTTATTCCGTGGAAAACAATTTCCTTGTATATATATAGATAATCCTATGTATAAAATCATATACATATAAAATACCAATATATTTATATTATACAAACGTATATAAATGTATATGTATAATTACTCAAGGGGTTAATTAATATATAACTATAATGACTTCCAATATATATATCATGTACTCAATTATACATTTATATGAGCATATATAAATAATTACTTATAGTCATAAACAAAATTTTCTATAATTGTTAAGTAGGATATAATTTTTGAATGGATATAAATCCTTTTAGCTAAAATAAATATAAACATAATTTTGCATATATATACATACTTGTATACCTTAGTGATGCATAGGTTAATATATATATATATATATATATATATATATATATATATATATATATATATATATATATATATATATATATACATACATACAAGGATTTATATCCATTGAAAAATTATGTTTACAAGTATAGATAATCTCCGGGCCACCCGCGCCTCGCGCAACCTTGCCAGAGCACTTCTTAAATCCAGGCTGAAAGTCAAAACAGAATTCTGGAGACAAAAAGCCAGATTGACTTGGGACACCGATGGGGACCGGAACACCAGGTTCTTTTATGCATATGTCAAAGGCCGCAGAAACAAATTAAAACTACACCGAATTTACGACGAAAATGACATCATGGTGGACTACCAGGATACTATTCAGGCTGCGGCTAAGAACTTCTACTCTAACCTTTTTACCAAAGAGCCTCTCGTTAAAGACGTTGCGCTCCTGTCCGAAATCCCATCCATCATCAACGACAGCGAGAATGAGACCCTGGTGGCTACTCCTTCGGAGGAGGAGGTCAAGGCGGTTGTCTGGTCCATTAATGAACACAGTGCCCCGGGGCCAGACGGCTTCAATGGGGCCTTTTTCAGAGCTTGTTGGGACATCTTAAAAACTGACTTATTAGAGGCCACTTTAGCGTTTTTCCAAGGGGCGAGTTATCCCAATTCCATTTTCTGTACCAACATCATCCTTATCTCCAAGAAAAACAACCTGAAAAAACTTCAAAGACATCCATCCTATCAGCCTTTGCACCTTCACCAACAAGATTATATCTAAAATCGTTGCCAACCGGATGTCCAATCTCCTCCCCAAGATAATCTTCGAAGAATAAAGCTGGTTTGTTAAAGGCTAAAATATAACTGACAACATTCTCCTCGCCCAGAAGATGATCACATGTATGAAGTTTCCGTCCAAAGGGGGGAACATCGCCTTCAAACTGGACATGGAGAAGGCATACGACCGCCTTGACTGGCAATTCACGATCAGGGTCTTCAGGGCGTTTGGCTTCTCCGAATCCTGGATCGACATCATATTCAGATCTATCAGCAATGCTTGGTTTTCCACCGTCATCAACGGCCAGGCAGCAGGGTTTTTCCGATCTACTCGCGGGGTTAGACAGGGGGACCCCCTCTCTTCCACTATTTTCATCATCACGGAAGAAGCTCTCAGCAAAAGCCTTAATATCATACCCAGAATGCCCGGTTTCCAATACTTCCACACCATGATTGGCTGCCCACTTTTTATGCACCTGGCGTACGTGGAAGACATCCTTATCTTCTCCTCTGGAGACAGTGGATCGATCGAGGTGGTCATGAGAACGATCGCGAGATACACCACATGCTTCGGCCAGCGTGTCAATAACAACAAGAGCTTCATCTATACCCATCACAATGCTGACAGAACCTGCTCATCCCTGCTTTCCAATATAACCTCCTTCGGCACGGCATACCCACCTTTCTTTTACTTGGGTTTCCTGTTGGTGTATGGAAAGTCTAACTCGGGTATATACAAACACCTTGTAGACAAAATCTGTAAACTGATCGCAGGATGGCACAACGCTACTTTATCACCAGGGGGCAAGATGATCCTCATCAAACATGTTCTCTCTTCCATCCCATTGTACACCTAGCCGTCTGCTCCCCTCCTAAGAAGGTCCTCCATAATCGTGAATCCTTCTTCGCCAAGTTATTCTGGGGCCAATGCGACGACAAGGACAAACATTACTGGACCGATTTGGATACCATGGCCAAACCTACTAAAGAAGGAGGTCTGGGATACAGCAGACTTGTCCACATCGTGGACGCCTGCTCCATGAAGCTGTGGTGGAAGTTACGCACGGAGAGCTCACTATGGACGAGGTTCATGAGAGCTAGATACTCCAGATTTTTCCATCTGTCGGAGGCGGTCACTAACAACAGATCTTCGACGTCTTGGCATCGCATAATTCGAGGACACAACATCGCTGAACCTTTAATCCGCCTTCAGTTGGGCGATGGTCGCTCATCGGCCTGTCTGAAACGGTGGCTAGGGGAAGACACCATACAGCCCAAAGGTAGAACACCTCAGGGGTGCGTAATTAGGGACCTATGGGAAGGCAGTTCCGGATAGGATTGGAGGAGAATAAGAGATTGCCTTGTCAGCCGGCGGCCGACGGTATTCTTGCGGCTAAACTTCGGGTCACTGACATGCCCGACACATAAAGTTGGTCCCCTAACCCGGGAAGAATTTTTCGCTTGCTTCTACCAGACTTGTGGCCAGAGGCAGAGGCGTGCCGAATAACACATGTGCTAAGTTCTCGCAGTCTTGCATACCCATCAAATGGTCTATCCTTATTTGGCGAGAACTGTGCCGGAAGCTTCCGACGGACGACCACATCAGATCTATCAGATTCAGCCACGCGTCCAGATGCCACTGCTGCGTGGAGCACTCATCGAAATCGACAGAGCACGTCCTCCTTTCTGGTGAGTTGGCGACTCAGATTTGGTTTAAACTACACAATAGACTAAGTCGTGTCCCTCCGACTGATGGCTTCCACGATCTCTTGGCCAACTGGAGCGCCTCCCACGAATATCAGATCGTCGTAGTCGCTGGAATCTGGGTATTATGGAAGAACATAAACAAATTCAGATATGAAGGACGCCAACTACTTCCTCCACAATTGTACAAAGAGGTCACCAGACAAATTCTCAAAGGTAGGAGACGTTGCTCCCACGCCTCCTACACTTTTGGGGAGGCCCTTGCTTAGGCCATTCTTCGGGTTCCTCGTGCCTCCCCTGTCGGCTGTGGCTGAGATCCGGTTTCATTTTGTGCGCATCTCGCACTGTTTGTTTTATGTTCCTCTTGTCGCATTGAGCGCGCTTACTTGTATAGGCTTCGGAATTTTACGCCTATCACTTCAATAAAGTTTTGGTTTTATATATATATATATATATATATATATATATATATATATATATATATATATATATATATATATATATATATATATATATATATACTAGTCTATATGTACGTACTTTGTACGTATTTTAAGTAGAATATCATAAGGTCAGTTGTCGTCTTTTCGTCTTTTCCAGATGATTATTCATGTGTGTGTTTTCTTTTTACAATGCCAAAAGATTCAAGTACAAATTTTGTTCTTTTTTAAAAAAATTCTATTGAGAATAATAATCTTTGAAAAATGGTAAAGATAATTTTTTTACCATTGGAACATGAAAAGTTGTATGGTAAAAAAAAAACTTGCATGCAAACTTTATTGTTTTGACTTTTAAACATAAATGACATGCAAGTTGACATAATAACATCATGTTTATAAAATACTTAAGGGTATTTTAGGAATTCAAAAGTTTCACCACCAAGTTTTCCTATTATGTAGTAGAATATATATATATATATATATATATATATATATATATATATATATATATATATATTTTGAAGCAATGGGTACATGTGGCGAACTCGCCTCCACTGAGGCTCGAACTCCCGACCACTTGGGCCGCATGCATCTCTCTTAACCACTAGGCTAGAGGTCATTTGCGTGTATATATATATATATATATATATATATATATATATATATATATATATATATATATATATATATATATATATATATATATATTCATTTTACAAATAATTTGATATGTAAATATAAAATAGTGCCTACCAAAATATACCTATATAAATACTCATTTAGTAAATTTGAAAATGACATAAGATACACATATATGAATACCTATATATGAATACCTATATATAAATATATGGAATTACATATATATAACACACATTGTCAATGTAATATATATATATATATATATATATATATATATATATATATATATGTATATATATATATATATATATATATATATATATATATATATATTAACTTATACCTATATAAATACACATTTAGTAAATTTGAAAATGACATAAGATACACATATATGAATACCTATATATGAATACCTATATATAAATATATGGAATTACATATATATAACACACATTTGTCAATGTAATATATGTATATATATATATATATATATATATATATATATATATATATATATATATATATATATATATATATTAACTTATACGTATAATCATTTATATACATATTTATATAAACATCTTAAATAATGATAAAAGTCTTTACCCAAAAGAGAGATATAGGGAAGGGCTTGTATGGAAATTTACCTAGACCTTCATTTAGGGTACTGCTGAATTGCTCCTTATTCGAACAGTACCAATGTTGAAGCTTTGCTAACCACGATGGGCTCGACTGAACAAGGAGGAGTGCATGACGCTAGTCTGGCTCTTCAATTCTCGGCACACCACCAGAGGGTTCTAATGCTCGACCTAACTTTGCATACCCAAAACAGCCGCGTGCGAGGTTCACCGCATGTGGGGAAGGAGCGCGACTTTCGGCTATTTTGTTGGTATACTTCTGTGCGTGGTGGCTATACAACATGGCAAGAGATCGACGAAGGAGTGTTGGGTGCCAGTATTCGATATCAGGGGTTTTCACCAACAGAACACAGTCTCCCCTATCGGCACGGCGGTCATAAATGCCACTATGAGCCAGGCATCGCAGTTGGTCCAGATGGTTGTGGCCGTGGATAGCTCATGCTCGAGGCATCACTCGGTAGCAGCTTGGCTACGTGTGACACATTTGGCCCTCTTTCGGGGCGACATATAACCCTGTCGACTATGTGGGGCAAGCCTAGTGCCATGCACCATCCGCTGGCTGGCACTGCTCGAGGGAAGGGTATCCGACTGACAAGACGAAGTAACAGTTCCGACGGGAACTATCGCGAGCAGCCCTTGGGTCGCACGTTGGAGGAGCTTGCAGTGGCTCAACTTGGTCGTCAGGTGAGGGATGCTCCGATCGACGTGACGATGTTAAGAATAATCATGTGTTAATTACCAAGTCTTTTAGAACTACCTATTCTTGTGCACTATCCTACTCTTTATAACTACAAAAATACTACTTTTTTCGGCGGATATTAGCGACGAAAGTTTTTCGGTCGCTATATAGCGACAGACTAGCAACGAATTAGTGATTGATGTTTTATGCAAAATTAGTTATTCATATATGTCGCTATATTCATCACAAATATATCGGTAAAATTTTACCGACTGATTACCGATGGAATATTCCGTCGCGGGCCATGATTAAAACCCTCACAGTACCGTTTTTATGTTCACTCTCAAAATTTTCAACCACAAAATTTTCCCACCAACTCGACCCCCTCAGCGACCGACCCGTCCCCTCCTCCTCCTCCCTCGGCGACCGAGCCCCGACCCCTCCGCTACCTCCCTCGACGATCAACGGCCCCTTCGTCCTCCTCCTCCCTGCTCCTCTCTCGGCGGACGACGAACCCGACCCCCCTCCTCCGCCTCCATCGACGACCGACGTGCCCCTCGTCCTCCTCCTTCCTGCTCCTCCCTCGGCGACCAACGAACCCGACCCCCCATCTCCTCTGAAAGTCCTCTTCTCCTTCCTCATTGTGAGATTTCTGAACCTATTTTTTTATTTCCAAAATTTATTTCAGTAAAAATAGGATTTTTTTATTTCTTGAATTAATTTTTTTGAATTTATTTTAGTAGAAATAGGAATTAAATAAGCATTTCAGTATAAATAGGGATTTGGGACTAAATCCCTATTTCAGTAGAAATTTGAGGAATATAAATCTAGATTTTGGTGTTGGACACGTATAGACACGATACATTGGACTTCGACACGAGCATATTATATATTGGTATCGAACACGATACATTGGACTTGGACACAAGCACATTGGACTTGGACAAGATATATTGGATTTGCACTATTAATCTAGGTTCATGTATGTATTCCCTTTCTCCTAACATATATTTCATAGGAATGGTCTGATACCGATTTTGATATCGATAGTCATAGCAATGGTATGATACCGATTTCGATATTGATACTCGTAGGAATGGTCTGATACCAATTTCGATATCGATACTCGTAGGAATGGTCTGATACCAATTTCTATATCGATAGTCATAGAATGGTCTGATACCAATTTCGATATCGATACCCATAGGAATGGTCTGATACCGATTTTGATATCGATACTCATAGGAATGGTTGATATTACCAACTTCGATATCGATACTCATAGGAATGGTGTGTACCGATTTCGATATCGATACTCATAGGAATGGTATGATAGATATCGATACTCATAGGAATGGTCTGATACCCGATTTCTATTTTGATACTCATAGGAATCGTCGATATTACCGACTTCGATATCGATACTCATAGGAATGGTGTGATACCGATTTCGATACTGATACTGTTAACCTTGGTTGTTACAATTAGCTACTAAATTAATTTTTACTTGTATTTACCCAATATATAGAACGTGGTGCAGAATTGGTTTGAACAATGAGTCGATATTTAGTTCACTGTTCATGGATATACAATCGGCGACATGAGAGCAAGATTGGTTTGACGGATGATTTCAAGGCGGGCGTCGAGGAATTTTTGAGATACGCCAGTAGCCAACCTTATTTCATGGACAGAAGGCTCATAAAGTTCCCTTGTATCATTTGTCGTAATATACCATTCAGAGAGGTAGATCTCGTGAGAGAGCACCTCTACAATATGATGGAACTGGGGATTTCTAGGACCCTTCCTTTGGTGTGCGTATTGATCGAAAGAAAGTTGAACAGATCTAATATGTGTTCTAACCCTTCATAAGCGGAAAATAGGGTTCACGAATTACAGCTTCGGCGAAAAGGAGCCAAGTAATTCCTGGCAATCTCGAGCGGACGACCCCAAGATCTTCTGCACGTATTCCTTCCTCGAGTTGGACGTCGTGTGGACGACGATCTCCCAACCTTTTCTTCTCCTTGGCAGCCCTCTCTTTCTCTCCTTACGTGAATCACGAATTTAGAGAAATTTTCCGATTTCTGATCAGTAATCTGGTGGCCAGAGAATAGAGGATATATATAGGCTATGGCAGGGACCATGAGGAGAAATTAGGGTTAGGCCTCCTAACAGATCTGGATATCCGGTGTTCAGCCCGAACACACAATCCAGGCCCATTAACAATAGCTCGGTCCACTAATGAGCTATTGTTGCACTACCTCCCTAATCCTAAATTATGTTTGTGGGCTCCTTTTATTATATGCTCGTTTGGCTCTCCATGTTAAGATATCGTATGTCCATCGATCAAATTAAGCTACTGACAACTATATTGATTCGACATCTTTTATCCTTAAGTAGTACCGCTCAACTTTATTTGTCATGTCGGAGATAATCCACCTGCAGGGTTTATATGAAAATCCTTATGAGCACCTTAAGAGGACATCTTCAACCCGATGTATCAGGACATGGATTCCATTATAATCAACAGCCCATCATACATACAATGTTATTACCCAATTCATAGAGGTTGTTGATCCATAATGAATCTCACTCTTTTATGAGTCAAAGTAATACACACTGCATATACATGTCCGTTATTATATCCGAATTAAGAGAACAAGCATCCATAATAACGGAGGTGTTTGTTCGCTTATGTAGTCAGTACAAAGAGAACAACCTCAAGTGGTCTTGTTTAATACACACAAAGTGTACTAGTGTAAACCTATAGTCAAGATAGACTAACACCAGATTACACTACAACCTTTCCAATAGATTGTCCAAGTCCATCTAGGTTGTGAACTATTTATATACTCCATAGGAAACTGATAATATGATCTTCTGTATGACAACACACACTATATTATCTACAATATAGAATATCAGACATTTGCATTAACACTTGCCACAAATATAATATGCAAACATTTGCCCATATGATTCTCATTCAAAATTTAAGGAAATAAGGTTACTACAAAAGTGATGCTTTTAGTATATAACCCTAACACAATAAGGGTTTCGTATCGAACTACAACGAGTAGACAGCTAAAGGAGAACCTTTGGTTTTGCAATATCAGTCCTCCTACAATATGGAGGTAGGAGCCCCACTCTTGGAGACCACTTTCAATATGGGCATCAAAACTTGGCACGTGAGTTGGTATTTGATACAGCTTGTGCCGGTCCAAGTTTTGATTCGGAGGATCCGAATCTTGTTGCAAAGGAGTTCTATGATATGTTCAACCATGCCGATACTCCGTTATATCCGGGTTGTGATTCTCATTCTGTCCTGTCGATGGTGATGCGGTTGTTGAACCTTGAGTCTGATTTTAACTTACTGCAAGAATGCTATGACTAAATAATTCAGTTTGTTAGAGAGTTGCCGCCAAAAGGAGTGAAGGACTTGCCAGAAAATATTTACAAGTCGAAGATGATGATACAAAAACTCGAATTAGGCTACGAAAAGATAGATTATTGCCGAAACAGCTGTATGTTGTACTACAAGGAGAACAATGATAAAAACAAATGCATTTTCTGTCATGAGGACCGGTACAAGCCCATTCGGGGCAAAGAAAAATCAACTGCACGAGCAAGATTGCGCCTCTACAAGTACATGCAGTTTTTGTCGATCATAAAAAGGCTACATAAGATGTATATGTTCTCGAATACTGCAAAACAGATGACATAACATAGTAAAAGCGGAAGATAGATGAAGGAGAATTATCTCATCCATCTAATGGAGAGGTATGGAAGCATTTTGATCGATGTCATCCTAGATTTGCTACAGAGCTTAGGAATGTTCGACAGGCTTTATGTTCTGATGGATTCACTCCTTTTGGACCGTCGGGGGCTCAGTACTCTTGTTGGCCGGTAATTTTGACCCCTTACAATCTACCACCGTGGATGTGCATGATGACTCCTTATATGTTCTTAAGACTTATCATATCCGGTCCAAGAAAATCCAAAGAAGAACATCGATATCTACTTGCAGCCATTGGTGGACGAGTTGAAACAATTATGGCAGTTTACCGTTCAGACATATGATATATCGATGGAGTAAAACTTTTAGATGAGAGCGATGTTGATGTGACCATCAATGATTTCCCAGCATACGAAATCTTATCTGGAAGGAGTACTTATTGTATTATGTCTTATCTGATATGTAAGAAAAATAGTACGGTATTCCACTTTCAGAATGGAGGAAAAGCTTTTTTTTTATTGCCATCGTCAGTTCCTTCCTGTGTCCCACCTATGGAGAAGGAACAGGGAAGCCTTTAGAGCTGGTAAACAGGAACTAACTCCTCCTCTATTGAGATTGACTGAATATATCGTTTGGGCTGAGATAGAGGATTTGCTGACTATAAAGGAAGATCCGAGATCAGACCATCACTTAGAAGGATTCGGACAAAGCCATATTATAGACACTTACAAAAAAGAGAAAAAATAATGTCTTTTCTTATTAGCGCAAGGCACTATAAATTGAGTACACTTGAGAGATCTTATACCGAGAATCTCCGAGTACAAAAAGAAATATAGGAAATGGGACGACAGAGATCGAGCGACAATTGCTCCTTTACTTCGTTAACACTCTGATTTATAAAAAATAGAAGAAAACCTAAGAAAATTGCTAACATGCTATCTGTTCTGTCTATTTGAAGAGGTATATGACCTCTATTTATAGTCATTTTGTACTAAAATGACTGCTATGCGCACACAGGTAGAAAATATACTAATTTCCATGTAGGCTCATAGTCTTCCTTTGGGTGCATAGGGTGTAGACGCATAAAGACTGGATGATCGTAGGTAGATCGTGGGGTTGACGTAGCCACAAGCTTCGGTGCACGACTGCTCGTAGAGACTGACGTAGCCGCATGCTTTGTTGCACGACTAATCGTGGATGTTGACCGAGTCGTGGAGCTGTTCTGACTTGGGCGCATAATATGGAAGAGGACTATGTGCCCCCTTCTGGAAGAGCCATGTGGGCGCATAGACATTGCTGCACATGGGCGCATGGGGATTTTTTATATGGGCGCATAGAGTTTGCGTTGTGGGTGTCTGCTACTCTCTGACTTGGGTGCATCGCTGCTTCTTGACTTGGGCGCATGGTGTGGATCTTTTCATGCTTCTACAGGACCCCCTTCAAAGATTTTGATACTCGAACGAGTTCGAAATACTTTGAAAGATGCATGGGAGACTGTCTTCTTTTGGCACTGTAGGCGCACAACAGACTCTCTCTTTGGGCGCATAGATGTTGACAGGTTGTCAAACGATGGCTGTTGAGATCTTTCATAATTGACAGATTCATCGGAGCATAATTCGAAGGGGTCCATCCTTCATGTGACGTCTCTGTATAGTCTACATCAGCAAATAGCAGGCATATAATATGCAAAAGACCCAAACTCTGTGTGGGCGGATAGACTGTATGGGCGCATAGGTCATGTGGACGCATAGACCATGTGGGCGCATAACTTTTCGTCTATGCCAACAAATAGGCCTTGAGGAGAAAGAAAATTCATTTTCTTCTTTTTTTAAAAAAAACTATAAGAGACTCTCCATTTCTTCTCTACACGAATCATGTATCCCTAGGCTGCCAAGAAATTCGCGAAGGACAAAGAGGCTGCACCGGGCAGTTCTCCTCCTTCGACAGCGTCTCCGCTAGTCTAAGACCCCATTCTGGGTGAGGCTATGCTTCAAAATAAAGTCTCGAGCGTTAATTTGCGACGCTCAGTCTACTCTCTACTTGGGCGCATAACCATTGATATGCGCCCAAAGCAACACACTTCTGTGTGCATTCTTATGCGCCCGCAGAAGTATGTGCCTACACACTTTGTTGTGTGTCATGTGCCCACGCAGAACGCTTCTGTGTTTGAGCACTCTTATGCGCCTGCAAAAAATATTCGCCCATATGCTTGTTGTATATCATGCGCCCATACATAACACAAGTGTTTGAAGATTCTTATACGCCCAAAGGCCGTTTGGGCGCACAACTACTGGGCGCATAGAATTTCTCCAGCACTTTAGCTCTTTTTTCTGTAGATTCCAGGTCGAACTTTCTTTTATGTCTTTGCAGTTGACATGGTCGTCCCGGAACTCGGTGGAATTCCTCTCAGCTCTGCTCGCCAAGTTCTCGGTTCAAGCCACGTCACCATCATGATCAGAAATGTTCAGGTTAAGATCAGTCAGAACCAGACTTCAGTACGAATGATCGCCATGCTTGAACATGATAAGATGTTCCTAAGGCAGATGATAAATGATGAGAAGTTCCTGCTCGGAGGGGCACGGAGTCTTAAGAAGCCATACTTCTTCTTTGGCGACAGCCTGGGATTTGAGGACGGCGGAACGATACACCTGAGAGACCCTTTGGTGGTCAGGTTGAACAACCAAAGGATATGGTTGCTGACGATGGATCGCCAATATCCTTTATCGGCGTTCACCGATCTACCCATGCGGAGGCAGATGAAATGAGACTTAACCCCTGAACTTCATTGGGTTGTCTTCAGAAAGATACAGTTCAGCTCTGGTGAACGAAAGAGGGACACTTTTAAGTGTGTCAAGGGCTCCACGTCCTATTCCACGAGGGGGCTGCACCCTGGTGCCATAATAAATGATATCCCAACCGACCTTCATTCCTATGATGCCGATACCCTTTCCAATCTGATGATGTCGAAGAATAGGTAGTATCCCGTAGGAAAGCTGCAGCTGGAAGGTTGGAGGTACCCTTTTTCGTTCTGGAGTGACCTCACTGAATGGGTGCTTTCAACCTATGAAGCCACGCTGAAGGCTACCTGCGTTTTTTATGCTATTAGAGCCACTCAATATGGCATAAAGACGAATTGGCCCATGTTTGTCTCTCTGGCGGAGTTGTATAATCGTCACACCTGTACCTTCTTCACTCTGAAAGGGAAGATGGGCTTGGCTCTCCATGAGATGTAGGAAATATCAAAGCTTCCTTGGGGAACAGAGCCGTACGAAGAACATGTCCCCTGTGATGAGGAACTCCTGGACCTGGAGAGGGAGAACTCCGAGATGAGGGATATACATAAGGAGTTACTCTGTCATTTGCTTTTCTGTCACAGGATCATAAAGACAGGAAAGAATAAGGGGGCCAATCCCCATACGAGATCTTAGACGAGCTATATCTTCGTTCAAGAAGAAGGAGAAGGTCTAGCCCCCTTTTCGATTTGTAAGCTCCTGACGAAATCTGAAATAGAGGAACCGATGACAGATCACGGGGCTGTAGATACTGATGATGGTCATGATCTTAAGGGAAATTCCTCGATTTACCACTTCTTCCGACAAGCTGAGTTTAAGTTGTCAAAGAAAGCCGTGCTGGCGACTTTTCTGATGATCTGGATCCGCACTGCATAGTCCCTGGTGGTTCAGGATATATTGAAAGAATGAGCCGGAGTATGATACTTCCGGCTGTAAAGCTGGCGTTTGGATACCGGCTTGCCCTGTTTCCTGCAATGGTCGGAGCCATCCAACGGGGCGTACAAGATTTTGTTGGAAACACGGTGACCTCCGACTGTAGGACAGACTTTGCCCGGACTGAACTCCCCTTTCATTAGTTAATGGGATGGCTGCTGCTGCACTATCCCAAACTGATGAATGCTCGATTGGTGGTGGACTCTTTGGCCGGAGACGCCTTTCTTCGAAGGTTCTGTGACGCAGACTGGGCCGTCACTGGGGTGCCTGCTTGTAGAAGGGCCTTGAGCTTTCTTCAGGACTACGAGTTCTTCAGAGTATCCCCTCCATCCAGCAATGGCAATGTAGGGGACACATTAGTAGATGAGGGAGCCCATACTACTAGCTTGGCTACTTGGGCATTCCATTCGCTCCAGCTTATCAGGCTCTCTCATCTGGTGCTCAGAAATAGGAATCACACCTACCTGGAGCCTTATCTACCAAGCCATTTTGTACGACAATTTGGATATAGTCAACTTCTTTTGTGCAATGCTAGCCCGCATCTGGAGTCAATAGACAGCTTGATCGATGGGGCACGTGCATGGGTTTATTACAATGCCAGATGTACGGGGACAATTTTTACTATGCCTGAAGATAAGCCTGAGACCCACCAGCTCTATGCTGCTGCCAAATTTTATACTCAAATTAATACCTTTCATCCTCAGTATTATCATGAGCAGAGCTTGATATTGGGGACTAGGTTTGCCGCTACTCTTGCAAGTGCGAAACGAGCCTGAAAGATACCAAAGGGCAGCAAAAAGGAGAGCGCCGCTGCAGCCGTCAAGCCGACAGCAACACCACGACAGGGAGCTGCTCTTAGGGAGCCGACAGTACCTCCAAGAGAGGATATCGAAGATGATTCTGCTCTCCCCGATCCTCCTCAGAAGAGGAAAGCTTCAACTGAACTAGCCCAACAACTAACTTTCAAGAGGAAGAAGAAGACTGTTGCCACCAGGAGAGCCAAGGATGTAGGTGCTGGCTCACCTCCTTTAAGAAGATCTTCTTGGCAGACTGGAACAGGTGGAACGGCGTCGCGGGCTGTTACCATTAGGGAGGTAGATCCCTTTATAGACTCCATAGCCGTTTTGGTCAAACCACTATGTGTGCAGTCTTCAAATGAAGCTTTCTCACCCTTGCTTTTGTCCTTTGCACAGGATTTTGAAGTTGCGATCGAGGCAGGTGCCTCTTCAGCTGAAGAGTTGGAAGTGACAACAGTGTCCCCTCCTTATCCTCAACTGGCAGACGATATTCAGCCTTCCCAAGTCAAAGGGGCCGAGTCAAGGGATGACTAGGGCAAATGCCCGGACTATGATGGCGACCAAAAAGCCAGTCCCTCTTACGATATCTCTTTGGAGGATATGTCTGAGATTTGGGCTTTAATAAAGGAGTTGGACGAGAATCAAGTCCAGTCAGCTCACACTCCCGCGGGTATGTTATCCTTGTATTTTACTACGGATAAGATTTTCCACCTTCGATTTTGCATACTTCACATGAGGCTGACTGCCATCATATATTCCCTTGCAGACAAGAAGAGGGCACAATATACAGAGATAGCCCATGATACTGGGACAAGACAAGAAGTTGTCCCTGGTTCCTCCGGGTTTGCTGGTGCAGAGGAATCTATCGGTAAGCCGACATCGGCTGCAGAAGGAGAGGTTGAACAGTGTACTGAGGTGGCTGTTGCTGAAACTGCTCCAGGTCCAGCTGGGGCTGTAGAAGATGTACAGGCTGATGTTGCTCGGGGCCTTGACATTATTCCCTTTGAGCAACCTGGGCCTGCTCTTGGTTCCCCCTGTAACTAGGGCTGATGACCTAGTCCATGTTGGTGCTGAGCAGGCAGAAGGTACTCAATTATAACTCTTTCACATTCTTTCAGGTTTTTCCTTTTTGTTACTGATAGATATATTATTTTCTTGTCAGGTTTGGCTTCTTGTCAAGTCTCTCTTCCTGGAGCGGAAGATATCCATCAAGCTTCCTCCCCAACGACATCCTCCAAAGATGACGAGATGGCCCAGGAAGTCGTCAAAACTTTTTACTTGATTCTGAAAGTAAAGTTTCCTGGAGTTTTAAAGTAGAATGCCGCATATGGACTTGTAAAAGCTATTGCTGAATGCCAAGTGATGGTCCTTGAGAGCATCGCCGACTATGAAGAGCGGCCTAATGGTATGAGGAAAGTTTTGAATGATCTGGAAGACCAAGTGGCCAAATTTCAGGAAGTCAAGCAACAAAGCCCAACCTCGCTGTTTCTTGAAGAAGATGAGGCTTTAGTTACGGCTCTTGCGAAGGAGGAAGCTACTTTCCAAGCAAAGAAGGATGCCTTTGCTAAGGAGATTAGTGAGTTGGCTGATCAATACGAACAGTTCAACGCCGCGATCGAGGCTCGTATTTCTTCAAAGTACACGCTGGCCGCCAAGATCACTGAAAAGTATAACCACATTGTGCAGATCCACAAGGAGATTTCCCAACTAGAGGCCAACTTAAGGACAATCGCGTCTGAGCAGGAAGACTTACAGTTCAGGCTGCTGTTACTGCCACAACCTCAGACTAGTTGAAAGAACAGCTGGTGAGGTTGAAGGGAAAGCACGCGAAGTTGATCCCTTCAAGGATGAAACTGCTCGGCAGGAAGAAGCACACCGTCGTGCCACTGTCAAGTCTCAGACTGTGATAACGGCTTGATGGGATAACATCAATCGGTTGTGTACCGCTTAAGTCGTCTTATTTGTAATTTGCTCATTTAGCCGAAAAACTCTTGTATCCTACTTTTTTTTAGAACAATTCAATGAAGAATCTTTTGGCTTTCTGAACTTATGAATGTGGTTTGTGAAATATCAGAACTAGAGGTAATATGGACGTAGTAGAGATATTTCTGGTAGGTATTCCGCTAGGAAATTGGGTGTGGACTCATTACCCGTTTTATATTCAAGGTTCTTGAATATAGATAATAAGTTGAAAGAAGCAGAGAATGTTTTATACCTCGACCAGAGGTAATATGGACATGGACGAGTATATAACATTTAAATAGGAGTCAATAAATAATTCAGAGGTAGTTTGGACGTGATTATTTCTGATGAGTGTTTTGTTCAAAGGTTATATGGACGTAGCAAAACATTTCTTAATTATCCCAATGGGAAATAATTATCGAAAAAACAGTTCAGAGGTAATATGGACGTGACCGTTTTCATAAGATCGATTTTGGATAGAGCTCAAACGAAGATAATTTTTAGAGGACCCATTATCCAAGGCGTATTCAAGACTCTTGAAATACGGATAATAGTTAGACGATTCTCTGAATCACATAAACATCACACTGTACTGTTTCACTTAACAAAATGCCTAAAATTGGCTTTTGAAAGAAAACTATAAAATGTACATAAAGTACAAATATTCTGGTAAGTATTGCTATGGACGTCTAATCTGAGAGCGATCACTTTGTTCCTTGGACCATACGATGATGAAGAAGAAAACTGCTTGAAGAAGATGAACAATCGGAAGAACTAAGTCACCGGAAAGGTATCGAGCAACGACACTGATGGCACAGTCGAATGCTTTCTTACTTTGCTTCACCCTGTTCTTGAGAAAAAGTAGAATAAATACTTCTGAGAATATCACTCTAGAAGTATGAGTTTTCTCAGAATCTCCTCTCCTGTCTCTCTGTTGATCTCCTGATGCTGTCTATGTGAAAAATAAGTCTATTTATAGACTTAACCCTTTGTGCGTAAAAAGCAATAAAATCGAGTTTTTACGCAGCAAATGTCACCTATGATGTAGACAACTCTCTACGCACGTTGACACATGTCCCATGTAGAGTTGTGATCTCTACGCATGGTGACATGTGTCCCACTATCTCAATAAAATGGGGATAGCACGTACACACGTCCCTCGATAAGTGTGGCATAAAAGCCACGTAAGCAAACCACGTTCCTATGTAGCCAGAAACAATCGGGCGAAAAAATGACCCAAAATACACTTCCAGCGTAAAGTAGTAGACTAGGCGTAAAATAGCCCAAAAATAGACTTCTCCCGTAAAGTGGCTGATAAAATAGCCTTGAGCGTAAAAAGTAACCCAGATAAACTTTACGCACATGTCAACTTTGAGCGTAAGAAGCTCAGATAGTATTCATGCGTAAAAAAAGCCATCTTTTGAGCGTAAAGTAACCCTATCCACACACTAAACGACAATGTTGGTTTCAGTGTAAATCAAATCTTTTCGAATTCTGTGTTATACGATGTCAGCAAATCATTATGTCAGAATCATCATCAATGCACGGTCTGACAGCCAGTCCCCAGTGTAAAGTAGCTCGCGTAAAACAGCTCGCGTAGAGTAGCTTGTGTAGAGTAGCCCGCCTAGAGTAGTTTACAGATTCATTTTGACTTGCGTAAAGCTCTATCCTTTTGACTTGGTCTATGAAGCACTTTTTACGCTCCTACAAGACCCCCTTCAAAGTTTTTAAATATTTTCAAAATTTGAAATACTTTGAACAGAAGCGTAAAATTCGGGATTTCACCAGTCAGCGTAGACTTCGGGATATTTAACGGTCATCCACGTAAAAGTTGGGATATCCAACAGTCAGCATAAAATCTGGGAATTTGAACCGATTTGAAATTCTCTATAAATAGAGTTCAACTGTTAGAGAGAGAACTTTACTTTGTCTTTCGAAATTTCGATCTCTCCTCACTCTTATTCTTTCTTTTAATCTTACTTTAATCCGATGGCCCCTAAGAAGTCATCCGCCGCCGGCAGCAAGGGCAAGAAGCCCGCCGTAGATTCATATTCGACCGGCCGTGTAAAAACCCCCGCCCCATCATCGAAGACGCACCAACAGAGCAATCCTGACGTGGATCCAGCAATGAAGGGTAAAACCTTATTTGATCTCGGCTTTTAGTTCGCCGGAGAAGAAGAAGAGACCCAAAACCTTCAGTTTTTACGTCCACGTCATACGTGTTAGCGTAAATACTGAAATAACAAAATACGCCCACGTTTATACGTGTGAGCGTAAAGTCCAAAAAAAATACGCCCACGTCTATACGTGCCAGCGTAAAGTTTAAAATACGCACATGTCAACACATGCCGGCGTACATTTTCCAAATACGCTCACATCAACATGTGCCAGCGTAAAATTTAAAATACGCTCATGTAAACATGTGCCAGCGTAAAATCTAAAATATGCTCATGTCAACACATGCCAGCGTAAATTTTCCAAATACGCTCACATCAACATGTGCCAGCGTAAAATCTAAAATACGCTCATTTCAACACATGCCAGCGTAAAATCAAAAATACGCTCACATAAATATGTGCCAGCGTAAAATTTAAAATATGCTCATGTCAACACATGCCAGCATAAATTTTCCAAATACCCTCACATCAACATGTGCCAGCATAAAATTTAAAATATGCTCATGTCAACACATACCAGCGTAAATTTTCCAAATACGCTCACATCAACATGTGCCAGCGTAAAATCTAAAATACGCTCATGTCAACACATGCCAGCGTAAATTTTCATAAATGAAAGACTTTGTGTAAATTAAAGACTTTTTTACACTTTTAAAACTTTTTATCAACTTCAATAAGCGTAAAGTTTACATAATCAAAGTCTTTAAAACAAAGATTAAAAAATTTTAAATTAGATTTTCACAAACTTAATTTTTTTCTTTTTCTTTTGGCAGTGGATTTGCAAGCACACCCACTCGCAGAAGTTTTTAGCTCCTCGGTTGGTATGGTGGGCTCGAATTATTTGGAAAACCTGTCTCATGTTGAGTTTCCCCAAGCGAATCCGGAATACCCCATAGAGAGAGCACAGTTGATAGCTGCCCAAGGGGATAGAATGCTGCTATCTATGATTAATAGAGAACTGTTGACCTCACTGGATGGCCAACAATTTGTAAAACCAGCTTTCTTGTTTGGGGATGCAATAGACTGCAAGTCGCAAACTCATCCCAAGAAGGAGTCTTGGGTATTTAAGTCTGGAGATAGAGCGATGTATCTCCCCGATATGGATAGAGATTATCCCTTGTCCGCATTCATTCATGCTACCCATCCTCGACATATGTTGTGGAACCTGACTCCTAATAGTTATGGAAGGTCGGGTAGAATCATATTCAAGAGGGAAAATTCCAATGATATGGGGTATTATGTCAGTGTTCCCAATGGTGGCGTCGTTCCATTCTCTGGTCTCTTGCCAAGTTTTACTCCAAGTAATGATTCGGCCTTAATCCAACCAGTACAGACCCAGATGTTCGTCAATAAGTTCATAATGGCTGTGGTATTGTATCCTCAAAATATCCTAGGTTACCTGGATGGTTAACTCCATTTAACCAGAACTAGATCCAGATTAGCGCTTAGATGATGAAGAATTTTAAGTCAGAGCTGAAAGACATCGGCCTATATGAAGCAGTGGCCTCAACTAGTCGGGGTATACCAACGAACATTAACTTGTTCATGGCCCTGATGGAGATATACATAAGTTCAACTGAAACTTTTGCGACCCCAAGAGGTGAAATGGGTCTCGCACTCCATGAGATGCAATTCATCTCAAAGCTGCCAATGGAGGAAGCCCCATATGAAGAATATGTTCCCTCCAACCGGGAACTTGCTGAAATCAGGGAGAAACACCCTCAGTTGGTTGAGGTGTATAAAAAATTGATGTGCTACTACATGATCTGTACTACTATGCATGAGAGTTGGTCTCATCTAGCATACATCAACAAATGGACGACATACCTCTTTTTTCATAAGGATAAAATATCCAAAGATGATAAAGAGAGGTTCCAGGAGAACAAAGCTCCCACTATCAACACTGGTTCAACAATCCCTGCTGACAAAATACGGGATATGATGATCAGTCACAAATTCCCGAATAAATATTTATCCACCAAGACTGGAGAGTTCTCTGCTAGAACTGAAGCCTTAAGCTTCCTCAGATATGGTAGCCAGAAGATCTCTAGGAAAGCCTTGCTGGCAGGCTTCCTTTCTTTGTGGTTGAGAAGATGGGTTATACCAGGGACTGGTACAGTTGATAGAATCCATCGGAATATACTTTGGCCAGCGGTACATTTGGTGTTTAAAACCAGAATCAACCTGCTCTCGGCAATGGTGTGCCGAATAAACACATGTCTGAGAACCTTTGGTGAGGAGCTAATCAACAACGCTCCTCATCGGAACATATTCCCCGGGGTAGAAATGCCCTACACTTACTTGATGGGATGGTTGTTGCATCACAACTGCAATCTATTGCCACCAGGCCCGGGAGATGATGAGGAGGTCTTCCTCCAAAAATTCAGCAAAGCTACTTGGACTGCCACGACAGTGGCAGATACCAGAACAGTCTTAAATTATTCTTATGGTTAGAATTTCTTCTACACCCGGCCACAAGTTCCAGCCGACTGCTTCGGCGTTTAATTCGAAGATGAAGTTGACGGAGGAACTTTATTGTCACCATCAGTCTTCAGATGGTTACAGTACATCAGACCCCCCACTTGATGTACAGAAATGAAGATAACTGTGCGTTCGAACCATATTTACCCAGTACGTTTGCTCGCCAATTTGGGTATGACCAACTTCATGTTGGTAGCCCCTCTACCAGTTTCCATCACTATGGGAAACTGCTTGATGGTGCAAGAAGATGGAGGTATTTTAATACTGCTCGTACTGGTGCCAAATTCAAAATATATACCGCTACCAGCACCACCGAACTATGTATACTCCATTCGTATACACATTTTTATGCTTCCATCCGTTCCTTCGCTCATGGCTATAACACGAGAGGTAGTCTGAGATGGCCTAAGGAAGGAAATGTTAAGGAGCCCGTTAGAGTACCATCAGACATCCCTGATGACACTGCCATTCCAGATCAATATCTAGAAGTTATCCCTACGAGAGTCAGAGAAAAGGCTGCAGATCCTATTATTATTGGTAAGTCCCATAAACGAAAGCAGAGTGCAGCTGTCACTCTTCCAGAGAAAACCCAAGAGAAGAAGAAGAAGAAGGCTACTACTAAAAGACCTTCCAGATGAAGAGCCACTACCCCTGAGAGTGACACTCCAGTTGATGAGCCGCAAAATGTTGCATCTTCTTCAGTTCACCCTGGAGAAGGATCTTTAGCAGCAGCACCTGTGGTAGTCTTATCCCCGGGACATCTCAGTTCATCGCTTCATTTAACTTTGCCATAAAAGGCATAAGTTGTTGAAGACGTCGCCCTAGTACATACTGTTGATTCAGTGCTTATCCTATCAGATGAGCCAGCTATCACTTTCTATGATGAAGACTGGGATGGGGATTATGACGCGTACTTGGCACGCCCCACACATACTCCAGGTAAATATAATTTATACAAAATCTATATAAAACTTATGATTTTTTTGCATATTAACTTATTTTGTTTAATTTTTATAGATGCTATCGTTGCTCCAAAGCTTGTGGCTCCTCCTCCTCCTCAAGAAGATATTTATGAAGAAAACGAGGAATCTGAGGAGGAGGCTTCTTCTTCAGAAGAAGAAGATGCTGAAGAAGAAGTGCTACGAGAGCCCGAAGAAGAGACTCAAGAAGAATGTCCTCCTTCTATGGAGGTACAACAAGAGACAGAAGTACAGGCTCGGCCAGAAGATCTTCCTCCTGCTGAGGGCAAAGATAAAGAAGAAAATACAGTAGAAATTACTGTAGATGATGAAAAGGCTGCTGAGAAAGAGTTAGATTTTAATGAAGACTCATTTATAGAAGAATTTACTACAACTGAGATACTCGAAGAACCTACAGGGCCAGTAGCTGAGGAAGGTGATGAAGGAATACTTAAGTCATCAACTAAAGCTGGGGAAGGAATAATAGCATCCTCTGCTATTATTACTGATCCAGTACAGGTTTCTGAAGAGACAATGACGAAACCTGAGTCAGCTGCCACAAATATTATTCCATCCGCACCTATCACCGCCACCGACACTCTAGTAGTTTCAGCTCCAGAGACGGCTGGAGCAACAACTGTTGAGGACCATGTTCCTAAAGCTCCTAGGAACCAGTTGGCTATGGTAGCAGTAACAACAATGGCTTCATTTCTGCCTGCTATCAAAGCATCAACATCTGCTCCTAGTCTTCAGAAAAGAGACTTAGTAGATATCGCCGTGACGCCAAGTTCAAGTGTAGAAATGAATCTCTTAGTTGAGAATCATACTGAAACCTTTTACAAGACTTTGGCGGCTCTAATCAAAATGGTCCTGAATAAGGGCCTCAATTATGAGATCTTGAAGGCGACGATCGCTCTTACCATTAGAAATGTCGCCATGTTCAATGATGCGGCAAGAGCAGTAGCATTAGAGAAAATCATGGAGGGATTTGAACAGCCCATCAGATAATATATTAAGTTGTCAAGTGAAACTATTGAAAGTCTCATCCAAGAAGAGTATGAAGCTTTATCTGCCGACTACCTCTCTCGGGAGACAAGATTTAATGAAGCCCTCCATGAATATAGCATAAAAGTTGCCAAAGAAAAAGTTTTTTTAGCTGGAGTAAAGCCAAAGATGGATAGCCATTGTAATGCCCGTATTTCGGAATACGTATTTTAATTAGGCTTACATGTATTTCGGACCTGTATTTTATTTTCTCGGGTTTTGACCTGTAATTTTATCTTGGCTCGACTTACAGATTTTGGTTTTCTCGTGAAATGGGTTTTTAGACCTGGCGTGGTTTTATTTTATGGTAAGGAATTGGTTTGGTTTGGTTTAGTATGTATTGGACTACCTTAGCTAACCTCCACCCTCAATACAACATATCCTCCCTCATTAAAACCCCACCTAACTTTCTCTCTCCTCATAACTTCCATTAATTTTCTTTATCTTCTTCTTCCTTCCTCCACCAACACCATAGACAAGTGCACCTTACCACCACATAAGAACCCCATTTTATTTGTCCATTAGCTAGATTAGGCCATGGTGAACAACATTAGAACTTGGTATTTTGTGATTTGGAGCTTCCATTTTTCTAGATCTAAGTTTTAGTCATTTATGGATTTTTTTGGTTTTGATCTATTAAACTTGTATTTTTCCTTGTTTTGAGACTTCCATGTGGAAGAGAATTCAATTTTACACAAGTTAGAACTTTGAAAATCCAAATTTGATTTTGTTTTGGCTAAGTTATGAAGATTGGAAATTTGGAGTTCTTGGGGTTTTCCCTCGGCCTGATGGAGAAGATGACCCTCGGCCAGCTTTCTTTAGTGCAAGGCCATGCGCAGTTCATCTCATGCGCAGTTCATCTCCTGCGCAGTTCATCTCCTGCGCAGTTCAATTCATACGCAGTTCGTCTCCTGGGCAGTTCATCTCCTGCGTAGTTCAACTCATGCGCAGTTTATCTCCTGCACAGTTCAACTCCTGCACAGTTCATCTCATGTGCAGTTCAACTCATGCGCAGTTTATCTCCTGTGGAGTTCATCTCCTGCGCAGTTCAACTCCTGCGCAGCTCATCTCCTGTGCAGCTCATCTCCTGCGCAGCTTACCCTAGCGCAGCTCAACCGTAGCGCAATCTAACCCCAGCGTAACCTATTTGCCCATGATGGGTTGGATTTTATTCCCTAGACTTGGCTTCTCTCTTGTGGGTTGGAGTTTTGAAATCTTGTTTCACACAACACGACTGTCTCGACCGAACACGACCTGGCACGGTTTTTGGTATTTTGCTTATGACTAGTACAGTTTTTTATGATTTTTGTGAAGTATGATTCTAGACCATTCGAAATTGGTTGTTGGTACCAACCTTTCGTATGAGGAAAGGCCCGTGTCTATATTGGACCGGAGAGAAAATATACTCAAGAACAAGACTATTAGCTTAGTCCGTGTTGCTTGGGGTCATCACCCTCTAGGTGAGTCAACGTGGGAGCGTGAGGACGATATCCGATCGCGATATCCCGACTTGTTTGACTCGTAAGGTATAATGTCTTCCTTATGCCTTATGCTTGCCATCCCTTGCTTGCATGTATGATTGTTTGATTGATTGCTTAGTGTAGCTTAATTATGGATAGAATAGCTGGCTCTTACATCTCTAAGCATCTTGATTTAAATTCCGAGGACAGAATTCTTTTAAGGTAGGTAGAGTTGTAATGCCTGTATTTTGGAATACGTATTTTAATTAGGCTTACATGTATTTTGGACCTGTATTTTATTTTCTCGGGTTTTGAACTATAATTTTATCTTGGCTCGACTTGCGGATTTTGGTTTTCTCGTGAAATGGGTTTTTAGGCCTGGCGTGGTTTTATTTTATGGAGAAGGAATTAGTTTGGTTTGGTTTAGTATGCATTGGACTACCTTAGCTAACCTCCACCCTCAACACAACATATCCTCCCTCATTAAAACCCCACCTAACTTTTTCTCTCCTCATAACTTCCATTAATTTTCTTCATCTTCTTCTTCCTTCCTCCACCAACACCATAGGCAAGTGCACCTTGCCACCACATAAGAACCCCATTTTATTTGTCCATTAGCTAGATTAGGCCATGGTGAACAACATTAGAACTTGGCATTTTATGATTTAGAGCTTCCATTTTTTTAGATATAAGTTTTAGCCATTTTTGTATTTTCTTTGTTTTGATCTATTAAACTTGTATTTTTCCTTGTTTTGAGGCTTCCATGTGGAAGAGAATTAAATTTTACACAAGTTAGAACTTTGAAAATCCAAATTTGGTTTTGTTTTGGCTAAGTTATGAAGATTGGAAATTTGGAGTTCTTGGGGTTTTCCCTCGGCCTGATGGAGAAGATGACCCTCGGCCAGCTTTCTTTAGCGCAAGGCCATGCGCAGTTCATCTCATGCGCAGTTTAACTCATGCGCAGTTTAACTCATGTGCAGTTTATCTCCTGCGCAGTTCAACTCATGCGCAGTTCATCTCCTACGCAGTTCAACTCATGCGCAGTTCATCTCCTGCGCAGTTCATCTCCTGCACAGTTCATCTCCTGCGCTGTTTATCTTATGCGCAGTTTATCTCCTGCGCAGTTCATCTTCTGCGCAGTTCATCTCCTGCGCAGTTCAACTCCTACGCAGCTCATCTCCTGCGCAGCTCATCTCCTGCGCAGTTCAACTCATGCGCAGTTCAACTCATGCGCAGTTCATCTCCTGCACAGTTCATCTCCTGTACAGTTTATCTAATACGCAGTTCATCTCCTGTACAGTTCATCTCCTGTGCAGCTCATCTCCTGCGCAGTTCAACTCCTGCGCAACTTATCTCCTGCGCAGCTCATCTTCTGCGCAGCTCATCTCCTGCGCAGCTCACCCTAGCACATCTCGACCCTAGCGCAATCTAACCCCAGCGCAACCTATTTGCCCATGATGGGTTGGATTTTATTCCTTGGATTTGTCTTCTCTTTTGTGGGTTGGAGTTTTGAGATCTTGTTCCACACAACACGACTGTCTCGACCCAACACGACCTAGCACGGTTTTTGGTGTTTTGCTTATGACTAGTACGATTTTTTATGATTTCTGTGAAGTATGATTCTAGTACTTTCTGATCTTCTTGATAGTGACCCGATGGGGTACACCCTTAACTTTTTACCTGTAATTCATGATTAATCTTGATACTGGATAACTTGATAGTGGCCCGTGGCGGCGCACTCCTGACTTGTAACTTGTAAACCTGTAACTTGTAACTTGACTTGACTTGATGCTGTTGCGATGGCTAATTTGACTCATATAATCAACTCTGACGCCGTGGGTGTTCGTTCTTGCTACTTTGTGCAATCTACTTGTCTTGTCTTGTCTTGCATCATGTCTAGAATGTGACTCCCTGGTTATCACGGTCAGGGATTCACACTGTATATGGATTAGGCTAATGACTAGATCAAACTATAGTTCATGGAGAAATTCTAGTCACAGGCGATCTCGTTATCTGGGCACTTTTAAATGGACTTGTAGCCTGTCGACGAGTAGGGCACATTTCCAGCACACTGTCATGTGTTGCACTCTCTAAGTCACCTAAGGGTATATCGTCTCCTGGGCGATGTACCCAACCATACTCTTAACCCGCGGAAGGATAACTGGATAGTCTGCAGGGCTTGGGACTGGGAATTTCTCATTTGCATCTTGCTAGTAACTAGGCTTGTGATAACCCAAGTTAGTTAAGTAGTAAGCCGTAGTATTTGCTTGGCCGTTTGTGAATGGATGGCGTCCAGCCTTGTCTAAGTCTCGTCTAGTCCCTGTACCTGGTACTCCTGAACATGATTGTTTTACTTATCTTTAACAATAAATGGGTAGAGACAAAGTGCTATTCAGGCGAAGGGTTATAACCCCGATCCTTGTTTGGTTTACGGGTTGTAACCTGGCTCCCGGAATGGTTCCACGTCCCAAGTCATTTATGGTCCTGTTGTACTCTTCATTACTTGTAGTTTTCTTCTAATTCTTATGTTCTGATATGCTGGTTTTTGTTCTTATTTCGTGGCCTCCTTTGTGGCACTTGCTCTTTCTGGGGTTTGACCCAGCTGATTTTTTGTGGCCAAATTTCGGAGCAGCTCCCGAAGATCTACCGAACCTCCAGCCCGATGGTGGCGACTAGAAGGAACTCGGGCAACGAGTGGATTTTCCATTTTGTTTCGCTCACTATATTGTAAAATTATTCTTTTGAGGCGTTTAGCCGACGAGCACCTGTCAGCTCGATGCATATTTACTTACTGTCTGCCTACTGACTGTAACATGATTAACAAAACCTAGGGTTGGTCATGTATGACGGAACTCTTGCTAGTTTTGACATTTTGTATGACTAGCTTCATGATCATCCAATATGTAATATTTGGGACACCTTTTATTGTATATTTGGTGGTCTAACAACTTGTAACTATACTACTTGCTTGAGATTGAGACAATAGGTTTGACCTTAAGAGATCGTTGGCTTGTAGTTAAACCCTCATATATCTAGACAGCCATGACCGTATAGCAAGGTGGATTCCATTTCAATATACGTAGCTGGCTATGTCCGCCCCCGCTCTCCAGTATTCTGGTTCTGGGGCGTCACAGCCATAGAGAAGCCTATGAAACTTCGAATGTAAGAATTCATCAACAAAATGATAGAATTCGCGAAGTCGAGGCTAAGCTGGCTCGCTTGAAGGCAGAGAGGGTGCAGATGATCATGGCCTGGGACCAGCACCTAACTCAAAGCTCAATTTTGGAAGAACAGGTCTTCGGAGCTGAATCTACCATCAAAACCCTTGATGAAGCCAAGGACAAGCTTATAGTTACTTTTGTTGGACTTTCTCACATCTGCACTCCAGAAGCTCGACGTGCTGAAGCTACCAAGACTGTTTTGAGCTCTCGTGAAAAACATCTAGTAGAGCTGCAGAAACTACTAGGAGATTTATCTGCTCCGCCTTAGGCAAATAAAGAGCTTTTGTAATCTTTTTTTGTTCATCAATAAAGAATTCTGTATTCTTTTGTTTATTTCATTCTGTAATATTTTGAAGATATGAATGAAATATTTTGTTTTGTGACCCTATCATTTATTATACAATAGGTATGAGATAGAAAACACTTATCAGAGGTAATATGGACATGACAAGCTTTCTAAGCGCGATAAATTGTATCTATCCAGAGGTAATATAGACATGATAGATAATGAAATCTCATTTTCTGTTTAGAGTATACAATACTGTTAGAGGTAATATGAACATGACAGATCGTAACAACTCAAAGAAAAATAGATTAATATCTATTCAGAGGTCAAATGGACATGATAGATAGGAAAAGAAGTAGACATAATATTTATTCAGAGGTCATAAGAACATGAAAAATAACAAATCCCCCCCGTTTTCTTATTAATTGGTTAGACAGAAGATCAAAATTCTCTTCAAGGAGACAAGTAATTAGCTTTACCAAACATTGGTAGCTGGGACATAAAGAAGAAATTTAAACATAATATTTCTTTAAGAATTTGCCATTGATCGGCATCATGAGCAAATCTCCATTAGGTTTAGACAACCTATAGGCACCGTTAGAGAAGACTGTCTGAACGACATAAGGGCCTTCCCATTTTGCTTGGAATTTCCCTTTGCTCTTATGAGTCATCACCATCGGTCTTCAAACAGCTAGAACTAGTTCACCGACTTTGAATACCCTCTCTTTAACTTTACGATTGAAAGTTTGAGATATGAGGGCTTGATAAAGCTCAGTGTGCTGTTGCGCTTGAAGACGCTTCTCGTCCAATCCTTCAAGTTCTTGAAGTCGTAAGCGATCATTGTTCTCTGTGGTTAGCTCATTAGCAATGGCTATTCGAAGAGATAGAATCTAGATTTCCAATGGAAGAACCGCCTCACATCCGTAAACCAGTGAAAATTGTGTAAAACCAGTAGGAGTTCGGATTGTCGTTCGGTAAGCCCATAAAAATTCTCCAAGTTTCTTATTCCAATCAAGTTTATTAGAAGATACAAACTTTTTGAGAAGTTTGATGATTGTCTTGTTGATGGCTTCGGCTAAACCATTAGCAGCTGGATTATAAGCCGTAGAAGCCAGGTTTTAGATCCGATTCTTATCACAGAACCGATAAAATGGCTGACTGACAAATTGTGGTCCATTGTCATGAATTATCCGTCGGGAAATCCCGAAGCGATAAATGACATGGTGTTTGATGAAGCTAACCACATTAGACGTTTTTACTTCTGCAAGGGGAACCGCTTCCGTCCATTTAGAAAAGTAATCGGTTATAGCTAGGATAAACCGATGTCCCTTGACCGAAGGAGGGTTAATCGGACTAATGATATCCATGCGCCAAGCTTCGAAAGGCTAAAAAGCTGCTATAGGATATAGGAATTCAGACAGTTGATAAATAAAATCAGCATGAATCTGACATGCTTTATACCGTCTGGCATAATCCACAGCATCTGCTATCATGGATGGCCAATAATACCCCATTCTTCGAATACAGTCCTGTAATTTTGGACCCGGTTGATGGGCACCATAGACACCATCATGAGCTTCACGAAGTGTTTGCTTAGCTTTATTCTCAGTGAGACAACGCAACAGAAGTCCGTCATAAGAACGACGATATAACATATGTAAAGAAGAATCATAATAGAATCAAAATGATCATCTTTTAATTGATGCAGCTTCTTTTGGATCTTCAGGTAAAATCCCATGAACCGCATAATCAATGAATGAACTTCTCCAATCCCTCTGTTGGGAACTTGATTCTGTAGTGTAACTCTGTTCAATATGCAGATTATTCTTAACACAGAATAAGTCTCGATCCAATAAAGTAAATATATTTTGTCTTCGAATTGGAATAGCTAAATCTGCCGCTAAACTAGCAAGAACATCAGCTTCCAAATTCTGAGAATGTGGTACAAATTCGATGAAGAATCCTTTGAATGAAAGGACCAATTCGATTACCACTTGATGATAAGGGATGAGGTCAGGATTTCTGACTTCATACGTCCCTCTAATCTGATTAACAATCAGTTGAGAATCTTCATAAGCTTCTAGGAACTCAATATCCAATTGTTTCGCTACTTGAAGACCAATCAGCAGAGCATTATATTCTGCGACATTGTTGGAGCATGGCTCATTGAGAGAATAAGCATGGTATATAACCATTTTGTCGGAAGAAACAAAAACGATTCCAACTCCGGAGACTCTATTGCCTTTAGGTCCAACACGTGATGCTCCATCAAAGTATAATTGCCAAATGTCATCCTTTAAAGTCATGTTGCAATCCACGACTTCATCTGGAATGTCCTCATATAGCTTCGATGTTTCAGGTATAGGATGAGCTGCTAAGAAATCAGCTAATGCTTGACCCTTTACTGATTTTTGAGGTACATAGACCATATCATAGGGAGTGAGCAACCTCGCCCAGGTGTCTAACCTGGAATTAAGAATGCTTGGTTTTCTCATCAATACCCAAATAGGATTTATTCTGGAGATGACATGGATAGTCTATCCTGACACATAATGTCTTGTCTTTTGAACAGCAAAAACCAGGGCCAGACATTCCTTTTCTACAGGAGTATACCTGTGTTCAGCTCTGACCATCATTCAGCTAAGATAATAAATTGCTTGTTCATGACCCATATCACTTTTCTGTGCAAGAAGAGCACCAAGTGAATGATCCAAGGCTCGAACATATAGCAAAGATGGTCTCCCTACCACTGGGGGTACCAAAACAGGTAGATTTGTAAGATATTGCTTGATGTCATTGAAAGCTCTCTGACATGCTTCATCCCAGACAAACGATACACCTTTCTTTAATAGACGAGAGAAATGTTGACATCTCCCAGAAAGATTTGATATAAATCTCCTGATATAAGCAATGTGACCTTGGAAGCCGCGTAGTTCTTTTAAATTGCGTGGAGGACGCATTTCAACAATAGCTTTGATTTTATCAGGATCAACATGAATACCCTGTGAAGTGATGACAAATCCCAAAAACTTGCCACTGGACACCCCTAAGAAAGACTTAGTGGGGTTCATCTTCAGTTGATGTTGATGCATTAATTCAAATACTATCTTCAAGTCTTGAATGTGATCATCTTTTGATCGACTTTTGACAGCAATGTCATCTACGTAACATTCAACTGTCTTCCGTAGATGTTCTTGAAAGATAATGCTTATAGCCTGTTGATACGTAGCACCGACATTTTTCAGACCAAACGGCATAACCGTATAACAATAGACTCTAAGTGGTATATGAAAAGTAGTATGCTTCTCATCTCCTGGATGCATCTTAATTTGATTGTATCCTGAGAATCCGTCCATGAAAGACATGCGTTCAAAACCGCATGTATTGTCTATCATGACATCGGTGATCGGAAGTAGAAATTCGTTCTTTGGACAAACTGCATTAAGATCCCGAAAATCTATGCAAACTCGGACTTTTCCATTCTTCTTTATAACAGAAATAATGTTGGCAACCCAATCTGGATGTTGTTCTTCACGAACAAAGCCACATGTAATCAGCTTTTTGACTTCTGCTTCGATTGCATCCATCATGTCTGGTCAAAAATGCCGTTGCTGTTGTTTTACAGGCTTAGCATTAAGAAGATTATTGAGTTTATGGGTAGCAACTTTAGGATCTAAACCCGACATATCTTCTTAACTCCGTACGAAGATATCAATATATTCTTTAATCAATTGTATCAACTCTTTCTTTTCATCTTCAGAGAGGTTTTTACTGATGAATATTGGCTTGGACGTAATTTCATCTCCAACATCAATCTGGACAATCTCATCTTCTGTAGGTGGCTGTCGCTGTTCAAAATGAAGCTCCCACTAAGTATCCATTTGTTGGGCCCAAGGGTCATTTTCAAATGGCTCAGATTCATTCTCAGTTTGAACCATGTTGACTGAGAATACACATTCAGATTCATCATAATAATCTCCTCCAGCATATGAGGAGTGGGATGTATCAGATTCGATGAATTAGATTTCTTCTGAATCTGAGGATTGTGAAGAACTAGAAAAAAATTCTTCTTGTATATCGTCATTAAACATGTGGGACTGATCATATCCTAACCCATGATGAGTTTTCTGGTAAAATGAATCACCACATAATGGTAATCGTCTACCTTTACCTTGATTAAGACCCAGCATAGTTTTCAAATCATATCCCATTTTTTTGAATAATATTGAGAGATTGTTGACTATATTTGTCAATTCGGATTCTTCGTTTATCTTTATCTCTAAGATCATCTGTCTGAGCAACAGAGATATTTTTAGCCAGACCAAACACAATTTGGTGCTTGTTTTACTTATTAGACGGAACCACAAAACAGGATTCTTCGTGACGTCTATAAGTTACACAAGCTTGTGATGAAGCAGCTACAGGAAGAAGATAGGGAGAAGATGTTAGAAATTTTTGAGCATAAGGTCCTACATCGACATGAAGAGGAAAAGAATTTTCCTTATGGTCAATGTATAAAGTTTTCTCTGTATCTGGGTCATCTTTATATTGATGACTTTGATCATCAGAAGATAAAGTCATTCTTTCAACAAATTTGACAGCCATATACTCAAAAAGGAAATCTTCATTGATATTAGAAAGTACAGAATGATCAATCTTTACATCATTTATAATTTGACTGCTATGCTTCGGATTGATCATTAACGGACCATCATCCGTCTTCTGTATAGACTTGCCAAGATTGATGGTCAGTGGTGGTTCTGGATCATTCGTACAAGAAGTACATCCCTTGACTTTGATCTTGAGAGGTTGAACTTGGCTCTTGGCAGGAATACTTACTGATTCCTCAGATGAAGCTCGAGTTCTTCCTTTGACCTTGATCACCAGAGGTTGATCATTGACAGTTTAGGGTTGGATTCGACCTTTGACTTTGATCTTCAAAGGTTGCTCTTCCGGAGGATCTTTATTGACAGATTGATCTTCTGCAGGTGATCGATATTCAGCTACATCTGATATCTCCTTCACATGCTCTTGTTTGTAGAGGATTAAATCCGAAAAATAAGCTTCAACACCTTTAAAAGGGTTGATATCTGCGAATTCCGTCTTCACAATCCCTTGGGAATATACGTACTTGAAGTATTGGTGGAGAGTTGAAGGCACAATATTATGCTCATATATCTACGGTCTTCGAAGAAGGATGTTGTAGGATACGTCTGAGTTGATAACATAGAAGGTCGCCATAGTTCAAAGATCACCAATTTGAATCTTCAGATGAATCTTTCCCAGTGGTTTACTCTTGCTAGAGTAAAAACCAACTATTGTGGTACTAGTGTAAGTCAAATCACTAGTAGGAATCCTCAAAGGTCTTAGCATACTCTGAAGAATAATACTAATAGAAGACCCAGGATCAATATAAATCCTGTCAATTTTCGTGGATTCAATATACTCAGTGTAGCACAAAGGCCTATCGTGTTTATTATGCTTCAACAGCATATCTTCTTGTGTGAAGGTAATGTTAGGAATTGCCTCCATCACGCTATGACATTGTGGATACGACATTGGTATATTGTCAGGACTCTTGAGTTGAGCTAAGCATGAGTCTGCTTGTAGCAAGGCTTCACTCAGAGTCTCCCTGCTTTCTTTAGAAAGACGAAGCAGCTCGAATATAGAGAGTCTAGCCGGAGTATTGGCTAACTGGGCTAGAATATCAAATTTGTAGGGCTTCATCACCACTCCTTGATTTGAAGCAGATTTCAAAGGAACGTCAAAGCGTACTGCTTTCTGTTTTCCCTTTTCAACCACAGATGGTTTAGCAGGAACAGGAGATGGTTGAACTGGTAATGTTTCCACAACGTCCTCTGCTTCTTTGGAAGATCCCTCATAATTTTTGTGGTACTCTTTCCCAGATCTCGTACCAGCAAAGGTTTCTTCTTCACACTCAGAAGAAGGAAGTACCATATTGCAGGATTTAGTCTTCTTTCCTTTAGCCTTCTTCTTGCGAGGATTTTTATGAGGAATCTCAGAACCCAATCCAACAGTAGATTTTTGACTTTGAATTTGTAAACGAAGTCGCATTCCTTTATCATAGTTCAAACCCTCTACCTTCTGAAAGTCATAGCCCATGTTTTTCATGAGATGGACTGATTGTTGACTGTACAAGTGAATGGGCAGCAGACTTTCAATGGATGGTTTAACAGAGGAGGAAGAGACAGAAACCTCTGTAACCACAGGAAAGGGAGTATTCGGGACACGAGGAAAAACCTCTGTAGGAACTTTTTTAAAAGCAGCAAAGACTTGTTGTGCCCTGTATAAGGGGACACTATTCATAGCTAACCACTGCTGATGAGTAAGTTTGAGCTTGGTAGGAGGAGCTAAGCTTGGAGGGCTTATCTTCAAACCCCTCAATCTATCCTCTAAAGGAATGCTACCCCATAAATGATCCAAATCATCATGGTCTGGGATTAAAACATGAGAAATCATGTTGCAGGTTTTGACTTTTTTACCCTTCTTGGATTTTGAAGTTTTACCTTGATTCTCCATTTCAGGTACTAAATCAGGATGTACCCACATGATTTCACCAGTTTTCAATGTAAGAGGCAAAAGTCCTTCAGTTTGCTCTCTGGCAGGCAGGATATTCACAATCTTCATCGTCGCCTTTGGAATTGGGACAATCCCATCTGGGACTTGTTGTGGAGGAAAACCTCCAAATTGAAGAAAAACCATATTGGTTGTGACCGTATGCTCATCGTAAGATAAAGCGATGGCATTGGCATTTATCAACTCCTGAATTTTCTTCTTCAGGACATAACAAGCCTTGGTAGGATGATTTATGTATCTGCGATAGATACAATATTTGGGATTGTCGGTCAAATTCACCTTATTAGGCCTCTTCGGCTCTGGAATTTGGAGTTTGCCACTCTTTACCAGACATTACAATATCCCTGGGATATCACTGTCATCAAAAGCGTATTCTTCTTTTGGCTTAGAAGGCTCTTGGTTATTCGGCGTCATTTTGGGTTTTGAAAGATTAACCATAAGGGTTTCCTTTCCTTTTCCATTACAATTGCCAGAATTATTACCAGAAGAGCCTTTCTTGCTTTTGTCCTCTGAGGCAAATATCATCCCATGTTCACGAGCCAACCTACCATTGGTCTCGGCAGAAACTGCTGCTATAATAAACGAGGCCCAATCTGTGAATTGGGAACCCGTAAAGACTGCAATGGATGGTCGCAGATTCATCTTGCATGTATCAATTAATACTGAATCTTGCATACCAGGAGGCATCTTCAGAGTTGCCTGTCGAAAATGTTAAATGAACGTCCGAGTATCTTCCTTCTCCTTTTGTTTGATTTTTATTAAGGAGGACATGTTCATGTTCATGTCCATGCCTCCTTCACAGAAGCGGAAGAGAAATATTGCTTTGAATTCGTCAAAAGACGAAATACAATTGTCGGGCAGACTGCAATACCAATCGTAGACTGAACCCGTTAGACACCCGATGAAAACTTGAGTGAGAAGAGCATTATTCTTCTGTAGATGTGCAGTCATAATATCAAAGTAATTGATATACTGAGTAGGAGAAACCTTTCCATCAAATAATACCATCGATTGTGGCTTAAATTTTGGAGGAAAGGGTACATCATTCCGATGAGGAGGGTTAGGCTGTTTAATCCCTAACTTTTGGAGTTGATCCTTGTGCTTCAAAACTTCAAACTGTGCTTTGAGCTCACGCACTGCTTGAATAGCTTCACTAGTTTGAGGAAGCACATTCGATTGAATAGTCGTTGGATGTACCGTAACCCCCACCGGAGGTGGCACATCTTATGGAATGATAGGATCTAGAGATGCAGAATTTTGATTGACAGCAAGCTCTTGATTATTCAAAGGTATATCAAACCCTTGACTATCTTGAGTTTGTACTGCCACCTGTACTGGTGTTACTACTACCGGCTGAGCAACTTGCTAAGTCTTTATTATTTGGTGCATGCTTTGCATCATAGTAAGCATGTCCTTCAATGATTGCTCAACGGAAGAGAGACATTGTTCTGTATTAGCAGATGACGTCTCCGGTTCGTCTCTGATAGCATATGATTCAACCTCTCTTGAAGATACAGAGGGATTGGTATAGAGGTATGAATCGACAATATCAGTTTCGAATTCAAAAGACTGAGTACCCCCAGCTTCTGAATCAGAATTCTGCAATTGTCTTTGTCTTCTTGATCGAGTATTCTGATATACTCCTTCAAAGGAATCAATAAGTCTGTTGAACTATTGTTGACGAGGAGTCTGGGACGAGTTGCGTCTTGGACGTCGTCCTTTGTTGGTATGAGATGCCATGTTGACTTACGCATATAACACCTCATGTTCTTGGTCATTAGCCTGTTGTTGAGGCTCATTATAGCTTAATCGGTCAAAAACTGACCGCTTAGAAGCCGAACAGCAACATTTGATTACAATCTGGTGACACTCACAATAATGATTTTCTTGTGGGAGTGTCACATGCGATTGTCTATTTTTACGCTTTTGTACTAGCAATTCGCATAAATCAGAAGGAGTAGTCTTCTTTATTACGTTTGGGGTAGAAAAATATTTAGTCCCTTTTGTATAAAGAAGATTACTGGCTGCATTAGCAGAACCAAACTGTACATTTTTACGCGCTTGGAGTTGCGTGCGTAAATTCTGAGATTTTTAGCACAAAGAACTCTATCAGCATTACGCGTAATTTGTAGG
This sequence comes from Iris pallida, assembly GCA_029216955.1. Lineage (NCBI taxonomy): Eukaryota > Viridiplantae > Streptophyta > Magnoliopsida > Asparagales > Iridaceae > Iris > Iris pallida. The sequence goes on from JANAVB010009400.1 coordinate 21,760,009, forward strand.
TTTGGTACCTTGCGTAAAGCAGTGTAAGAAGGCTGTTGGTGAAGAGCCGAAGTTTTACCAATAATGTTTTTATGCTGCATGCATGCAGGTAAATTCACTTTAGATGTAAAAACATCATTGTGAATTTTATCTATACTGTCACAAAAAGGAGATTTACCTTTACGCGTAGAGCGCAAAACATGAGTATTTGTCGCGTCACAGACGGAAGATTTTTTTTTTACGCGTGGAGCGTGAATTTTGTGTGTCTACCACGTCATAGACGGGAGATTGATTTTTACACACAGGGCGTAAAGCTTTGGAGTCTACCACGTCACAGACGGGAGACATATTTTTACGCGCGGGGCGTAAAGCCTGATTTTTACGCTCATAGCGTAAAACTTGATTTTTACGCTCAGAGCGTAAAACTGGATTTCTACGCTCAGAGCGTAAAACTGGAGAATCTGCCACGTTACAAATGGAAGACTGTTTTTTACGCCCATGATGTATCACCAGAGTAGAGACTGCCTCGTCACAAACGGGAGCCTCCACAACCGGAGTAGGAAGGATTCCTTTGCCGTCGGAGACAACAGGGAGATCCGAGGATGCTTTGGACATGGGAATCCAAACTTTTTGCACATTCCGCAATTTTTGAACATTGGAGTAGCGAGTACTACCCCTAGTTTAGAGCATTTCTTCGTAGGCAGTCTGGTCGAAGTGCACAACCAGAGTCTTCTTTGTCGATCCGATCGACACATCATCATATTGAGCAATTGCCTTCTCGTTGGAGGAGAAGGTCGTCCACAGCAGAGTCGCCATTTTGTTTCACTTAACAAAATGCCTAAAATTGGCTTTTGAAAGAAAACTATAAAATTACAGAAAGTACAAATATTCTGGGAAGTATTGCTATGGAAGTCTGATCTGAGAGCGATCACTTTGTTCCTTGGGCCATACGATGATGAAGAAGAAAACTGCTTGAAGAAGATGAACAATCGGAAGAACTAAGTCACCGGAAAGGTATCGAGCAACGGTACTGATGGCACAGTCGAAAGCTTTCTTTCTTTGCTTCACCCTGTTCTTGAGAAAAAGTAGAAGAAATGCTTCAGGGAATATCACTCTGGAACTATGAGTTTTCTTAGAATCTTTTCTCATGTCTCTCTGTTGATCTCCTGATGCTGTCTATGTGAAATTAAGTCTATTTATAGACTTAACCCTTTGTGCGTAAAAAGCAACAAAATCGAGTTTTTATGCTAGCAAATGTCACCCACGATGTAGACCACTCTCTACGTACGTTGACACGTGTCCCATGTAGAGTTCTGATCTCTACGCATGGTGACACGTGTCCCACTATCTCAATAAAATGGGGAGAGCACGTACATACGTCCCTCGATAAGTGTGGCATGAAAGCCACGTAAGCAAACCACGTTCCTATGTAGCCAGAAATAATCGGGCATAAAAATGACCCAAAATACACTTCCAGCATAAAGTAGTAGACTAGGCGTAAAATAGCCCAAAAATAGACTTCTCGCGTAAAGTAGCTGATAAAATAGCCTTGAGCGTAAAAAGTAACCCAAATAAACTTTACGCATATGTCAACTTTGAGCATAAAAAGCTCAGATAGTATTCATGCGTAAAAGAAGCCATCTTTTGAGCGTAAAGTAACCCTGTCCACACACTAAACGACAATGTTGGTTTCTGTGTAAATCAAATCTCATTGAATTCTGTGTTATACGCTGTCAGCAAATCATTATGTCAGAATCATCATCACTTGCATTAAATGCACGGTCTGACAGCCTGTTTCCAGCGTAAAGCAGCTCGTGTAAAACAGCTCGCGTAGAGTAGCTTGCGTAGAGTAGCTCGCGTAGAGTAGTTTACAGATTCTTTTTGACTTGCGTAAAGCTCTATCCTTTTGACTTGGTCTATGAAGCACTTTTTACGCTCCTACATGTATATTTACATGATTAAGGTCGGGTATCTGTGAACGCTAAAGGTTATACATAATATTTCTCTACGAACTTGCCATTGATTGGCATCATAAGCAAGTCACCATCAGGCTTGGTTAGTCGATACGCACCGTTATAATACACTGATTCTATAATGAAAGGACCTTCCCATTTAGGCTAGAATTTTTCTTTTGTCTTGTGTGTCATGACCATTGGTCTTCTCACTGCTAAGACCATATCACCAACTTAAAAGATTCTTTCCTTCACCTTTTCATTAAAGGCTCTAGAAATGTGTGCTTGGTATAGCTTAATACGCTGTTGAGCTAATAAGATTTTTTTGTCTAGCGATTCCAGCTCTTGTAGTCGCATAAGGTAACTTTCTTCGACAGTCAACTCATTGGCTAAGGCTACTCGAAGAGAGAGAATCTGGATTTCTAGGGAAAGAACTGCTTCACTTCCATAAACCAGAGAGAATAACGTACTGTCTTTTGGAGTTTGAACCGTTGTGCGATAGGCCCAGAGACATTCGTCGAGCTTCTCATTCCAATTGCGCTTGTTTGAAGACACGAACTTCTTGAGAAGTTTGATGATAGTCTTATTAAAAGCTTCTGCAAATCCATTAGCTGCTAGATTGTAAGTGGTAGAGGTTACATTCTGGATTCGATTCGTGTCGCAGAACCGATATAATGCATGGCTTACAAATTATGGACCATTCTCATGGATGATCCTACGAGATAGGCCGAAGCGGTAGATGACATAATTTTTGACAAAATTGATCACATTTTATGTCTTTAATTCGATGAGCGGTATAGCTTTCGCCCATTTGGAGAAGTAATCGGTTATAGCCAGGATAAACTGATGTTCTCTGGAGATGGCATGCTAATTGGACCGATGACGTCCATACACCAGGCTTGAAAATGCCAAGATACCGCCGTCGGGTATAAAAACTCCGAAGGTTGATGAATGAAATCTACGTGGAATTGGCAATCCCTACACTTCTTTACATATTCAACAACATCTGCTATCATCATGGGCCAATAATAACCCATTCGTCTGAGGCGATCTTGTAATTTAGGGCTTGGTTGGTGTGCACCACAAATTCTGTCGTGAGCCTCACGTAGTGCATGTTTGGCTTCTGTGTCTGATAAACATCGTAACAGTAACCCATCGTAAGAACGTCGGTACAACATTTTGGTAGCTATATCATAGTAAAATCTGAGGGATCGCCATTGGATAGATATTGCTTCCTTCGGGTCATAAGGGAGGATTCCGTAAACAGCGTAGTCTATGAAATGAAATCTCCAGTCTTTGATATCGACGTTCGTCTCTGCTGCGTAGCTGTGATGAATATGTAAGACATCTTTCACACAGAATAACTCTCGACCAGACACTGTGATCGAATGCTGAGTACTGATAGAAACGGTCAAGGAAGCGGCCAGACCGGCTATAGCATCTGCTTCTATATTATATAATCAAGGTACATACTCGATGAAGAATCCAACGAAGGTAGAAGCCAACTCGATCGTTACTTTTTAATATGGAATGAGATATTCATGACAAACTGCATAATCCCCTCGAACCTGACTAACTATTAGCTTAGAATCACCATAAGCTTCAAGATAGTCAACTTCCAGTTGTTTTGCCAGTTGAAGGCCAATCAATAGGGCATTATATTTGGCCACATTGTTGGTGCAAGGCTCCATGAGAGAATACGCACGATGTATAATCAGATGATCGGGTGAAACACGCACGATCCCTACTCCGGCTACAATATTTCCTTTAGGTCTTGTTCTTGACGTGCCGTCAAAAAACATTCGCCAAATGGGGATTTCCTCAGTTGCAGTGTTAGACTCAACCAGTTCATCCGAGATTTCATCATAGAGTTTGGAAGATTTTGGCACTAGTTGAGCCGCTAAGAAGTCAGCTAATTCTTGGCCTTTTACTGCCTTCTGAGGAAAGAACAAGATATCGTATGGAGTCAACAGAATTACCCATGTAGCTAAACAGGAATTAAGAGAATCCGGTTTAGTCATGAGTATTCTGAGAGAATTAACTCTAGATATGATATGGATTGTCAGTCCAGACACATAGTGACGTGTCTTCTGGATGGAAAATACCAGTATGAGATATTCCTTTTCCACGGGTGTGTATCTACGTTCGGCACCGACCATCGTGCGACTGAGGTAATAGATTGCCTGTTCATGATCGCCTTTATTCTTCTTAGCTAATAGGGCACCAAGAGAATTATCTATAGTGCGAACATATAATAAGAAAGGCTTTCCGACTATCGGAGCCACCAACACTGGGGGGCATATAAGATACGTCTTGCTGTCTTCATATGTGTGCTGACATTGTTCAGTCCAGACGAAAGATACTCATTTCTTCATGAGCTGAGTAAACTGTTGACACCTTTCAGAATATTTGAAATGAATCGTCTGATATAGGCTAACCTTCCTTGGAGTCCGTTTAGCTCTTTAAGATTTCTTGGAGGACGCATATCAAGGATAGCTTTAATCTTCTCCGGGCCAAGATGTATACCCTTTGAAGTGATAACAAAACCAAAAAACTTGCCGCTGGAGACTACCAGAAAAGACTTGGTTGGATTCATCTTGAGTTGGTGTGCATGCATCAGTTTGAACACAGTTCTCAAATCTTGGAGGTGGTTGCCCTTAGGACGACTTTTAACGACAATATAATCTACATAGCATTCCACTATTTTGTGCAAATGATCGTAAAATATTGTGTTCATAGCTCGCTGGTATGTTGTACCTGTATTTTTCTATCCGAAGGTCATCACCATATAGCAGTATACCCCCAACGGTATTAAAAAATATGGGTGTTTCTCATCATCGGGGAACATCTTGATCTGGTTGTAGCCTGAACCCATCCATGAAGGACATTCGCTCAAAACCACAAGTATTGCCGATCATTACGTCGGTGATCGGTAGAGGGAACTCATCTTTTGGGCAAGCAGAGTTCAAATTACGATAATCGACACAGACTCGAAGTTTTCCGTTCTTTTTATGACTGAAACAATTTAGCGACCCAGTCAGGGTGTTGTTCTTCGCGAATGAACCCACTTGAAATAAGCTTTTTGACTTCACTCTCGATGGATGCCATAATACCTGGTCGAAACCGCCATTGCTGCTGCTTCACTGGCTTAGCTTTAGACGAGATATTTAGGTGGTGCATAGCAACTTTAGGGTCTAAGTCTGGCATGTCTTCATAGCTCCATGCTAAGACGTCGATATATTCTCTTATAAGCTGTATAAGAGATTATCGTTCTTCACCATACAGACTTTTGTTGATAAAGATTGGTTTAAGAGATGATTCATCTCTTAAATTAACTTAGATGACTTTGTCTTCAGTAGGTGGTTCACGTTGTTCAAAATATAACTTCCACCTGGTGTCCATCTTTTGAGCCCATTGTTCGAGCTCTTTTGATTGGACATCTTCTGTAATTTGGTCAACTGATACCATGTTAACGGATAGAGTTGCTTTGAATATGTCTCCAATATTGGAGTCTGAATCCCTGAGGCAGGAATCAGAAGAATGAGAACAATGATCAACTTCAACGTCTGATCCTTCAGGAGTTATTGGAGGAGTAATATAAACCAAACCAACACTGTTTCATTGACAATAGTTCTCGGGTTTGCCGGAAGGAGCAAAGTGACGTATTGGCAGTCGTCATCCTTTATCGTGGTTTAGTCCTTTGTCGCTTTTTATATCATATCCCATGTTTGGAATGATATTTTTGGCTTGCCAACTATATCGGTAAAGCTGTATTATACTTGACTCATAGTCAACTTCGACATTGTAATTGGGATTAGTAAAGTCTTGAACGAACTTTCTTTCGCCAATTATTCGACCGAAGATGGTTAGTTCTTCATCCTTCTTTCTCGCTGGAACGATGAAGTAGTAGATATCCTCTGGGCAGACTGTTTCCAGAAGACGGGGTGTCATGACCGGCATACAGAGATATGGTCTTTTGCCATGCTCTAAGGCATACAATGTATCTACGTACTGGTTTACAGATTGGTAGAAATGAGAGTAATTCAAAGATGAACCTTTACTCAGAAAATATATAAGTTTTTCTTCAGCAATGACATCATCAACTGAAGGTACATTATTTTGAGTATTGATATACTCATTAAGGGCATCATCATCCGGGACAAGAGTCACAGACTTGGTCAAGTTCACTATGTAGGGTAACTCATCAGGATTGGGAGGATGGGCTTCAGTAGGTTTCACCCGAGTTGTTTTGCGGAGAGTGATGGTCAATGATGCAGCAACATCATGATGCTTCTTTTTGACCAGGATTGTGGGAGGCTTTGAAGTACTTTGCGGAGTAGTACGTCCTTTGACTCGGATAACCAGGGGACCGTTACTGGCGGATGAATTAACTTCAGCTTCATCGTCAGTTTCGTTGTCGTCATCCTTGGGAGGCTGAGATTGATGGAGTATCGAATCTCCATAGTAGGCTTCAATACCCTTGAAAGGATCGACATCAGCAAATTCTGTCTCCACAATGCCATCACAGTTGACGTACTTAAAGCACTGGTGAAGGGCAAAAGGAACAATCATGTTCTCGTGTATCCACAGACGTCCCAATAAGATGTTATAGGACACATTGGCATCAATTACATAGCAAGCAACCTTTGTTCAGAGATCACCAATCTGGCATTTGAGACGGATCTTTCCCAGAGGGTGATTTCTTCCAGCATTGAAAGCCATGATAGTTGTATTGGTTGCAGATAGCTTGTGCAAAGGGATCCCTAGAATTTTGAGTAAACTTCTAGGGATGATGTTGAGGGAGGAACCTAGATCGATATGCATCCGGTCCACCTTAATCGCACCGATATACCCTGTATAGTACAGAGGTCTATTATGACAATTATGTTTTAGTAGCGTGTCCTCTTGTGAAAAAGTGATGTTGGGAACCACATACATAGTACTATGGCAATGAGGACAAGAGACTGGATCTTCAGCGGAAGCATTGACTTCAGTGAGGTAAGAGTCGGCATATAGTAATGCCTCACTTAAAGCTATACGCGTCTCTTTAGAGAGTCGCAGTAGATCGAACAATGACAATCTGGCAGGTGTACTGGCCAGTTGTGCCAGTATGTCAAAGTTGTATGGCCGATCCATGCCTTCGGGAGCTGGTGACTTCAGAGATTTGGCAAATCACGTCTCCTTCTGCTTAGCTTTGTCGGCAGTTGAGGACTTAGATGGACCAGCTTCTGAACTTGTGGGGACAGTAAGACTTGAGAAGGCATTACGTCTTCTTATGCGGGGTCATAAGTCCGCAGGTAAGTCTTGTCGGATCGTGACTCACCGGATAGGACTTCAAAAATAGGAGAAGACACCATATGGCATGGCTTGTATTTCTTGCCCCTCTTTACTTTAGAAGACACTACCCCTTGCTTTATTTCTTGCATAAGGTCGGGATGGACCCACATAATCTCACCATGCTCCTTCGTGAGTGGTACCAGAGTTGATGTTGAATCGCGAGCTGGCGACAGATTGACGACTTCCATTATTGTATTGGGAATTTGAACTACGCCGTTCGAAACTTCTATGGAAGGAAATGCACCAAATTGAAGAGAGATCATGTTAAAAGACATGACCTTGTCTTCAGCTTCGAGGTTGATAACTTGGCTGTCGATGAGCTGTTGTATCCTCCTCTTCAAGGCGATGCAATACTTGGTAGAATGGTGCATGTACTAATGATAGAGACAGTACTTGGGGTTGCTGAGCCGGCTCTTCTCTTCAGGACGTCGTGGTAGAGGCAATACTAGTTTATTACCCTTCATCAACGTGTAGAAAATGATAATAACATCATCCTTGTCAAAGAAGAAAGTCTTCTTGGGTCTGTCAGGAGCATTATGAGAATTAGGAGCTCCCTTGGAAGTGTCAACCTTTAAGACTTCTTTTCCTTTACCTCCACGGATATTGATAGTTTGGGGGTGTTTACTATTATCTTCAGATTTTTGTGTCTTCAACCCCAGTAGTTCCAAATTAGGAACATTATTTTCAGCAGCATCAGCGGCCCCGATGAAAGTGGGCCATGTATCACACTTATGTATACCCAGACATAACTTCACTGTAGGAAGGAAGTTATGCCGACAAGTATCCATAAGCTCCGAGTCTGGTATACCGAAGGGCATCTTCAAGGATAGTCGCCTGAAGCATTCGATAAAAGCGATAACAGTCTCACTTTTCCTCTGCTTGGTCTCGATGAGGGTGGATATACTAACATGCATGCCACTCTCATAAAACCTATTGAAGAATAGCCTCTCCAAGTATTTAAAGGAGTTAATGCAACCGTCAGGCAGACTGCAGAACCATTCAAAAGCTACTTCCTACAAGGTATTAATAAATAGCTTTGACAGGAACGCAACGTCTCTTGGTAAGTATAGCGTGTATGTGTTGAAGTATGTCATATGTTGGCGAGGAGAAGTCATCCTGTCAAACGAATTTAGCGTCAATGGCTTGTAGTTAAGAGGACAAGTGGTATTCTCCCATTAAGGAGGATAAGGTTGAGATATCCCCATCTTCTGAAGCTTTTTTTTGTGTGAGATGGTATCAAGACGGGCAACAAGGGAATCAATTGCATCCTACTGATTGAGCAAATATTGAGAAACATCTGATATACGGTTGTCAAGTGCTGTCGGCAAAGGACCACCTCCAGTATTTATAGGATTTAGAGGAGTTGAAATAGAACGGTACTCTATTTGTAGTAAAGTAGGGTTGTTGCTATGAATCGGACTAGCCTGTGCTGAGACGTTTGTTTGAAGTAGGGCAGCAACACCAGTAGTTTGGACAGCCATGATGCTGGTAAGTATGTCAGTGATCTTGGCGAATGCTATTTCAAGATTCTCTAGCCGCTTGTTGGTTTGATCATTAGGTTCTTCAGGTCTCTCCCCATCTGTCATGTACGTCGATAACACGCGAGGATGGTGTTGATATTGTCTGTCTCAGAGTTGAGGAGGCCTTCATCTTTAGGCAGGTGAAGTAGATAGTCACCGTTAGACTCGAAGAGATCATCGTCATCTGGAAGGCTACCCCCAGCGTAGAGGTCGTCCAATTCAGACTCTGAGGGAATGCTACCCCCAGCTTGAAGTTCTGAGGGAACACCACCCCCAGCTTGAGATTCCTCGCCATCTATAAGGGATATCGTCCTTGACCGAGTACCCATATAGACTCCTTCAGATGTAACAGCTCGCTGGCTGTTTGCTGGTAGACTTTTTCTTCTTATGTTCGCAGAACTGGAAGAAAAGGTTGGATTAGTGATCCACCTTCTTTGATTGGGGCTTCCATAGGGAGGACCCTACGAAGCCATGTTAGATGAAACACATAGTGGCGTTTCATCATGAGAACATTGTAGTCGTTGAAACACGGACTGCCTTGGAGGAACTTTCGTTGTTTTGGAGCAACAACAGTTGATGATAATACTAGTGCATGGGTGCTCCGGTAGAGGCACCTCATGAGTAGTAATGATCTTCCTCACTTTATGCTTGTGACTTATCATGTCGCATAAATCCGCAGAATGGAGATTCGCCTTAGAACCTATTTCACATACATTGCTAAGCTTTGCATATGGGTTTGTAAGGAAAGTTGGCACATTCGAACTTAGTTCGTGTGCTGGGGTAACCCCCACACCTAAGTTTCGTATTGACCTTGAAGATAGCCCCATGCTATACGGATTGGGGTCTGCCTTTTTGCTATGGGCTCATAGGCCCTGGGCCTGCCTTTGGGCGCATGCTTCCCAAGAAATTTTGCAGCACGCTTGGCCTTTCTAGTTGTGGGTACATAGAAGGTATCAGCAGAGCCTGGACGCATGGGTACAGAAAGTCTATGGAAGACAGAAGCCTTCTGACCAGAATCATGCGCCCACATGTTCCTTTGGACGCATGGCACTGGTCGTGTACTATGGGAAACATCAACGTTCTTTTCCAGTTTTGCCTTCTTTATTTGCAAGCTTCGCTGAGTTTGTCCAGAGTGTCGAGCACTTCGATTCTTGGCATCATAGTGTTTTCCTTTGCCGATTCTCGAGTGTTGAACACTCTGTTGTTGGTTGTTCAAGAGAGGAGTCGCCGGGCTAGTAGAGCCCTGAACAGCATGTGCCTTCTTCGCATCAGGAGCCTCTGTGGTAGAGCTATGCGCCCACCGGGGAGTTCTATGTGCCCACGTTGAAGGCCTATGCGCCCACTTGACAAAGTTCTTCGGTTGCATATCTTCTACAACACTAGTAGGATATGCGACACGAGCCTTCGGAAGCTAAGTCTTGCTAGACTTGTTCAGCTTCACTGATTTTAAGGGAGTAGAGCCATCCCTCAAGAGCATCTCTTTGAACGCTTGTTGATCGAACTTTACGATCAGCATCTTCTGAGTGCTCCCCACCTTAGCAGTATCGAATTGCGTCACCACCTTCTCGTTAGAGGAAAAGGTTGTCCCCAGCAAAATCGCTATTTTGTAGACATTTACAAAAAGGAGAAGAATCACTGTCTTTTCTTATTAGCGCAAGATACTACAAATCGAGTACACCTAAGAGATCCTGTACTGAGAATCCCCGAGTAGAAAAAGAATTCTGGGAAATAGGACGATGGAGATCGAGCGACAATTGCTCCTTTACTCCGTTGACACTCCGATTTATAAAAAGTAGGAGAAAACCTAAGAAAATTGCTAACTCTTGGCTCACTGGCAAAAAGGGCAGCAATTTGGCTCTGAAATGCTCTCTGTTCTGTCTTTTTGAAGTGGTATATGACCTTTATTTATAGTCATTTTGTAATGAAACGACTGTTATGCGCACACAAGTAGAAAATACACTGATTTCCATGTGGGTGCATAGTCTTCCTTTGGGCGCATGGGGTGTAGATGCATAAAGACTGGATAATCATGGGTAGATCATAGGATTGACGTGGCTGCATGCTTCGGTGCACGACTGCTCGTAGAGACTGACGTGGCCGCATGCTTCGGTGCACGACTATTCGTGGATGTTGACCGTGTTGTGGAGATGTCCTGACTTGGGCGCATAATGTGGGAAGTAGACTATGTGCCCTCTTCTGGTAGAGCCATGTGGGCGCATAGACATCGTTGCACATGGACGCATAGGGCTTTAATATATAGGCGCATAGAGTTTGCATTGTGGGTGTCTGCCACTCTTTGACTTGGACGTATAGAATTTCCTGACTTAGGCGCATAGGTGCTTCCTGACTTGGGTGCATGGTGTGGATCTTTTCATGCTTCTACACGGAGAGAGATATGTCTTACAGTCCTTCAACCAACGATGTTTAATTAAGTTCTTTGGAATCTTCGACATATGCAAACTCTTCATTGCTAAAAAATATATATATCTACAAGGAATACCTTTGATCTCTATCCATATGCAGTCACAGGTTATTTTGTTCTCGTTACCAGAAAATATAACTTTGTAGTTAGGATAGTCCTTCAACAAATACTTTTCGATAGTGCAGACCTCTTTATCTCCTATCTTGTCATGCTGGACAACAATATATTTATCAGAACGTATGATTTTCTTTCTTACCTCTAAGAACACATTTTTAGTGTAAACTGATGCAAATTGATCTTCTATTACGGCCATGGTAGTTTGATTCAAATTGGGTATCGAAAGTATCAATGGATTGCTTACTCATCTCGTCATAACAGAAGGCAGCTAAACCGTGGTCAATATGTCGAAGGGCCTTACATAATAGTAGCTTCTCAGTCAAAAATCTTTTCAAAAAATAGTTTATTGATTCACATGTATTTGTTGCAGTAGACCCACCAAAATAATTTCTACAAAGGAATATGTCTGCCCATTGATGCCTCATACTGTACAATGCTTCTGTACACTCATCGTTCTCTATATTATAATCCCATAGCATTTTATGCCAACGATTTTCGAATTCATTCTTTGAATAGTACCTGATTAAAAATCACGGACAATAATACAAGTTTTAAAATTGATTATTAAAAAATTGTAACAACATACTTCAAATTGAACTACCAAGTGTGACATGTACCTTTTAATCAGATTCCTCAATTCTCCTACAAAATCTTTTCTGAGTACATGTTTTATTGAATTGTGTCGGATATACCATGAAGACGTTCTATGTGATACGCGGGGCATTAAGTCCTCAATTGCTTTATTCATGGATCTGCAACCATCCGTGATAATTGTCTCTGGTAATTTGCCTCCCATACACTCTTGAAATTTTTGTAGGACCCAAGAATATGTATCTGCAGACTCGTTATGGATTAATGCAAACCCAAACACACAAGTTATTACATGATTGTTTGAACCAACTAGAACCACCAACGATATTTTACATCTATTTGTTTTATATGTTGAATCGAATGCTAGTTAATATCCAAATAATTCATAATCGAATCGACTTGCATCGTCAGCCCAAAATAGATGGGTCAATCAGGAATCTTCATCTACCTTGTACGCGTAGAAAAAATTGGAGTCAATGTCTTTCTTAGATTGTAGATAGATAAGTGCTGTCATTGCATCCAAATTGTCTACTTCTCTGCAATCATTAGCTAAAGCATTGTATGGATCTTTTTTTGCCCATCTAACATTATCCCAGCCACCTTTTTTATGTACCAATAAATTCCATATTGCTGAAGTCTTCATCCAGACTAGTTTTATCAGCTTTAGTTCTTCCAATTCTGCGTTTGACATCTTTTGATGGGATTTCAAAAAAAGTTTTTCAAAATTATTTGCCAGAGTATAACTGTGTTGCACTCTAAATAATTTGGAAACCCACAATTTTGTATAACTTTAGTACATAATCCAAAATATTGCTCGACAACCAGTACTGGTTTCACTTCTTGGCTCACGTACCCTGTTAGGATCGTCTTTATATTTTTTTGTCTGAATCCAACATTCAAACATTACCAACTACGGCCTCTGACCATCCCAGATTTGTCTTTCCTCTCTTTATTCTTTCTAACACTAAAACCAATGATTTTTGTATACATCCGGTTAAAAGAGTATGCTTCTTCAATAGAGTTGAAGTGTAAGCCAACGATATCATCATCTACGAGGTCCCTTGGGTCTTTGTTAATGTTGGCAGACTGCATTATTTTTTTCATCACCGTTTTATCGATATCAATTTGAGTTTCATCTTCATCCTTAAAAAAACAAAATTAGACAAATTAGTATTAGAAATAATTGTAATTTATTGCTGGTTTTAGTTTTTAAGTGAAGCCTCCTTTGTGGCACTTGCTCTTTCTGGGATATGACCCAACTGGTTTTGTATGGCCAGATACCGGAGCGGCCCCAGAGGATCTTTCTACCTTTCCGTCAGATGGTGACCACCAGGCGTAACCCTGGCAACGAGTGGGTTTTATTTTGCTCTCCCACTCTATTATAAAAATATTCTTTTAAGGCGTTTAGCCGAGGAGCATGTGTTAGCTCGATTGCACTTTACTTACTGTCTGCCTACGGGCTGTAACATGATTAACAAATCCTAGGGTTAATCATGTATGACTGAAACTCTTGCTAGTCTTCACATTTTGTATAACTAGCTTTATAATTATCAAAATATATAATGTATGGGATGCCTTACTATTGTATATTTGGTGCTCTGACATCTTGTAACTGTTATTACTTGCTTAAGATTGAGAAAATAGGCTTGATCATGACCATAAGAGACTGATGGCTTGTAGTTAAACCCTCATGTATCTAGACAGCCGTGACCGTATAGCGAGGTGGATTGTACTTCAATATACGTAGCTGGCTATGTCCGCCCCCGCTCTCCAGTATTTTGGTTCTGGAGCGTTACATGGTTTAAGTGGTAGCCCATACAGGTCTTATAAATCAAGATATGTGAGGGTTTACCGAATAGATGTCTCAATCAGCACTCGCATTTGATCTTTGCTCGTATCCTCTAAATCTCTGAAATCTTGACCTGATCACATGCTTGTATTTTTGATCTGTCCTGGTCCTTCCTTATTGTTTCCTGTGTCGTCTTTTTCAGCGGCACTTCTCCTGGACCTGCCAAACAACCAGAAGGAGCTCAACAAGTACACCCGTGATAAGAGGATCAAGCTCAGCACTCAGGAGCAGCTTCCGGAGTCATGCATCCCGGAGATCTATAACCCCCAATACAGCCAGCCAGCCTACGAGACAGGATAATGAAGTCTTGGTTGGACTCATCAGGGAGTTGCTTGCATCACAGAATCGTCGGAATGACACATTGCACCAGACAGTATAAGATAACTTGAGCAGAGGTGGTCATCAAGGGAACCAGGCAGCCAACAGCTTCAAGCGCTTGAATCCTCCCTTCTTTGATGGTAGCAAAGATGATATTGTCGCAGATGCTTGCCTGCAGGATACTGACATTATTTTAGAAGCAGCTAGGACCCCAGAAGACGAGAAGGTGACCGTGGTGCGCCTGCAGTTATTAGATCTGGCCCACAGCTGGTGGGCGGCGTAGGCCGTTGGATTGAGGGCACCTATTGCATGGACAATATTCCGTGAAAGATTCCAGACCAAGTATTTTGATTTTGTAGCTGGGTATGATCTACAGACGAGGTTCACCAATTTGAAGCAGATGGGCAGGACGGTCGATGGATATGTGACCGAGTTTCCTAGGCTTAGTCAGTTTGCTCCCACCTTGGTGGCGACCGAGTTCGACAGAGATCAGCAGTTCCAGCAGGCACTCCACCTGGAGATTTTGCTGGCAGTGGAGCAGTTCGAGCATCAGGCCTTCGATGCAATATTGAGAATAGCTTGGAGGCATGACTATACCTCCTAGAGGATTGTGGATCAGACCGAAAGTCGGAAGCAATCTCACGGCCAGATGAACCAGTCTTCAGCACTAGCCCTGGCAGCCAGGGCTTTGATAATTGGAGCTCCGAGGCGGGTGGCTTCTGTTACGTCGATTCAGCATTCGACCCCGGCATATCCCCAGCAGCAGCAGAAGCAGTCTTCCACAATGGGTTGCACTCATTATGGGAAATCAGGATACGAGGTGTCAGAATATCGCAGAGCACATAGTTTGTGCTTGGTTTGTGGGGCACCAGAACATAGAGTTGGGAATTGCCCGAATAGGGGGAGTTCATCTTCATCAACCTTTTCTAGTCCCTCGATTATGGGGCCAGTCCCAGTACCATTTCAGCAGCAGCAATAATACCTATTTTCGAGGCCCTTGCCGCCTCAGGCCCAAGTATTTCAGCAGCAGAACCCCCAGCAGTATGCACAAGTCTAAGCTCAGACCCAGAATCGCAGAGAGGTTTCCAGCAGAGGGGACCAACACCCACAGGACACGGTCAAGTGATGGCTTTGAACGTGGAGGAGGAGTTAGTATCTGGTGAGGTAGTGGCAGGTACTATTCTCATCAACTCCTACCCAACATCAGTATTGTTTGATTCTGGTGCATCGCATTCATTTATGTTTGTACGATTCGCGACACGGATAGGACGGAAGCCCGAGTCATTATCAGTAAGACTCAATATACTTACTGGTAACGGACTTGTGGGAGTAGATAGAGTATTTTCCTCATGTGGGATCGTAGTTAGCGGTAGAGAGTTCTCCGCTAGGTTGATAGAATTTCCGATGGCCGATTATGATGTGGTCTTAGGGATTGATTGGTTAAGGGACCAGTATGCTAGAATTGATTTGGCTTTCCTTGTTGAGGACTTATCCAAAATTCATGATTTTTATCTACTTTGGTAGTACTTTGAGGGGGAGCATTCAAGTCGACTGAATTTCTCATTCTCAAGTATTTTTCTCCTTTACCTTCATGTTTATCTAAAGGGTATTCATATAACATGATAAGGTAATTGAGTTCAAATGCATGAACTTGGATAAGCATATAGATCTTGCAAATAATGAGATTACTTTATATCAATTGCGATATTTTACATTGATCATTTTTTTATTTTGTTCCACTATTTATTTGTGGACAATTATGATTATTAATGGTTTCTTTGATCAATGTTTCAAGTTTACATCTTTTCAATTGGTATCAAGTTTCTTTAATGTCATATCTCAATTGGTATCTATTAGTTTCAATTATCTATTCCTCATGGCTTTTGTTTAAAATCCTTTATTTCATAGTTCTCTTCCAAAACTAGAGCAATATTTCATATAATATTATGTTTTGGAGTTTCTTTCTTGGATTTCAAGTTGGTAAAACTATTCTTTGACTGATTATCAATTTTATTTATTTTACCAACTATATTGTGTTTTGACAAGTTATTTTCCTTTTGGCACTCTACCTTTGGTATGTAGTTTTATACACTTGTCTTTACACATTTCTCCCATTGTTTTTCATTAGTATATCTTGATCATGATTGTCTATGACTTCCCCATGCTCTGATTTCTATGCTTGAGATTGATTTCTTTTTATCTCTTAGTACGGGGGAGCCTATTTTTGATAAGTCAAAGGGGGAGAAGTAAGTTTAAGTATGCTTTTATAAGTAATCTAAGTAGTATGCTTTTAGTGATATTGCTTATGTCCTTTGTATATTAGTGATACATGCATCTATTATGTCTATACTAAACTTAACCGATTTGCCATAATCAAAAAGGGGAAGATTGTTGGCCCAATGATTGTATCATGTTTTTGAATATGGTTAATATATTAAGTTTAGCATATCATTATCACTAATCTTTATACTATCGCTATAGCATTTCTACTTATACTTATACCTTTGGTGAAATATGCCTATTGGTTTACATATTAGTGATATGAGCTTATCTATCTTAAATTTAATCGGGTTGCCAAAATCAAAACTATGTTTTTGATTGTGGTCATTCAATTAAGTTTAATCATTATGATATCACTAACATTTATGCTATCACCTTAGCAATTATACTTAAACTCAGCATTGTCCTGATGTACATTAAACTTATCATACTTGCTACTATGTATATTGCTTTGTTCGTCTAACATGTACATGCAGAAAAGCAATAAGCAAGATCAATGTGGACATATGCAATGAAGAAATCATGGTGGGCCAAAGACGATGGATCCCACAAGATTTTTCTGAACCACCCGACGACATCTCTGGAGCCACGCACCGGGGGTTCCGCTGCCCGGTCAGCGGACGGGGGTCGAGGGGGCAGTGCCCCTCGTCGGTGGTTCGGGGGCGAAGCCCCCGAAAGGTATTCAGTTTTCACAAACTGGATATCTTTGGACAGCTGCCGCCAAGGGAAAAAGCCAGCACCTATCAAAGGAAGAAGCCAAGCCATATCATCATCGTTTTAAGACTCTGAAGAAGCCTGCACCTGCCTAAGTTTATCTGGAGTCTGTAATGAGTCTTAGGAATTATTGTAAACACAAGAAATGGATGGCAAAATCGAAAGGTAGGGCAGAAATAAGCACAGGATCATTTTTGATGGAAAACGGCATACCGACGGTATATCGGTGTATATCGACGGTATACCGGTTTTTGTTCACAGAAAGTTTCTGTTTACAAAACCGGCATACCGACGGCATACCGGTCCATACCGACGGTATACCGCTTCCGAAATGTTGAAATTTCAACGGTCGGATTTCCAGCCATTAATGATCCCAACGGCTATATTTCTAGCCGTTGCAATCCCAGACTGGTATACCGCCGGTATGTCGGATCATACCGGCGGTATGCCGGTTCGTGGACTGAAAAGTTGTCTTGGCTCTTTTCAATGCTTTGGTTATAAATAGCCTTGAACCCCTTCATTCAAGGTTGATGCTTTGAGCCTAAAAATTTCCAAACCACCAAAGCTTATCCACATACAACTCTATAAAGCCTTCATTTGCCATCTACAAATTGTGTTAGAGTTATTGAGTTGAAAAGTGAGATCTTCATCTTATTGTATAAGGAGATCAAAACCTATTGTGAAAGGTTGAAATTGGAGAGTCTTCGTATCCAAACTCTCGGTTGAAGTTAGGGAGTCTTCGTATCCAAACTCTCGGTTGAAGTCGGAGAGCCCTTCGGATTAAAGCTCTTGTGTAAGAAGTTGGCGAGTTCTTCGGATCAAAACTCGTGTGTAACTATTTGCTCAAATAGTGGATTAAAGCCGGAGAGAGTTCCGGGACTGGACTGCCTCTTAGGAGGATACCAGGATATATCGGGTGTCGGTATTGTGTTTGCTTCTTCTCTTGCACTTATATTTTTAAATTGCCAATTAGCTTGTGCTAAGTGCTTGATTAGTTAGCTTGACCCTATTCACCCCCCTCTAGGGTTCCTACATATACGTCACGTCAACTTCGTGATCATGAGAGGATTTACCCGACCCACGACTTGGAACTGGCAGCAGTAGTGTTTGCACTTAAGCTTTGGAGACACTACTTGTATGGAGATAGGGTAGAGATTTTTACCGACCACGAAAGCTTGAAGTATGTGTTCACCCAGAAGGATATTAACATGCGTCAGAGAAGATGGCTAGAGTTGCTTGTGGATTATGACATCAACCTGCAGTATCATCCTGGGAAGGCCAACGTTGTTGTAGATGCATTGAGCAGGAGAGCTGGAGTTTATTTTCTAACAGTGCAACCAGAGCTATTAGAAGATCTTCAGAAGATGGGTATAGAAGTTGTCCTTCCTACCAGTGTGGCATTGATGGCCAGCATACAAGTTCAGTCCAGTATAGTTGAAAGGAACAGGTTAGCTCAGTCATCAGATTCTAAGCTTCAGCGGCTTAGGGCAGAATGTGTAGCAGGATGAAGACCAGAGTTATGTATCCATGAGGACGGTACGCTTCGACATGGGAAGCGTCTTTGTGTACCCAGTAGAGATATCAGGCAGGAAGTCATGGCAGAAGCTTACAGTTCTCAGTTTTTGATTCATCCGGGCGGTACGAAGATATATCGTGATATCCGGCAACACTTTTGGTGGAATGGCATGAAGAGAGAGATAGCCCAGTTTGTCTCTCGGTGTTTGGTTTGCCAACAAGTTAAAGCTGAGCATTAGAGACCGGCTGGACTTCTTCAACCTTTGCCGATCCCAGAATGAAAGTGGGAGCATATAACCATAGATTTCGTGACTAGATTAGCTAGGTTCCTGGCCGGTAGAGATGCTATTTGGGTTATTATAGGCAGGCTCACGAAGGTGGCTAACTTTCTTCCGTTCAGAGTTGGTCAATCGACGGCTCAGCTAGCAGAGATGTACCTCAGGCAGATCGTCAGATTTTACGGTATACCAGTCAGTATCACCTCGGACAGAGATTCAAGATTTACATCGCACTTTTGGCACAGTCTGCAAGAGAGTTTGGGAACTCACCTCCAGTTCAGCTCATCTTATCACCCGCAGATAGATGGTCAGTCAGAGTGTACCATACGAACCTTGGAAGATATATTGAGATCTTGTACACTCGACCTCGGTGGCTCGTGGGAAGATCACCTGCACCTGGTGGAGTTCTCGTACAACAACAGTTTCCAAGCCAGTATCCAGATGGCGCCGTTCGAGGCACTGTATGGTAGAAAGTGCAGATCCCCGCTAGCATGGGACGATATTGAAGAGAGGCAGATGCTCGGTCCAGAAATGATTACTCAGACAGTTAAGGTGGTCAGAAAAGTCAGAGATCATCTTCGCGTCGCACAAGATCTCTAGCGCCATTGGGCCGATTCTCATCGGTGCCCCCTTAAATTTTTCATCGGCGACCATGTATTCCTCTAGATCTCGCCTACCCGTGGCGTCATTCGTTTCAGCGTACGGAAAAAGCTTAATTCTAGGTATATCGGGCCATTCGACATTCTAGAGCGAGTAGGTAACGTGTTCTATCGTCTCGCTCTACCGCCGTCGTTACTTGAGGTGCATGATGTCTTCCATGTATCCCAATTACGATGGTATATCCCGGATCCGAGTCATGTTCTTGATCATTCGAAATTGGTTGTCGGTACCAACCTTTCGTATGAGGAGAGACCCGTATCCAAAGTGGACCGAATAGAGAAGATACTCAAGAACAAGACTATCAAGTTAGTCCGTGTTGCTTGGGCTTGGGGTCATCACTCTTTGGGTGAGTCAATATGGGAGCGTGAGGATGACATCCGATCACGATATCCCGACATGTTTGACTCGTGAGGTATAATGTCTTCCTTATGCCTCATGTCTTCGATTTCTTGCTTGCATGATTGATTGCTTGATTGATTGCTTAGTTATATCTTGCCTGTGATTAGTGTAGCTTGCCTGACCTCTCTAGCCTCTTAATTAAATTCTGAGGACGAAATTCTTTTAAGGTGGGTAGAGTTGTAACGCCCGTAGTTCGTATTACGTATTTGGTATACGTGTATGTATTTTGACTCATATTGTATGTCTCATTGCATGATTTATTTTGGCATTTCATTTGCTTGGTTCGGGTTTGGTTTGGATTAGTATGCGAACCCCTACCTACCACCACCCCACATTTATTAACCCAACAACCCTTCTCTCTCCTCATTCATTTCTCATAATATCTTCTTCTTCTCCATTCCTCCACCGACCACCCGCAGTAGGCATGTGCAACTTGCTTTATGGAAGAACTCAAATTTTGTTATTCAATTGTCTTCCTTACGAGATTCTAAGACAATTTAGTACTTAGCATTTTTAATTTCTGTGGTTCATTTCGTGTAGATCTAAGTTTTAGTATTTTTGATCTCCATGGTTTTGATATACTAAACTTGGTTGTTTTCGAAATTGGAGAGTTCCATGTGGTGAGAATTTCGATTTTACACAAGTTTGGCTTTAGAATGGCTGGATTTCACCAAGTCTTGACCGAGATGGGGCTTTCTTGAGCTCTTGAGCTTTTACGCCTGCTTGTCTTGGCCCTGGGGAGAAGATGAAGTTTTTACGCACACGTTTTACGTGCCCGCATATTAATTATCCTTTACGCACACATTCACACATGACCGCGTAATATATTCTACGCGAGCTGAACCGAGCTCTACGCAGAGGCTAGACTCCCGCTCGCGTAGAGGGTTCGCCCGCGTAGAGTCTCGCCAGCATGCTGCTTCGCTAGCGCAAAGCGCTTGCTCGCGTAGAATCCCACCCAGCTGCTCTCTTGCTCGCGTAGAGCTGCATACCCTTAGGTCTTTCCCGTGTAGAGCTGTTTTACGCTCGGGGTCTCTTTGGCCTAGCGTAGTCTTGCACGCGTAGAGACTTTTGAGTCCCTATGCGTACCCCATTGCCCTTGTATATTCTTACACCTTTTGTCATGAACTTGATAATCACAAATTTATTTAATATGTTTGGAATGGTAATTGTACATGGCGTGGTATGACAAGTAACTGACATGACAAGATATGATAAGAAAACATGATGGGAGCTATTGAATGATGTTGCGACGGCTAGCATGACATGACAAGAATGAATGGTCTTGACACCGTGGACGATTGTGTTTGTACCAATGAACCAGTACTGTCTCGCATCATGTCTAGGGCAGGGACCCCTGAGTACTACGGTCAGGGGTACCTACATAAACTGACTAAGGCTAATAAATAGAATAATCCAATAGTCATGAAGAGATTTCCCAGCTACAGGCAATCCCGTTATCTGTGCGCCCCATCATGTGATCTGTATCCTGCCGTCGAGTAGGGCATATTTCCAGCACACTGTCATATGTTGTACCCTTCAAGCTACTTAAGGGTACATGAGTTTCATGGACGATGTATCTACATGAATTTAACCCCTAATTTGCGTCCAGATAGCCTGGATAGTCTGCATGGCTTGTGGTTGTGGAACAATCTCATTGTATGTTGCTAGTAATTAGGCCTGTGATAACCCTAGTTAGTTAAAGTATCAAGCCGTACTCATTGCTTGGCCGTGATTGATTTGATGGAGTCTACCACAGTCTAGTCTTGTCCTGATCATGTCCAAGATCGTTGGCATGACCTGAATGCTTGTGCTTACTTTATCTATAAATGGTGGAAAACCAAGTTTCGTTCAGATGAAGGGTTACAATCCCGGTCCTTATTTGGTTTACGGGTTGTAACTTGGTTATCTGAATAGTCCCATGGTTATCTTATCGTATATCATCATGATTTTTCATTTTTCCAGTATTTTATTATAAAGTTATATTTTGTGCTAATTGCTGGTTTTGTATGGCCAGATACCGGAGCGGCCCCAGAGGATCTCCCTACCTTTTCGCCAGATGGTGACCACCAGGCGTAACCCTGGCAACGAGTGCATTTTATTTTGCTCTCCACTCTATTGTAAAAATATTCTTTTGAGGCGTTTAGCCGACGAGCACGTGTTAGCTCGATTGCACTTTACTTCCTGTCTGCCTACGGGCTGTAACATGATTGACAAATCCTAGGGTTGATCATGTATGACTGAAACTCTTGCTACTCTTCATATTTTGTATGACTAGCTTCATCATCATCCAAATATGTAATGTATGGTATGCCTTACAATTGTATATTTGCTGCTCTGACATCTTATAACCGTTATTACTTGCTTGAGATTGAGACAATAGGCTTGATCATAACCATAAGAGACTGATGGCTTGTAGTTAAACCCTCATGTATCTAGACAGCCGTGACCGTATAGCGAGGTGGGTTGCACTTCAATATACGTAGCTGGCTATGTCCGCCCCCGCGCTCCAGTATTTTGGTTCTAGGGCGTTAAAGCTGTCCTCGTAGGTCAAGCTCGGACCCACCTCTAACTCTGAGTAGTCCACCACATGGCTCGGGTCTGGAATGTTGCGTCGAAGCTGGGACACGTAGAAAACGATGTGTACTCCCTCCAAGCTAGCTGGAAGCGCTAGTCGATATGCCACCTTGCCAATCTATGCCGTCACATCGAAGGGCCCGATGTACCTCGGACTGAGCTTCCCGCCTCTGCCGAACCGAATGATGCCTTTGGTCGACGAGATCTTCAGGAACTCTCTATCTCCAACTGCGAACTCCACTGCCCGTTTGCTGCTGTCCGTCCAGTGCTTTTGTCGATCCTGTGCAACTATAAGACGCTCCCTGATCAGCCTGATCTTCTCAGCCGAGTCTACCACCATCTATGGTCCAAGCAAATCCCTCTCGCCAACGTCGTCCCAAGATAAGGGTGTACGATATCTCCGTCCATACAATGCCTCAAACGGGGTCATCTCGATACTAGCCTGATAACTGTTGTTATAGGAAAACTCTACTAGATACAAATCATCCTCCCATGAACCGCCAAAGTCGAGTACGCAAAACCGCAGCAAGTCCTCTAGTGTTTGAATGGTCCTCTCGAACTGCCCGTCCGTCTGTGGGTGATAGACGGTGCTGAACTTCAACTGTGAACCCAAGCTCAGCTGTAGACTCCTCCAGAAGTATGATGTGAAGCGGCTATCTCTGTCTGAAATAATGCTCACAGGCATCCCATGGATCTGCACAATCTGCCGCATGTAGAGATATGCAAGCTTCTCGGTCGTCAGCCCAACCTTGAACGGAATGAAATGAGCAGACTTCATTAGTCTGTCCACAATAACCTAAATAGCATCCTTGCCACTGGGCGTATGCGGTAAACCAGAAACAAAATCCATGGTGATGTGTTCATACTTCTATTCTGGAATAGGTAATGGCTGGAGTAATCCTACTTGTCACTGGCGCTCCGCCTTGACTTGCTGGCACACAAGGTATCTGGAAACGAATTTGGCAACCTCTCTCTTCATCCCATACCACCAAACATACTCCCGCAGATCCTTGTACATCTTGGTAGATCCAAGATGTATAAAATACTGCGACTAATGAGCCTCCTGCATCAACTCCTCTCGTAAGTCCTTGGGCACACACAACTGAGTTTTGTGCCTCAAGGATCCATTATCTGCAATGGTGAAGTCATTGAGCAATCCTGCCTCTGTCTGGCCTCTGAGACATCGGAGCCCCTCATCTAGAAACTGGGTCTTCTTGATCTTCTCTACCAGTCCTGATTGTATCTGTATATGAATTAGCTGTCCTCCAACTCCTGGAAAAACAATCTCAATCCCAGACTCTCAAGATCCTCCAAAAGATGTCGATCCATAGTGAGATACATAGCAACAGGATATCGACTGAGAGCATCCGCTACCACATTCGCCTTTCCAGGGTGGTATTACAGATTGAGGTCGAAATCCTTCATGAGTTCCAGCGATCTGCGCTGTCTCATATTCAGCTCCTTCTGAGTGAAAACATACGTCAGGCTTTTATGGTCCATAAAGATGCCCACTCGCTCTCCATACAAGTAGTGCTTCCACAGTTTTAAGGCAAAAATGACTGCTGCAAGCTCCAAGTCATGTGTAGAATAATTCTTCTTATGAGGCCTCAACTGTCTAGAAGCATAAGCAATGACCCTCTTGTTCTGCTCAAGTACACATCCCAAGCCCTTCCCTGAAGCTAGAACTGGTGCTGTGGTGGGTCTTCTCTTCAATTCTTAAAATGCTGACTGGCAGGCATCGCTCCAAATGAACTCCTCGTCCTTTCGCGTAAGCTTGGTCGTCGGCTCTGCTATCCTGGTAAAATCCTTCACGAACTTCCTGTAGTATCTTGCTAGCCCCAGGAAACTACGAATCTTAGCTACTGACTTGGGAGGTGCCCATGCTTCCACTACTTCAATCTTCTTAGGATCCACAGAAATCCCCTCTCTAGTCACCACATGCCCCAAGAACTCTACTCTGTCCAAGAAGAACTCGTACTTTGAGAGCTTCTCGTACAGCTTCTCCTTCCACAGAATCTCTAACACACTCCTCAGGTGCTCCACATGCTCCTCCTCGGTCTTCAAATATATCAGAATGTCATCAATGAAGACTGTAACAAACTTGTCCAAATACTTGTAAAAAAACTTTATTTATCAAGTTCATAGACACTGCTAGGACATTGGTGAGTCCGAACGGCATCACCAAGAATTCATACTGGCCGTTACGGGTGTTCAAAGCTGTCTTCGAAATATCCTGCTCCCGAACCTTCATCTGATGTACCCCGATCGAAGGTCAATCTTGGAAAAGACCTTCACCCCACTCAGCTGATCAAACAGCTCATCAAGTATTCGGAGAATATTCCGACGAAGAATTATTGATGGGATGACGATGCAATCTAATATTTTGTTACGTCAATTTGGTTTGTGCTGCCCGCGACAAATTATTGATGGGTTTCAGAATTAACAATTTTAACTTTTCTGTTAAGGTCATTCTTAATGGTTGTTCTCATTTGGTAGTAAACATAGTATTATTGATCTTGTTAACTACAACAACAAGCATAAAAATATTACTGAAAATGACAAAAAACAATATAAATAAAAAAGCACTCGACTTATTAAGGGGATAACGCCTAGCTCCCATAGCTTCACCAGGTCTGCCGTCAAATTCAGCCCATCATCCATAACTTCTAGGCTTGTGAATAACCCCTAGCACCCATAGCTTCTAAGCTCGTGAATCAAAGCGAGCACCAATCAAGTCTCTTGTTACGTCAATTTGGTTTATGCTGCAAGCGACACGTTCTTTATTTATAATACTAATAATAAATTTAATTTTCGAACATAGTTTTTCAAATTATGGTTGTCTGTGGTCTACGAAATTAAATAATTTAGTTTTTTTATTACAATATATACACCAATTAATTTAAGGATATAGGGTTTAGTTCGCCAAAGTGTCACCGCGCACTTTGGAGACCTAAACCCTAAGTTCAATTATTATGTGAGACCGTATTACTAAATAACCCTCAATTTAATTATTTTGGTGAAAATATCATTGAAAATGGGAAAGAAAAAATTAGATACTATAGTAAAAGGGCCCGTTTGGTAAACGTGTATGAAATGATAATAATAAAAATAATACCGGTCATTTTAATTATAATTGGAGTAAACAATTTCTCTCTCATTTTCCTCTTCCATTTTCCCTCTCATTTTCCACTTCCATTTTCCCTCCCCCTTTCCAAATACCATTTAAAATTTCCCTCTCATTTTTCTCTTTACTCATTACAAAAAGGATAGTGTTTGGGGCGAAACTATTTAATACACTATTTTAAGTTTACTAAAAGATTAATATTTGAGACGATATCAAAATTTGTAATAAAAGAGAATAATATATATGATAGATTTGTATATGAAACCTAAAAATATCACTTATTTTGAACTGGAACTTGTTTCTGTCGCAATAAAGTAGGTTTTGTCCCAAAAACTATTGGTGGGAATAAAAAATTTGGCGGGCAAAGTTGATGTCCCGTTATATTTTACTAAATTTTTAGTAATAGTTTATCTAACTGATCTGAACCGTTCATTTGTTTGATCTAAACCGTCCAATTGTTAGGTTATGGTAAAATAGTCCTTTAGACGCCACCGTTCATTTGTTTCATCTAAACCCTCTTTCTCTCTCTCTCTCTCGAAAGGGGTGGATCAGTGGCTCTCTCTCGAAAGTGTTTTGATCGGCGGCTCTCTCTCGAAAGGGGTTTGATTGGCTTGGTATTTTTGTAACCTATTTCTTTTGATTTACCTCTGTAGTTTGATCGACAGCACTCCAACGATTGATTTGGCCGTGTAGTTTATAGTCTGCATGTCCAATACGACACTTCCTCAACTGATTTCGTTTTCAAAGATAGGGTATAATTTGAAGATCTTCTAAAATTTTGTGTTCTAATATTTTTTTGTATGATCTACTTCGTGTTCTACTGATTTTCTTGAAAAACTTCAAATATTTTTCTAATTTTTAGGTTATTTGAAAAACTTTAAAGATTCTTCAATGTTTCCGTTTTTTAAATCAATTTTTCCATTTTTGTTTGATAAAATGCCAAACTTCCTTTTTTCTCCAATTTTTCATTTTGTTTATAGAACAATTTTAAATCTTGTGTATTTTTTTCTAGTATCTCCTTTTTTTCCCAGGAATATAACATGTGTGAGTATAATTTCATTCAATGTGATGTCTAACAAAATTTTATTAAAATAGTCTAATCGAGTTGGGTCTGGACAGATTTGTGTGAAATTTTTGTGTAGTTGAGGTGGATCAAATTTTGGTATGATCACATTTATATCTAGTTTTGGTTGAATCGGGATTTCGTTTCAAGTTGAGGGTTTGGATTGGGCTGGATGATGTTTAGGTCTAATTTGGATTGGTTCCGGTTAGGTTAGGGCTAAGTCAGGTCATAATATAATTTTGGTATGTTCACATTCATAATTACTGTCAAGACTGTTAGACCAAATATATAATAATTTGTAGTCAACTTTTATAATTTTTGTTCAACGTAAATGAACTATAGTTACTGAAGGTTGAAATAAGTTATATGCTTCTAGTAAAATCATGTACTGTAAAAGTCAATTATAATCATCCTTCTTATTCAACGGTAAACTATAGCTCTCACTTCCTTAGCTATTGAAATATACAATCAAGAGGCATACCCAACCATTAGCTCGATGTATGGGCGTATCGAAATGTGAATCATACAGATATTTGGCGTATCTTAATACAGTAAAAAAAATTATAACTAAATGTGAGAACCAAAACTGCAACACTATTTTTATAAACACGTATAATCTGCTACCCAATAACCTATTTTGATATGCTATGAAAATCAAGCTAGGAATGTTCACCTAAAAAGACAATTTTCAATTAGGTTTCCTTGTTGACAAGATACATGTATGTATTTTGTGTCAATATACCTATTTTATTTGAATATGCTTTCCTGAACTTACTATGAATGTGTATATTTTTTTTGGTGTTGTCACGCCCCAGAACCAAAATACTAGCAAGTGGAGACGGACCAGGCCAGCTACGCAATACCAAAGTACACCAGTACTCTGAAACAACGTATAAGCTGTCAAGACATGGGGGTTACTACTACAATCTAATAGTCAATCCTAGGTCAAGCAATCCTAGGTATCTCAATCACAGACAAATATGCAAAGTACAAGAAGTATGATCATCAGACATAAAACAGTAAAGCGTCCCAAAAAATATATATATGGATATTCATGAAGCTAGTAATACAAAGTGAAGAACTAGCAAGAGTAATAGTCATACATGATTAGCTCTAGCTATAGTCTAGAATATGCAAATCATGTTTAGGCCCATAGGCTAAATGTCAAGATCCAAAACACGAGCTAAACACGTGCTCGGAGACTAAACGCCACGAAAGAATAATGTACATAACTAGAAGGAGAATGATATAGGAAAACCCACTAAGGTACTCTGGTGCTCCGGGTAGTCACTGTCGAGTAGATGGTACAAAATATTCTCCGAGCTCCTCTATCAGATCTGACCAAACAAAACCAGTGGGGTTAGACTCCCAATAGCAAGTTCCACAAAGGAAGCCAAACCATGAACTAACTAACATAGTAATAGATAGAGACAAAAATAAGTAAATACAAATCGAGACTCGTGCACTACCAATGCACTCATCTCAAGAATGGAAAATATAATAAGCAAAGCGACATGGAGCATAGGGTAAATAATATGACATAATGTAAATTATGGATATGTAAGGTAAACGGAAACATATGAACATGTGTGATAAACTGAATATTTGAGCATGTAAGATAACTGAGACTTGTGAGCATGTTAGATAACTGGAACATGTGAGCATGTTAGATAACTGGGACATATGAGCATGACTTAGAAACTATTTCAGAACCCGAGTTACAACCCGTAAACCAAACAAGGACCGGGCTTGTAACCCTTCTCCTGAACAGAACTTCGTCTCTAATCAATATACAACACAGGGATCATGTATAGCGTGTGAGCTAAATAGGACGATAAATGACAAGATGACTAAGAAAGTATTCCGGAACCCGAGTTACAACTCGTAAACCAAATAAGGATCGGGGTTGTAACCCTTCTCTTGAACAGAACTTAGTCTCTAATCATTTATCGACAAAATAAAGCATAAACAATGATATACTGAAATAAACAAATAGGGACACTACCTAGACAAAACTAGATTAGACTGGACTCCATACAACAATCATGGCCAAGCAATGAGTACAACTTTGTACATTAGCTAACTAGGGTTATCACAATCCAAATTACTAATAAGATGCAGTTTTGAGAAATCTAATCCAGTTACCTGCCCTACAGACTACCCGACTCATCCAGGCCAAAAGAAAAATAAGTATAGCAGACACACCGTAGTAAGATACGTGTGTCCTAAAGAAATGCCCCACTCGACGGTGTGCTGGAAGTGTGATCATCATGACAGATAGCTTCAAATCCTATGTGTGTGTGTGTGTGTGTGTGTGTGTATATATATATATATATATATATATATATATATATATATATATATATATATATATATCGGAACACGAAGGGCTGCAGATAACTGGGAAATTCTCCCCTCCCAATGATCTAAATCAAGCTAGTTATTAGTCCTTAACATTTTCTTGTTGGATTCTGGGTGTGGCATTTCGCATAATCTATCCTAGACATGATATGCAAGACTGGACAATACAAGAAAGTGCACTATAATAAGCCATAAGAAGAAAATATAATAAGCTGGAAGCTATGAGTGCGCAACGACGAGCCACTATAGAGAAAATAGGGAGTGGGCCATGACAGGCCACTATCATGTAAGCAAAAAAAGACATGTACAAGAGTGCACCATGACGGTTCACTATCTCGTAAGCAAAGAAGACATGTAACATGAGTGCATCACGATGGGCCACATCACGATGGGCCACTATCTAGTAAGCAAAGAAGACATATAACATGGGTGTCGCATGACGGGTCCCAACAAAGAAATTCTAGACATGACATAGACTGCAAAGTACAATAAATTCGGGAAGGCATGGTAATACATATTATGGCATATAAGAATGAATTGAAAGGAAAGTCATATCATGGCATGTGAAAAGGAATCAATAAAAGTAAGTACATGACATAGAATAATAATTGAACATATGCTAGTATCAATTGTGTATAGGGTGTACAATGATTCTCTAACTATAAGAGATCATCTAATCATGTTAAGAATTTATTAGAGTTGAAGAAAATATAAGAATAGCCAAGTACAGAAAAAATGCCAAAAGATCAAGGCTAAGATTGAAATTATCAGTTCAAAACTAAGAAAACATGCCAAAAACTGCCCACGACGCAAGGTACATGCAAGCACGGCGTACGGCAAAAAATCGTGCGGGCGCATGACACACGGGGGCAAAAATGCCCACGAAGAAAGGTGCGTGTAAGCACGACGCGGACGCGTGGCAGAAAATGCTGTGCACGGCACTGTTCATCGTCCCGATAGCACCGAAAGGTGTGGAGAACCCATGAACACCAAAAATGGCATAACTCCTTCATACGAAGTCAAAATCAAGCGGTTCAAAAGCTAAAAGTGGATAGAATTGAATTCCCCACAATATAGAACCATTAATTTTCAAAAATAACAATGTTTAAGAGTTCAAAACCAAGAAAAACAAGAAAAGTTACAAAATTAGATATACAAAAATGTAATCATCAAAACCGAAAACTCTAAGTTCTAAAGAGGGTTAGAATCATGCAAGAAAGAAAATAAAACAAAAAAATGGCAAAATAATAATGTTCAAGATTTGGCAAGATGTACTGGCCTAGGGTTCGGGGAGGAGTAAATGAAGAAGAAGATGAAGAAATAAATAAGAAGTAATAAAGAGAGGGAGAGAGAGAGAGAAAAATTGGTTTATATAACAACCCTATCATCGAAAACCAACCCAAACCAAGCAATGCCAAGCTGAACCAAACCAAATTAAACCAGGTCAAGATTAAACCAAGGCAAGGCTAAGAAAGACAAGTCAAAATACGGGTCACCTGACAAATATCAGAATTTTGTACACGTATACTGAAAATACGTATAACGAAAAAAACGGGAGTGACAGGTATGCCACTAGTATAGACTGGTATACAAGCGATATGCCGGTCAAGGAGAAAATCTATAAGTTGAAAAAAATTTAAAGCGCTCTGAAAACCAAGAAAATATGAAACACAGTACAAAAATACGTATCCATATATAAATATCGATACTGTGAGACGAGTCTCATAGGTGTTAGGTGAGATAATTTAAAAAGTTGATATAGATAAGTATTGGGGTATAATTTGAAAATCTTCCAAAGTTGTGTTCTATTAATTTTTTCGTATTCTATTTTGTGTTCTATTTTTTTTTTGATAAACATCCAAAAAGATTCCAATTTTTTGGTACTTGAATACTGATTTTGTGTTCTACCGATGTTTTTTGAAAACCTTCCAAAGATTTGCAATTTTTCCATTTTTTTGATGAACTTCCAAAATTTCCCTTTTTTCTATTTTTTTATTTTGGTTGTAGAACAATATACATATTGTGTATTTCTATTATAGTTTCTCCTTTTCTTCAGGAATATAACATCTATGAGTTCTCCTTTTCTTCAGGAATACAATTTCATTCATTGTCATGTCTAACAAAATTTTATGAAAATAGCCTAATCGAATTAGGTAATATTGACTTATAACTTTCTTGGACTGTTCTGACCCGAAATAATTGGACATGCACTAAGCTAATCAGATATGATCAGATTGTTAATATTGAAAGTTTATCCGGTACTTATAGACTATTGATTTATTTATACTTCCCACAGTAATTTTAGCTATTATAACTCATTATACATATTCACCGACTACTGCTAGTGATCTCTTGTCATAGTATTCTTCCCTAATGTTCTGTATCATGGTGTAGTAGCTCATTTTCATTTCAACTCATGCTCTAATGCTTGTATTGATTGATGTTGGTGAGGGAGTGATTGTTGGATAGAGAGTAATTTCGTGGAATGAGTGACCGCTTGAATAAAATCATTTGCATGTTGGCATTTTTATGTCCAGAAATGGATATACTAGACATGCGACATACCGCTAGTACATCTTGATTGTCGAAATATATCTTGATTTCCAGATTAACATGGTACTTTGTTGAATGATTACTAGCACTTTTATTTATGGATTTTTGACTTGCTAGACATGTACGTGAATATTATGCCTCGTGAATGAACTGATGATCACTACTTCATTCTTACCTCAATATTTTTTGATGTCCATGGTTTGGTGTACGAGTTAAATGAACTTAGGTTATTTACTTAGTTTGATAACATAGATGCATTGGGAGGGAAGTCCCATGTTTCATTACGGACTTATTCGATAGCTTATTTTCCTTTCCAAAGATAGATCTATCGACCCCGATGACGCTACATCTCTCACTCTGGTTGTATGCATGTCTATCATATAATTTATTTTGTTACTTGTAGCTTTTGTCCCATTGGAGCTGTTGTCCGCTGTTTTACCTGTCGACATCTTATGACTGCGATTCGGATAACGAGAATTGTACTAATATATTTGAGAAAATTAGATAATTCTATTATAGCACTTTTTAAATACAAGGGTTGGATTCAAGTATAGAATATAAATAGTACCTGGTACCAAATGGGGGTACTACCAGTAAGTTCATGAAACAGAGATTAGCATGGGGGAACTACCAATGAGTAAATGAGACAAAGAATTACAATTCTTTGCAAAGATCAAGCTAGGAATGTTCACCTAAAAAGACACTTAATTTTTATTTAGGTTTCCTTGTTGACATAATACTTATATATATGAATATTGTGTCAACATAACTTGTTCATTTGAACTTTCCTGAACTTATTCTGAATGTGTATATTTTTATTTGGTGCTAAGTGAGAACAATTAGAAAGTTGATATAGATAGGAGCTGGATCGGATCACGTGATTGGAATGCAAAGGCATATGAGGATGGAGCCGAAGCATTTCTTGAATTTGCAAATAGCAATATGAATTTTGAGATGACTCATATACATTATCCATGTGGTAGATGTGTAAATCGGGTTTATCACAATCGACAGACTGTGGATATTCATATCGAGATGTATGGATTTGAAAGGCGTTACAGGGATTAGATATATTATGGGTAGTCTTTGGGTGGTTTAGATAATAGCAGTTATAATATGAGAGATGATATATTAGTTGGTGAGGGTGAAGCTAAATTAAATGAATGTGCTAATATGGCAATAATGGTCCGAGAGGGAATGGGATTCTCAGGCATTGCAGAAAATATGGGTTGTGAGGAAGAGACCATGATAGGAAGAAGCTTGGGGTCTGATGAAGACATGCCAAGATATTTCAAACTTCTAAAAGAAGCAGAAAGTGATTTATACGAGAATTGTCCTAAGGGTGTCACCGAACTATATATCGTTTGTTGTTGACCTTTTACACTTGAAGCAACTTAATGGATGGACAAATTGTTCTTTCATAATGTTGTTGGGCTTCTTAAAAAAGGTGTTTTCATGTGCTAGGATTCCAAAATCATATTATCAAGCTAGTAAGCTAACTACTGATTTGGCATTCACTTACAAAACATGGGATGCCTGCCCTAATAATTGTATGTTGTTTCGAAATGAATCTGAGAATCTCGACAAGTATGAGATTGTTAGGGCTTCTAGATATAAAACTGATATTTCCAATGAGGGTGCTCCGTTTGACAACGTTAAAAAAGTTTCTGAAGAAAAGGTTCGATATTTTCCTTTCAAACCAAGACTACAACGACTATTTTGGTCATCGCATACAGCTTCACTCATGAAATGGCATGTTAAGAAACGAATAGATGATGGTGTAATAAAGCATCTGTCAGATTCTCGTGCTTGAAAAGTGTTTGGTGAGAAAAATCCATCCTTTGCTGAAGATGGACGTAATGTTGGACTTGGGTTAATTACCGATGGATTTAATCCTTTTGGTAATATGAGTGTTGCTCACAGTACTTGGCCTGTTGCAGTCGTCCCTTACAACTTACCCCCATAATTGTGCATGAAGCAACCTAACTTAATTTTGTCTACTCTTATTTATGGACCAAAAGGTCCAGGTGATAAGATTGATGTTTATTTACAACCATTGGTTGAGGAGTTGAAAGAGCTTTAGGTAGTTGGCATTTCTACTTATGATGCTTCAACCAAGCAGTTGTTTCAGCTACATGCAGCATTATTATGGACAATCATCGACTTTCCTGTATATGTGATATTATCTGGATGGAGCACAAAAGGTGAATTTGCTTGCCCTTGTTGTAATAAGGATCATCAAGCTACCAAGTTGACAAATGGTGGCAAGTATTATTATTGGGTGCATCGTAGATTCTTACCGGAGCACCATAAGTTTCGAAGAGAGAAGGCAACTTTTAATGGCAAGCTAGAAATGAGACCACCACCTTTTATTTTATTTGGAATACTGGTGTTGAAGCAGTTGAATGATCTCAATATCGAAACTGAATATAAGAGGATGTATTTAGAAAGAGGAAGAGGGAAAAACAAGAACAAATGAGTGCAAAAACATAGAATTTGCCAAAAACCAGATTGATTTGGAAGAAGAAGCGTATCTTTTTTGAACTACCTTATTGGGAATATAATTTGATCCGCCACAATTTATATGTTATGTATATTGAAAAGAAGTGCGATAATATCCTTTCTTCGCTGTTAGGTACTAAAGGAAAAATAAAGGATAATTTAAAGGCTCAAAAAGACCTCAGAGATATGAACATTCGATCAGATCTACATCCTCAACCACAGAAAGAACTCTGGAGTACTTTCCCCCAGCTAAGTCCACAATGAGCAACAAAGAAAAAGACATTTTCTTAAAAGTGTTGCGAGATGTAAAAGTCCATGACAATTATTCATCTAATATATCATGGTGTGTGCATATAGAAGAGTGGAGTATATAGGGTCTTAAGAGTCATGACAATCACATTTTAATTCAATAAATACTTCCTATAGCTATTCAAAGGTTCTTACCAAAACATGTTGTTAAATCCTTAATTGAATTAAGCAGCTGTTTTGTGGTGCGGTGTTCAAGTGTAAATAATATGGCAGACTTGGAAAAGTTTGAAGATCGTATGGCTCTTACCCTTTGTAGCCTTGAGAAGATTTTCCCGCTTAGTTTTTTTTGATATAATGGAACATTTGTCTATCCATTTAGTTGATGAATTAAAGATTGCTGGGGCAGTATTGTACCGTTGGATGTATCCAGTGGAAAGGTATTTGCACACCTTAAAACTCTATGTGCAGAATCATGCTCATCCACAGGCTTCTATTGCTAAATCAGTACTTTTGGAAGAATGCATGACTTTTTGTTCAAGATATATGGATAATAATGTGGAAAGCAAAATGAAATGGCCAAGAAGAAATCATGATGGAGGGAATAAATTTGGTCGTGTTGTAGGTAAAAAAAAGTGCACTTTCGACTATGCACATCCAAGTGCATCGATATGTGCTTGCCAACACAGAGGCACTAGCACCATTCATTGTGTAAGATTTGTGTATCTTGACCATTACCTTTATTTTATCCTTGCATTTGCTTATGAAATTTATATACATTTCTATATCTCTCTACAGAAAACACCTTGCTGAACATGCAGTAAAATATCCACAAGCTTCACAGCAACACCTTGTTAGTCGCCTGCACAATGAACAATTTGACACTTGGTTTAAGGAACATGTAAGTAGATACATCCATTTTTTGCACTCTGAATAAAATTATTATAGAGATGGTCATTTTAGTATCATTATTAAACTTTTGATTTCATGGTTTTGAAAAATAGTTGAAGGGTTTACTAGAAGATGTACACATATCAGAGGAGATAAGAAGCTTAGCTTCAGGTCCTCTTAAGGATGCATCGAGATACAATTGTTACATTGTGATGGTTTTGTATTTCGAACAAAGAAAGTTGATGTTCATAGAAAAGCGCAAAACAGCGGAGTCCTCCTAAAAGCTGAACAAATGAGTTTTTCTAGTCAGAAAGATAGAAATCCTCTTCCAGAAGACGTTACATTCTACAGATAGCTGACAGACATCATTGAAATTAACTATTTGAATGGCATGAAGTTTGTGTTATTTAAGTGCAATTGGGTTAATCCACGAGTGGGCCTAAAAGTGGATGAGTTTAACTTTACTCTAGTAAACTTCAATCATTTGTTATACAAAGAGAACAGAGTTGTTCATGAACCTTATATCTTAGCATCCCAAACAGAACAAGTTTGGTACGTACAAGACCCTTTAGACCCAGATTGGCATGTTGTTGTTCAGATGTCACCATGAGACACATTTGACAAGTACTCAACTACATTAAAAGACTTAGAAGTTAATAGAGTAGAACCTTATAACATGCAACATTTGGATGAAACTCATAGTGGATCGTGGGTTAGGCAAAGAGTAGAGGGATTAGTTGTTGACACAACTAATTGTGATGGTGATGATAACCAGTATGAGAGTGACAATGACTAGCAACTTTGTAGCTTGTTTATTCCATTTTGTTTTAAACTAACAAGTTTTCTTTTGGGTATCAAATTATATGCTTTCTGTCTTAGCATTTTTTTGAACTTTTGAAACTGATGGTTGTTTTACCTACTATAATCGAATTTTGATGTCTGTTTAATTTGGTTCAATATATTTACCATGTTGTGATATTACTAGTTGTTATACCAACATAATTATGTTCTTGCCTTGCATTCAAACTATATTAGCTTGCAAAATGAGATGAATTTTGCTTATTTTGATTAGATTACCTCATTTATTTTTACTTTTGTAGTTGGAAAAAATATCCCCACATAAGAAGTTGTTTATCAAGCCTGGGTCCATATCAGAATATGAGAAGCAACAGTTAGAAAATATTGCTAAAAATAAAATAAAGTGGATGCTTTGAACTTGCAACAAGCTTCAAATCTTAAAATGAATTCCAAGAGGGTTACCTGTACAAGTTCAAGTCAGATGGAAAAAAGAAGCACAAGTGAAAGAGATGGTCATAGAGTGTGCGACGGTAATGATTTGGTTAGCGAGGAAGGTAGCAACATTAATAACGTGTCTTCTAGCCCTAGAATGAAAAGGGTAATAAACTTGATCTTTAATTAAATATTTTCTTTAATAACCTGTTGGAACATTGGTATAATATTATAATTTTTATTATCTTCTAGGTTGCACACAAAAGTCCTACTCGTAAATCATCTTGTATTGCCCAGGAGTTGAGGGATGCTAACAATGTGAGGGATGGTAATAATGTGAATGAAGAGTCTACTGATCCTAAAATAAAAAATATAAAGAGTTTGATCATGAATAAAATATTTTGTTAAACAACTTGTTACAACAATGCTGTTACTATATTTATTATATATTTTCAGGTTTGCAAACAATGGTCCTACAGGTAAGTCATCTCGTATTCTCCAGAATGTGGAGGATGTCATAGCAAGGGGGAAGAGGACAATGGATCTCCGATTGGAACCTTCTTTTATGGAAGATCTTTTGCGCTGCCCTGGGACAACATCTCAGTGTTTTGAGGATAGCGATGATGAGCCGGTACATAATGAGACAAAGGGTAAGTGTTTAAAATTCTCAGTTCAGTTTGGCACATGTCTTTGAATATTATTTTTGTAGTTCAGCCCTGTCTTTGAGTATTTGAAACTCTCGGTTCAGTTTGGCATCTCAGTATTTTGAAACTATCTTTGAGTATTATTTTTGTAGTTCATAATATACATATAAACTGTATCTTTGAGTAACTTTGGATGCATTACTTATTGTTTCATCTTATTCAGTTCAGTTTGGCACATGTCTTGATATCTCTAAAGGTACCCACCTATTTTAATGTTCAAGTCGGTGATTGCTACATCGCTGCTAACAACAGTATGTTTCAGCATAGTTGTAAGATTAGTTGGTTAAATCAGTTGGTTTCTAAGTGAGCCGTACAAAAAGTGTACTATAGTGAAGATTGTTTCGGTATTGTTTTAATCCATTTCTGCATACTTGTTTGATTTTTTTTCTTATCTTTATTTTGTTTTGTGCACTATCTAATCATATACTATAGTGATGATTATTGTGCAGAGATACTGAGACTCTTATTCCCTTTCGTTGTTGTTACTTTTGTTGTATGTTTCAGCATTTTGTAATTGAGGTTTGTCATTTAATCAACTTTAAGGTCCAGACTATATTAATATGGATAGGAACATAAACATTGGATATACCTGGGTAAATTGCTGTAAATTATATATATTATATATATAGTAGGATACATAACCTCCTCCTTTACTGATTGTTGACTTCTGCGAGGCTTATATTATTAGCAGTTTCTGATATACACTACCCTCTTGTTATTTATATTATTATGAGTATTTCCTTTTTGTTTTTTATTAGGTACTTTGGAGAGTGGTTCTTCCAGTAGGCATGGTCGAGGGCCCGCCAAGCTATGGAAAGATTATGATAACGGAGTACAAAAAATCATAGAATGGGATGAAGATTTCAACCGGTTGGAGAATATGGACACCATTTGAGGTCTCATCTTGGTAATCTTGCACGAAATGGCGAATTGTTCCCATTAACAATGCTATCTTGGCGCAAGGCAGATAAGGATACTCTCGAAATGATCTGGTCATCGGTGAAGGTAACTCTTTGTCCCTTTGTCTTCCTCTCTCATACAAACTATATAAATAGCATCATGAAATTTGTGTATAGAACAAGTATATCCATGCTTAGTGGATGGATCATTGACGAATTTAAGCATTATTGATACCATGTTTTCATATAGTTGTAATAGTC
The DNA here is from genome assembly GCA_029216955.1 of Iris pallida. Lineage (NCBI taxonomy): Eukaryota > Viridiplantae > Streptophyta > Magnoliopsida > Asparagales > Iridaceae > Iris > Iris pallida. The sequence continues at coordinate 21,798,348 of JANAVB010009400.1, forward strand.
AATTTTATTTTATTTTACATATCGCTGATACCATGCTTTCACTATTATTTTTCTTAGGAAAACACAAATGCCCTTGATGGCTTTAAAGCTATTTATTTTACAAAAATGGGAATTTCATGGAAGGCCTTCTAGCATCGCGTGAAGGACTTTTATAAAAAATTCGAGACCGATGCAGAGCGTCTAGCAAATGTACTACCCCGTGTGGAGCCCCGTCAATAGCCAACACTAGTGGCGTATTGGAATTTGGGTGACACAAAGGTATGACTCAGCTAACGAATAACTTGGTCCATATTTATACTAGTGGTGAACAGTTGATTTCAATTTAGTATATAATGTTCAACTAATTTTTAGAAAGTTTCAGAGATAAACCAAGTTAATCGAGGAAAGCTTTGTGCCCTCCCTAGAACTGGAAGAAGATCATTTCCAGAGATAAAGCGAAAGGTTTGTATAATATTTTTTATAATAAAATAATTCTCATATATTTCTAGTTGATAGTGTATAATTTTTACTGTTATGTTTGGAACATGCACAAACACATCAGAGGAGGTTGGAAAACAAGCCCGTCGACCTTGTAAACATGTGGAGAGCCAATCGAGGAAAAGGTGGCAATTATAATAAAGAAGACGGAGAGGATGGTACAGAGGTATATAAATATATGTTATCATGCATATTAAATAAATGTTAATTATAAATTAGTAAAAAAGTAACACAAGTCTCCTTACATGTTATATAAAATGTTAGAAAGGCTAATTGAAGAATTACCTGCGTAAGAAAGAGATAATGAAGAGCAACTGAATAAGGTGTACAAGGAATTGGTTGGACAAGAAGGACACGGTCGAGTTTTAGGCCGAGAAGTAGGTATAAGATCCTGTGGTAAATGTACAACATCCTCAAAATCGACAGAATCTAAAAAAATGAATGCTGAAATTGAACAATTGCGAAAAGATGTGGAGAAATTACGAGAAGAGACTCAGTCGTTAAGAAGAAAGGGTGATGTGCAAGAAGCTCGACATAAGCAAGAGCTTGAGACAGTGAAGAATGATCTAAAAACTGAGCGTGATGAACAAGAGGCTCGATATAAGCAAGAGCTAGAGATGGTGAAGAATGATCTTAAAACTGAGCGTGATGAGCAAGAGGCACGACATAAGAAAGAGCTTGATAATGTGAAGAATGAGCTTAGCGCTCTGCTGAAAGACCAACTTACAGCCATGTTCGCGAATGCTTTAATCCTTCCTCGAACAGCCAATACATCAGCCTTAAATATTTTTGGGTAATTTGCCAACTCTTTAACTTATCACTCTACTGTTCTTTTTGGCTTGGTTTTTTCTTCTATTAGTTTTTTTTTCGGTTACTTGGTTTTATTTCTTTTGCTGCTAAGTTTTTTCTTTTGTTACATGGTTTTTCTTCTCCTGTAGACAATGTTCACTTAGTAAGACACATCGTATGACAATGTGATATGGCATGTAAGTGATATGGCCTTATATATGACAATTGGTACTATTATCTTTTTTTGGGTATTTGAATACTGATTGTTTTCTTCTTCTATTGGTTTTTCTTCTGTTATTTTTTTTTCTTCTGCTGCTAAGTTTCTTCTTCTGTTACTTGGTTTTTTTCTTTTGTTATAACATCACTTTGAATTTTGGGGTTTCTGGCTAACTTGGTTTTTTCTTCTATTTTGTTGGTTTTTTCTCCAGCTACTAAGTTTTTTCTTCTGTTTTTTCTCTTTGTTTTACAGGTCCTTCAAATGAATGGGTGGAATTATATGTTTGAATGGGTAGAAAATCATTTGGGATCGTTCAGTGTTCATTTTGGCCGATAATGCTTACTGATGTGAAAAGTTTTGGACTTTGTTTTGTAAAAGATGGAGATAACATACTATTGATTTTGTGAATCATGGGAGGACATCAAAATGTGATATGGCATGTAAGTGATATGCCCTGTAGACAATGTTCATTTTGTAGGACACTTTGTATGATATGTAAGTGATCATATGGCATGTAAGATATGGCCTATAAACAATGTGATATGGCTTGTAAGTGTATAGCCTCCAGACAATATTCATTTTGTAAGACAATTTGTGTGACAATGTGATATGGCCTGTAAGTGATATGACCTTATATATGACAACTGGTACTGTTATCTTTTTTTTAGTGTTATGTTTTGTATGCACAACAGGAATAGCAAGAATAACCGTTATAACTTTTATTTTAGTGTATGTTTTGTCTGCACAATAGTTCCATGAGAACTGGAACAATTGTTATAATTTTTTGAATATATGTTTTGTATGCACAACTGGAACAATGGAACTGTAATAACTGGTATAATTTTTTTAGGGCGGATATGTTGTTTTGTACTAAAAGTGAACTATATCTTTTGGGGCATTTGCCTAAATTATTAGGACGACCAATATCCGTTACAAATACCTAATTTTGGTGAGGAAAAAACTAACCGTCACACAAAATTGAGTTTCACAACCTTTTGAGACAGTTATATTTTCTGTCCTTTAACATTAATTAGGACGGCAAAATCTGTACCTTACGCTTTTGCATGCCACCCTAATAGCACTGTTTGAATCCATCCCAACTGTCTTCCCAAATAATATTTAGGACAGTAAAAGCTCTTTTTAGAACAGTTTTTGGTTGTCCCAAAATACCACTTTTTTTGTAGTGAATTTTCCTTACTCCCACTTAAAACTACTTCCACTGTAGATGTTCTTAAAGAATCCATCAATCGATTGTTAGGGTTTTTAGTACTGTACCTTTCCTTTTTCTTTTCCCAAACCCTCTCCAAATCCTCCTAAAAATGATTGCTTAAAATTATCAAAAATGCTACTGATGAAACGACGACCGTTTGCAAAGGGAAAGAGTCCACAAAGGGAAACGATAATGGTCGCAAGGCAGCTAAAGCTAAGATTATGGCCGCTAGGGCAGAGGTCGAAAGGGCAGCGACAACAAAGATACATGCCGCTAGGGCAGAGGAGGCCTCCCGGACAGAGCCCGCAATGGGAGTGGCGGCAGCGACGGTAGCAGCGACAGCGATAGTGCCCCCGGTAACAACAGAATTGGCAGAGACATCAACAGCAAAGGCATCAGATGATTGTGAGCCAGAGGCATCCGAGCCACCTGCAAAAAAGGCTAAAAAATTACAGAAAACAACAAATTCTGAAAAATTTACCTTCGATACGGAGTCCGAAGACTCACCTTATAAAGATCAAAGGCGTACTAAAGCGAAGACAAGGTGGCAACGGATACAGAGTCGTCAACGGATTCTGAGTATTCTGAATCCTCATCAGAAGAGGGAGATGAAGAGGCGAAGCCATCATCAAATCAGTCCAAGGATGGAGAGGTGGTAAAAAAATTTACTGACTCTAAATCTAAGAAGACCTATCACAAACATTTCTAAAATAAAGCTGTTATGCCTAAAACTTCAATTAAGATGGCATATGTCGAAAATGAAGTTTTCCTTGATATATTGAAATTCGATCAGTTGGATAAACTGAACAAATCTTGTCTTGGGAAAATCTCCCAAACAATAGAGAATTTTACTCAAATCTTAGGGCTGAAATTAAAAAAAAAAGTATCAACAATTGATGTTTCTGAGAGGAAAACTGATAAGGGTAAATGCTGTTGTCATCAATGAATTTATGGATTTGATACAGTTCCTGATTTTAATATAAAGATAGTAATAATGTTTCCATGAGGGATGCAATTCATGAGATTAAAGGTGTATCAGTTGGTGCCAAGACCCCACAAAATGTATACAAAGATCAATTTTTTTTTATTAATTCTTGCATGCCTACATATCTCAAAAACTCAATCCTACTGGACATGAGTTTTCCATCGCTCATGAGAGAGTAAAATTTCTTTATTATATGGGGAAGAAAAAAAGGATGGATATAGGTTCTTATGTGTTCAATAGAATGATGCATCTCATAGGAAAACCAACTGCAAGGACAACCCTCCCTTTCGGTGGATTTGTATGCTCAATGGTTAGTAAACATTCGGTCCCAAGCTTAGCAGGGGATGTTTATATAAAAAACAAAGGCCCCATGAGAAAACTAACCTTCACTAGAATGTTTGGAAAATGGGCAGCAACAACAAGTAAACCATCAACTTCTATAAAACGATCAACGTATGGAATCCCAAACACTAAGGACAGGGTTGATGATCTATACAATTTTGTTGCTTTAAACTTTGAAAATGTCTTCAAATAGACAAAGACTATATCCGACAACCAGAAATTGATTCTGGAGAAGATTAACCAGCTAGAGGTCGAATTGGCTGATGAAGATTAAGAAAAAAAAATATGAAGAAGGTGAATAAGGATGGCCCCAACTGGTGCTACTTTTCTTTTTTTTCCTCTTATTCTACTACGCTTGATGATTTCATAATTTAATATACACATTTATACTCTAATATGTGAAGGAGACTTTGAAGAAGAAGAAGAAGAAGAATAAGAAGAAGGAAAATAAGAAGAAGATTACTTTGATTTCAGTAATCTTTTGATATATATTTTTTATTTTGGAATACAATATTTGAAAATGTAATATTGTTGGAAAAGATTATTGGACTTGGAGTAATATGGTTGGGAAAGACCGTTGGACTTGAAAATATAATATTTTTTATTTTTGCTTTCTGTAACAATTCAGAATGTTAGCATAATGAAGATGCGAAAAATATGTTTTTTTGTATGTCGATGACATGATGGAATCTTAATGCTTTAATCTTTATCTGCGTTTTGATTTATGTAAAGATTCAGTACGTTGATGACATCAAGAATATTTGATGGAATCTTAATGCATGTTTTATTTTTAGTACTTGTCTCAAAAATACGCGTTCGTTGTTCGAGTCTGAAAGTCACTCTCTAGTTTTCTAAATGGCGTCACATGAAATAAACATGAAAGGATGCCACTTTGCCTTTGATCGAAAAAATTTTATATGCTAGACTCATCATGATGCTCATAGATGGGACGGGTCTATGGTGAGTAGAAATCCACTACTTTTCCACTTCAAAACTTTCAATTCTGAAAGTTCTTGCCAAACCCTGATTCTTGTTTTGATAGTTTAGAACTTCTACCAATGTACTATTTCATTGAAATTCAACTTTTCTAGCTCCATGCAAACGAAACTTAGCAACTACTAAACTTTGAGACAAATGTAACCAAGGGATGCTAGGTCATAGACAACAGTACGAGCGGCAGTATGAAACATATGTGGATAAAATTATCTGTTTTAGTATTATTGACCAAAAAGGGGTTGATGATGGAGTTGGTTTGGTCATGATTAGATTGAAGATTGTAACATTTTATAACTTCAACATAGATAGAATATGTCCATCACAACTATAGCCTCAAGGTCCTACCCAGTTCATAAGATGGTTCATTGCAAGTTAGAAGACCTCCTTAATTTGTACACACATTCTGCAGAAAAAAATTAGTACATAGGATTGAAACATATTCAGTAATATTCAGTAAGAATTGCAGTAGAGAACAAAGATTATCGGATCCACAATGGGGAGTCTTGGATGTAAATGAAAATTTAATCATATAACACTTTGTGCACCATTTCCATAAATCGTTATTATTCTTCAATTACACCACCACGACCACTTAAGACAATATAGGTGACTATGATGTAGCCATCCATAACTGTACAAATCTGTGACTACGATGTAGACATCCACAACTATACAAATCTCTGACTATGATGTAGCCAAATCATACAAAAGTGTGAAGGAATGAAACACAACGAAAACAGAGAAAAGGTACTAGGCAAATAATCAAGCATCAACCACCAAGCCGCCAAATAAAACTAAAAAAATAGATACTAAAAATCCTAGCATCGGACATGAAATATCCAAGAAAACTATGAACAAACATAATCTAAATTGAGTATAAACTTTGACATTGCCAAAACTATGAACAACAAATAATTAAGTACGGGAAGTGGAACCACGGGATAAATCAAAGAAATCGCCAAAAATTAAGCATTAACTAAAATCTAAGCAAATAATCAACTATCAAAATTTGAACCAGTGAGAGATCAAAGAAATCAACAAATAAAATCAAACAGTAACAAATACAAGCAAATAGGCAAGTATCAAAACTAGAGCTACCGAGAAATCAAAGGATAAAAAATTGCTGAAACAACTAAGAAAAGAGCATCTGCCACGAAATCGTCGAGACAGCTAAGAAAGCCTACAATTAAAGTAAAGGATAACCAAATTTAACGCAATTTAGGGGGGATTATTTTTGCCAAATTATCCTAAATTAAGAAGAAGAAGTAAATAAAGGCATTAATGAAAAAGTAGAAAAATCTCAATAAGTAACAAAAATCCAAGTAAATAATCAAGCAATATAGCCACTAGTACTAATATTTTTGTTGTCGACGGCGCTGTCGTCGTCTGCCACTAGTAATATTGTTTCTGCTGTCGCTAGTCATCGTAAGCTCACAATTAGGAATACTAGAAAGTGGTATGCCACTAGTACTAATGGTTCCACTGTCGCTATCGCTATCTTCTCCGAAGAAAGTGGTATGCATTACTCATTTTATCAGCCCACAGCTTTTTTCATATTTGTTTCTCCTTGATCCATCAACGACGGCAGCTGCTGCAGTTGCTGTAGTGACGGTGGCATGACTGATATAGGGTTTGCAATTTGGCTTAAATTTAGATGGCTAGCTCCACCATCGCCACCGCTACTGGGAAGCATATTGCGGTAGATCGCATCGAGCTGGTGAAAGTAGGGGCAGGTCTTGGCGTACTCCGGCCGATTCTTGTTGCTCTCCTTCACCTTCTTGAAATAGCGTGAGTCGAGCTCGCACTACCAGAATAAGTCATATTAGCGATGCCAAAACACGTCGCTAATATGAGAAAAAGCATCGCTAATCATATTTACCGACATTTTTAGCGACGTTTTCCTGTGGTCGCGGAAAACCATGTCTCTGACAGGCAAAACGTTGGTAATCATCGCCATTACCGACGCTAAATAAACGTCAGTAATTACCAACGTTCACCGACACCACGTCGAAAAAATGGTGACATCTCGAATGTCGGTCAACATCAGTAAATTTAGCGATGTATGCTACTCTTTACCGACGTTTACCGACTCTGTAGAAGTGATTTACTTTGACGAGAAAATGATTCACTCTGGCGAGGAAGTGATTCGCTCTGCATTTTCATATGTTGTGCTTTTTGTGTCCTGCACTTTTGTATGCTTAGTAGACAATGTGTTATGCATTTGTACGTTTAATAGACAATGTGCTGCACTTTTGAACGTTAGGTAGACAGATTTATATGTAATCATGAAGAATTTGTAGTAGACTTTTGTAATCATGATTGTTTTAATAAAGCGTCTCTTTTATGCACTGCACTTTTTGTAATTCGCACTCTTGTTTGTCTATTCTGAGATGCGCAACAACTTTGTGTTGCATGTACTTGTAGATGCTGCACTTTCATGCTCCTATAAGGCCCCCTTTAAAGTTTTCAAATTGGGACAAGTTTAAAATACTTTGGAAAGAAGCATGAAATGGCACTTGGTACAGGGAGTGCGCAATATGCTTCTGACAAACTGTCATCATTATGAGAGCTTTAGTAACCGTCAGTAATTAGTGCTTTACCTGTTATTTTTTAAATAATAACGACTTCTCGTTTTTTGGAAGAGATCAAAAATGGTTTCGTTCCACCATAGCATGCGTTTCGAGACATTTCTTCAAATCCGAAGCGTCTCTTGGCTCCATCTATAACTACAATTTTTCTAAAATGGGGGTAATTTTAAACTTTTGTAAAATTGATCATTAAATAATAGGATTTAAATCATATTAGTGATTTATGGTGAATTTTTATTATTTTAATACTATTTAATTTGGTGTATTGTGACTTTGGTCTTTTACTAGTGTAACCTTAGAGCTCCTTTGCCTAGAGACTAACCATGACCATGGAGGCCTAACCATATGATTAGATTAGCTAATTACTGCTTTTTAGACTATGGGTATTTTGGTCATTTGTGATATTTGAATTAGTTTGAATTATAGTAATTAATAATGTGCTAATTGAATTATTAGGCCTTAACCTAGCATGGCCCTAATCTAGATGTTAACCATGAGCCTAGATATTTCATTAGTAGCTTCCAACTAGATGACAAGGTTAGTAATATCTAGATATTATTGCTAAGTAGATATTTAGCTTGAAACCCTAATCTTTACTCGGGCCTTTACGAGAAAGGCTTGAATTATGCATGTAGAGGCCTACACTTGCATTAAATATCTACCTTAACCCTAGATAACCCCTTATGGCCGACCATAGATAACCCCCTATATAAGCATCATATTAGCACAGATTTGCCTCTTTTATTACACACTTGAAACCCTAATAATGTTCTTTCCCAAATTAACCCTCTATATCCAAATCAACTCCAAATTGAGCCTAATAAATTACAATACACTCCCCTAGTGTAGAGGAAGCCTCTAGAAGCTAGCTAGCAAGGATTTGGAGCATAATGACCATTGCAAGTGGAGTGATTTTGGTCTCAAGTGTATTTACATTAAAATTCCAACTCTCAATAGGTAATGGCCTCTAAACCTATTAATTTTTTGATTTCTTTCCATAGATGCATCCCTTTAGGGTCCCCTAGCCCTAGGCTAAGTTTGGTAGGAAATTAAATCTATTTAGTGTGCGTATCGGAGGAGTATCGTATTGTTATGTAAAATGTTTGGTGAAATTCCACAAAGAAATGTATATTCGTAATTTTCAAAACTAATTACATGATCTTGTAGCTAATGTAATGTAGATTACTTATCTCTATTACTGAGTAAATTTTGGACACGTTTCGTGTCATATTTTGGATACGGGGACTCTCGCACATACTGTGGTGCGTTGTCCTCCTACCCTGAGGCTAGATCTCGTCGGATACGACACGAGACGACAAAAAAATTGGTCAGTAGGTTAGGGCCATGTCTGATAACAGGCTTACCAAATTTGGGGTAAAATGGTTGGGTATTCGATGAGAAATCAAACCCGCAATTGTCATATTGACACACACACGCAGAAAATCACCTACTGATACGGGCTCAATTTATGGACATGACACCACGTGGACACCAAACACTTGGACACACACACGCCCCTATACCTAGCCTATCTACAGATACGACCCCATGGTACGTGGATGGACACACGTGTCCGTAGCTCACTCGACACACACCACACACACACTGTTGTCCCTCTGAGCAGTTCTGATACTTTGTGTGACACCCTTTGACACCTCATTTGGACACTTTGACACCCAATACCCACGACACTTGATGGACACATTTGTATGCACACACACACACACTCGACCCCTCTTTGATATGTTGTGGGTTTTGTAATGTGAGGGTTGAATGTTCATTGTAGTTGGGGTTGTATATGGAATACTTAAGCAGTCCCTGCTGCATAGGCAGGTAGCGAGGGGTCGGGCCCTAGGCCATTTGCATTGCTCAGTCCTCATCCTTGAGTTTCAAACCTACACTACATGTCTATATTTTAGTCCCTCTACTTCTGTCAATGTTAAATCTCACTTGTATCAGTATTGTAATGTCAATTTTGTCTTCTTATATGGTTCGGTCCATATTTATATGTTTTAGTCATCATGCATTTGTCATTCATGTATCTTTAGTATTAGTTAATACATGGACTATGTATCAATTAATTGGATGATGGGGCTTTGGAGTATAGATAACTATTGTATAGAGAGGGGATATGTATGAAGAGTGAGATGTGCCATATTTGCATTTGTCCCAATGAATGTATCCTATATATAGAGAGGTTTTGTTTCAGCCCTATATACTATGCATCAATCCTATAGAAGTAGGGGTGTAATATAGATCCACAGCAGTAGGGAACTCATGTAGGCAATGCAGGGGATTACCTTTTGCAGAGAAGTAGCAGCCATGTGTAAGGGGATCTGAGTTTCAAGCCATAGTAGCAAGTATAGGCACTGCCTATAGCAGGGCAGTGTGTCTGTGTGTATGTGACAGCAAATGGGCTCGGGTATGCATGTGTGTCAGAATAGCTAAAGTGTAGGAATATTGTTTACCTATATAGGGAGTGAGGTGTTGCCTGCTAAGAATGCCTGTGTGAGTACATGTTAGAGAGGGGTTGAGTTCTGAGGGAACATAATGGAAGAGAAAAAAAGGAGGAAAGAGTTCTCATAGCCTCTCCTTACATTTTTTTTGATATAGATTCTTAGGTAAATCTTCCTATAACTCCAAAGGATGGTGGAGCTACTGATGAAAGGAGAGGAGTTCTATAGAAGATAACAGTAGCTACTTTTCTCCTTGTAGTGCTAATAACTAAGCATTAAGAGTGGGGGGTAACTGAAACCTATATGGGAGATTTAGTGAGATGGGAGTGAAGGCCCAAGAGGTAAATCATACTTAGTCCCTATTTGGCTTAGTTTCTGTCAAATTGTTCATGTTCTATAGTTGTTTAAGGTTCCAGTCCTTTACTTCTTTTGCACCAGTCCATGAAGGTATAGTATATATATAAATGTGTATAAGAATAATATAGCAACTATATAAGGTAAGTTAGATTTGTGGCAAACTGCTAGGGTAAGTTATAGAAACTTGGCAGGTATACTAGTTTAGTATCTAGTATTAGCCAGTTCACCATGGATAAGGAAGATAAGGATCAAATGACTTGAAGATAGGTTAGTATCACCTAAAAATAGTTAGCTTGACCAGGTTTGACTAGTTTTGACCTAGTTTGACTAGAAGTTGACCTAGAGTTGACTAGAGTTGACTTTGACCCAGATTGACCTAGAATCATGTAGATTGCATTGTACAGTTCAATTATTATAATTTGAACTCTTTATAACCTGTATTACTCTAATAGGACTCTGAGACTCCAGTTTAGACATCTATACTTATCAGTTGTTCAGGTTATCAGGCGAGTACATTCTCTGATCATTTTCATTCATGATAGTATCTATATTCTTGCTTTAGACTACTTTACTTGATGTTTTCATATTGTTATCACGGATTGGTACTATATGGATCTTTTCATGAGATGTTATCCTCCTTATCCGGTGCATCGGGTACTTCATGTCAAGTGTTTCATGTACATCATGTGCTCCATGTACTCGTGTTATTCATGTAATCTCATGTGCAATCATGTACGGTCATGTACCCTCAAGTACTCTCATGTGCTCTCATGTACGCCATATTCACATATGTGCCTCGTGTATACCCAACAAATCTTGTACGTAACGTAACTTGACTGGATCCTTGTGTATTGATTGGGGGTAGGGGTGAATATAAATAGTTATGTGATCTTTTTCCGTCATGTGCAACTTTGTTACTTCATGTGCAACTCAGTTACTTTTTATGTGCAACCCAAGCCGACTACATAACCATCTTGTGCTCTAAATCACTTATAATTCACTTATAGTTCTTATTTTCTATAAAACTCTTTCATGTACTTAGATTTGTCTATTTTAATTGTTCATGTACATCCCTCTTTACGGTGTTTCATGTACTTCATGTTCTTCATGTACATTTTTTATAGTTTATGTATTTTATTCTACTGCTTGTTCTATATTTTCTACCATGTTTTGGATCTATTTTAGAAGAGATATATGCTCGTTCCTATCCTAATTGGACCTGTTAATAAATTTTACAGATAACTCAGAGGTTCCAAGCTAGCCTAGAGATGACACAGTAGAGCTTGGAGTAGATGGCTAGAGTTTTACCTATCTTATTTCAGTTGTCTTGAGATGTATTTATTTCATACTTTGTTTATGGTGGTGTTGATGACACTGAGACTTATGTCACTTCTGATTGTATCTCTTTGTGGATTGTATATCTATCTTATCGTGTTGATTATCTACCTCTAGTTTTGTGATTGAGTTGTATCCTTCTGATATTGTCCTCCGGTTGGAGAGTATATCATATTGTGTTTAGTTGTGAATGTGACCTAGAATAGTATTCTACTGCTGACACTGCAGCGTACACTGGACGTACCCATGTACTTGTGCCCCTAAACTGGGTGTGGGTCGTGACATTATCTGTTTCGACACGTGTCTTCCCATATAAATAGAGGGTTTTTATAAGGGAGGGAACTTTACTCAAGTTCATTTGCTTCCTCAAAGAAAGACTTCTTCTTCCTCGAGCAAAACCATTGTTTTGTTTCATAGCCCCCAAAATTCTGAGAGCCTACAAAGCTTCCAAGGCCGCTAAGGCTAGTGCTGCGAGTACTAGCAAGGACAAGAAGAAGAGGCCAGTGACTGAGGCTGTTGACACTGAAGACGCTCCGATCATCGATGCTGATGGACATACAGATGTGCAGAAAGCTGTCGGGAGTAGGTCTTCCTATCTTTGTTTTGACAGCGATGGCCTAAGATGGGTGTCAAAGCATAAGTGCTTACTTTCTAAGCAACACTTCAAAATATGCATCGATGCCCTATTCGGTGATGAGCATGGGCACTACTTTTTGAAGTAGTGTATGGAAGCTGCGTTGATGCTTTTTTTGCTGATGTACATGGATGCCACTTTTCGAAGTAGCATCTGGAAGATGATCTAATCTTCCTTTCGCTGATGCGCATGGGTGTTACTTTGCGGAGCAGCATCTGGAAGATGCACTGATGCTTTTTCTAATGCGCAGGGTTACTGAGTAGTGCTTACGCTGAAGCTTGCTTGCTGGATGCACATGTCCACTAAAATGTGCATGCGCTTTAGATTGCTCGCTGATGCACAGGGCCACTGAACAGTGCCTGTGCTTTAGCTTGCTCACTGATACGCATGGCCACTGAACAGTGCATGCGCTTTAGCTAGCTATTTTTTTTTTGAAGAAAAAGATATTTTTACGATATTTTTCTAACTTTGTTTGTTTTATGTGCAGTTTCTCTGGTAATCCCCCGATTCGACAAGATCTCTTTTGACTCGTCGGTTTGTTCACTTGGTATTAATTTTGACGATAAGGCAGTTAACCCTGCCAAGTAGTTAATCACCCAAGGCGAACCTTGTTGGCCCATTAGCTAAATGGTCACACCTGATTTTGATAATCAACGATAACTTATGTCGATACACAAAATATACGAACTACTACAGATGTTACGGGTTACAGAAATCGATAACAAAGAACATCTATGTCTACATCATACTGCTAGTAAGGAATATCGCATCATCATCCAGACGATTGCATTGGAATTCAAGATCGAGTCATTTTACATTTTCTTCTCTATTTTTTTTTTTATTGAGTCATGGAAATATATAATGTGAGATCGTACGAAATTTTACTGGCTTAGGTTATTTCTCAGTCCACAAATCCAAAAAACCTACCTATTAATTCTACTAAAATTCTACACATCCAAATAGCCAAAAACCTATGAAATTTGGCCTATTGAAATACTGATTTGACCTAGCAGAATTTGGTCAAAACACTGACCGAGTTCAGCCAGAAGATTTTGAAAAATTCTGTTCACCCTAAATCTACATACAACGTTCGAATGCGTGATCCTAACATCCGAACTCTGCCCGAGTTCGGTCCTCAAAAGTACTATAAATAGAGAAGGATTATTCATTTTCTAATCACTCGTTCACTCTTCTCTCTATCTCTTCTAAAGTATTTTTTCTAGCTCCTTAAAACTTTCAAATCTCACATATACTACTCTTAGCCAAAGCCAGTACAGTTCTGTTCGATTTAGAGTTTTTGTTCAAACAGCTGTAAAGAGGTTGCAATTCAAAAAATGTTCCAGTTTTTGTTGGCATCGATCGTGCGCTCGTCACCAAGGCACGGTGTTTTAAAGAGACTACAACCTCTCATTTAGCTTATGAATAGTGGATTTACAGCAGGCAAGAGTGAAACCAGTATAAATTGTGGTGTTCACTGAGTTTGATCTTCTATCTCTTGCTTACTGCATTTATTTATGTAGAAGCATGGAAAAGAACAAGAAGAAGCCCGTGCGGCTCAAAACAGAAGAAGCCCATGCGGCTCAAAACAGAAGGAGCCTCATGCGGCTCAGGAATCTATCGGAGCCTCATGCGGCTCAGAAACTCTCAAATAGGCTCATGCGGCTCAGAAAAGAATCACGTGGCCCTATGCAGCTTACTTTTTACAGCTGGCCATAAAGTGACTGCTTCCATTAAATGCTCTGACGTAAAGTGAAGACTCTGACATTAAAGACTGAAATGATGATGAACTCTGAGATGACGGCACGTTCTTCGGGAAACGAAGAAAATCTTCTATACAGCTGGCACGATCCACCAACACCAAAGCTCCCTGTGCGGTTGCCACCTCCCCATGCGGCTGACGCTCTCATGCGGCTCGGATCGTGGAGACCATCGTCATGCGGCTCAAATCCTAAGAAGCCACCCTATGCGGCCGCTGTTCTCATGCAGCTCGGATCGTGGGGATTATCTCCATGCGGCTCAAATACTGAGAGGCCATGCCCAAACAGCCTTGACATATGGCTAGTCTTATACGGCTCAATTGGAAACCACTCCCATGCGGCTCAGATTTTAGAGGCTATACCTATGCGGCTGCCACCTTCATGCAGTTCAAAACCTAAGAAGCTACCGTCATGCGGCTATGGCTCGCGGTTATGACATGTGGCAGAAGGTCAGTTTCCCCGTAATAATGGTTAGACACGTGGTATTAAATCAATCAAGACTTATCAACAAATTCCAACAACCAGGTTTAGTGCAATCATCATAATTTCCCGAATCAAAGCAGATTTTACAATCATGCAGATTAAACACGTGGCAGGAGATCCGAGCTTCCTAAGGATTCATGACAATCAGCATTAATTGCCCATACGGATTTTACACAATCAGCATTAATTGTCTAGATTCATTGCAATCAAGATTAGTGGTCCAAATTAATTGCCAACAAATCGTGTTTGCCATTGATTATAAAAGAACAGAACAGTTTTATGGGAGGACTGGACTTTTACTTCACAATACAAACTCGCTCATACAAATAAAGCCTAGGAATGAAAACCTAGGTACGGCAATCTAAGTACAATTGTTTAGTTTTGATTCTGGAGGGTGACGATAGAGGCTCGGGAAAGTGACGGCAGATCTGCCTTACTCATTGGACGATCGGACGTAGCCTCGGCTCTGATGAAGAAATGCTCTAGGAGCGTGTGGGAAGACTCTTCTGTGCGTGCCTTTATCTCTCTGTGTATCCAGCCAGGGGTCCTCTCTCTTCTGCAAGGGAATGGCACCTTGTTATTTATAGGAGTGGGATGTCATTATTAGGGTTTGCAATGATTGCCCTAAAAAGTCGACGGCTTGGGGATTTAATTGCCATTTTTCTTGATCCTATTTTGTTGGCAATTAATCTGGACCACTAATCTTGATTGCAACGAATCTGGACAATTAATGCAAATTGTGTAAAATACGTATGGGCAATTAATACTGATTGTCATGAATCCTTGGAAAGCTCGGATCTTCTGCCACGTGTTTAATCCACGTGATTGTAATAAATCTGCTTTGATTCGGGTAATTATGATGATTGCACTAAATTTGGTTGTTGGGATTTGTTGATAATTCTTGATTGATTTAATGCCACATGTCTAACCATTATTACGGGAAAACTGACCTTCTGCCATGTGTCATAACCGCGAGCCACAGTCGCATGAGGGTAGCTTCCTAGGTTTTGAACCGCATGAAGGTGGCAGCCGCATAGGTATAGTCTCCGAAATCTGAGCCGCATGGGAGTGGTCTCCAATTGAGCCGCATAAGACTAGCCACGTGTCAAGGCTGTATGGTCATGGCCTCTCAGTATTTGAGCCGCATGGAGATAATCCCCACGATCTGAGCTGTGTGAGAACAGCGGCCGCATGGGGTGGCTGTCGAAGACCGAGCCCGAGCTACGTGGAGTGGATAATATGCGACTGGAATCAGCAGTCTTCATACGGTAGGCAGTCATGCCCGCATAGGCCTTCTTCATGCGGCTGGAAGTCTCGGCCGGGAAAGCGACGGCAGCTCTGACGTAAAGTGAAGACTCTGACATTAAAGACTGAAATACTGATGAACTCTGACATGACGGCACGTTCTTCGGGAAACAAAAAAATCTCCTATACAGCTGGCACGATTCACCAACTCCAAAGCTCCCTACGCGGTTGCCACCTCCCTATGCGGCTGACGCTCTCATGCGGCTCGGATCGTGGAGACCATCGTCATGCGGCTCAAATCCTAAGAAGCCATCCCATGCGGCTGCTGTTCTCATGCGGCTCGGATCATGGAGATTATCTCCATGCGGCTCAAATACTGAGAGATCATGTCCATACAGCCTTGACACGTGGCTAGTCTTATGCGGCTCAATTGGAAACCACTCCCATGCGGCTCAGATTTAGGAGGCTATACCTATGCGACTGCTACCTTCATGCGGTTCAAAACCTAAGAAGCTACCCTCATGCGGCTGTGGCTCGCGGTTATGACACGTGGCAGAAGGTCAGTTTCTCTGTAATGATGGTTAGACATGTGGCATTAAATCAATCAAGACTTATCAACAAATCCCAACAACCAAATTTAGTGCAATCATCATAATTACCCGAATCAAAGCAGATTTATTGCAATCACGCGGATTAAACACGTGGCAGGAGATCCGAGCTTCCCAAGGATTCATGATAATCAACATTAATTGCCCATACGAATTTCACACAATCAGCATTAATTGTCCAGATTCGTTGCAATCAAGATTAGTGGTCCAGATTAATTGCCAACAAAATAGGATCAAAAAAAATGGCAATTAAATCGCCAAGCCGCCGACTTTTTAGGGCAATCATTGCAAACCCTAATAATGACACCCCACTCCTATAAATAGCAAGGTGCCATTCCCTTGCAGAAGAGAGAGGACCCCCGGCTGGATACACAGAGAGATAAAGGCATGCACAGAAGAGTCTTCCCACACGCTCCGAGAGCATTTCTTCATCAGAGCCGAGGCTATGTCCGATCGTCAAAGGAGTAAGGCAGAGCTGCCGTCGCTTTCCCGAGCCTCTATCGTCACCCTCCAGAATCAAAACTAAACAATTGTACTTAGATTGCTGTACCTAGGTTTTCATTCCTAGGCTTTCTTTGTATGAGCGAGTTTGTATTATGAAGTAAAAGTTCAGTCCTCCCATAAAATTGTTCTGTTCTTTTATAATCAATGGCAAACACGATGGCGACTCTGCTAAGAACAAACTTCTCCACGGCTGAGAAGTTGGTGACGCAATCGGATGCAGCCAAACTCGGCTCCACACAACAGAAGATGGTCGTCCGCTTCGACCAACAGGCATTTGATGAAATGCTTTCCGAAGGGAGCGCTGACCCGATCCAGAAGCAAGCCCGCATGAAGAAGGCTCGCAGGGAGTGGAGGCCCCAGTCATTTGCTCCTCCCCAAGCTCTGGACGAAGTACTCTCTGCTGCCCAAGATGGCAAGGGTGACTCTTATACGGCTCTACTTCAGGCCATAGAGGACTCTGCTGTCCCCAAGTCCGACAGAGGAAAACACAACGATGCTGCCTTGCAGGGGCAAAGAGGGACTCTATGTGGTCCAAGAAGAAGCCGAATAAAGGCACCAGTGGCATGCATGATGCTCATACAACCAAGATTGCCAGCCGCGTGCATGATGCTCATACGGCCAAAACTGCCAGCGGCATGCATGATGCTCATGCAGCCAAGATTGCCAGCCGCATGCATGATGCTCATGCGGCCAAAACTGTCAGCCGCATAGAGAAGTCCCATGCGGCCAAGACTTCCAGCCGCATGGAGGAGACTCATGCGACCGAGACTTCCAGCCGTATGAAGAAGGACTATGCGGCCACGACTGCCCGCCGCATGAAGACTGTTGATTCCAGCCACATATTATCCACTCCACGCAGCTCGATCGCTGTCTTCGACTGCCTCTCCTATTGCCCTGATCACTCATTCTCCCAAGAAAATGTGTCTGACTCTCTACAACACCACTTAGACTCTTCCTACTATGTGCCCTCAGGCGCTAGAGTGAAGAAGTCTAGGGCAACGCGAGCTCGGCAAGCTCAGTCGGCTATCCCAACCTTTGACCATCCGAGCGCTTCACTTATTGTTATGCGGGCCTCTGATAGAAAGTTATACAGAAACACTCGAGTCAAGCCCCCGGCGGTAAACGGACAGAGTGGTTCCCGAAAGTCTTCCCGCAACCAGGTAGCAAACATGGTTGTATCTGACTTGAGTGACGTGATCCTTCACAAACGCAAGGAAAGAGAAGGGGACTCAGTGTGCAAAGAGTCCTTCCACGGACATCACTGCACCCAAGTCATTGTCAACTGCTACTGCAACAACACGGCAGTACAAGAAGACCGGCGGTCCGTCATCCAAAGACTGCAAGAACCAAGTTCAGAGGATGAGGCCCTTCCCGTCGTCTCCTGCAACTCTGCTTAGAGAATCCCCGCCAGCGAGAAAGGGAAGAAAATAAATATCTCCAGCCCGAAGATTTCAACTGCTGTGACCAAGAAACTATCATCTAAGCGGTTGCCTACCACGAAGTTTTCCAAGTACCCGTTCAAAGAAAAAATCTACTACATTGGGAGATTCATCATCCACATCACTGGGGGTCGCTGGAACCGAGGGTAGCATTCCTCCAAACATCTACGACAATCCGATATTCCAAGAAGATGAGCCCGGGGAAACGACTCTCCCAACAGATACAGCCGGTGCCGACGTCCCCGAGGATGTTCGCGACTCTCAAGACGAGACAAGCTCTGAAGCTGGGGGTGCTATTCCTTCTGAGTCCGAACCAGAGGAAAACATTCCCACATACCCCGACGACTTCTCTGTACAGGGGTATGATTAAGAGGGCATATCGTCCACCGTTTCTTCCACTTCGGCTCGTACAATGATGGCATTCATGACAAACGATGATCAAGACTGTTCCAGTGATCGCCAATGCATCGACACTCTGGAGGTTATACTGCGTACCTTGGTCAAATCTGTGGACAAAATCAAAACGGCTCTTACAACTCTGCAAGGAAGGACGCCTGGCCAAACAAGCTTTGGTCCCGCGGTCAATGTGGACTCGAACTCAGCGGAACCAAACCCGGACGACAATCCACCTGAAATATCGGCTCCCACCACTGCAGATGAGGCCAGAAAGGCAAGAAGAGAGGTCCAGGAGCTCCAGGCCATGTTTCACGCCCGGGAAACCTCCTAAGACCTCAGAATACGGCAAGCATACCCTGCTGCATGGAAGGATGTCCCTTTTCCACCAAGATATATGCCGTTCAACATCAATCCCTATGATGGCAAGACTTCCGCAAGTCGGTACATTACTTACTTCGAGGTCACAATCGACCATCCGCCCCATGACGACGCCATCCTTACACGATTATTCATCGGGGCATTAGAAGGGGTCGCCTTCGACTGGTACCGTAACCTGCCAGACAACTACATCCATTCCTTTGCCAGCTTCAAGCGTATGTTCTTGGACAGGTTCTACGAAGTAGGACAAGACGTGACGATGTCCACCCTCATGGATGTTGTTCAAGGGGAGAAGGAGCTGACAAGGAACTATATTGAGCGGTTTCGCCAAACTGCAATGAAGTTGCCGTCTGAAAATCTAGATTCCTCCTTAATTAAAATTTGCCAAAATAGACTGCTCCCAACAATCAGCCTCTAGATAGGTGAAAGTCAATTTAAGGACTGGAAGATGTTCATCGTTAGTGCCACTAGCACCGAAGATAAGTTGAAGAAGGCTCGCCAACTGGTATTACACATCTCGAAGGGAGAGAATAAGGGCAAACGCCGTAATGCCAACACCAACAACGGGGGTAACTCTTCCAATAACCGAGACAACAAGGGAAAATAGGCTATGGTGGCCGACGCAACCTAGAAGCTTGAATCAAAGCCAGCTGAAAAGCAGTGGCCGCAGATGACTTACTCCTTCGTGGACGGTCATGTCAAGCCCATATTGGATATGCTCATACAAGGAGATAGAATCCAGCTCCCTCTACCTAGTCAGAAACCTCGGCCGGCCGAGATGGAAAGCCCCAAGTACTGCCATTATCATCGTTACGTCTACCACGCCATGCAGGACAGCTTCCAATTTAAGAGATATATTCAGCATCTCATCGATTCGAAGGCTCTGGCCATCGATTTCGAGGAGATAACCGTGGCAGCCAACATGGTGTCAGTACACTTCGGCAGCTTCCCTCCGACAGAGACTTAAGACGGCGTAGTACCTGTCCCTCGGGCAGCAATAGAGATTGCTAATCTTCCACCTCCTCGAGATCAGGCTGCTGGTCTAGTGCCCCTCACCACATCACGAGGGGAGGTCATATGGGTCCATCCGGACCTCGTACTTGAAGTGACTCAACCCACACCACCTTCCACTGGCAGAAAAAAGGGTAAAAAGGTCAGATCCTGGTGTACAATCTCGGCAGATGTCGAAGAAGCCATACATGTTGTCACCCGGTCTGGTGCGCAATCCCAACCTACATCGGATAACTCGGCTGAAGATCATCAACCGGCTACTGCTGACGCTCCAGGACCTTCTCAAACTCCAACAACCGACAAGCCTAGGCCGAAGCAAACTCGCTTTGACAAATTCCTCCGAAAAGAGGTACCTCATGGGCTGGAGAGGCCCTACAACTTTGACATCTTGGCACAATTGGCCAACACACCGGCCAAATTATCATTATACGAGCTCCTGAGACTCTCCAAAGATGTTCGAGTAGCACTGAGCGATGCACTCCAGAATGCCAACGCATATCTGGCTCTGGTCAACCTCACGGGAGAGAGCCCGCCTGTAAATCTCCAGAAGAGCGCTTGCACAGGTGCAATACCTAATATCATCTTTATTCCGCAGGATATGCTTATTAAAACCAACCTGCACGATCGTCCGTTGTATTACACTGGATACATCGGTGACGTAAAGGTGGATCGGATGCACAATGATCCCGGTTCCTCCATAAGCATCATCCCGAAGAGTTTGTTGCACCATCTTCGCATCCCCATGCATCGTCTGACGCTGACAAGCACCGCCATCAGCAGTTTCAATTCGGACAGGAGCTACCCGATCGAGAAGATTTGCTTGAAGTGCCAAATCGGCGATCTGCAGTCAGAAGTGACTTGTTATGTCATAGATGCGGAAACTTCCTATAATATTCTCAGGGGCGTCACTGGATACACGATTACATGATCGTGCCTTCCACGCTGCACCAGTACTTCAAGTATGTCGACAAGCATGGCTTCGTGAGGACAGAATTTACCGACATCGATCTCTTCAAAGGGGTCGAGTCGTATTACTCAGACTCCTGCTTGTACGAGAAGTCAAAGAGGCACCTTGTCGAAGGAGATATGCTAGCTCAAATTGATAAAGCAATGGGATCAGAAGAACCTCCAACGATCCACCATCAAGCTCGCAAACCTGGCAAGACCGCACCCCTTACGGTCGCTCTACGTAAGGATGCAATCAGTCTCTCGGCACAAGAGGGGCAAATGATAATTCGACTGCTAAGGTCTGGCCAAGCGCCAAAACCCACAACGGAGCCACTGAAAATCAGGCTGCCAAGAGCTGGCCAGCCACAAACAGAGAAGCTCAAACCCTCTGACAAGCCAATAATGATACGTCTTCCCAAGATGAATCGTCAGCAAATACGAAGTCGGGGACTCCTAGCGAGCCAACAACTCTGTACCTAGCATCAGGCACCAAACAGGGGGTCGCTAGTTCGCCAACAGCTCCACGTTCTGCCCCACCAGCGGAACACCTGATGATTAAGCTGCCCAAGTCATCCTCTCAATCTTTATCTATACAGGGGGTGGCCGAACAAGAACCAGAATTGGCCAAGTATGTGGCTGCTCATACAGATGTTCCATCCGCAGATGATGTAATCCCACTAGAAAAGATACCTTACTTCATCAATAAAGGGCTGTCTTTGAATTACCTCGAGCTTGATAAGCTTTGTATAATGTATGCTATAGAACACGGTATAGGCACTCACCTACACACGCAAGTGATGAATGTTTATACCGCAAATCAACTTACTCATGTGGAAGGTGCCTACTTCATAGTCGAGGGAGAAGACCATCCAATTATCTTCGGCCGAAAGAATGATCCACAACCCTTCAAAATAGAGGAAGTCGATCTCGAATCGGACGTCGGAAGACTGTCCCTTTATCTGTATAGCTCCCAATCCAAGTACCTAATGCAAAGACAAGGGTATGATCTAGAGACTACACCAGGCTTAAACTACGGCACTGGTCGGCGGTTACCTTTACAGTTGCCAATCCCTGTCGGGAAACCACAGGATTACTACAACAAGACCCGATGTGGACTGGGGTATGTTACGCCTGCAACGACCCCTGAAAGCTCAGATGAGGAATACGAGTGGCATTCACACTCAACCGGATCACCAACTTTTGATTCAGATATTAGCATCAGGGACGTATTCAGGCAAGTCTTGTCTGTCAATATGGCATTCGCCGACGCTTATGAAGAAGAAGAAGACATTCCCGAACTCCATGAATTAGAGCCGTGGGCCCAACAACTAGATGCGCAATGGAAGAAGCGGTTCGAACAAAGAGAGCCTCCCACCGAGGATGAGGTTGTACAAGTCGATCTCAGTGATGAGTCCTCTCCAAAGCCCATCTTCGTCAGCAAGAATCTGACAGACGAAGAACGAGAATCACTACTACAACTTGTCAGAGAATACATCGACATATTCGCTTGGAGCTATGAAGATATGCGAGGACTGAATCCCGAGGTTGCACTTTCCAAGCTCAACATCCGACCGGACGCAAAATCGGTCAAGCAACAACAGCGACGCTTTCGCCCGGACATTATGAATACGATCGAAGCCGAAGTCAACAAACTGATAGTCAGCAGCTTCATTCGTGAGGAACAGCATCCAGACTGGGTCGCCAACATAGTACCAGTCCTCAAGAAGAATGGAAAGATTCGAATCTGCATCGAATTTTGCAATCTGAATGAGGCGTGTCCTAAGGATGAGTTCCCCCTCCCTATCACGAACATCATGATTGACAACACATGCGGCTTCGAGCGTATGTCATTCATGGATGGTTTCTCGGGATACAACCAAATCAAAATGTCTTCCGACGACGAGAAGCACACATCATTCCGAACACCGATTGGCACATACTGCTACACAGTCATGCCTTTTGGTTTAAAGAATGCTGGCGCCACCTATCAAAGAGCTATGAGCATCATCTTTAGAGACCACCTGCGTAAGACATTGGAATGCTACGTCGACGATATCGCCATCAAAAGCCGCTCTAAGGAAGATCATTTGCATGATCTGAGGACAGTATTCGACCTGATACGTGCGCACAAATTGAAAATGAATCCCACAAAATCCTTCTTGGGCGTATCCAGCGGGAAGTTCTTGGGTTTCATCATTACTTCCCAGGGTATCTACATAGACCCTGAGAAGATGTAGGCAATCATGGAGATGGGTCCCCCAAGAAATCTCCGTGAACTCCGAGGCCTTCAAGGGAGGCAGGCCTACATCAGGAGGCTTATCTCTAACCTCTCCGGACGATGTCAACCATTCACCCACCTCATGAAGAAGGGCATCTTATTTGTATAGGATGAAGAATGCCAATGTGTCTTCGACAGCATCAAAGAATATCTGTCAAACCCTCAGTCCTAGTGGCCCCGGTTGCTGGAAAACTATTCCTACTCTATGTACGAGTAATGGAGCATTCTCTCGGCGCTCTGCTAGCACAAAACAACGATGCAGGCCATGAGCAGGCTATATATTACCTCAGTCGAATGATGATGGGGCTGGAACACCGATATACTATCGTGGAGAAGGAATACCTCGTCCTGGTGTTCGCCATTCAGAAGATGCGATACTATGTTACGGGACAAACCATACATGTGATCTCACGAGTCAACCACCTCAGGGTCCTCATGACCAAGCCAGGGGCACTCAGCTCTTGCCTCGCTACATGGGCGATATTGTTGTCTCCCTACCACATGATCTTCGTCCCACAAAAGGCTACTAAAGGTCAAGCTCTGGCAGACTTTTTAGCAGCCCATCCAGGTTCGTGGTCAACTCGGATATACGAAGAGATTCCAGATGAGGTTGCCGATTCAAATGTGGCCTCTCATGATACTATATGGCGAATGTTCTTCGACGACGCTTCCAGAGCTGGGCCCAAGGGCAACATTATCGTTGGAGTCGGAGTGGTGCTGATTTCTCTCTCCGGGTTGGTGATCAATCGGGCCTATTCCCTCATGGAGCCCTGTTGAAACAATGTGGCCGAGTACAATGCTTTGGTCATTGGCATCCTACTTGCGAAGGAACTGGGGGTAGAATACCTTGAAGCATACGGAGACTCGCAGTTAATCGTCAATCAGATCCGGGATTCATATGAAGTCCGCCATGAAGACATGATCCCCGATTACCAAACGGCGATCAGCATCATTTCGTCGTTCGAAGGGTTCTTCATATAACACGTTCCCAGACTCTAAAATATCGAAGCCGATGCCTTAGCTGGCCTTGTCGCTTCCCTAGCAGTTCTGAACTATGCTCATCACTCGGTGGATGTGATAGGCCACGAACTGGTCTGTCCCAAGAATAACGTTCAATTTGTGGCGAGTCATTCTGCTCAGACGGTTGACGAAACACCAGATTGGAGACAGCCATTCATAGACTTTGTAGTCTATGGCATCTTGCCCGAAAACCCAAAGGAGGCCACCTCTATCAGAAGGCGTTCCCTCAGATTCTTCTATGATACAGAGACGAAGATGTTGTATCGATGATCCTACGATGGATTACTGCTTCGGTGTCTATCAAATACAGAAGCCGTACACGAAGCTTATGACGGTGTCTGCGGGGCCTATCGGCCTGGTTCGAAACTACAAGATCGCCTTCGCCGAATGGGCTACTACTGGCCCACGATGGTTGCTGATGTAATAGACTATGTACGAAAATATAAAGCCTGTCAAGTCCATGCAGATTTTATTCACCAACCATCCAAGTTTCTACATCCGACGGTAGCATCCTGGCCATTCGAAGCATGGGGAATGGATATCATCGGTCCAATCACTCCACCTTCGTCCGGAGGACACCGCTTCATACTCGCAATCACAGATTACTTCTCCCAATGGACGAAAGTTGTTCCGCTTACAGAAGTGAAGATATCAAACGTGATCTGCTGCCTCAAGCATCACGTAATCTACCGCTTTGGACTGCCCTGAAGGATCATCCACGACAATGGTCCGCAGTTCGCGAGCCACGCCTTCTATCGGTTCTGCGACAAACACCGAATCCAGAATGTTTCTTCAACGCCATACAATCCAGCAGCAAATGGGTTGGCAGAAGCATTCAACAAAACCATCATCAAGTTGCTCAAGAAGTTCGTGTCTTCCAACAAACGCGACTGGAATGAAAAGCTTGGTAAGTGCTTATGGGTATAACGTACTACAGTCCGAACGGCCATCGAGAACACACCATTCTTCCTGGTATACGGGAGTGAGGTAGTTCTCCCAGTAGAGACCCAAATTCCCTCGCTCCGCGTCCCCCTTACCTATCGATTGACGATGGACGATAATTACCGTCGCCGGCTACAAGAGTTGGAGGCCTTGGATGAAAAGCGCATACTAGCTCAATAACAAATCGAGCTATACCAAGCACGCATCTCGGGAGCCTTCAACAAGAAGGTTAAGATCAGAACATTCCAAGTGGGCAATCTCGTTCTGGCAGTTCGGAGGCCGATGGTTATGACTCACAAAATCGCCGGCAAATTCCAGCCAAAGTGGAAAGGTCTATTTGTCATTGAGGCTGTCTTCTCCAACGGTGCTTACCGCCTCGCAAAACAAAATGGAGACTTGCTCATGTTGTCCATCAATGGCAAGTTCCTGAAGAAGTATTATTTCTGAAACAACATCCTCCAAATCCCAGATTGTTGAGTTATGTACCCGCTGGTACCGCTGAACTTACATTCTGACTCCATATTCTCCAGATTATTGAGTTATGTACCCGCAGGTACCGCTGATCTTACACTCCGGTCACTCCAGATAAATCTATATCGCGTCTTTTAGGTAGTAAGTCATATATGATCATACCTCTAAACTTTCTTCCTAAAAGAGCTCCCTCCTCATGATCCACTACCCGCACTTTCAGTGCACAAAAAAGGGTAACAGATCCACAAATTTCCCAAAACAACCACGTCGATGTTACCTCTGAGTTGTTTCACTTCCGCCAAAAAGAAATCACCCCCTTACATAGAACTTCCATGTCCTCATTACCTCTGAGTCGTTGTATGTACCCCTTCATGGAGCCCACTCCTGCCACGTCCTCATTACCTCTGAGTAGGAAGGCTCCATCGAAGAAACCCTCATGCTTTCCACGTCCTTATTACCTCTGAGTAAGTATGTTGGTTCCCTTTCGACTTATTATCCGTACCCAAAACCGGAGTACGCCAAGGATAATAGGCCCACAAATGTCTACAGTTGACCACAAATATCCCCTGCTGAGTCCACTCCTACCAAGTCCTCATTACCTCTGAGTAGGAAGATCCCGCGGTAAAACCCCCATACTTGCTACGTCCTCATTACCAAGGATAATAGGCCCACAAATATCCACAGTTGACCATAAATATCCTCCGCTGAGTCCACTCCTACCATGTCCTCATTACCTCTGAGTGGGAAGGCTCCATCGAAGAAACCCTCATATTTACCATGTCCTCATTACCTCTGAGTAAGTATGTTGGTTTCCTCCTAACTTATTATCCGTATCCAGAACCAGGGTACGCCAAGGATAATAGGTCCACAAAAAAGTCTCCCATTGGGGCAACTACAACAAGCAAAGAATAGAGCGAATGTATTTCGATCATTCAAAATCGGTTACATTCACATGACTACATCTCATGAGCAAGCCAGAAAATTTCTCTATCATTTCATTCAGACAAAAAGGAAGAAGATTACATTGATGTCCAAAAGAAGCAAAACACAAACTGCAGCTAAAGACAGACAGAAATATCAAGACAAAAGACGGACATTTATGAGAGCCCACGAATCCTAGTTGCGGGGGCGTATATACCAATCCCTCAACCATTTTGCATATGAAGGATCTACTTGAGCAAAATCCTCATCCGGAGTAGGAAGATCAGAACTTCCAGTACTACCACCGTCAGACTGGGGCTCCTCCTTTATAGCAATAGGCGCCAGCTCTCCTTTCTGTTCCTCCGTTGTTGGTATTACCTCCTCCTTAACAAACGACGACTCTTGTTTGAGAGGAGGCATCAGCTCTTCCTTCACAATGATCTCAGCCTTCGGCAGGGATGTTACAAGAATCAAAAAATAAAAAGAAACAAAGTTAGATGGTCAGAGCCTTATGCGGCCCAGTCCAGATGAACTTATACGGTCCTGATTGAGGGGCTTCATGCGGTTCGATTCAGAGAGACTTATGCGGCTCTGTGCGACGGGTTATTATGCGGTTCAATTTGTGAAGTGTCTATGCGGCCACTAGACAACTCCCATGCAGCTCGGACATAGGGTATATCCTCATGCAGCTCAGACATAGGACGTACATGCGGCCCATACAAATTGAACAGCTCGATGAAGACGAGGGACGCATTAAAGGCTTGTGCATAGAACATGCAACAGAGCCATCTTTAGGATTTCAAAATATGCAACATTCCCAAAACCCTTACCAGCAATGATGGGGTGAACGTCGGGGTGGACTTCGGGCGCCATGGCTGACGAAGAAGCCACTCCCTTACACTTCACCGCGGCTTTGGAAGACTTGGGGGCCATTGTCGATGATGATCGGAGAAGGAAAAACAGCAGCTTTGGGCAAGAGAAGAGGAAGACAAAAGAAAGCAAAGAAGTTTCTCTGTCCTAAAAGCACCCCTATTTATAGGCAGACATAGGGGGGCACGTGGACCGATAACCGCTTTGGGTAGTGTGCTGCAGGCAAAACCGACTCCTCGGATTTCGCCCCCTCTCATAAAGGAGATTCATCCAGGGCATAAAATTCAAATATTTAATGAACCAACTCTTGGGATTCCCCCAAAAGACGACTCTAAAACGAATTAAAGGAAATTAATGAGACGCACGCGTGGCAGGGAGCCCATGCGGTAGGGAGTCTATGCTGCCAGACAGGCCATACGGCCAAGAAGTCCATACGGCCATAACATCCTATGCGGCCAGCGGAGCTCATATAGCCATGCTTCTTATTCAAAGTATTTCAATTTTTCAAATTGAAAACTTTGAAGGGGGTCTTGTAGAAGCATGGAAAAGAACAAGAAGAAGCCCATGCGGCTCAAAACAGAAGAAGCCTATGCGGCTTAAAACAGAAGGAGCCTCATGCGGCTCAGGAATCTATCGGAGCCTCATGCGGCTCAGAAACTCTCCAATAGCCTCATACGGCTCAGAAAAGAATCACGTGGCCCTATGCAGCTTACTTTTTATAGTTGGCTATAAAGTGACTGCTCCCATTAAATGCTCTGACGTAAAGTGAAGACTCTGACATTAAAGACTAAAATGATGATGAACTCTGACATAACGGCACGTTCTTCGGGAAATAAAGAAAATCTCCTATACAGCTGGCACAATCATCCAACTCCAAAGCTCCCTATGCGGTTGCCACCTCCCCATGCGGCTGACGCTCTTATGCGGCTCGGATCGTGGAGACCATCTTCATGCGGCTCAAATCCTAAGAAGCTATCCCATGTGGCCGCTGTTCTCATGCGGCTCGGATCGTGGGGATTATCTCCATGCGGCTCAAATATTGAGAGGCCATGCCCATACAGCCTTGACACATGGCTAGTCTTATGCTGCTCAATTGAAAACCACTCCCATGCGGCTCAGATTTCGGAGGCTATACCTATGCGGCTGCCACCTTCATGCGGTTCAGAACGTAAGAAGCTACCCTCATGCGGCTGTGGCTCACGGTTATGACACGTGGCAGAAGGTCAGTTTCCCCGTAATAATGGTTAGACACGTGGCATTAAATCAATCAAGACTTATCAACAAATCCCAAAAACCAGATTTAGTGCAATCATCATAATTACCCGAATCAAAGCATATTTATTGCAATTATGCGTGTTAAACACGTGGCAGGAGATCCGAGCTTCCCAAGGATTCATGACAATCAGCATTAATTGCCCATACGGATTTTACATAATCAGCATTAATTGTCCAGATTCGTTGCAATCAAGATTAGTGGTCCAGATTAATTGCCAACAAAATAGGATCAAGGAAAATGGCAATTAAATCCCCAAGCTGCCGACTTTTTAGGGAAATCATTGCAAACCCTAATAATGACACCCCACTTCTATAAATAGCAAGGTGCCAATCCCTTGCAGAAGAGAGAGGACCCCCGGCTGGATACACAGAGAGATAAAGACACGCACAGAAGCGTCTTCCCATACGCTCCGAGAGCATCTCTTCATCAGAGCCGAGGCTACGTCCGATCGTCCAAGGAGTAAGGCAGAGCTGCCGTCGCTTTCCCGAGCCTCTATCGTCACCCCCAGAATCAAAACTAAACAATTATACATAGATTGCTGTACCTAGGTTTTTATTCCTAGGCTTTCTTTGTATGAGCGAGTTTGTATTGTGAAGTAAAAGTCCAGTCCTCCCATAAAACTGTTCTGTTCTTTTATAATCAATGCCAAACAATTTATAATCTCTTAATATCTGCCATAGTTACTTACTGCTAAATTTTTAAGAGGTGATTATTGTTGCTACACGTATACACACTCTATTCACCCCCTCTAGAGGTGCTCAACGGTCCTACAAACCTCAACAACAATTGGCTATGATAGACCTCTAGCATTACACTTACTTTTGACATATGATGAATAAAGCAAGCTGACAGTTGAGGGTGACGGCGCTGGTGGTGACATATAACCACCACTTTTCTAAAATAAGAATATTTTGGTAGTTACGTGATAAATTGATTTTTTATTAATTAAATTGTTTGTTGTATGATTTGGATTGGTGCTTTGATAGGACCTAGATGGTATAACCTTAGTCAACCTTGTCTAGAAGCCGAATAATGTGATTAGTTTTATTATTGGCTTATTAAATTTAATT
>JANAVB010009400.1:21833350-21843350 GCA_029216955.1 Iris pallida
TGCAATAACATAATCTGGACAGATCCTTGTGTACTGATTGGGACATGGGGAGTATTTATTTGGTTATGTGATCTACACCATTTTCATGTACAACTCCAAACTAGATTTAAGTCATGTATAACATAATCATGTTTACATGTGCTCTAAATCACGTAGTTAGTTCAGTTTTCTTATCTATATCATGTATATCTATTTTTACTATATCATGTTTTTTTTACAGTCTCTTTACTATTTCTTTACAGCAGTTCATGTATATTATTCTATAGCTTATTTCATATTTTCTTTCATGTTATGATCTGTGTGAGAGATATGTATTCGTTCCTGTCCTGACCGGACCCGTTGAAAATATTACAGATGATAAGGATTGCTGCGATACTTACTATGGAGCAGGCCTAGTTGACACAGGTGACCTGGACCCTCAGGAGGATCCAGTAGTCGCTGAGGACTTGCCATTAGCTTAGTCTAGACTTATCTTATTATCTAGCTTTATGAGACATTTGAGATTGTATTGAGATATTATTTATGGTGTTGATAACACTGAGACTCTTCATTCTGTTGTATTTCTCTTGTTGATTTTATATCTATATTATCGTGCTGATTATCTTCCTCTAGTTTTGTGATTGAGTTGTATCCTCTTGTGATTATCCTACGTTTGGAGAGTATATCATTTTGTGATAGTTGTGATTGTGACCTAGAGCAACGTTCTACCATCGACACTGCGGCGTAGGCTGGACGTACCCACTTCTTGTGCCCTTACACTGGGAGCGGGTCGTCACACATTTTTAGTGGTAGCCCATGCAAGTCCAGATTCATATTAGTGCGATGTCGTGATAGTACAACGACTTAGTTGTACTATTACAAGCCTGCTATAGAGTATAGGAAGTAAAGTGTTAGAATGAGAGGATACTCAATCACTGTTAGGATTCCTTGAAAGATTCCTGGGACGACCCTTGAGAATCTTATTTTAACTTCGATTTGAAATCTTTTCCCTTGAATTGATTCACCCATTACTCATTTGATTCATCCATTACTCCTTGTTATTGAATTTGATTTGGTGGATTCATTATTTAATTTTGAATCTTGATAATTAGTTGTTAACTTTGAGTTTGTATTTATATATATATATATTTATCTTTGTTTTATTTTGGAATTTAGGGTCTAACCAGATAACATACTTGATAAGGACAGTAAGAAAAGTAAATGTCTGCCTTATTTATGGAGTTTAGAATTTATCACAGTCATATTGGCTAGCATGACAATGACATAGAGCCTGATCTTAGATAAACTATCCTAGTTATGGAATCTAGACTTTCTTGCAGCCATACCGGTTGGCATGGTAAGAATTCTAAATAACATGATTATAGGGTGTATACCTTAGTTACGGGCTCTATTATTTATTGCAGCTATGCTTACTAGCATGGCAAAATTCTAGCAACATGATTTCAGGAAGACGTGTATGGTTATCAGATTATATCTTAAAATTGGTTGATTCCTTTTGAATAGATGAGCAAGAACAAATTTTATCATTAATTCTTTCTTGCCAGTATTTCTTGTATTACTATTTTTTCTTATCTTAGTTAATTCTATCCCAATTACATCAATCACTTATCTCGTATCTAATTCTGTCATCTATACTTTGAAACCTTTGAATCTTCACACCTTTTTACCTTGGAAAGGTCGAGGAAGTAATGTAAATCATCTAGCTCGGAAAGGACATAATTTGTTAACATATGGTAATCTTAGTAGGAACCTAAATGTTGGTCTTTGAGATAGAGATGTGGTAAAAGGTGAGAATATAATCAAGTGATTTATATTATCAATTTAGGAACGATCGCACATAGAAAAATATTTTGGATATAAATAATTCATAGATGTATTTCCTAACTGATGAGTATATTCGAGGTCAACTTAGTTTTGAGAATTTGGATAAATTTTGGTTATTGATTCTTGAGACGTTTTACTTTAAGGCTATGATGTTAAATTTAGAGATTTAGTAATGGAGAATAGATTTTAACTGTATTTGATGGCAATACGAAATTGAATAAGATATTGCAAGAAAATGGTTAAGAACCGAATGAACACAAGGATTTTTTAGTTATCGAAAATATAGAGATTTTTTTTTAGAAAATTTTAAATTTAAGGAGAATAATATTTGAGGGTGTAAGTTGAAGGAAATATGAAGGTTGATTTTATAATGGAGAATAAGTTTTGTAGGCCTAGTAGTTTCAGATTGAATAACACGAGGAGAGTAATTTGAACAAGTTCAAGGATTTCATAAAACTTGATTTAGAGGTTTCGGATCTAATTTAAGACAAGGTGGAAGAATTTGGATTTAAAGATGATTAAGTGGTTAGTATTGAGTGCTAATAAATAAAAGGGTATGCTTCATGAGTAATGTTTTGGAATTTAGGAATTTAGCCTATGATGATCATGACAAGGTCTAATTTTTATAACGAAAGGGTATAAATTCTTGGTGGTAGTCATATAAAGGTTGATTTTTATATTTGAACTGATGAGATAAAGATATAATTGGCAAATGATGATTAAATAAGCTTGATGGTATCAGAGAGAGATGATTAACTTGACTTCCCTATGGAACCTTCTCTTTTGTTTTCCATATCGAAAGGAGAAAATTGACTTATTCTATATCTTTGAATTATCCTTTAAAAAATTTCAATATCATTGAATCCTAACTCCATTGATCACGACCAATCGACTTTGGTCATCTTTTCTTATCATACTAATATCTCGGGTCGTACTCAATTGAATTAAATTTAATTGTGACCTGGATCTCTATCCTTGGATGCTCATGCTCAAACTTTGATGACATTATTCCCTACCTTGCCCAAATCTTGATTTACCCAGAGATTGATCAACTTAGATCGTGCCGAGACTAAATTTTCTGTTATATATATCGTGATTGGATTTCAATGCTATTGACAGTCGTGCTTTAAACTTTCGAGTCTGATCATCTTTAGAATAGTAACCCTATACAGTTAATTCTTAGTTGTTTTTTTTTGATAATTACCAGTTTTCATATAGGATGATAGACTTCCTTATAGCCGATGATTTATTGTTTTCCTTATCTTTTTTCCAGTATGGCACCCATGACCAGAGTCTGTCCCCAGTACACAGCTGCAGTTCCGGATGAGACCGAGATTGTACTTTTCCCTTTTATTGCTCAGAAGGTGTTAGCAGACTCACCAGAGAGTTTTCCTCTATCTCCTATCCTTCAGAAGAGGGCTGCAGTTAAGTCATAGACTGAGGGCCACCCTTTGCCTCCTGGGTGGTATCCCATGCTATTCTGGATGGGGCTCAGATTTACAGACTTCTTCAGGATGTGTGGGAGGTACATAGACTTCAGGCAGAGCTTATGAGAGAGCAGAGTCTCAGTATCCAACTGTTGTGGGACTTTATGCATTTAAGAGGAGAGCCTAGTCCTAAGAGAGCGAGGAGGAGTATATACCCAGTGCCTCAGGAGTACCCCGTCTTCCAGCCTAGACCAGCCTATCTAGTTCAGATTCCTGTCCAACAGAGGCCAGTTGAGTGAGTGCCTACCTGTTCCTTCTGTAAGAAGCCTGGGCACGTATGGAAGGATTGTAGGAAGAGACCAGGATTATGGCTATTTTGTGGGTCAACTGCACACAAGATATGAGACTATCCTACTACACATGCCCCTAGTCGAGGCCTACCTCCATGAGAGAGTTTTAGCTACCAGACCTAGCAGAGGTGAGTTCTTGACCCTGTCTTGATGATTATTGTACCCTACCATATTGTTTGTATATTTTGATACCTTATGACTACTTTTGATCTAGTATGACTATAATGGCTAGATGATGAGACCTCAGACTGATATTACCTGCCATAATCCTGTATGATATCTTTCCAACTGCATGATTTAGATAAGTTTTCTTAAGACTACGATTGTTGGGGGTTTGACCTAGAAGGAGTACGACCACTTTAATTTCGAGGATGAAATTATTTTAAGGAGGGTAGATTTGTAACCACCACTTTTCTAAAATAAGAGTATTTTGGTAATTATGTTATAAATTGATTTTTCTTTTATTAATTAAATTGATTGTTATGTGATTTGGATTGGTGCTTTGAAAGGACCTCGATGGTATAACCATAGTCAACCTTGTCTAGAAGCCTAATAATGTGATTAGTTTTATTATTGGCTTATTAAATTTAATTTAGAATTTTTATCTATTTTTCTAGAATTATTTAATGATTTTAAGTCATTTTTATAAGCCTTTTTAAAGCCTTTTGTCATTGGACTTTGAACTTAACTTGAGAGGGTGTTTGGCCCATGAGCAAACCATGATCCTAACCTTAACCCTAGTGGCCGGCCAACACAGCCCCCCTCCCTATAAACATATATGCATGGCCAAGACACCACTTTACAAACCCTAGTTTTCCAAATTCTCCAAAAATCCTAGTTTTCTCATCCGGCACCCCATTCGCATCAAACGAATTTTGTGTGACCGTGGGAAGGAGGAGAACATGCTGGAGCACTGGTAGCAAGGAGTTGGAGGTGTTTTCTTGGGAGAAACCGGTCATCAAAGCGCTCGAGGATTCACTTCCATTGAGATTCCCACTCTCAACAGGTAAACCTGGTTCTACCATTGTTCCTTCTGAATTTTTTGTATTTTAGCATCCATATAGGTACCCAGACCTGTGCATGAAGTTTGGTAGGATTGTGAGTTCGTTTTATAGCCGTATCGGACACGTGTCGGTCCTATGGAACACGTGTTCGACGAAATGCTACTTAGAACTGAAAAGTGTTATTTTTGCTTCTGTTTTCATGAATCCCTTGCTAATATTACTTTTAACAACTTTCGTGAAGACGGATAAAAAATTGACACGATTTCAGTGTCCGAATCGGACACGGACTTGCGTGCAAGAGGCCCACGCACGGCCCCGTGCATGCCCTGTTGTCCGAGGGTCATAACTCGACGCACATGGCTCCGTTTCGCGTAAATTTTTATGAGAAAGTGGGGCAAGCTCTGTCCACATGCCCGTCAAATTTCACGTCGTTTTGTGAAGCGTGAGCGGAGAAATCTCGCGTGCACTGTTCAGCCCGCACTGTGCACGCGAATGAAAAGTGCCGCTGACAAGGCCTTCGTACGTGAACACGGCACGTCGAGAACCCATTCCTGGAGCACGAGCATGAAGCCCTATACCTAGACTACCCAGGTACTTGATCCCGAGTCACAGCATGGCTCGAATCACGAGCCTCGATACCCGACACGCGCCTACGGGCACGCACGCACGCGCACGCGTAGGCCACGTGGGTGTTCGCACGTCGCTGTGTCGTGTAGACGCGACATGGTGTCATGTCAGCATGTCCTAGACCTACCCCGGGATCCTACCTAGCTATGTGCACGAGCACGAGGCTTCTCGTGTTGTGTGCGACGTCCAATCGGGCGAAATGCACGTGCACAACACGCAAATTCGATTTTCCGATATGCACTCCGTGGACACGAAACAGACACGGGTTCGACCCCGTGAGTATCGAGCACGTCACACACATAGACACCTTCGTGTTTGCTAAGTTTCGTGAGTTCTAGTTGTGTATATTGCATTTTGAATATTGAGTTGGATTTCGGGTTTCGAATTATATATATTTGAATTATTTTGTCATATTCCAATTTTTTAAGATTTAATTCATATTTTCTGAGTTTAAATGAAGGTATTAAGATTCTGGACTTGTGGGTTTTAGTCCCTAATTTTATTTCCAAATATTTCCATCATATATGTATATATATCCCTATTTGCCCTATATATATATATATATATATATATATATATATATATATATATATATATATATATATATATATATATATATATTTATATATATATATATATATATATATATATATATATTATATATATATATATATATATATATATATATATATATTAATATACCCTTTGTATGTATATGTATATATATACATATAAATATATATATATATATATATATATATATATATATATATATATATATATATATATTAAAAACATATAAATATATATATATATATATATATATATATATATATATATATATATATATATATATATATTATATATTATATTGGGTTCTCAGATCTGAGTTTTCGTATTCTCCTTCGTAAACCCAACATTTTTCTACTCTATACATATATGTGTATATATTAGGATTTGTATATTTATATATATATAAAGTTTTCTTTTAAATAGACTTGTGTATATATGTACATATATATGATATATTTATCTAGTTGTATATATAACCAAATTATCTTGGTTTTGTACCCCTAACAACAGCTCTTCATTGACACACACACACAAACACACAATCTCTCTTCACAAGTTCAAGTATATGTGTGTATGTATGTATGTGTGTGTGTGTGCATATATATATATATATATATATATATATATATATATATATATATATATATATATATATATTAACAAGAGCTTTATTCATTTAAGAGAAGTAACTGAAAATACAATCAGCGGCTACTGCAACAATGCAGGCAACACAGGCGAATGCCTACATCGAATCAAAACTTTGCTAATTTGTCTTTTAACTTCAAACAACAGCTGATCTCTATCATAAGAATATGATTCGTAGCGCCACTTGTTCCTATTCTTCCAAGCAACCCAGCATACTGCCCCTACAACGATTTGATTTAGGTGAAGATTTTTCGAGACCACCATAGTTTGAAGAAACCCAGGAGTGTTCTATGCTGTCCACGAAGATTAAATGCAGAACTGAGAGGCATCCATATATCTGCAATAAGCTGTCCATCCTTAAAAATATGCATGAGCGTTTCTTGCACTGGTTCGTTGCAACAATGGCATTTCGACGCCAATTGAAACCCAAGCTTCTGAATTTGGTCATCAGTTGGTAATTTGTCCAACATGATGCGCCACAACAATATAGACCATTTTAAAGGAATGCAGGATCCCCATATATGTTTATAATGAGGATGTTGGATATGAGGGATACGGGTATGAGCCCATGCTGATGACAAAGTGAACGTACCCGTTGGAGATGGCGACCAACGCCAACTAAGGTTGCCTCCGATAAACAAAGGATCAATAAGATGATTTGTTAGCTCCCTGCCCTGGATCAGTCTTTTCCAAATTCTGGATGAGAGTGCATTAGGCATGACTGAATCAACCGAATGCCTTGAACAATATTTTGCACGAAGAAAGCGAGTCCAGAGCAAATCCTGTGTTTTTAATTTCCACCACAGTTTTGAAGTAAAAGCGTTTATAGTTTCTGTAAGGCTACGAACACCCAAACCATCCTCAACATGTGGTCGTGAGATAGATTTCCAGCCTACCCAAGTCCTCTTGTCCACCCCATCTTTGGCACCCCAAAAGAATCGAGCAAACATAGTTTCCAGCTGATTAATAACACTGAGTGGGGGATTACAAGCAGACAACGTATAAACTGGGATAGAAGTTAGAACCGACTTCAGTAGAACTAACTTACCACCATAAGAAAGGATTCTATGTTGCCATCCATCCAAACGAAGATGAATCTTCTGAATAAGCTCTTCATACATATTCGCATTTTGCTTTTCTGCCATTAATGGACAGCCGAGGTAAATAAGAGGTGGAGAAGCAATTTGAAAACTTGAAATTTCTTGCAAATGTTGAGCGCGCTCTGGTGGAAAGGTATCATGAACATATATTGATGATTTAGAGTAATTAAGTTTTTGTCCCGAGACCAACTCATAGCGCTGCAGAGTGCGAAGAAGATGCTGAACAGATATGGAATCCCCTGCTGAGAATAGCATAACATCGTCGGCATATGCTAAATGAGTAATGGGGTGACACCCATTAGGAGTATAAAAGGGGGTGAAGGAAGGCCGATGTATGATATCATTAAGATTACGGGATAAATCTTCTGCCGCAATAACAAACAAAGCAGGGGATAAGGGATCCCCCTGTCGAACACCCCGAAATGCCTTGAAAAACCCCGACGAGGCGCCATTAACAATAGTAGAAAACCAGACGTTATTCAAAAGCCAAAAAATCATGTCAATCCATGACTCATTGAAGCCAAATCTTCTCATAACTGCCATCAAGAAGCCCCAATCCACCCTATCATATGCCTTCATCATGTCAAGTTTGATTACAATATTCCCTCCTCTATATTTTTTCTTCATTTTGCTCATCATTTCCTGGGCCAGGATGACATTATCAACTATTTCTCGCCCCTTCACGAATCCACTCTGTTCTTCTGAGATCAATTTAGACAGGATCGGGGATA
The DNA here is from genome assembly GCA_029216955.1 of Iris pallida. NCBI lineage: Eukaryota > Viridiplantae > Streptophyta > Magnoliopsida > Asparagales > Iridaceae > Iris > Iris pallida. The sequence goes on from JANAVB010009400.1 coordinate 21,841,632, forward strand.
ATCGACGAGCTAATAGTTTGGAAATAATCTTGTTCATAACTGAACATAGGCTAATCGGCCTAAAGTCAGTCATGGCAGTCGGATTTTTCTTCTTTGGGATGAGCACAAGAGATGTAGAAGTAATTAATTTAGTAAGATGAAAGCCTGAGATAAATAATGATGTAGCAAGAAGGATATCCTGTGCAATAACATCCCAGCAAGTAATGAAGAATAGAGAAGTATACCCGTCCGGTCCTGCTGCAGAATTGGGATCCAAACTGCGAACCACAGCAAATAATTCTTCTAGAGTTGGGGGAGCAGTAAGAGTTTCATTTTCCTCATCAGTAACCAGTTTCGGGATAACCTGCAGAAAGTCCTCATCCTGCATCGTAGCTTCAGCTTTGTATAACTGCTCATAATACCCATTTGCAATGTCCTGTATATCTGATAGGGATTCTTTTGTCACACCATCCTCCCCAATGAGAGAGTGTATCCGAAGTTTACGATGTTTACTGTTAACACATTCATGAAAGTAGGTTGTGTTCTTATCTCCGTCCATATCCCATTTCAAGCGCGCTTTTTGTCTCTAATAGTCTTCTTCTACTCGCACCCGACGCTTAAGGTTAGCCATAGCATGATGTAAAGCCACCTTATTCTCCAACGAGGCATCCGCTTCAAAAGAAAGCTCTGCAGCTAGTACGTCGTCTTCTGCCTTCTTCACCTCCTGAAATATATTGCCAAATGTTTGATGACTCCAATTGGACAAAGCTTTGCGACATGCTGTCATACGCATACCTAACTGAGTAAGGCCATTAGGATGGTTTACTGAAGTCCATGCCGATTGAACAATGGAAAGAAAATCCTCATGCTTGGTCCAGAAAGATAGAAAGCGAAAATGCTTTGGTCCCCTCGCCTGTTCATTTCGCAATGTCAGTAACAAAGGAGCATGATCAGATTCAGTACGGCTCAAATGTTCAACAACAGTTGCAGGGACAAAACGCAAACAGTTATTATATAAGAAAACTCTGTCCAATCTCGAAGCCTGCCTATCTCCCTCCGTAGATCTAAGCCACGTGAAACTACTGCCTTTGAAGGGAATGTCAGTAATTCCAGCTGCCAATTGGAAGTTCAAAAATTCTTGCATCGAGACAGGACAAGTAGGTAAGCCTCCAACCTTCTCCTCAAAGTGACATACAGCATTAAAATCCCCTCCTACTACCCAAGGCAAGTGATATTGTTGCTGCATAGTTAAGAGCCTACTCCATAATTCTCGTCTACCCTCCTTCTTTCCGTGACCATGCACAAAAGAAAACATGATCTCCTTTGGAAAAATGTCATTATGAACAGAGATAGTTATTGCTTGATCAAAATAATCAAGCAAAACCATTGTGCAAGATTGTTTAGTGAAAACCCATATGTTTCCTCTAGTATTAGCCAGAGCAGCGGCAAACCCCAACATTAATTGAAAATTTAGAAGTTGGGTATTAGAGACCATCGGTTCAATGATAACCAGTATTTGAACTTTATGCAATCTGCAGAGACTCTTGATTCTTTTAAGAGTTGGCTTAGCCGCAATCCCGCGCACATTCCATATAAGGGTGTTAAGCATTAATGGAGGTGGAGGAGGTACCAGTGTGAGAGAGTTTTCCCGATGATCGAGTGCAACGATCTGTTGGTTCAGGCGCCTTCTCTTGTCTGGTCTTTTTGGTGGCAGTAACAACTCCTTGTGCTGCATTGTCT
>JANAVB010009400.1:21848350-21930850 GCA_029216955.1 Iris pallida
TATTAGACGGTATGCGTGCGTGGCATTACTACAATGCCGGGTGCACTGGGGCGAGCTTTGAAGTACCTGCGACCTGTCCCGATGCGCATATTTTATAATCTGCTGTGATGTTTTACTGCTCGACGAACAACTTTTTTATGGGCTACATAAGGAGGGAAACTTCATTATCGGAACCAAGATGGCAGCTTCAAAGGTCGTCCTTAAGCGTCTCCGAGATTTCGTACCGCAGGGGATAGAACATCAGAGGAATCTAGTGCCTCCCAGAAGGAAAAGGAAGAAGAGGCGCCATAGTCCCACCTTTGTAGCGCCAAGCCCCTGCGGAGGTGAGTTCTCCACCTTCCAAGAGGTTCAAGCGGATTGCCCATAAACAAAACGCATCGGAGCGACGAACCTCGCCAACTATAGAACGGATGAAAACTTCGTCTACTGAGTCCTCTTCACAAGTATATGGTATATTTTTAATTTATGCACTTCAGGATTTTTGATTATTTCTGTTTTGTGTGCAGTTCGTGAAGAAGAACTCAAAATGGTCAAGGAAGGACTTGACCGATTGTGAGTTTGAAGTACTTAGGAATCTCCCCAAGGCACTTATAGCCAGGATGCCTCCTCCGGAGGCAACATGTCCGACGGTTAGGGATGAGACCACCATACCGCTGAAGGCCCTCCATCAGTGAGGGTTAAAGGAACTACTCTAGCTGAGGGGCCCTTGACGGTTGAGGTGCCCACCACTACGGAGACTAAGAAGACTACTATCTCAGAAGTGGTTACGGTGACCGATGCTGCTAGAGTGGAAAAGGTACCTCCGCTTGCTCCAGTCGCCGCTTTCGACTACGAGCATCGAGATTTCTCGAATTTGTTGGAGGAGTGTCAAAAAGAGGCCCCTGTAGGGGTGATAGCAACTAAGCCCGTCGTGATGCCTTGGGCTAACCTTGCAGTGACCGAAGACAAAGCCAAGTAGTCCACCTATGGGAAGGATAAGACGGCCGGAGACACTGGAAGTGTGGCCCAGGATACCTTTACAGAGCCTCCTCCCCATACTGATGAAGAAGTCGAGGATACTGTTGAAGACGAGGCTGGTAAGATTGGTGAAGAAATATGGGTGAAAGGTCGAAAAAATAAAATAGTCGATGGGGCAACCATGGAAGCTGTCGGGGGTCAGACTTATGAGTCTGGCAAGATGGCTGCGTAAGAGTCGGATAAGGAAGCCATTGAAGGCCAGGCTGACGAGTTGGCCGAATAAATGATTGATCCACAAGCCGTGGAGTATCGAGGTAGTAGAGCAGCCTCTACCTGCAGGGAGACAAAGGTAGACCCTGAGATGGTGTCACGACCCGCTCCCAATTTTGGGATACGAGTACGTGGCCAAGTCCAGCCTACGCCGCAGCATCGGCGGTAGTACGCTGTCTATGTTAACAATGGTCCACAACAAGCACAATACGCATATATATCATCCACAACTAAGCCAGCAAAAATCACTAAAATATCCAATAGTCTCAATATTATAAATATAAAAAATCCACAACAACTCAGAAAGTCTCGGGAACAACCCGGATAGCAGAGAATAAAATAGACAACTAAACTCCATAACTATAACTACTAACTAATGCTAATCCATAAGGAAGAAAATATGCTAATTCGCATCAGTGCTGGAACCGGGTACGCTAGTGACGTCAGTGTCTCCAACATACTCACCGTAGACCTCGGGGCAAATCTCTTCGTCTAAAGCTGAAAAATAGTTATCCAGTCAGGACTGGAGCAAGATCACCATAACACTACATTACACAATATAGTATACAAGCATGAAGGAAAGATAAAAGGAATTTAACTGAAGATAAGTATAGGCATGACATTGTATGATAAGAAAGTACCTTTGAGACATGATAACAATATGAAGGTAGACTTTGACATACCACTAAGACATGATGACAAGAAGAAGGTAACTTGACGAAAGAAGAACAATAGACGACATGGCAACAATAATTAAGTCACGTGTACTGTGTGTTTTAGAATACCAACTTTCAGCATGTAGACGGCTTGGGATATCCGTCAGTCATACGTGTGGTGCATGACTGATATTATGCAATCAATGTATAGGGGGTCTGTATTCAATTCGTTGACCACATGCTTACTTGTTGTATTCCCCCGCCCGACTCACTCACAATACATGTCCACTACGATAAACATTAGCAATACGATAAACTGTAAACAATAGGAAACAATGAGTAAGTCTTGAACATGTATATTTATCCAAACGATTCTAACTCTCGTGCATAATAGTAATCATGAACAATGACAACAATGAACCAAAAGGGTGTAAAAATAAAAAGATGACACGAAGATACATGCAGTATAAAATAAAGGAAACATAGGTCATAGTGATACTTGCCTGCTCTGATAGATGATAAAGTCACAAGTCAAGACGTCGTAGTCCGATCTACCCCGTCACATAAAAACCACAAGTTAGATCAACGATTCCCACTCTAAAAATCCTAGAAAGTGGCTAATGGGTTATATCAATTAATACTATTCTAATTCTGGAATAAATCACCTAAAATCCTATTTTAACCTATTTAATTCTGAAATAACAATCTACACACAAAAATTTGGCCAAGAAAATACACGGTTCCAAAATCGAGGCTCGTGGCACGCAAACCGAGACATATTGTTGACTTACTAGTCAAACATTATGAATTCAAAGTTTGAGTATGCAACATGATAGATTTCAGCGCCATGAATGCACTGGAATCGACCGTGCCGCAAAATCATGCTTTGGTCAAAAGTTATTGCCATTATGGCTAACCATGACCAAATCGATGAACCGTTGACCAAATCTGACTTCTATAAACAAAATAAAATAGTAAATGAAACTCTAAATTTCTGGAAAAATTATATGTTGAAGAGCTCGGTGTCAGCTTTCCAAAACTTCAAACGGATCGCAAAACGGAGTTCGGGATTGCTCGAAATCTCGAAAATCGTACGACGTGTTGATTTTTGGACAATCGACACTCAAATAATTATTCAGAAATTCTAGATCAAAATTACAGAAAATAAAATATATATTTAGAAACCTAACCTCAATACACTTCTAACAAAAAAACGGCATGCAAAAAGGATGTCTAGATCGACGGCAAACCCTCCGCGAAGTCGAAGAATCCTTATTGAACTCTCCCACAAAATAATTGCTGAAATCTAGGGTTTCGGAAAACTAAACAACTATTAATATATATATATAGTCGGCGGCTGGCTTAAGTCGGCTGAGCGGGATACGTGTCTCCATCGTGTGCATCCCGCCCAGATCCTGCGGTTGGGAAGTAAGCCGGCTTGGGATCGGCTAATCTGAGTCTGACTCGGATTATAAGAGTGGCTCGGAGACCGAGCTCTCCGCCCCCCCTCTCACTGTCACGTGGGCCCGCCCTCTCTGCTTCAGCGGCTGACGGGTGGGCCCCCCGTGAGGCTGACTGGGTAATATATTTTTAGAAATAGGTTTTTTAATTACAGAAAAATTAAATAAAAATCAGAAAAAATCCTAAAATTTCCAAATAAATCCCAGAAAATTCCTAAAAATTCCTAGAAAAATATAGAAAATATTTTAGGGGTTCTAGAGCCCAAATAAATTCTTTGGCCTCAAAAATACTCTCGGATGCTCTCACAGTAAATCCTAGAGGCTTAAAAAATTAATAAAATCATATATAAAATTCTCTAAAAATCTTCATAAAATCCTGAAAATTCTAAAATGTTGAAATAATATACTAGGGACTATCTAGGGGCCCCAGAGACTATATACAACCTAATTTCCTTATATCTAACCTATAGGCTTAGGCAAAAATCTTACGATCCCAAATCAACATCCTAGTAAATAATTGATTTTAACTAAAATAAAAAAAATATCCAAAATAGAAAATAAATTCTAGGAACCCAAATGCTACAAACTATCCCCCTTAAAAGATTTTTGTCCTCAAAAATCAAAATATCACAAATAGCATAGTATAATACCTAACTCTTACAAGCACTAATTTCTTAATCTAAGTCACGGAGAGATAATGGCTAGGAACATAAGGGAACTAACAACTAACTAAGCATGCATAACAACTAAAACTAAAGAAGGCTCTACAAACTCGGTACTCTCTGTTGTCGATCCTTCGGGTTCGGGAGTAGCAAAAGGGTTAGCTACCCTTTTCCCCTTACGGATCGCACTGCGTCTTGTCTCAACCATAGTGAACTAAAAGGAAAGAAAGGATATGGTTAGTACGGTAGATACAAACATATCGAAGAAATCACAGACGGAATCAAGCAGGATGCAAAATAAGATACAATAAGATCCTAAGATAAAATAGACTCATAAGGTTAGAAGTCCTATTTTGTGGATGATACAACCTCCTAACTCCAACTCTATTCGCAGGCTCGCAGTAGTACAACTAACTTAAGCACTACCGCGAGTTCGCAGTCTTTTGCAAAATTGGACCTGCATGGGCCACCATAAAAACTTGTCACGACCCGCTCCCAATTTTGGGATACGAGTACGTGGCCAAGTCCAGCCTTCGTCGCAGCATCGGCGGTAGTACGCTGTCTATGATAACAATGGTCCACAACAAGCACAATACGCATATATATCATCCACAACTAAGCCAGCAAAAATTACTAAAATATCCAATAGTCTCAATATTATAAATATGAAAAATCTACTACAACTCAGAAAGTCTCGGGAAAAACCCGGATAGCAGAGAATAAAATAGACAACTAAACTCCATAACTATAACTACTAACTAATGCGAATCCATAAGGAAGAAAATATGCTAATTCGTATCAGTGCTGGAACCGGGTACGCTAGTGACGTCAGTGTCTCCAACATACTCACCGTAGACCTCGGGGTAAATCTCTTCGTCTAAAGCTGAAAAATAGTTATCCAGTCAGGATTGGAGCAAGATCACCATAACACTACATTACACAATATAGTATACAAGCATGAAGGAAAGATAAAAGGAATTTAACTGAAGATAAGTATAGGCATGACATTATATGATAAGAAAGTACCTTTGAGACGTGATAACAATATAAAGGTAGACTTTGACATACCACTAAGACATGATGACAATAAGAAGGTAACTTGACGAAAGAAGAACAATAGACGACATGACAACAATAATTAAGTCACGTGTACTGTGTGTTTTAGAATACCAACTTTCAGCTTGTAGACGGCTTGGGATATCCGTCAGTCATACGTGTGGTGCATGACTGATATTATGCAATCAATGTATAGGAGGTCTGTATTCAATTCGTTGACCACATGCTTACTTGTTGTATTCCCCCGCCCGACTCACTCACAATACATGTCCACTACGATAAACATTAGCAATACGACAAACTGTAAACAATAGAAAACAATGAGTAAGTCATGAACATTTATATTTATCCAAACGATTCTAACTCTCGTGCATAATAGTAATCATGAACAATGACAACAATGAACCAAAAGGGTGTAAAAATGAATAGACAACACGAAGATACATGCAGTATAAAATAAAGGAAACATAGGTCATAGTGATACTTGCCTGCTTTGATATATGATAAAGTCACAAGTCAAGACGTCGTAGTCCGATCTACCCCGTCACATAAAAACCACAAGTTAGATCAACGATTCCCACTCTAAAAATCCTAGAAAGTGGCTAATGGGTTATATCAATTAATACTATTCTAGTTCTGGAATAAATCACCTAAAATCCTATTTTAACCTATTTAATTCTGAAATAACAATCTACACACAAAAATTTGGCCAAGAAAATACACGGTTCCAAAATCGGGACTCGTGGCACGCAAACCGAGACATATTGTTAACTTACTAGTCAAACATTATGAATTCAAAGTTTGAGTGTGCAACATGATAGATTTCAGTGCCATGAATGCACTGGAATCGACCGTGCCACAAAATCACGCTTTGGTCAAAAGTTATTGCCATTATGGCTAACCATGACCAAATCGATGAACCGTTGACCAAATCTGACTTCTATAAACAAAATAAAATACTAAATGAAACTTTGAATTTCTGGAAAAATTATATGTTTAAGAGGTCGGTGTCAGCTTTCCAAAACTTCAAACAGATCGCAAAACGGAGTTCGGGATTGCTCGGAATATCGAAAACCGTGCGACGTGTTGATTTTTGGACAACCGACACTCAAATAATTATTCAAAAATTCTAGATCAAAATTACAGAAAATAAAATATATATTCAGAAACCTAACCTCAATACGCTTCTAACAAAAAAAAAATGGCACGCAAAAAGGATGTCTAGATCGACGGCAAACCCTCCGCGAAGTCGAAGAATCCTTATTGAACTCTCCCACAAAATAATTGCTGAAATCTAGGGTTTCGGAAAACTAAACAACTATTAATATATATATATATAGTCGGCGGCTGGCTTAAGTCGGCTGAGCGGGACACGTGTCTCCATCATGTGCATCCCGCCCAGATCCTGCGGTTGGGAAGTAAGCCGGCTTGGATCGGCTAATCCGAGTCTGACTCGGATTATAAGAGAGGCCCGGAGACCGAGCTCTCCGCCCCCCCCTCTCACTGTCACGTGGGCCCGCCCTCTCCGCTTCAGCAGCTGACGGGTGGGCCCCTCGTGAGGCTGACTGGGTAATATATTATTAAAAATAGGTTTTTTAATTACAGAAAAATTAAATAAAAATCAGAAAAAATCCTACAAATTCCAAATAAATCCCAGAAAATTCCTAAAAATTCCTAGAAAAATATAGAAAATATTTTAGGGGTTCTAGAGCCCAAATAAATTCTTTGGCCTCAAAAATACTCTCGAATGCTCTCACAGTAAATCCTAGAGGCTTAGAAAATTAATAAAATCATATATAAAATTCTCTAAAAATCTTCATAAAATCCTGAAAATTCTAAAATGTTGAAATAATATACTAGGGACTATCTAGGGGCCCCAGAGACTATATACAACCTAATTTCCTTATATCTAACCTATAGGCTTAGGCAAAAATCTTACGATCCCGAATCAACATCCTAGTAAATAATTGATTTTAACTAAAATAAAAAAATATCCAAAATAGAAAATAAATTCTAGGAACCCAAATGCTACAGATGGGGAAGTCTCCTACGTTTGAGGCTCCCATCCCAGGATATGTCCTGTGGGGAATTATCCGTGGAGCTACCTTTGAAGCAGTGATTTCAGAGCTGGATCATGTAGCATCAAGGGCTAGTATAGCCATTCTGGTGACGACTTCTGTTTCTGGGATGGTGATAACTGCTTCTGCCGCTGCGACAACATCTGGCTCCATAGCGGCTATGACTACTCCTTCTTTCATTCCTCCTCTATCATGGTCGTTTATCGTGATTCCTCTGATGACCCAATGACCATAGCTGACACTGCTTATTATGCCGGGCTGATCATCGGGACCGTTTATACTCCTTTGAGGCGAGGTATCGCCAATGTCTTGGAGCATGGTCAAAATTTTATACTAACTCGATCTTCAGTGGTACTCTAGCTTGCAGTGATATGAGGCCATCCTGGATATAAGACGAGAGCCGACACTCTGGAGGCTTCGATGATGGAGTTGGAGGCTCATTTATTAGAGCTTCAAGGCCTTGAACATGATCTCTCACCCATGGTAGATGAAGAGTTGGGAAAGATGACCCCCAGGATATTCCAATGCTAATTCGTCCGGGAAGCCCTTGTACGTGAGGCAGCGTAAATGGAGACAAAAGTGGCAGAGTTGGCTACTGGTGAGGAAGTCAAAACATGTCCTTAAGAATCCTTGGTGGATTAGTGTGAGGACTACCGCGAGCAGATTAGGCTTCTAGAAGAAAAATTGGTGACCGCAAAAGGTGAGTTGGAGAAGGCGTAGAATAGACAGATGTCCTTGAGTCAACAATTTGAGGCCTTGACCCAAGCTGTTAAAAAAGTCAACTCACAGCAGGCAGAGCTGGAGGACACTTAACAGAGCATGTCCTAGTTTGAAGAAGAGGCATCGAGGCTTCAAGAAGCGGAGCATTGGGCGAAAGAATCTGTCGGGCCAAGGATTGCCTTCCAAAGAGGTCGAATCGATAACCTTTCGTGTCGATCATCTTAGCCAGTAGCCTCATTGTTTTGTCAGTTTGTGCCCCTTTTAGAGAGGCTTTTTATTTTACTGTAGCCAACTTTTTCTTTCTATTATTATGAAAGAAATAAAAGTTTTTTACTTTGCTTCTTGTCTGTTTATTTGCAAACTTTGTGATTTTAGAAATCCTTTCAGAGGTAGTATTAACATGATAGGATGGAAGTAACTCCATTGGAGATGTTTTTGTAGAAATGTTTACTCAGAGGCAATATGGACATGGTAAACATTAACTTGATGGCAGGTTTGACCTTTTCAGAGGTTGTGCGAACATAGAAAGACAAAACCCTATAAGTACATAAAAACAGCTCAGGGGTAGTGTAAATATGGATGTTAATATGTAGGGTTGATAGAAATGTAGTGGTTGCTATTAGTAAGATTGTTTACACAGAGGTACAATAACATGGTAAACATGGCATCTTGCTCAGATGTTTAAACTAACATGGTGAGATATAATTGTAGAGAGAGATTCAGAGGTAATATGAACGTGACTGCCTTCTGAGGAGTTATTTTGCTAGAGAAATACACGTTCAAAACTAAACATAGTATTTCTCTGGAAATTTTTCATTTATTGGCATCATTAGTAGATCTCCATTAGGTTTAGCAAGTCGATAAGCACCGTTAGAGTACACCGATTCTATGACGAAAGGACCTTCCCACTTGGGTTCAAATTTCCCGACCGACTTATGAGTCATCACCATTGGCCTTCAAAATGATAACATGAGGTTGCCAATATGAAATGTCCTTTCCTTGACCTTTTATTGAAGGCTTCAAAAATTCGGGCTTGATATAGCTCGATACGTTGCTGAGCTAGCAGACACTTTTCATCCAACGCTTCCAACTCTTGTAGCTGATGACGTTTGTTGTCTTTGTCTGTCAACTGGTTGGTTATAGCCACCCGCAAAGATGGAATCTAGATCTCCAGAGGGAGTACCACTTTTCTCTATAAACAAGAGAGAATGTAGTGTTGCCATTGGTTGTCCAAACGGTTGTACGGTAAGCCCATAGACATTTCGCCTAGCTTTTCATTCCAGTCGCGTTTATTAGATGTTACAACCTTCTTGAGTAGTTTGGCGATTATCTTGTTAAATGCTTCTGCTAGCCCATTTGCTGCAGGGTTATAGGTTGTCGATGCTATATTTTGTATTCAATTTTTATCACAAAATTAATGGAAGGCATGGCTCACAAACTGGGAGCCATTGTCATGGATAATTCTTCGAGGAACGTCGAAGTGGTAGATAACATAGTGCTCAATAAAGCTGAACATGTTCGACGTTTTCACCACCGTCAGCGTTATTGCTCCAGCCCACTTAGAAAATGAGTCGATAATAGTAAGGATAAACCGATATACTTTAGAGGACGGAGGACTAATCGGTCCAACGATATCCAATCCCCGTGCTTAGAATGGCCAAGCAGCCATGGTGGGGTATTGGAATTCGGATGGTTGATGAATGAAGTCAGCATAAAGTTGACACACTGTACACCTCTTAGCGTAATCAACAAGATATGCCATCTTGGTGGACCAATAGTAGCCCATATGTCGTAATCGGTTTTGTAGCTTAGGACCGAATTGATGAGCTCCGCAAGTGCCATCGTGCGCCTCCCAAAGTACTACTTTTTCTTCGGCATTAGATAAACACCGAAGGATGAGTCTGTCATATGAATGACGATACAACATTTTAGTAGCTACATCATAGTAGAACCGGAGCGAGCATCTCTGAATAGAAGTAGATTTTTTCGATTCCTCGCGTAGAATCCCATAGACTGCGTAGTCTATGAACAAGAATCGCCAGTCTCTAATGTCAACATTAATATCTGTCTGTACAGAGTAGCTCAGACATGTGCATAGGATATTCTTCGGGCATACTAATTCTCGACCCATTATAGTGACGGAGTACTGGGTCCCGATAGGAGCTTCTAAAGAAGCGGCGAGGCCAGCGAGGGCATCGGCTTCCAGATTCTGAATCAAGGTACATGTTCTATAAAGAATCCTATATAGGTGGAGATGATGTCGATTGTAGCTTGATGGTAAGGGACTACATCCTCATACTGGACCTCGTACTAGCCCCTGACCTGATTTATTATCAATATTGACTCACTATAAGCCTCTAGGTAGTCGACTCCCATCCACTTAGCGAGCTGGAGTCCGATGATATAGGAATTGTACTCGACGACATTGTTGGTACAAGATTCCGTGAGAGAATATGCACGATGAACAACTAGGCCTTCAGTAGTGACCATAACCACTCCTACTCCCACGATGATCTCGTCTTTGTGCCATGTTCTTAAAGTGTTGTCAAAGAAAATTTGCCAAACGGGATCTTCCGTGTCCGTGTTGGACTCTAAGACTTCATCTGGAATACTATTATAGAGTTTTGATGTTTCCGGAACAGGATGTGCTGCCAAAAAATCGGCTAATACTTGGCCCTTAACTACCTTTTGTGGGACGAACAACATGTCATAGGGCGATAGCAGGATTGCCCATGTGGCAAACTGCGAGTTTAATTCTCTTGGCTTAGTTGTGAGGACTCTCAGGGGTTAACCCTAGATATGACATGAATTGTTTGTCCAGCTATATAGTAGCATATCTTTTGGATAACAAATACTAGGGCAAGACTCTCTTTCTCAATAGGATTATACCAATGTTCGGTACTAATCATTGACCTGCTAAGATAGTAGATTGCTTTCTCATGGCTTTTATTACTTTTCTAGGTTAGCAAGGCACGGAGAGAATGGTCTATGGTTTGGACGTATAGTAAAAAGGGCTTCCCTACGAACGGGGCTACCAGGACTGGGGGCTGGTGAGATATCTCTTGATGTTGTTGAATACTTGTTGACATTCCTTGGTCCAGACATAAGAAACTCCATTCTTTATTAGTTTGGTGAAGGGTTAGCATCGCCCAGAAACATTTGCTATAAATCTTCAGATGTATGCCAAACATCCTTGTAGGCCCCGAAGCTCGCATAGGTTCTTTGGAGGAGCCATGTCCAGGATGATCTTGTCCTTTTCAGGGTCAATTTGAATACCCTTGTCTGTAACGATGAAGCCAGAAACTTGTCGCTGGAAACTCCTATGAAAGAATTGGTTGGGTTCATCTTTAAATGATGTGCCCACATTAAGTCAAACATTATCCTCAGGTCTTCCAAATGGTCGGCCTTCTTTCGACTTTTGACGATGATGTCATCAACATAGCATTCCACCATTTTTCGGAGGTATTCATGGAAAATAGTACTCATAGCCTGCTCATATGTCGCCCCCGCGTTCTTCAAACCGAAAGGCATTACTGTGTAACAGTAAACTCCTTTTGGCGTTCAGAATGAAGTACGCTTTTCATCGTCAAGAAACATTTTGATCTGGTTGTAGCCCAAAATCCCGTCCATAAAAGACATTCGTTCGAAGCCACATATATTATCGATCATTACGTCCATGATTTGTAAAGAAAACTCATCTTTTGGACAGGTCGAGTTGAGATCCCTGAAGTCTATGTAGACTCAAATCTTTTATTCTTCTTGGTGATAGAAACAATATTGGCAACCCAATCTGGGTGCTGCTTCTCGTGGATGAAGTCATTGTTGACGAGCTTGTTCACCTCGATTTCAATTGCATCCATAACATCAGGGCAAAAAAGCTATTGTTTACCTTGTTGACAGGAACAACATTAGCAAACAAATTTATTTGAATGTTAAGTTTTTGCATTATGACCTGCGGGTATAATCTTGGCATATCCTCGTTGCTCCAGGTGAAGACATCGATGTACTCTTGAATAAGTTGTATCATAGATTCTCTGTCTTCCCCTGTCAAACTTTTGCTAATGAAGATGGGCTTAGACGAACAATTTGTAGGAACGTTGAGCACCTCTAGAAAGGGGGTGAATAGAGTGAGTGCAAGTGCAGCAGAAAATAATCACCAATTAAAAATTAAAAGCAGATAACCGTGGAAGTGAATAAAGAGACAGTAAATAAATATAGCAAAAGATCAGAGAATCAAACTCAGTGGACACCGCGATGTATACTGGTTTCTCTCTTGGAGGACTAATCCAGTCGCAGGTACTCTTGCCTGCTGTTAATCTACTATTCACAAGCTAATTGAGCGCTTGCAGTCTCTTTACAACACCGTGCTTGGTGACAAGTGCACGACCGACTTTACAACACCGTGCTTGGTGACGAGCGTACGACCAGCTCCTAGAACATAGATGATTTCTGAACTTGAACGACCTTTTTACAACTCTGAGAACCAAAGAACTCTAAATCGAATCGATATTACTGGCTTTGGCTAAGAGATATATCGGTGGAGTATGAAAGCTTTTTAGAATACTGAAAAAATACTTTAGGAATAGATAAAGAGAAGAAATGATGAGTGATTTGAAAAAGAAATGTCTCTTATATTTATAGGTGTTTTTGAGAAATGAACTCGGGAAGAGTTCGGGTAGAGTTCAGATGCTAGGATTTCGCATACGAACGTTGGATGCAGATTTAGTGCGAACCAAATTTCAAATAACCTAGACCGAACTCGGGCCGAACTCGGTCAGAGTTCTGTCAGAGTTCTGCTTAGTCAGAACAGTAAGAAATGAAGCAAATTTGCATAGATTTTGGATTTTTTTGGAATTGTGGACTTTTGGGATAAATAGGTAGGCTTATTTTTGTTTGTGGACTATGAATAACCTAAGCCAGTAATACTTAGTCGATTTTATAATTTGTATTCTAGACTCAATAAAGGATAAAATATATAATAAACTGTAAAATGACTCAGACTGTTTCCAGTGCATAAAAGCTTCGGGATGATGATTTACATGCTTGCGGATGTTGTAGTATGCTCTTTGATATTGATTTCACTTGACCTGAAATATTAGCAGCAGTTTTTATATTTTGTGTATTGACTTAAGTCGTTTGTTGATTTGTTAAAATCGGGTGTGATCATTAGGAAATGGGCCAACAATCTATCCCATTTTGATAATTGACAAACTTTAGTCTATACCAAAATATATCTAATAACTTAAAAAAATGAATGGTTTGGTATTGCTCTTTCTCCCCCTTTATCATGATCAAAATATTATGGCTTGATATCTAATAGCATTATGGCTCCCCCGTAATGTGTGAAGCCAACAATATTAACCAGAAGACAAAAAAAGACAGAGGAATATCCATATATAATAAATAACATGAAAAAGTAAACTAGAAGTAGTAGTGAAATAACTGAAATCTGATAGCAGAATGAAACTAAAATACAACTAACATAACCAGCATAAGTCATAACTCAACAGTTTACGACTATTAAACAGAGTCTAAAAAGTCTAACTCATGAGTTTAGACTAGTACATCATCACACAAAAGAAATAAAAGCTACGTCGATCATCATCTAGCATCGTCAAACCAAAAAAAACCAACTGAAGTCCCACATCATAGCTGCGTATCATCACCTCCAGGAGCATTCGGTGGAAAGTAAGCTGTAGTAGGATCGAAATAAGTAAAGGTAGCCTCATCATCGAACCTCGGACCAGTGAATTTGGGATGATGGATCATCGAAACAGGATGAGTGGTGTCACGATCCGTACCCTAGAGTAAGGGCACAAGACATGGGTACGTCTAGCCTACGTCGCAGTGTCGGCGGTAGAACGCTGTCCTAGGTCACAACATCTAACAATATAATGCTAAGCAGTTTATACTCCCCGAATGGAGGTGACATAGCAGAAAGTAAACTCAATCACAACTAAGGAAGATGAAGCATGATATGATATAGAACTCAAAGAAATACAGATGATCAGAAGAGTCTAAGATAACATCTCAGCAACATCCAGAAATACAAGGTCTCAACTACAGAGTATGAAAGAATATATACAATCCAGATCTCAAGACAGAAATAAAGTCTAACTAAACTAGTCTCAAGACAACATAAGTAAGATAAAGCCTAACTAAACTAGTCTAGGCAGTAGGGGTAAAGTCATCAGCTAGAGCTGGGTCCTCCTGAGAGTCCAGCTCACAAGTGTCGTCTAGGGCTGCCCCGTAGAAGGTATCCACACAGGCCTCCTCCTCGTCCTCTGTAATATTTTCAACAGGTCCAGTCAGGACATGAGCGAGCACAATACATCTCAACAGATCGTAGCAGGTTAGAAAATATAAAATGCAGTAGAGTAAGATACAGGAAACTGAAAGAAAGTACATGATGTAAAAAAAGAGAACTGTATGTAAATAGCTACTGTATATAGAGAACTAATAGTGGCTAGTGATGTAGAGTACAGGATAGCACATGTGAACATGACAGATTAGTACATGATCTACACTAAGGAGTTTCACATGATCTACACTACTATGGAATTGTTCACATGACTATTAGCACTCCCCCATTTTCCCCAATTAATACACAAGGATCTAAGCAGGTTATGTTATTATACATGATATCACAAGAAGGTCCATGAAAGGGTGCACATGATAGTATACATGAGGGCTCCGTGAACATGAGAGTACATGATTTACAAGAGTGTACATGTATGGTGAAAGCACAGGAGTACATGATGAAAGTGAAATTCACATGACACAATGTACCCGATGCTCCCGAGGGGATAACATCACATGAAGAGATCCATATAGTACTAATCCGTGATAATGTCGTGACAGCATCAAGTAAAGTAATCTAAGGCAGGAATATAATTCTAACAAGTTATGAAATGATCAGAGAATGTACTCGCCTGGTATCTGAGTGTCCGGATGAAATGTACTGTCCGAGGAGAGGAGTCTGGCTCCTAATCAGAATAGCACAAGTCACAACAAGTCTAAAATGATAACAAGATACAATTCAATGCATTCTACATGATTCTAAGTCAATCTAGGCCAAAGTCAACTCTTGGTCAACTCTGGTCAACCCTAGAAGTCAAACTAGGTCAACCAAGTCAAACCTAAGTCAACAAGTCTATACTAGTCTAACTAGTCTATTCTAGGTCTAACAAGGCTATACAAGTCCAATCTAGACTCTATGCTGACATTCAAGCCACCCATAGGCAAAGGGCCGTAGTCTAGGCTATTAGGCAATATCATGCCTAAACCCAACCATAACACACATATACATAACAATATATATATATATATATATATATATATATATATATATATATATATATATATATATATATATATATAGTACACTCATTGATATATTTATATAATCTAATATAGAAATACACATTAACTGTAAAACCCCTAAATTTCTTCTAATTTTTATTATTATTTAGTACTGATTTAAATTTTTTTTCGTATTGTACGTCGTGCACAAAATTTTATTTTCTTGCTCGTCGAGTGCGAATATGTGCGAGCGTACATATTTTAGAAAAAACATTTTTTTCCTATTTTATTATACACTTTCAAAATATTATATAATTATTATTTTTGCTATAAAAGACTTTTTGTTTTAGCAGTTATTAATCATAAATAATATTTTAATGTATACCAGGAAAAGCATAATCATGTATGCATTATTCGTGCATACATATATTTCGTAATTATTTATTAGTCTATTTTAAATAAAAATGTAATTTTGGAGATTTATTAATATTAATATTTTATTATTCAAAAAGATATTTAAAAATATTTATTATTTTCGAAATTATTATTATTGGTATTTTAAAAAATAAATTTGGAAGTTATTGTGGCCATTTAAATCTTGATTTGATTTTTGGAATTATTTAAATAGTTAAATATTTGAAGTTTGATTTATCCCATTTGATTTTGAGCTAAAATTTAATTAGATTTAAATTGGATTTGTATTTGGATTTGGATTTAAATTGATTTAAATTAAATTATGAATTATCTATTTTTAGGCTTAAACTACTCCAAATTCTTATCTAATTGGGAATTCCCACATCCTATAAAAGGCAGGTACTCCTCCAAATTTCTATCATACAAAATTTTACCATAAATAATTCTCCATGAAGTGCGTGCACCGTGTCCGTGTTCCACCACATCCATATTCATATTCTATGTTTACACAAATACATTGATTCCGTGTCGGACACCCCCGACCTACCCAAATTCTAACTATTCCGTCTTGTTCGCTGCCCTCTCCTTCGTCGTACCCATCTACTGCCACCAACGACCTCTGCCGCCATCTTCACCTTGTCCCGGCTACCCGGCCAACGCCATCGACGCAACCCGACTTCGACTCCACCACAAACAAACCCACGACCACCAAGCCCCGCTCACCCTTACCACACCCACCGCTGCGGCGACCCCCGTCGACGCCGCCACGGCCACTTCCACCACCATTGCAACCACCATCATCACCGGCGTTCGACGCCGGCAACCACCGAAACCCTTCTTCCTTTGTCAGCAACACCACCCGACCAACACCACCCAACCCATCCTCGCCACCACGGCCATCACCGGCCGGCCGTCACCCAAAAGCAAATATAAGAATAAAACCCTAAAATTAAACACACGCACCCCTTCACTCACCTGGCCGCCTCGCCGGCGAACAGCCGCGTCCGCCCCACCGGATCTCCGCCGACCGCCCCTGTTTCTACTCCAACGCGTGTCGACCTGACCCGCGACGAACCCCCGTGACCGCTACCCTTCCGATCAACTCCGCCCTCATCTCCTCCTTCTTCCGCCGGAGTCCTCCGCTCCTCTCGGCCTCGTCCGCCATGGCTCCACCCTTCCTCCATCCTGCGTCAGCCTCAGCCACCTCCGCCCTTTCCGAGCTCCGTCCGCCCGCGGCCGCCGCGCCAAACCGCGTCCGCAGGCGCTGCCCGTGTGGCCGAGACCGCCCCTCTCCTTTTTCCTCAGCCATCCCAGCCCATCGCCAGCCTTCCACTCCGCCGACCGGCCGACAACCCTCTCCCACAACCAGCTCCTTCGTCCCTCTCCCGACAGCCTCCACCGTCCCCCCTCTCTCGTCCAGCGCGAGCGCCGTCTCCGCCTCGTACGCCCGGCCGCCGCCTCTCTTTCCCGACCAAACCCCTCATCCGCAGCCTCCTCTCTCTCTTCCGCTGATTTTTTCTCTTTCATTTTGTCCTCTTTGGCCTTCTCTTCCCATCAGTAAGAAGAGATGAGCAGTAGCAGCTTTTGATTTTTTTTTGTTTCGTTTTTATTTAGTTATTTTCCTCTCTCTCCCCAAATGAGAACAGCAACTGCCAGCTTAGGTTACTGCATTTTATTTCTTTATTTTTTATTTTTTTGCTTTTGCTTTGGTGTTTCCCTTTTATTTGATTAAATCATCAATAATATTATTACCATTATTATTATTATTATTATTATTATTATTATTATTATTATTGTATATATTTGTATAAATAGTTGTATTTGTTAATTAGTGCTTATAAACAAGTATGTAAGTTAAATACAAATTTTATTTACTGTCATTAATATTATCTACAAGGATAGTTTGCTATTAATTATCATTATTATTTTCAATGGTACTGCTAGTACCTATATTATTTTTTTGTTCTCATTATATTGAAATAATTCTAAATACATTTTCATATTATTTTATAGTACCATATTTATTTGTTTTTACCTAAAATGATTTCAACATATTTACCTAAAATACTTTGAACCAAAAATTATAAAATAATTTTACTAGTATTTCTCAATATTTTAAATAATATAGTTTCTATCTCAAAAATCGTATTTTTACAACTTAGAGCTTTTGCAAAAAAAAAAAAAAAAAAAAGAAGAGATTTTTTCTTGACTTTAAGTATTTTTTTCAATGAATTTTTTGACCTATGAGAACTAGTTATTAAGTATTATAAATAATTTCCTAAAATCTATATATTATTTATATTCAAATTCCTTCGATTTTCTCCCTCTTCCGCAATTAGTCCTATTCACAATCCCTTGCCAATTCAAGCCTACCTTACGTCCACCCTAACTAATTTGACCCTTCTGAACCCAATGGAACTGTCCGTGCCACCATCAGAGGTCACCATGTGTAGTTGTTGTACCGAAGTCGCAGATCGTGCCACCTGGATCATTGTACTACACCAGGCGTACTACCAGGCAAGACACCTTGCCATTTGCTGTTTAATTATTTTAGCTCATATTTCATGCATGTTCATTATTTTTTTGTGCAAAATAAACTGTGATACATGGCATAACCTGTTAGAATTTACTGTTCAGTTTTTTGCTATGTATTATTTTCTTACACATTAAACATAGAGTTAAGGGACCACCCTTTGTGTGTTGCATTCATAGGCCTTGACACGTTTATACCACGTTGTTGTGTGTCACATATAGGACTCGGACATGCGTGATTGGCTGGCCACCAGTACGTATAAGTCGTACGTTAGGAAATAACTGCTAATAGAATTGCACGCTAGAAAACTTAGCAGTTATGAGTTGGCATTGGGCGGGAAGATCATGATTGGAAGTTGACTACCACCCTATCTATCATAGACTCGCTCGCTACTGAGGAACGATAGGTAGACTATATGCTATAGACTCGCTCGGTACTGAGGAATAGTATATGGTGTTGTGACTCGCTACTGAGGTACTGCATTGGTATTGACCGGGTAGTCATGCGACCATGAATTGTTCTTAACTACATTCACTTAGAACGGTTATGCTACCTTTATCCGTTAGGTACGAGTACTTTTGGTTTAGATACTTGTATCTGACCGTGGCTTGGAACAATAACTTGTCGCGGAATAGTTCATCACATCTTCTCCTTATTTGGTTATGAGTGTGACATACTACTTCGATGAGAAGGTATTGAACCTTGTTGGGGTCCGAATACCATATTGGATTCATAGCATGGAAAGATACGTCACCGTGAATTAGTTTACCATCTCCTGTCCTTGTTTGGTTGGGGGGATGGTAAGCTCGTTCAATAGGTATGTATTGGACCATGTTGTAAATTCAATTGACTTATTTATTTGAGCAATATTTATTCAGTTTATATGGCATGATATTATGTGTCTTGTTACGTCCCTCTGAGGACCTGGTTATCTCCCCACGTGTGTGCTATTGTCTTTCGCAGGTGCTCTAGTTCTAGCCGTGACTATCTCCATTTCTTCGAGGATGATTGCGCTTGGATTGTCTTCGCTTTGCTCGCCACTCATTTCATTTTCTATGTACTTTTTCTTATTTTGTTGGTAGTAGATTTGTCTCCGCCTAACATATTATATCAAGACAAATTCATTCTCATTATATGATCTTTTATTCATTTATTCTGTGTGGATGCTATTAGTTATGGTTCTACTGCATTTTACAGCTTATGTATTCATACGAGGTTTCCTTATATTGGAGTATACTTCGTATGAGTACAGCTGGCATTTTCTACGTTCCTAGTCCTACGTATTTTGGGACTAGGGCGTTACATTAACATATAGGCTACCTATATGTATACCACACATACACATATATATCTAATACATATAATAGCACACACACATTAGCATATAGCTTACCTATAATATATCACACATATATATATAGGATACCTTAAAATGTGAATCTCACATACTCATATACATAGGGAAATAGGAAATGAAAGGTGCATGTGTTCAAGTGTGTGTATGAGATATGAGGGTGTGATATAACATATGTGTGTATGAGTGAGACATAAATAGTGTCAAAGAAATCAGTGAAGTATATTAGAAAAATTCAGCGTAACATATTGTGCTCATGTGTCAAAGGAAAGAGTGTATACAAGAACGAAAAAATTGTAACCTGTGTACTAGGTGATCCTAAGTGCAGTGTCAATAGGAAGTCAGGGAAATACATGTGTGTGGTGTTCCTGAACCAGTGAGTGATATTAACTCTGGAAAACAGTGTACATTACTAAATTTCAGAATTTAGAAAAAGGGAATCAATTCTCAGATTAAAGGGAATGAACATCTCAGTCATTAAGGAAGCATAAATCTCAGGTTAGGAAATCAATTGACAGGAAAGTGCATTGACAATTAACTATGAATGAAGCATTCATTCAAACTTAGTGTAATGTAAAATCTGGAATCAACCTATTGCAAAACAGTGCACATATATCAATAACTCAATTTCAGTTAAAGGGAATGAAGTAATCTCAGGTTTTAGGAATCATTTCAATTATAGTTCAAGCTATAGAGCTGAACTCAAATCAACCAACGTATTAGCTATTTACATTCGAAAACCAACACCATGTCAAAAACCCCATTTACATACCATGAAATCTAATTCTAATAAGTAATCTAACTAATCATGAACAACCAATCTGTGGGATCATTTATCAACTGAAAGCATAAGATTAAATGGGATTTAAGTGGATTATATGTTCAAGAAACTGAACATCAGTGTATCAGTTGATACATATGACCAACTCAAGCCTAATATCCCATTCTCAATCATAAAGCCTATTTGTATCGTAATGTTTAGCCAAACATGTGGGAGTAATTAATCAGTGAAAAACATCAATAGAAATAGAATTTACAGTTCAAAAATTTGAAAAAAAACAATGTATCAGGACATGGTATTAGCCGACTGACATTTAACCCAAATTAAATCCAATTTCCAAATCAAAACCTATTCTAATATGTAAACTCGATTAACAAAGATTATTAAACATATATAGGATCTTAATTAGCAATTAAAACATGAATTTAAATATTAACAACTGAATTTAACAGTGAAACAAGGACAAAACTGTGCACGCACAGTGTACACCCCGTGCACGACCAACTGCATGTCCGACACGACACGATAGGTCGTGTCACTTGGGGAACCTCGTTTCAATGGTTGCCCCAACACGTGTGTCCAATATTACGTGTCTACGTGGTGTGTGCTGTGCACAGGAGACCCCGAACAGCAAGGGAAGCAACACTGCACGCGCGCGTGGTGCACCCCGTGTGTTCCCGTGTCCATTGCGACACGACACCAATACGACCTCAGAACACTAGAAAATAATAAACGAGCCTAAACCCTAATTTCCTTTTCAAAAACATTCCAGAAATCAAATCGAAATGCCCTTTGGGGCATTTCATCAAACACATACACGTATCCACTGATACGTGTCCGATACAGACATGTATTGGACACGAATCCTAGGGATAGCTATACCTACAGTTAGGGTAGACCTAGGGCTTCTTAAATTTGCAATAATAACAGCATTTTATGGTGTAGATTAGAAATTACCTATGGGTTTGCAATGGATCAAAAAGCCCCAAATGAGAGTGGATCCTCAAGCTACTAAACTCTTCCAAATTGCTTCTCCCCTGAAATTCCTCAGCACAAACCGCAAGTAGAAGAAATTTAGAACCTATTGCAATTGGTTTGGATGGAAAAAAAATTAAATAGGATTTTCTAGGAATTAATGAAGTTGGGGATTTACCTCTTCTTTAAACTTGAGAACTTTCTAAAGGAGGCTAGTTCTAACTTTGAGGAGGCATTAAATAGAGTGGGGAATAGGGTTGGCCGACCATGGGGTGTTGGGCTAGGGTTACATGGTGTTGGATTTTGGGCCTCTATGGACGTAAGTCATTAATCATGACTTGTGAAATCATAAGCCATTAACTAGCCTAATAAACTCCTATTTTCTCCTAATAATTTCTAATGAGTTTGATATCACTAACTTAGGTCAAGCTAGGGTTACACACTCTAACCAAGTAGTCATGACCTAGGTTAGCTTCTAGGACAGTCACCCTGAGTCAAAGTCAATAATAGCACCAAATCAATTATACTAAAAATCACTGAAATTTCTAAAATTATAATTAATACCAATAATTCTAAATAATTCCAAAATTTTAAAAATGACCAAAATACCCTCAAGCTAGAAATATGGTAGTGACAAGTGGGATCATGAGATAGAATCCAGTGTATATCAGTAATGCTGTTCCGTAACACATGTGCCTGTATGATGTGGCGGAACTCAGAGTCAATGTAACTCTGATGGCGTTGAGCTGAGAGGACAACAAAGTCATCAAAGCGTTGATAAAAGCCTAGGTCGAAGCCAGAAGCAAGGGCTGGAGAAGCTGGAACAGGAGCCTGAGGGTCATCATCATGAACTGGAGCAGCAGGTTCGACACCGGGTAGAGGAGGAGGGTTAGGATACATCCTAGCGCTACTAAGCGCAGTAGCAGGAGAAAAGAAATGATAGATTTGAAGATCAATTTCAAATCTCCTGAAGATAGATGCCAGGTGCATTGGGTAAACAAGGTTACGCCCGGCACTTCTGCAATTTAGCATCCAGGCCATAACAGTCTTAGGGACAGAGAAAGGTATGGCAAAGTGAATATGATACATCGTAGATAATTCCATAAAGGTGATCTCGTCAGAAGATCCCCTTTTCGAAAGTAAAGCGGAGAAGATTAAGTGATGCAATTCATAGAAGTTCTAATTCAAGTATTTTGAATACACCCTACGTAGGAGAGGACGAGGGTGACACATCAATGCTTTAAAGGAGTCAAGGGTGGCACCTTTTGGAAACTCTATGTGGTTAATATCCACCAAAGCTTCATAAATATCAGGAACGTGAAACTATTTACTGATATCAGTGGCACTGAACTCAAGTTCTTATCCAGCAACACAAGAATAGAAATTGCCATTATCTTTTACTTGCAAATTGCAGTAAAACATCATGATAGCATTATCATAAATATTATCAAAAATTTCAAAGAAGTCCTAAATTCCAAGTCAGTTAAAAGTAGGAGCATATTCAGATAAAATTGTAAGATTGACACATGCTCCAGTACAGATTTTACGACCAAAGAATGAAGTAAACCAAAGATCAGAAAATTCCTTATCAGGGAATAGACCGGAGTCATAGTCGTCATTGTCAGAAGGACGAGCTGGACTGAAAACATTAGTTGGGACATGGTCAGAAAAAGATGATCCTACTTGAGAGTTATCAGTCCTTCTCTTTTGGTCTTTGGGTGCCATAGAAAGCAAAGAGAGAAGATAGATGATTACCTTTGTAGGAAAGAAGAAGAAGATGAAGAGGATCACTTCAAAACTCTACAATACTTGAAGATGAGGAGGAGGAGAACCTTCACTTAGGGTTTTAGAGAGGATTTTCGATGGGAAGATGAGAATAGAAGTGAAAATAGTAGTGTTTATAAGGACTAGGGCCGGCTGTTCTATTCTGAAAATCCATACAGTTACCATCCGAACTCGGTCCGAGTTCGGTCCGAGTTTGGCTGCTTGTATTTCTAATGTCATTAATGTTGTATAATTGATAAACTTCAATGTATAACATGCACACTTCTTCATTTAATAATTTCTATTACTTTCGGTTAGCTGTAGGGGCCGGATCCCAGCTAGCAATAGTCCGAAGACTAGTATACCGTGTCGCTTCAGGCTATTTATGCATGTATGATAGAAGGACCCTTTTGGCTTGTACCCAAAATAACGTCTATTAATAAAGGTCGAAGCTATGAGTTATAAATTGATTTACTAATCATACTATATTATGAATCTAAAAATTAAAGTATGTCGAGCTCTCGACGCAGATTGTTAAAGTTGTCATTAGGTAGTAGATTTATGAAAATGTCTGCTACTTGATGATCTGTGTCAATAAATTCTAAGCAAATATTCCCGTGTTGTTGGTGATCACGTAAAAAGTGATAATGAATCTCTATGTGCTTTGTGCATGAATGACATATAGGATTCTTAGTCAGGTTAATAGTGCTAGTGTTGTCAAAATAAATAGGAATCTTAGTATAGTACAGATTATAGTCTTCTAAGGTTTGCTTCATCCACAAAATTTGAGCACAATATCGTCCTACGGCGATATACTCAGCCTCTGTTGTTGATAGTGCTACAGAATTTTGTTTCTTGCTAAACCATAAGACTAAGGCTTTTCCTAGGAAATGACACGTACCGCTGGTACTTTTTCGGTCTACTTTGTATCCTGCAAAATCTGCATCCGAGTAACCTATTAAATTAAAGGATTTAGTTTTAGGATACCATAAGCCGACTGTTGAAGTTCCCTTAAGGTATCAAAATATACGCTTAACGGCACATAAGTGGGATTCCTTAGGATTTGCCTGATATCTTGCACAAATGCGGACACTAAACTTAATATCCGGACGACTAGCAGTTAAATACAATAAACTACAAATCGTACCTCGATACTTATGTTGGTCGACAGGTTTACTACTTTCATCAGTGTCAAGCTTTGTTGATGTAGCCATTGGAGTTCTGATTGGCTTTACATTATCAAAGTCGTACTTTTTTAGTATGTCATTTATATATTTAGCTTAATTGATGAATGTTTCTTTCGAGTGTTGTTTGATCTGAAGTCCTAGGAAGAAGTTCAACTCTCTCATCATACTCATCTCAAATTCACTCTGCATACATTTAGCAAACTCTTAACAAAGTTTTTCATTAGTAGATCTGAATATAATATCATCAACATATATTTGCACAAGAAGAATATCATCATCTAAAGACTTGATAAATAAAGTAGCATCAACTCTTCCTT
Organism: Iris pallida; assembly: GCA_029216955.1. Taxonomy (NCBI): domain Eukaryota; kingdom Viridiplantae; phylum Streptophyta; class Magnoliopsida; order Asparagales; family Iridaceae; genus Iris; species Iris pallida. The sequence goes on from JANAVB010009400.1 coordinate 21,872,837, forward strand.
TTGGAAAACCATTTTCATGTAAGAAGGCACATAGGCATTCATACCAAGCACGAGGTGCTTGGTTGGGTCCATAGAGTGCTTTCTTAAGTTTGAAGACGTGATCAGATTTTTAAAAATCTTCAAAACCAGAGGGTTGTTTCACAAAAACTTCTTTTTTCAAAAATCCGTTTAAAATGCACTTTTTACGTCCATTTGAAATAATTTAAAATCATTAAAAAATGCATATGCACAAAACATGTGGATAGCTTCTAGTCTAGTAACAAGAGCATATGTCTCGTCATAATGAATACCGTCTTCTTGATTATAACATTGTGCCACTAGACGTGCTTTGTTGCGTAGAACTTGTCCATCTTCACTTAATTTATTTTGGAACACCCATTTAGTACCAATTACCGATTGACCAATAGGTTTAGGAACGATTTCTCAAACTTGGTTTCTCTCAAATTGATGAAGTTCCTCTTGCATGCTGTCAATCCAAAAATCATCATTAAAAATATCTGCTACATTCTTAGGTTCTACTTGTGAAATGAATGCTACATTAGCTACTATTTCAGTATCTCTATATGAAGATCGTGTACTTACACCTTTTGATATATTACCTATAATGAGCGTCTCTGGATGGTCTGGCAAGAACTTCAAAGATTTAAATCTATGAGTCAGATCTTCCACGGGACTTTTATCCGTTCTGGCTTGTACATTTTCATCGTCACTGTCACTAGATCTGTGACTATTGAGCTCATCAAAAGTAACGTTAATGGATTCTTCAACAATCATAAATCATTTATTGAAAAATCTACATACCTTACTCTTAGTAGCATATCCGAGAAATATTCCTTCATCTGCTTTAGAGTCGAACTTTCACAAGTTGTCCTTAGTGTTCAGGATAAAACAACGACATCCAAAAACTTTAAAATATAAAATATTTTTAATTATTCCAAACTAAAGTTCATAAGGTGTTTTCTTTGAGACAGGTTGAATTAATACACTATTTAAAACATGACAGGTTGTACTTACAGCTTCTGTCCAAAAGTATTTAGGAAGATTGTGCTGATTCAGTATAACTCTATCCATCTCGCTTATAGTACGGTTCTTCCGCTCCATAACACCATTCTGTTGAGGAGTTTTAGGACAGAAAAACTTGTGGTGACACTATAAGAAAATACCACTTTTACAACGTTGTAAAAATGCTGTAAAAGGTCTTCTACAAAGTTTAATAGAAGGTTGTTATATCCAAGGTTGTAAAAGAGGGTTTTCTTCCACAATGTTTGTTTAAACGTTGTAAAAACGTTGAAAAAGTTCTTCCCACAATAATTTACAATCGTTGTTGAAATTTATAAAATCTGACAAAAAATTTTCTACGACATTTGGCAAATATTATAAAAATACTTTTTAAAACGTATTACAAGTGTTGTAAATATAATTTCAACAACCTTCTACAACTGTGGTAAAAACAATATCTACCATGTTCAGCAAACATTGTACATAAATTTTCTACAACAGTGTAGAAACATTATAAAAGAGTTTATACAACTTTTAACAAATGTTGTATATTTTATTCAATCATGTTTGTCAAACGTTGTAATATATATTTGTATGGTGTAGTAATAACATCAACAATGATTTAAAAGTATTGTAAATAAATTTTACAATGTCTAGAAAAGTTGTTATAATGCTATCTTACAACAGTTTTGAAAAGTTTTTATTATGTTTCCATTTTTAAAAAATACAATTTAAAAATAAAAATATGTTGACTATAATTATAATACAAATACAAATACATTCTACTTTTCACTTGACTCATAAACAATCAGTTCAAACAATACAAAAGTTAAGGTTAAACCAAATGATGAGCAAAAGGAACAAAATAACAGTAACTTGAACACAATACAGATTACAAAAGTAACATTTAGAAGGCTAAAAAAATGTTCTCTACATCTATATAAGTGTAAAACTCCATAAATGACAAACAATAAAATGTTCTCTACATCAACAGACATGTAAAACTCCATAAATGACGAACAATAGAGGATTCTTAATTAACTTGTAGTTAAAACAACCAATTTAGTCAACACCCTTACATATATAAAGTCAACCTTCTAACTGTAGTTTGATTTTGATTTTATCGGTGATACAAGTAGAGTATGATAGGGATCAAGAAATATTCCTAAACTAACCTTTTTTATACAATCATTTGCCTTTTTCAAACGCTATTGCAAAAAATCCTCAAAGCTTTAGAAAATTGAAACCCATGCCAACTCCATCTTGACTCCGGAACTTGTATTAAGTCAACTCCCACGCCCATCATGCTTCAGTTAGTTTTAAACGTGGAACAACATTCATTGATTGCAGTTCCTAAAGGCACAAAAAAAAGATAATCATAAGTTTTACATAGGTAATTAAATGATTGCAAAACATAGTAGTAAAGAACAAAAGGATATAGAGCCAAGAGTAATATTGGGAAATGGAAGTCCTAAGAAAAATTATGTAAACTTGCTTGGTAAAATATAAGTGCACAGAGGTTAAAATTGTGCACTGCCTTGCTACCTGAAATAGAAGTTTGCAAGCATATGGCAGTTTCATAGTCCATATGTTCACCCCATTCTTACACATTGAACAAAATACGATCTTCAACTTGTGATTGTAATAACCTAACAGACCACATTTCCTGCAAACATGGGGATTGACAGTGAACCTAAATGAGACAACATATTGTTAACAAAAGAGCATAAAGAAAGATAATGAAGCTAGAGTCAAATAACTACAAATATTGTTAACTAGGGCTTTTCAGAAGATCACTCATCTGAAAGTAGCCCAATTAGAACTCTTTCCAATCATTAAACTTGGCATGAGTACTGGATGGAGGTAATATCTCTGCAATACTGAAATTTATTGGAGAAGAATAGTTCAAAGAGGTATTGTCACAAATAATATGTGAAATAAATGGATATTTGTGCGACTTTTGTATTTCCAATCCCTTTTCTATCTTCTCTCCAGACATGCAATAATAGATGTCAGCACAAGTCTTTGTGACTAAATTCTAGTATATGTCAGCATACAAAAGTAGATGCATTGGTGTGTATGGGTGGGGAGAGAAAGAGAGTGCCATGAATTTCTCAGCATCTTTATTTACTGAGTATCCTAAAACCTGTGCAGAATATTTAACTAGTCAATGAATAATGCCAAATTTCTGGTACTTTATCTATGTGCATCATAGAGTTCTACAAAATGTTTAACACCTTCATCTCCAACTAAAAGTAGCAGATAATAATTTTTCACAGGAATCAAAACTCAATTGTTATCTAAAGAAGAAAACATGAATTGTATCTCCTACTCCAATAGTAATATATCTAAACCTTGGGTGTTGGTGACAGAAGTCAAAGGTGTATCATGATGTTTCAGATGATACATGAGGTAATCCATACTAGTAACACCTTAGTCACCAGCTTTTACACATAGTAGTATTATCTGAAATGTTAAACATATGTAGTCATTCTAAACATTTGCCGCCCACAGTAATATCATCTGAAACCATCCATACACCAAATAGTGGATTTTGACATTTACACCTTTGACCTAAACAACTTATATAATTTTTTTTACCACTCGATGAACAAATTAGAAAAGCCCTAAATCATTTGGATAACAAATATAGTCCAATGAATAACAATACAGTCCAGGGATGCCAAAAACAACATGAAGAGCTTGAACAATACTTGATAAGCTGTCACAATCAACTCTATAACTTTGGCATCAAACTTGTTGTTGATGTTACAGGTACACAAAGAATAAATCCATGTAAGCTTCTTATGCTTAGTTTTTGTTTGATAAAACTCTCTGAAGACCTCACCGTATTTTACCTAGGTTCATAGATGTACTAGATTAATATCTATTAAATTACAATATTCTGAAAAAATGTAGGCATGCTTGACTTCCTAATGCAGTGATTCATGCTTAAAACCCTTTACAAAACCATATTTTATGTAAAAACAATATAAAAGTGCTTGACATCCTAATGCCGTGATTAAGCATGATATTAAATTCATGCAACATAACAAGCAAACGAAATCCCCAAGAGAAGATGGCAAGTGTTCTTGCAATAAAAAAAGATGTGTTCTGATTCGTTGCTTCAAGGGTAGTTGGGCCGCTGTCAGCATTACAAGCCAACTCTTCCTAATAACAAAATAAATAATGTACTGACATCAAAAAATTACGCTCCATAAATAATCATCAAGAAGAACATACCATGGCTCAAATATTACCAAATTGAATCCATTCTTGGACCTGACAAACGCAATAATCAAAAGACTTATTTTGTAACTAACCAATCGTCTCAAGTACATGCCAACAAAAGCATCACAGAGCTCATATATCACATTCCAAGAACATATTTTTTTACTCAAAATCATTCTAAAAGGTGTTTTGCTAGCATATATATCAGATTTAGACCTCAATTAAATAGAACTGGAAAGCTTGATCAGCTATCTTATGTGGGAATCAATCTATTCTTATAAACACAATTTTCATCATTGAAATCGGCATCGGAGTACCAATCATTATTTCCTTGTGATATTTTTTGTCTCGGGCTCCAGGCTTTCTACCCTTCTTCCAACCTTTCCGTGCTCTATTTTTCTTTGGTGGTTTCTATTTCACATGTAAAACATTGTTTTTTTAACTGCAATGCTTTGCTTTGGGCCAGCGTATGCTGGCATCAGATCATCATCTTCACAATCGAGCTTGCTGGTAGTAACCGTGATGGCTGTTAAGCCAGTTTCATAGGTATTTGTTTCTAAAGAAACAGTGACACATAAAAATCATTTTAAGCAAAAAAAATTACGAACACTTAAAAAAATTCCATGGGTATGTCCATATATGTATTACCTATGCTCCTACTCATAAGTTTGTATATGGATTAGATAGGAGCCAGCTTTATGGCCGGAGTATTGGGCAATTCAAAAACATGTTTAGAAAATCAGCATAGGCGAAATGATAATGCTAGGATGAGTAGCAAACATAAAAAGATAGGATAAGGAAGGAGTGTATTTGTGGTAAGTTGGAGGTGGTGTGAATTGAGAACAAGATGAAAAAAAATCATCTTAAGATGGTTTGGACATGTGCTACGCCGATGAATAGATGCTCCGGTAAGGAATGATAAGATACTAGTTAAAGGAGGTACTAGGACTAGAGTTGGTCTAAACGAACAAGGATAGTTTCAAAGAGGATATAGTTTTTTATGTTATAGAGGGCACGGCCCATAACAAATCTGAATGGAAGTAAATGATTCAAACATCCGGCCCAAAATTTTAGGATAAAGGCTTTCATTGTTGTTGTATGAGCTGAATGGAACAGAAGTAAATTGTAAGATTTCTTTGACATCATTCCAAACTAAATTCATTTTTCAATTCAACGGTTAAATGTTAGAACTGCTCGAAATCAAGATATTTATTTGCCACTCTTCTATGCTTGCAGGAAGTAAGGCAATTTGCATTAGGGATTTCACGGCTGCCATATATACTCCCTGAGGTTGTTATATTAGAATATAACCTGCTCTGATACAAATTGAAGGACCGTTGAGCACCTCTAGAGGAGGTGAATAGAGTGAGTGCGAGTGCAACAAAAAATAATCACCAATTAAAAATTAAAAACAGATAACTATGGCAGTGAATAAAGAGATAGTAAATAAATATAGCAAGATTAGAGAATCAAACTCAGTGTATACTGCGATATATACTGGTTTCCCTCTATCAGGACTAATCCAGTCGTAGGTACTCTTGCCTGCTGTTAATCTACTATTCACAAGCTAATTGAGAGCTTACAGTATCTTTACAACACCGTGCTTGGTGACAAGTGCACGACCGACTTTACAGCACCGTACTTGGTGACGAGCGCACGACCAGCTCCTAGAACAGAGATAATTTCTGAACTTGAACGACCTCTTTATAACTCTGAGAACCAAAGAACTCTAAATCGAATCGATATTACTGGCTTTGGCTAAAAGATTACAGGTGGATTATGAAAGCTTTTTAGAACACTGACAAAATACTTTAGGAATAGATAAAGAGAAGAAATGATAAGTGATTTGAAAATGAAATTTCTCTTCTATTTATAGGTGTTTTTAAGAAACGAACTCGGGCAGAGTTTGGGCAGAGTTCGGATGCTAGGATTTCGCATACGAACGTTGGATACAGATTTGGTGGGAACTGAATTTCAAATAACATAGACCGAACTCGGGCTGAACTCGGACCGAACTTGGTCAGAGTTCTGTCAGAGTTCTGCTTGATCAGAACAGTAAGAAATGAACCAAATTTGTATAGGTTTTGGATTTTTTTTGGAATTGTAGACTTTTGGGATAAGTAAGTAGGCTTATTTTTGTTTGTGGACTGTGAATAAACTAAGCCAGTAATACTCAGTCAATTTTACAATTTGTATACTAGACTTAATAAAGGATAAAATACATAATAAACTGAAAAATGACTCAGACTATTTCTAGTGCATAAAAGCTTCGGGATGATGATTTACATGCTTGCGGATGTTGTAGTATGCTCTTTGATATTGATTTAACTTGACCTGAAAATGTTAGAAGCAGTTTGTATATTTTGTGTATTGACTTAAGTCGTTTGTTGATTTATCAAAATTGGGTATGACCATTAGGAAATGGGCCAACACAATCATCTCATAGGTTGATTTGCATGACCTCATCTTCAGTGGGCGGTTCTCATTGTTCAAAGTACCACTCCCATTTAGATCCTAGGCATTAAGCCAAGGATTCTTCTTCGAAGAATTCTAGCATTTAGTCTTCATCTTCGACTGGGGGTTTTACAAAGGTCATATTGACTGACAATACCTTCTTAAAGGCCTGGCCGAGGCTGGTATCAGAGTCCCAAGTCGAGGAACCTGAGGAGTGCGAATTCATCTCAAATTTAGCTTTCGAACTCCTCGGAGTTGTCGAGGTCATAACATAGCCCAACCCCGACGAATACGTTGGTAGTAATTTTGAGACTTTTCTTTTGGAATAGGAAGTCGTAAGGTGAGGCATCGGCCATTGCTATATTTTAGACCTTTGCCACAAGTCATGTCGTAACCCAACTTTTGTATGAGATGTTTGGCCTGATCAGTATAACGGTAGATTTGCATCTTGCTGTTATAATATTCTGGTTCGACAGGGGTAAGTCTTTGAAGACGTTCTACCCGACCAAAGGTGATGGGCTTTTGGTCCTTCTTTCTTGCCAGGGCTACGAAGTAAGCATCTCGGGATGGGATAATTCAACTTGCAATATTAAGGGTTGTTACTTGTGTTTGTAACATACATAAAGTATTACCTACGACATACATAGCGTTCTATTGTGCATAAGAGTAATTCAAATAAAGCTTTCTATTAATGAAATATAGAATTTTATCTCGAGGGATTACATCGTCTCAAGAAGGTGCCTCAGTATTGGCAGATATATAGTTCCATAACTCTTTGTTCGTAAGGATTGGGACAGCACGAGAGAAGGTGGTGAAGCCTTCCGCCTTAGCTTGACTACCAGGGGAGCTGATACCGGAGGATCTCGTGACCTTGGAGCTGCTGCTGGGGTCCTTCGTGGAAACTTGACACTAATAGGTTCTTCGGTTCCTGCTGATAACTTGTCAGTTATGGAGGCGGGTGCCTTTCCGTTGAGCTTGGCCACGAGAGGAGTCGACGTTTGGGGAGGCTTTCCTTTCATTCGGACTCTCAGCAGTTTTTCAGTCATAGCCGCAATTTTTGCTTCATCGTCTACATCATTAGAATCATCGTCCAAGTATTTGGCTTGTAAAAATTAGCATTAGTGTAGTATGCCTCAAGTCCTCGGAATAGATCAATGTTAGCAATCTCTGCCTTAATGACCCCGTTGCTGGCCAAGTACTTTATGCATTGATAGAGAATAGAGGGTGGAGGGTACGATCATGTATTTGTGTATCCACAATCACCCCCATCAAGATATTTTAAGATATGTCTGCATCATTGACAAAACAGGTCACATTCATTTGGAGATCACCAATCTGATACTTCAGACGGATCTTGCCAAATGAATTGCTCTTCCGGCATTGGAATCACTAATGGTGGTATTGGATGAAGTCAACCGGTCCATCGGTATACCTAAATTCTAAACTAAGTTCAGGAAATTATGCAAAGGAAAAAGCCATGGTCGATGTGGATGCGGTCGACCTTAATGGCACTAACATATTCTGTATAATACAGGGGTCTATTATGCCTATTATTTTTCAACAACATGTCATGCTGAGCGAAGGTAATGTTTGGGATCGTCTCGACCACACTATGGCAATATGGGTGGGAGGCATGATCTTCTTTAGGTGGCAGAACATGGCTAAGAAAGGATTCAGCATGTTGTAATACCTTGCTAAGGGCATTTTGTGTCTCTTTAGAGAGACATGGAAGCTCAAAAAGTGACATCCTAGCTGGGGTATTGGTAATTTGTGCTAATATATCAAAGCTATAGGGCTTGATTGGCCTCACCGCTGAGTTTGTTCTCAAAGGTTTGTCAAAACGAACCTCCTTCTGCTTCTGTTTATCTGTTATAGGAGGTTGAGATGGAACTACTTCTGAAGTAACGGACGTGGTGGATGCGGCAGGTGGAGGTGCATCTTCCTCCGAAACCTGATTGCCCTCTCCTGCTAAGATAGACCAGAGCGAGTGCCAACCAATGCTTCATCGGTCGTGGCAGACACCATGCGACATGATTTAGGATTCTACACTTTGATTGAGCGCGTCGAGGACTGCATTATGTCTAGGGCAAGGTCGGAATGGACCCACATAATCTCGCCTTGCAGAGTTTTAAACAAGATTAGGCCCTGAGCATTGTCACATGCCGGTGGAAGGTTAACAACTTCTATTGCTGTCTTGGGGATCGGGATGAGACCATCTTGGGCTTCTATTTTTGAGAAGCTGTTGAATTGAAGGGCAACCATATTGGTAGTGACCATTTGTCCTCATAGTCAAGTGAGAGGACCTTGGCATCAATGAGCCTATAGATCTGCGTCTTCAACAAATAATAGTCACGTACTGAGTGGTGGACGTACCGATGGTAGTGACAGTACTTGGGGTTGTCCACTTTGCCTACTTTGTCAGGATGCTTAGGAGGTGGGAGCTATAGCTTCTCGCCATTCATTAATACATTGAAGAGCTCTAGTACGTCTTCATCATTAAGGGAAGAATTTTCCTTTGGTTTTGGCACCTCTGCCGTCTTTTGGTTTACAGATGCTGAACCTTTAGAAATGTTGACAGTCAGGCTTGTTTCCCTTTTTTTTGTCCTTGCTAGTGTCACCAGCATTGTTGCCAGATGTGTATTTCCTTTTGTCTTCGAGTGTAGGGAAGTTCACTCCCAACAAGCGTGTATTGCAGGCATTCCTCTAGCACTGTCGGTACTGATAATGAATGGAGTCTAATGAGGAGGGTTATACAGAGTTTGATTGCGGGAAATATATTTTACGGCATGAGTCCATCAGCACGTGTTCAGGCACACCAGGTTGTAGCCTCAAGGCCACTTCGTGGAAGCGCTAGACGTAGGTACAAACAGGCTCCTTTTCTTTTTGAACGATATCTATGAGGGCGAACATTGTCATATCCATTCCCCAACGTTTTAGATCATTAAAAGATGAAATGCAGTTGTCGGGGAGGCTGTAGAACCATTCGTTACCACCCCCTTTAATGTCCCAACAAATAGGCATATGAGCAGGGTGTCGTCTTTTGGCAAATGCCCCATCGTAGAGGCAAAGTATGTCAAATATCAACTAGAAGATTCTTTTCATCTAACGGAGTCAGTGTTTGTGGTTTATGTTTAGGAGGATAAACCACATTGTTCCACTCGAAGAATATGGTTGCTGGATCCCCAGTTTTTGGAGTGACTCATTTTTATCCCCGACGTCAAAGATAGCATATAGATCTCTGAGAGCCAGTTGTATGTCCTCTGACATTGGCAGGCCAGATGACCATGGCAGTACATGGTTCTCAGTTGGGAGTGGCACCTGAGAAGGTGGATTAGATTCTCTATTTGTCCCCGGGTCTTGATTTGCTGGATTAGGGGCACGCGATAGCAATCTGTCCTTCAGTTAGAGGTCCACGGAGGTCAAGGCTTGCATGGATTTGGTCAATGTATTGAGGACTATTTTGAGGGCCGATATACTGACATCAGGTGGTGGAAGTAGATGGCACAGTGAATCTTTCGCTCTCCGGCTCGGATCCTTAGGCTTCACTCTTCTGAGGGAAGACCGACAAGTCATTGTCATCTTCTGATTAAAGAAAGTAGCTACCCCCAGCCTAACGATAGTTTGCACCCCAGAAGCATATGTGGCTGGCCGTACAAACCCTCATCAAGTTGGAAAGATTGGTTATTATAGAATATCAGGGGCTTGCTACCCCCAGCATGTACTACGGACGAAACAACAGTTCCCTCGGATGAGGATTTGGCCTTGGACAGAGTGTGTTGGAACACACCCGTGCTGGGTACTGCCGGTTTGTTGCGTTGAAGTCTGCTCTTACTAGCCAAAATAGAAGGATTTTTGGAAGTTTTCTTGATGGAAGGTGAACTCTACGTAGCATTGCACAGGGCATTCAGAAGTTTATCTTTATTTTCTATCGGAAACCTCTTGCCGAGCCGTTGTCGAACGGGTGCTGATAGGCACAATCGTTGAAAAACTGACTGTCTTTTTGGAGGAGATACTGATGTCTGGATACAGCAGCAGTTGATAATTATGTTAGTACAAGTGGGCCATGAGGTAGGCACATTATGTATAATATAGGTCTTTCCTGTCTTACTCTTGTGAGAGATTACATTACGCAAGTCATAGGAAGAGGTATTCATATTTACAGCCACTTCGCGCGCACAGCCGAGCTGAGCACATGACCGTAGATATGATGAATATACCCTTTGACTCAATTCATGTGCATAAGACATGCTTAGTTCATGAGTAGAGGATTGCTTGTGAGGCAGACCCACTTCACGTTCGTAGCCACACTTCTCATATGAGTCTGTAAGCACAACATTTACCTCCTTGCTTTGTTTATACGCATAAGCGCCCAAGTGACAGGGAACTTTGAGAACTGTGTCATTCGAGATGCAGGACCACCTAAATCAGATCTATTCAGCTTGCCATTAGCTGCACACATTACTGGTAGCGCATGCTTTATTGGCATAGCATGTTGATCGTGCATGGCACATGCTACCTTGGACTTCTTCTTACTAGCCCTAGAAGTCACGTAGTACTCAGAGTCCAACCTGGCCTTACCCAAGAGACAGATAATTATGTCAAAGATAGTGGCTTGGTGCGCAGAATGGATGCTGCATTTTTCTTTTAAGCTGTGCCTTTGTCTGGTATGCAGCCTGGGGATGGCAGCTACGCTGCGCTTCTCAGCAACTGGAGTGAAGGCGCATAGAGTGTGCCTAAGTTCAGGAAAGCCTGGAGCGCATCCCCTTCAGCTGTGCCGCTCGGCATAGTTGTCTTGGTATTCAGGTGCCACAAGTCTTCTTCGGCTTTGCTTGCTGCTTCGAAGGACTCGTGTTGCCTTCAGAGAGAAAGTCCTCAAAGCTTGTTGATCAAAATGTACGACTAGCATCTTTTGAGGGGACCCCAGCAAGTTATTGTCAGATTGTGTCACAACCTTCTCGTTAGAGGAAGAAAGTCCCCCGCAGATTCATCATTTTGTTGCTACAAATAAAAGTTAAAGAACTATTTGTATTAAAAGCTAGAAAAAGTACAAGAGAGATCCCAAATAGGAAATCTAAGTATACTTTAATTTTAGAGAAGGGTGACGATGAAGATTGAATACAGTAGTGGTTCCTTTACTCCGTCGATGATCTGACGACGAGAAGAACTTGCTTTGATACTCTGAATGCTTGTGAATGAATGATCCAGGTTTGCCAATCAAGAAGTAGTCGAAGATCCTGGATGAAGGAAGACTTCTTCTATTTATAGGCAGGTACATATACGATGTGTGTAGGGGGTTTTGGCGCACAGGAGAGCTGTACATACGAAAATATCTTTGAATCTATTATAAATGTACTGTTGGCACTGCTGATGAGCTAACATGTGGCAGTTGTTGAGATTCACTTGTTGCTAAGGTCTTGGATGGCTGGCACCCGTTCATAAACATGACTGAGTCAATGACATATGTCGTGTACTCATTACTCAAAGATCTCATTCTGTTTAAATGGAATGGATTTGATCGTATCTTAAGAAATATGGTTTCCACGTGGCATATTTCAATAATGCCACGAGTAGGCCGTGCGTCATAGAGGCTGCACTTTTGGAACTCATAGAGGCTGCACTTTTGGGACTTCCTATAGGCTGCGCTTCTTGGATGTCTTGGAGACTGCACTTTCTGAAGTGCCAAAGTGGCTATGCTTTATGTGGTGCATTGGAGGTCGTGCTTTCTGTTGATATCTGTCATCTAGCATTTGTCATCTGTTATCTGACATATGACTTATGCCATCTAATAGCTATCATTTGATAGCTCTCTGACTTTTTTGTCAGCATGTTATAAATGTTGAAGTGATGGCCTAAGGTAGGTACTGCATCCTCAGCTGCTTCTCAAGTGTTGCACTTTTGGACGCTTCCAGGGTGTTGTGCTTTTGAAGCTCCGCGATGCTGCACTTTTGAGGTTCCGGGATGCCGCAATTTTGAGGTTCTGAAGCCCTGAGCTTTTGAGGCTCCAAAGCACTGTACTTTTTGAGGTGTTTGAGTCAAACGACTGCTTAATTTTTGTTATTTTATGGGGCTCAAAAAGTAAAAAGACTCAATCAAAAAATCTTATTAAATGAGTTTTATTATGATGAATACTAGGTTTATCCAATTAACTCGGAGCCTTTGACTATCTTGTACTTTGCGTGTGGATTTGACCGCACACAGCTTATAAATTGGGGTATTTTTAGGGCACAACTCATTCGTGCACCCTTCTCTCTTATTTTTTGTCGGAGACAATATTGTACCCTGATGAGTCTTCTCATTGGCGAGGTTGGAAAACTTATGCCAGTAAGAGGCTAGGATTGCATAACTCTTTATTCACAGAAGTAGCAAGCTTGATGAAGGAGTTTTTGAAAACAACTTTGTTGACTATGGAAGGAGTTGTCCCTGTGTATGCAGCATGCTAGATGAGCTTTGGTTCAAGACGATATCGAGTACCAAAATGACAAAAACTAGGTTTAGATTTGTTGCCAACCCATGTTCTGCTCAATAACTGCTTTATTAGCCACATGCCTGAGCTAAAACGAGGAAGTGATTCACTCTGACAAGAAAATGATTCGCTTTGGCGAGGAAATGATTCGCTCTGCACTTTATATGTTACGCTTTTTGTGTCCTACGCTTTTGTACGCTTAGTAGACAATGTGTTGTGCCTTTGTATGTTTAGTAGACAATGTGCTGCGCTTTTGAACGTTGGGTAGATAGCTTTATATGTAATCATGAAGAATTTGTAATAGACTTTGTAATCATGACTATTTTAATAAAGCGTCTCTTTTATGCACTGCGCTTTTTGTATCATGCGCTCTTGTATTGTCTTCTCTGAGATGCACAGGAACTTTGTGCTACCTGCGCTTGTAGACACTGCTCTTTCATGCTTCTATAAGAAGGAACTTTCTTCTAATTGATAATAGACATTATTTACAAAACTATTAAAATTCTTGCCACATGGGCTTACAATATGGCTCGGTTTTAAAATGAATGCTGATGAGATAGTCATTCCATATGTTACATCCCATTTACAAGCAAAACATTCAAAAGGCCTGCTATCGTGGGGTGTCAAGAAATCTTTCTTCTGGACTGAATGTGGAGTCTTCAAAAGGATGAAAACAAGCCTTCAATACATGGATGAGGCTTCAAATGAGCTTGTGTCACCTTAAGTTTAGTTGGCTTGCCCTTCTTGGTTTGGAGTACCTGTGGAGAACGAGGATCAGTACGTTTACATGTACTGGTGCATGGCTAATTAAGTACCATGCTCTCATTTGGTTAAAGAAATTATATGACTTAATTTATGACCTTTCTAACCATCTTAATGTATTCCAGACAAGCATATGATAGGCATAATATAAATTACACTGGAACATACCCACGGCAGAGCGTGTCGTGCAATGTGAGACTTACCATATTTTTTCCTGTGAATTGCTATCATTTACTAATATATTGTGTGCAATTTTGTATGTGATGGTCACTGACACCACAAGCCATCCTGGACTTATAGTTTTGTTAGACAGGACCCTTTTAACGCAAGTAGCGATCCCCGCTGAAAGCCACCGCATAACCCGTGCTAATATTCCGTACAGCTATACCGTGTTTCCCTAGGCTGAATCGGTCCTATGGCCACGGGGGTACCGTTCGAGGAAACTTTTACCAAGTGCACAACTTGTCCATGACCTTGCTAGACAAAACGAGTTACTCAAGCATGGTCTATATTATGAGACTTAACCATTTACATTATGTACGGCCTTGTCGTGACATCATTTAAATCAATAAGTCTATCTTTTGTTTAACACAGTTATATATATTTACTAACATAGCAAGCATGTAGCAGCTCTATGGAATAAGTAGATGTGTCCGTTCATTTGCATTTAATATTTCATTCGCAACCATGTTATCGATTGATTCAAGAAGCAAGAGGGTCAAGTGGAAGAAGGGTCAGCCACTCAACGTGATTGTTTGATTGAGGCGAGAGACCAATTGGCTGTGCTAGATGGCACCTACGTTATCACCAGAAATCACATAAGCAACTGATTAGAATATTGTCTCATTCAATGAGTTTGATACGAATGTGGAGTTCAAAAATGTAAGCCATGAAAAACAACGAAAACATTCATAAAACGCATTCAGAAAATCAAAGCCAAAAAAGCAAGTGCCGTAAGAAAAGCAGAGCAACGGAAGGTCTCTTCTGACTCAGCTGTAGAGTCCATCCTCGAGGCACAACATGCTGAATATGAGACTTGATTCCGAAGAAGCCATTCCATAACTAGGAAAGGATCTTAATTCAATAATTTTCGTTAAATCGATTCAATCAATCCCGATTAATCGGTCCTGACTAAATCGATAGCGACAGTGTTCCTTTCTAGCGCACCCCGTATATGGGAAATGGGAAACAATGTAGGGACAGTGCACTACAACATAATCAACTAGAAAAAAGTTTTATCCTCAAAACTTAAGAAGAAAACCTACTGCTAGGAAAATAATGAAGGAAAACTTTCCCTCATCTCTGACTCAATTTTCTAGGTCGACTATTGGTACCTCCAGAGTACGCAGACGAGAGGCATCGCTCGATTTCGAAGCAGCTTATCTTGTGCTCCAATTTTCAACCGGTTCATCCACATATGATAAGTCTGCCTTCAGATTTAGCTGACCAAGATCTAACACATAGCTCGGATTGTGCATGTACTTCCACATCTAAGGGACCTAGAAGACATCAGACACATCCGACAGTGTTGGCAACAATATAATCTGGTAAGCTACTGGGGCAACTCACTTCAAAATTTTGAAAGTGCCCACAAATCTTGGACTAGGCTTGCCTTTGGCTTCAAACCTGGTGACTCCTCGCATGGGCACTACCTTCAGAAATACATGGTCGCCTTCCATGAACTCGAGGGGTTGTCGATGTGTGTCAGCGTAGATTTTTGCCGACTCTTTGCAATCTTCAGTCTTTCCCGAATGAGCCCAACTTTCGGTACGGTCTATTCCACCAGCGCCGGACCAAGAATCTGCCGCTCTCCAATTTCGTCCCAGCAAATGGGTTGTAATCCCACTTCCCGATTTATTTGAAAATTTTCTATTTATTTTGTTTTAGTTTTAAGTATTTTTCTAGTTAGGGAATAATTTTTATTTTTATTTCTTTTATAGATATTTTTTAAAAGAAATGAGAGTTGCCAAACTTTATAAGAGATTTTATTATAGGATTATTTGAATTACTATTATTAAGTGTTATATTTAGATTTAAATTATTGCTATATTATTTTAGAAGATATTATATTTATGGAAAATATACAACTATAAATATTGGAATAATCCTTAACAATATTTTGATAATTGATTTTATTTTAAAGATTATTTAAAATAATATGATAATATTTCGTGATTGATTTGTAATAGGGTTGGGTCGAATCCAATTTAATTCATGGAAAGATTTGTTCAATATATTTAATCCATCCCTGTTTAGGGTTTTCCATCTCCTATATATAGGGGAGGCTTCCCTTTATTTTTTCCATAAATTTCCAATTCCTAACCCGAACCCCTCTTCCCAAAATTTTGGAATATATATTTTTATTATTTATTTGACTTAAATAGGGATTTATGGAATTTATAAATATTTTTCTAAAGTAATTATTATTATAGAAGGCCTTAGTCATGGTTAAGTTTTGGATTGTAAGATGACCAAAATTTTTGGCACGGATAGTGTATTTGTGTGTTTTGACTAGTATATTAGCCATGATAGGGAAGGCTGAGCATTAACAATGTTCCAACAAGGAAAACAAGTCAAAGTTGTGACTTAACCTCTATAAATGATTTAATTAGTTATTTATTAAGATTATGACTTTTGGGAGACCCGGTTGTACCAATTTTGCTTAGACATGACCCGAACCAAGCATAAACCTATGTAGTCATATAGTGCGTCCGTATAGATATACATTGTATGTATTTATTGTGGTATTTTATTTTAATAACCTAGTTGCTAATTTTATAAAAAGGCGGTTATCGATATGTATTATATATGTTGTTGCTATTTAAATAATATTTTATAAGTGAATGAATATTGTTTAATTATTTTTTACATTCTACTAGTTATAAACATTATAGATATTTCTCTTGTTCTAGAATAATTTTAGAGTTTAGATATTTTTATTAGAAATTTGAATTAGTGTATATATTATAAATATTTTGATTTTGTGCTACATGTATACATGAAGGTATATATATGCATATAAATATTTATTATATATATACAAAATATCTTTAAAGGTCCTAGTATTGTTCTTAGATAATAGAGGTTATAGATATACACTTATAGATATACGTATATATAGTTAATTATTATTAGATAATTTCTTTAGATTTAGTAAATAAAAGAAAAAGAAAGAAAAAAAGAATAAAGATAGGTCAGGCACTGTTCACTGAACAGTACCCATACTCCACCCAACCCCTCCTCTCAGGTTCTAGTTATACATCGCATCTATCTCTATATCTCGATAGAGAGAGGGGAAGGGGATTCATGGAAACCCTAACTCTAAATTGCCACATCCCTAACCTGCGAACCCAACCCAGCCCTATAGACCGCCATGCTCCACACCGGACCTCCACGGTGGCCATCAGCGCGGTAAGGCCGACAGCAGCCGCAGCAGAACGGTAGGGACCGCAGCAGTAGTAGACAAGTTTGGACCATCTTTGTGGTATGATTTCTCTCTCTACGTTTCTTCGATTTTCAATCCATAAATTGTTACAAAGAGCGACCCTCTTCAATCCTGTTCATGTAGAATTAATTCTGCTAGATTAAATCGACTAGAAAACCCTTGTAAAAATCCCTAGAAACTACTAGAAAAATAGGACTGTAAGGCTGTCCCAAACCCCAAGTTTGAAGGAAGTTTTAGAACCAAACATTAGAAATTTTGAAAATCAACTTAAAGGCAGTCATAGAAAACACATACAATAGTAAAATACTTTTTATAGATGCTGATTTCATTAAGTAGTTGCAAAGTTATTCGATTTCCAAAATCACAAAAATAGTTTCAAAAACAGAGAATTTTGGAAAGTTTTTACCGATAAGACATGCGTCCCGACAAACCGGATGACATGGTCACAACCCATGAGGATCAAAAGATGCGTATGAATGTTGTCGACGTGTGGGATTTGACGGAACTCGATTTCGTTGTGTGCGTGTGACAAAATCGAGGCATATTCGGCAAAATTTCCCGTATCGACCTTTTTCAAACTAGCCCATAACTTTGTGCACATTCATCATCTCGAGACGAAACTTGCACTGACAGGACCGTATCATTTTTTTGATCATGTATGCCAAGTTTGGTCCGATTCGTAGAAGATCGACCGGAACGCTATATTGGCGGGGCCCACAACCCGATCCAACGGACAAATTTGTGCACGACCCAACAGAATCCAACTTTGGACATACGGTTGGATTTATATCATTAAACCAGACCCATAGACATATAGTTTGAGAAATTTAGAGATCATAGATATTGGCACACTTTTCGGTACAAAGCAGGTCCAATAGCGGACATCGTTTTGATCCAAAATTATGATTTTGCTCCTATGTCCAGAATTGTACTTTTGGATAGGCATTTTGAGACATATCTTTTATATCAAAAATATTCGTGATATTTATTTCAGCATCCGGAGACAATGGCGAGAGTTTGACTCTTGTAGCTCACTAAGTGGTTGGATTTTGTTGGTTTTGCGTGCTACACCTAACCAACTGGACTATTACGAACGCAATGGCATTATCGGTTTCACCAGTAAAGGACTCTAAACGAGTATATTTTTTAATAGTTTTCATATTTGATAACTTCTATGATTCGTGTATGTAGTATTGCCTTACATTAATTTTCTATTGATTCTCGATATGATAGCTACACAGGGTAGTAGTTATGGATTCTTTGCATGTTGTTCATGACCATTGTACTACCATGTTCGTGAAATGTTTAAATCCATAAGTACTAGTCAAAAAGGGAAGTACATTAGTAGACATATAAATATACCCAGAAATATCCTATTTATCTATTCGTGCCTGATAGCAGCCGCATACTTCATGTGCAGGGTGCCGAATTTACCCTCAGCCCGTTTACATGTCGAAAGTGGTATTTCAACTCAATAGTTAGATGCAGACTTATTATATATTATTATTTCTGTTTCAGTCGTATATCTCTGTTACTTTCTTGTCTTTATTGCGACACTCTCATGTTTTTTCTCATATGTTTCATACCATGATTCCCTGCTTATCACCCATCATGTATTTCAGTATTATTTACAGTTTTTGTAGATTTTGTCAATTATTGGAACCGTTGTTAGAATGTACTCGTTCCATTCCTGACTGAAAACTAATATTTTTCAGATAATCTCCTGCTACAACACGCTTTGGACCGTTGGGGAAAAGAAGGGTATGTTGGAAGGCCAACCTAGAAGATTAGTTAGATAGATTAGTTGTTCCATTTAATTTTGTGAGATTTATAAATTCTTCAAATGTAAATTTTGTAAACGTTGTAATTAATGTAGCAATGTGAATGAGCAATAAAATTATATTTTATGTGATTTTGAGTATTATGGTCTAGACAGCATTCTACCGTCGGCATTGCGACATAGGTTGGACTTGGACTCGCACTCATATCTGAAAAGCGGGTGTGGTTCGTGACATGGGTGATATGCACTTTCGTTCGTACAAGGCTTCTTACAGCGTCATCTGAAGCTGGATTGATAGTTGTTATTGTATACAAATTTGGTCATAGGTAGATGGACGTCCCAACTCGACGTGAAGTCAATTGTGGAGCTCCGTAACATGTCTTCAAGAATCTGATTCATGCGCTCCGTTTAACCGTCGGTCTGGGGATGGCAAGCCGGGCTAAAGTTTAACTTAGTACCAAGAGCTGACTGAAGGCTACTCCAAAAGTACGATAGTAACCATACATCTTGATCAGAGATGATGGATACTGGAACTCTGTGTAGCCGTACTATCTCGTTAAGATAAATCTGAGCCAGGTGATCGACGCTCCAAGTAACTTTGATGGTAATGAAATGTACTGAATTCGTTCGTCGATCGACAATGACCTAGATGGCATCATTTCCCTATGGAGTCTTCGACAGACAAACAAGAAAATCCATTCACACGTGCTGTCACTTCCATTCCGGAATTGCCAGGTTCTGCTTCTCCATGCCCGACCTCTGATGCTCAGCTTTTATCTGCCGACAGGCCATGCATTGCGACACAAAAAGTGCCACATCTCTCTTCATTTTGTGCCACCAAAAGGTCGTCCAGAGGTCCTTGTACATCTTGGTGCTGCCTGGATGTAAGATATATTTCACGTAGTCGCCTTCGACAAAATCTTCTTTCGCAGTTCCGAGTCATCCAGAACACATAGTCGGCCATTTAATCGCAGTACGCCGGTCTCATCTTTCGTAAAGTCGGTCGTCTTCTCCATTGAAATCAGTTCCCGCATCTTTTTCATGTACGGATCGTCCTTTTGAGCGGTCTTAATCTTTCCTCGTAAGCTCGGCTCTAGCTGTAGTTGCACCAACTGCCCTTCCCTGAGTCAAACTCAGAGGTCGATGTCCATCTCTTTTAAGTCCCGAAGTAGTGTGTTGTTAATGCATAGCAAGGCAATGTATTTCTGACTCAGAGTGCCTACCACAACATTTTCCTTGCCCGACGTGTAGTCGATTGTCAAGTCATAGTCTTTGTTCAGTTCCGGCCAATACCTCTGTCCTAAGTTCAGCTTCCTTTGAATGAAGAGATACTTGAGGCTCTAGTGATTGGTATAGATTATGTACGCCACACCCTAAAGATAGTGTAACCCCATTCTCTAGTTATTTTAATCTTTAAATATTTATCCTCCAAACTTTTAAATCCTTAAATTAGAATTACCAAGTTTGTTATAACTAACTTAGTGGTCCCCACATTTTTTTTTTCAAGTTTTAACTGATTTTTTATCAGATCCTGCAAATAATGAAAATGAGAGGGGCTATTTCGAAAAACTGTTTTGGGCGGAGGGACCTTTCTGTAAATTTTTTTTCTCCTATATGTGCGGGTTGGAGAGACAAGCAGTAATTTATTTTTTATTCCATAGTTTTTCTCTCAACTCTTCTTCCTAATTCGAAACCTAATCCAAATCTCGGCCGACGGTGAGCTGCATACTGGGCGGACTCCGACGACTCAGCGCACCAACCTTTTGGCGAGCACTCTCCAATGGCGAGCAGCGATCGATTTCTCCAGTTCGGCCTAGGCAGTTCAGCCTAGGCAGTAATTCTTCGACGATTTCGTCACTTCGACTCCGACGACAGCGCTGAGGTGAGCTCGTCGCGAGTTTTCCTATTGTGATTCGTTTCTTCATTCTTAGAGCTGTGTTTTGGTGTGTTTCAAATTCAAGGTTGATCGATCGATCGTGACAACCGCTTACTCACTACTCGATTACATGAGTAGATCAGTAGATTTGATTTTCTTTTTTCGGATCATCGAAATTTATTCGATCCAGAAGTTCGGGTGAGTCGATCAACCCTTCGATTTTATTTTCAAGTTTTAGCTATAGGCGCTGAGTATTAAATTTTGAAATAGGTTCGGGAGAATTGATCGAGCTTTCGAGACTTCCTATTCATTGGGATTCTAAATCTTAGGTAAGCATTTTGATCATTTCCGATTTCATTCAAATTTGAGTCTCGGATATGTTAATTGATCGAATTTTGTTTTCCTGTTTAAATTTTGTTAGAGAGTTTTGAGAGGCTGGTGATTGATTTAGGAATTCAAGTTCGAGTTCGATTTTCTTAAACTGTAATTTATGTCGTGTTTGTGATTCATTCTTGGGGGGACAATTAGTGTCTGGAATTTAATCCTTGTCTCTGTTGTTTTGGTTAAGAACGTCGCAGTGACAGTTTTGATCTCGTCTAGATTCGAGAGAGGACCGATACTTTGGATCAAGTCTTCTCGTATTAGAATTTCCTTCAGGTATGAATGATATCTCTTCGTTAATTCATGCCATTTCATTTCTGTCTTTTGAGTTGGGTGTTGGCCAGGATCGACCGTGGTGGTGTGATCTGTGTTCGTGTCCCGGTGATTCAAGTCCGTGCGTGTTGATGTGTTCGTTGGAGTTATTTTATTACTCTTGATTGCGTTGTTTTGCTGCTAAACCGAGGAGAGTGTTGTGGCTCAAGTCGGGACCTAAACAGACATTAGGGTCGTGTTTTGAACCGAGAGTGTCATGGCGTGTCCAGGGATGGGTCCAGTTCGGCGTGTCCAGGGATGGGTCCAGCTCGTGTCTTTTTGATCTTTAAATAGAATTGTATTTTCTCTTTATTTTGATTTGTATATTTTGAATTAATTGGTTTACTTTCAAGTTGAATTTGTATAAGTATACTTATAGAATATCTTTGGTTGTTAAGACTATGGGTTCAGTTCTTTGCTTCGAAAACTGTTGGTCAAGTTCATTATTGCAGCCGAGTCAGATTTAGACTCATTTTGTTTGTTATGGACAACTATACAATTGAATGGCAGAGTTATATATATGCATGTTGATTTAAGACTACTGTGAAATGGAGTTTTACCTAATCTTGAGTTTCAAATTGTTTAAATCATTTTGAGTACAGTGTATATGAGTTGTAGTATGATTCCAGTAGTATGTTTTCAACAATCAGGATTATAGAGTTTTTGGCCAACTATGTGGAGTTCAAGCCTACTAAACTATTGATGATAAGTAGTTGTCTACTCCTAAGAAGACCTGAAGCTAATTTTTGGAAACCTGTAACTTAAGTATTGTTTATGTCACCTTAATGTAAATTTTCATAATGCAACTTGTAATTAGATTTGGTTAGGAAAGGGGTGGTCTGGTATTACATTTAGTTATAAAATTAAATGGTGTTTATAGATTTTATTAGAAATAGTTGAAGTTTAAGTATTAAATAGATAATGGGTATAACTTGACGAACTTGTACTTAATAAACCAGGAGGACATCCAGCTCTACTGATTACTTGTACTTTCCCGGAGCAAGGCAAGTACTTTTTTACGGTTTTGTGCATTTACATATCTTGTACACTTCTTGTGACACATCATGACACGATATCTTGTACTCCTGTATTTCCTATTCTTGTTCATACTTGTGTCGGGTGGAGAAATACACTAGCTATGTGACCAAACCCCGGTTACTATATTCATGTAGATAGCTTAGGCCTCGCATCATGCACGCGGGCCCTAAGCCGTACCTTATTCATGTACTCTTGTACATGCTCATGTACTCACCTCAGCCGGTCACACAGGCTAGTTGTATTTCAAACATGGTGCACTTGTCATGTCTTGTACTTCAGGATTATAGTTTCATTCCTGTACTTTATATTTCCTGTACTTTACATTTCCTGTACTTTATATTCCTGTACTTATATTCCCGTATTTTTATGTTCATTTCCTGTACTTCCTATTCATGTTCTCATGTACTTATTTTCCATATCATGATGTTCTTGTTCATTACCTAGAACTGTACTTTGCCCCGCTCCTGACTAGGATATGTTGTAGGTGAGATGGAGGCTTTGTGTGATACCTATGATGGTCGAGAGCCTGTAGATGCAGTAGAGCCAGCTGGAGTTGCTCTTGACTTAGAGGCTGAGGAAGCCTAGCACTTTACCCCTTTTAGTAGTTTATATTTCCTTGTATTTTTAGACTATCAGAATTTACTTTCTTTTTGCTGGAAATGTAATAACTTTGAGACATGTATCTGGATTTGGGATTCATTTATAGATGCTGTGTTTCACATTTATTCCTGTTTATTTGGTTAGATTTTCCTAGATTGGTATAGCTTACTTTATCGTGTCCAATGATGAAGGCTGGGCGTGTTCGACTCGTGTCCGATAATTCGGAAGCGGGTCGTGATATATTTTTAGTGGTGGCCCATGCATGTCTATCCTAATAGTACCTAGGTATTAGTGTACTATTAGGGGACTTGATTAAACTAAGGAAACTTGAATCACAGCATAAAAAATCGGGTACATCCGGTATATATTGATATTATATAAACAATTACATTTTTCTGGTAGGTTAGGTTTTATTAATCATGAAGTTTTCTTTTGTTGCAGGATGGTCGCTACAAGGAAGACCGCTGATCAGCCGGGAGTTGCAGGCAGCTCGGGACAGTCTATACCAGACGTTCCGTTAGATCAGCTTCCGCCACCGCCTCCTATCTTTCCTCCGCTACCCTCGATGATGACTTTTGACGGTGCTCAGGTGATGGCTATGTTCCAGCAGTTTATGGAGGCCCAGAACCACCAGGCCGTGCAGTTTCGGGTGACAGTTGTTAATGCGCTCAGGACCAGAGAGCCGGCACCACCAGCACCAGTCGCACGTCCAGCACCAGCAGCATCGAGACCAGGGACGATCAGGGACTACCAGAACCTCTGCCCGATGGACTTTTGGGGCAACGAGGGGATTGTTTATGCGGACGTGTGGTTGCAGAATACGGAGAGGACACTGAAGATGGCGCGGATCCCGGATGACTTGAAGGTGGATGTTGCGTGCATACGGCTTTTCGACCTTGCCAGAGCTTGGTACCGGGAGGAGCCCAGTTAGCTGAGCCCCAGGTTTCTTGGAAAGATTTCAAAAATCTGTTCAAGGAGAAGTTTTTCTCCAATGTGGAGCGAGATGAGCTTTGGACGCAGTTCGAGACGCTGCAGCATGGGACCATGACAGTGGCGGAGTACACTTCAGAGTTTACTCGACTGAGCAGGTTTGCGGAGAACCTAGTCAGAGCACCGGAGGACAGAGCTTGGAGATTCAAGAAGGGCCTCACCAGGGAGCTGTGGCATGCGGTGGCGATTAGTCGGGCGACGACGTATACGAGCATCCACAAGATTGCTCAGGCTGTAGGGAAAGAGGCAGATCCGAAGCTGAAGAGGGACCGAGATATTGGCAACAGCAGTTTCTATGCACCAGCGAAGAGGGCCTAGACTCAGATTCAGGAGAAGCCACAGCAGCCGACACAGCAGCATCACCCTCCAGCCAGAGCTCTTGTACATCAGCCTCAGAGACAGTAGCAGGCAGTTACTTGTGCATTCTGCTACCGGTCGATAAACCGCTTCTACGAGTGCCGCAAGAGGCTCTGGATCTTCTTATTTTGCGTATCAGACGCACACCAGATGAGGGACTGCCCGCAGGATGCAGCTCGACTGACAGGAGGACCTCGAAGAGCTGGAGGACCACCACTTTTACCACCCAGAGCTCTGTCAGCTACACCATAGAGGGTTCAGGCTTTACGTACTCAGCAGCAGCATTTTGTACAGCACCAGCAGCAGAGGGGACCACCACAGCAGGGACATGCTTACGTCATGGCCGCAGTTGAGGAGGATGAGGCAGTTCCAGATGTGATAACAGGTTCTATCCTTTTATATTCATTTCCTGCCATTGCATTGTTTGATTTTGGAGCCACATATAGCTTTGTATCATATGAGTTTCTGCATAGACACGGCTTCACACCTAAGTCCACTAGGAGGAACTGTCGAATTATGACAGGAGGAGGGGTAGTGCCAGTTAGTGAGATGGTAGATTGTCCTATCACTATAGATGGGAGGGAGCTTACGGCTCGACTTCTAGTGATGTCATTGCCCGAATTTGATATAGTCCTCGGTATCGACTGGATGAGAGAGTAATTTGCTGTAATAGACTTCCATAAAAGGAAGGTGATTTTCAGCCTGCCAGGAGTTCTACCGTTCGAAATCAGCAGACGAGTTGCAGAGAGGCCAGAGGGAGTCTACTTCAGAGCAGTTGTAGAAGACCAGAAGTTGTCGCATCCGCTGATTGCAGAATTTTTCGACATCTTTCCTTAGGAGTTGCCAGGACTGTCGCAAGATCGAGATGTAGAGTTCAGCATCGACCTACTATCCGGATCAGCACCGAAGTCCCAATATTGCTACAAGATCAACCCGAAGGAAGCTGCAGAGTTGAAGGCCCAGATTGATGAGTTGGAGGGCAAGGGTTTTATTCGGTCCAGTGCTTTACCCTGGGGAGACCGGTACTCTTTGTGCCCAAGAAGGATGGGACTGTGAGGATGGGTATCGGTTATCGTGCACTCAATAACATCACCATCAAGAATAAATATCCTTTGTCGCGGATTAATGAGCTGTTTGATCAGCTGAGTGGGGCGAAGGACTTTTCCAAGATTGACCTTCGGTCGGGATATCATCATATGAAGGTTTGGGAGTAGAATTTTCCGAAGACAGCTTTCAATACCCGTTACTACCAGTATGAGTTCTTGGTGATGCCATTCGGACTCACCAATGCCCCAGCAGTATTTATCAACTTGATGAATAAAGTTTTTCACAAGTATCTAGACAAGTTTATCATAATCTTCATTGAAGACATTCTGATATATTCGAAGACTGAGGAGAAGCATGTAGAGCATCTGCAGATTGTGTTGGAGATAATGCGGAAGGAGAAGCTGTGCAGAAAACTCTCAAAATGTGAGTTTTTCTTGGACAGAGTAGATTTCTTGGGGCATGTGGTAACTGGAGAGGGGATTTCTGTGGATCCCAAGAAGATTGAAGCTGTGGAAGCATGGGCACCTCCCAAGTCAGTAGTAGAGATTCATAGTTTCCTGGGGCTAGCAGGTTACTACAGGAAGTTCGTAAAAGATTTTGCTAAGATAGCGGAGCCGATGACCAAGCTTACGCAAAAGGATGAGGAGTTTATCTGGAGCGACGCCTATTAGTCAGCATTCAAAGAATTGAAGAGAAGACTCACTACAGCGCCAGTTCTAGCCTTGCTATCTGGATCGGAAGGATTCATCATCTACAGTGATGCATCAGAGAAGGGCTTGGGATGTGTGCTTGAGCAGAACAAGAGGGTCATTGATTATGCTTCTAGACAGTTGAGGCCTCATAAGAAGAATTATCCTACACATGACTTGGAGCTTGCAGCAGTCATTTTTGCCTTGAAACTGTGGAAGCACTACTTGTATGGAGAGTGAGTGGACATCTTCATGGACCATAAAAGCCTGAAGTATGTTTTCACCCAGAAGGAGCTGAATATGAGGCAGCGCAGATGGCTGGAACATATGAAGGACTTTAACATCAATCTACAGTACCACCCTGGGAAGGCGAATGTGGTAGAAGATGCTCTTAGTCGATATCATGTTGCTATGTTTTTTACTATGACCGACATCTTTTGGAGGATCTTGAGAGTCTGGGGATCGAGATTGTTCTTTCGGGAGTTGGAGGGCAGCTGATGCATATACAGATACAGTCAGGACTGTTAGAGAAGATCAAGGAGGCCCAGTTTTTAGATGAGGGACTCCGATGTCTCAGAGGCCAGGTAGAGGCAGGATTGTTCGACGACTTCACCATTGCAGCGGATGGATCCCTGAGGCACGGAAACCAGTTGTGAGTGCCCAAGGATCTGTGGGAGGAGGTCATACAGGAAGCCCACCAGTCGCAGTATTCTATTCAGCCTGGATCTAATAAGATGTACAAGGATCTACGGGAGTATATTTGGTGGTATGGGATGAAAAGAGAGGTTGCCAGATTTGTTTCTAGATGCCTTGTGTGCCAGCAAGTCAAGGCGGAGCGCCAGAGACCAGCAAAATTACTCCAGCCTTTACCTATTCCAGAATAGAAGTGGGAGCACATCACTATGGACTTTGTCTCTAGTTTACCGCGTATGCCCAGCGGCAATGTCGCTATTTGGGTTATCGTAGACAGACTGACGAAGTTTGCTCACTTTATTCCGTTCAAGGTTGGGATGTCGACCGAGAAGCTCGCAGACCTCTACATGCGACAGATTGTACGGATTTACGGGGTGCTGGTGAGCATTATTTCAGACAGGGATAGCCGCTTCACATCGTACTTTTGGAGGAGTCTACAACTGAGCTTGGGTTCACAGTTGAAGTTCAGCACCACCTATCATCCACAGAAGGATGGGCAGTCCGAGAGGACCATTCAGACATTGGAGGACATGCTGCGGGTCTGTGTACTAGATTTTGGTAGTTCGTGGGAGGATTATTTGCATCTAGTAGAGTTTGCCTATAACAATAGTTATCAGGCTAGTATCACGATGACACCGTTCGAGGAGCTATATAGGCAGAGATGTTGCACGCCTTTATCTTGGGACGACATTGGCGAGAGGGCTTTGCTTGGACGAGAGATGGTGGTAGACTCAGCTGAGAAGATCAGACTGATCAGGGAGCTTCTCAGAGTTGCACAGGATCGGCAGAAGCACTGGGCGGACAGCAGCAGACGGCCACTGGAGTTCACGGTTGGAGATAGAGTGTTCCTGAAGATCTCGTCGACTAGGGACGTCATTCGTTTCGGCAGAGACGGGAAGCTGAGTCCGAGATTCATCGGGCCCTTCGATGTGACGGCACAGATTGGCGAGGTGGCGTATTGATTAGCGCTTCCAGCTAGCTTGGAGGGAGTGCATGACGTCTTCCACGTGTCCCAGCTTCGAAGCTACATTCCAGATCCGAGCCATGTGGTAGACTACTCAGAGTTAGAGGTTGGTCCGAGCTTTACCTACGAGGAGCAGCCAGTGGAGATCCTTAATCGGAGGAAGAAGCTCCTGCGGAACTAGACTATTCCACTTGTCCGTGTCATGTGGAAACATCACTCTCCGAGAGAGTCCACATGGGAGCGCGAGGATGAGATGCAGGAGCGCTATCCTAGTCTATTCCTTTGATTGTATTCTAGTTGTTGGATTTTCCAATTTTAATAAATGAGTGGAATATTGTGATCAACTTTGTTTTATCTTTCCTCATTTTTTGACATCTTTTAATTTGGGGGACGAAATTCTTGAGAAGGGAGATTTGTAACCCCATTCTCCAGTTATTTTAATCTTTGAATATTTTCCCTCCAAACTTTTAAATCCCTAAATTTGAATTATAAAGTTTGTTATAACTAACTTAGTGGTCCCCACATATTTTTTTTCAAGTTTTAACTAATTTTTTATCAGATCCTGCAAATAATGAAAAGGAGAGGGGCTATTTCGAAAAATTGTTTTGGGCGGAGGGACCTTTCAGCAAATTTTCTTTTTTCTATATGTGTGGGTTGGAGAGAGAAGTAGCAATTCATTTTTTATTCCATAGTTTTTCTCTCAACTCTTCTTCCCCAATTCAAAACCTAATCCAAATCTCGGCCGACGGTGAGCTGCATACTGGGTGGACTTCGGCGACTTGGTGCACCAACCTTTCGGCGAGCACTCTCCGATGGCGAGCAGCGGTCGATTTCTCAAGTTCGGCCTAGGCAGTTCGGCCTAGGCATCATTTCTTCGATGATTTTGTCACTTCGACTCCGGCGACAGCGCTGAGGTGAGCTCGTCGCGAGTTTTTCTGTTGTGATTCGTTTCTCCATTCTCAGATCTGTGTTTTGGTGTGTTTCAAATTCAAGGTTGATCGATCGAT
Source organism: Iris pallida (assembly GCA_029216955.1). NCBI lineage: Eukaryota > Viridiplantae > Streptophyta > Magnoliopsida > Asparagales > Iridaceae > Iris > Iris pallida. The sequence continues at coordinate 21,901,925 of JANAVB010009400.1, forward strand.
CGTGACAACCGCTTACTCACTTCTCGATTGCACGAGTAGATCAGTGGATTTGATTTCCTTTTTTCGGATCGACGAAATTTTTTCGATCCAGAAGTTCGGGTAAGTCGATCGACCCTTCGATTTGATTTTCAATTTTTAGCTATAGGCACTGAGTATTATATTTTGAAGTAGGTTTGGAAGAATTAAACGAGCTTTTGGGACTTGCTATTCAATGGGATTCTAAATTCTTAGGTAAGTATTTTGATTATTTTTTATTTTATTCAAATTTGAGTCTCGGATCTGTTAATTGATCGAATGTTGCTTTTCTGTTTAAATTTTGTTAGAGAGTTTTGAGAGACTGGTGATTGATTTGGGAATTCAAGTTTGAGTTCAATTTTCTTAAACTGTAAGTTACGTCGTGTTTGTGATTCATTCTTGGGGGGACAATTAGTGTCTAAATTTTAGTCCTTGTCTCTGTTGTTTAGGTTAAGAACGTCGCAGTGACAGTTTTGATCTTGTCTGGATTCGAGAGAGGACCGATACTTTGGATCAAGTCTTCTCGTATTGGAATTTCCTTCAGGTATGAATGCTATCTCTCCGTTAATTCATGCCATTTCGTTTCTGTCTTTTGAGTTGGGTGTTGGCCAGGATCTACCGTGGTGGTGTGATCTGTGTTCGTGTCCCGGTGATTCAAGTCGGTTCTTATTGATGTGTTCGTTGGAGTTATTTTATTACTCTTGATTACGTTGTTTTGCTGCTGAACCGAGGAGAGTATTGTGGCTCAAGACGGGACCTAAACAGAGGTTAGGGTCATGTTTTGAACCGAGAGTGTCGTGGCGTGTCCAGGGATGGGTCCAGTTCGGCTTGTCCAGGGATGGGTTCAGTTTGGCGTGTCCAGGGATGGGTCCAGCTCGTGTCTTTTTGATCTTTAAATAGAATTGTATTTTCTCTTTATTTTGATTTGTATATTTTGAATTTATTGGTTTTCTTTCAAGTTGAATTTGTATAAGTATACTTATAGAATATCTTTGGTTGTTGAGACTATGGGTTCAGTTCTTTGCTTCGAAAATTGTTGGTCAAGTTCATTATTGCAGGCGAGTCAGATTCAGACTCATTTTGCTTGTATGGACAACTGTACAATTGAATGGCAGAGTTATATATATGCATGTTGATTTAAGACTACTGTGAAATGGAGTTTTACCTAATCTTGAATTTCAAATTGTTTAAATCATTTTTGAGTACAGTGTATATGAGTTGTAGTATGATTCCAGTTGTATGTTTTCAAAAATTAGGATTATAAAGTTTTGGGCCAACTATGTGGAGTTCAGGCCTACTAAACTATTGATGATAAGTAGTTGTCTACTCCTAAGAAAACCTTAAGCTAATTTTTGGAAACATGTCACTTAAGTAGTGTTTATGTCACCTTAATATAAATTTTCATAATGCAACTTGTAATTAGATTTGGTTAGGAAAGGGGTGGTCTGGTATTACATTTGGTTATTAAAGTAAATGGTGTTTATAGATTATATTAGAATAGTTTAAGTTTAAGTATTAAATAGATAATGTGTATAACTTGACCAACTTGTACTTAATAAACCAGGAGGACATCTAGCTCTACTGATTGCTTGTACTTTTTTGGAGCAAGGCAAGTACTTTTCTACGGTTTTGTGCATTTACATATCTTGTAGTCTTCTTGTGACACGTCATGACACGATATCTTGTACTCCTGTATTTCCTATTCTTGTACATACTTGTGTCGGGTGGAGAAATACACTAGCTATGTGACTAAATCCCGGTTACTATATTCATGTAGATAGCTTAGGCCTCGCATCGTGTACGCGGGCCCTAAGCCGTACCTTATTCATGTACTCCTGTACATGTGCCTGTACTCACCCTAGCCGGTCACATAGGCTAGTTGTATTTAGAACATAGTGCACTTGTCATGTCTTGTACTTCAGGATTATAGTTTCATTCCTGTACTTTATATTTCCTGTACTTTACATTCCTGTACGTACATTCCCGTATTTTCTTGTTCATTTCCTGTACTTCCTATTCATGTTCTCCTGTACTTATATTCCGTATCATGATGTTCTTGTTCATTACCTAGAACTGTACTTTGCTCCGCTCCTGACTAGGATATGTTGCAGGTGAGATGGAGGCTTTGTGTGATACCTATTATGGCCGAGAGCCTGTAGATGCAGTAGAGCCAACTGGAGTTGCTCTTGAATTAGAGGCTTAGGAAGCCTAGCACTTTACCCCTTTTAGTAGTTTATATTTTCTTGTATTTTGAGACTATCAGACTTTACTTTATTTTTGCTAGAAATGTAATAACTTTGAGACATGTATCTGGATATGGGATTCGTTTATAGATGTTGTGTTTCACATTTATTCCTATTTATCTGTTTAGATTTCACTAGATTGGTACAACTTACTTTATCGTGTCCAACGATGAAGGCTGGGCATGTCTGACTCGTGTCCGATTATTCGGGAGCGGGTCGTGACAGATAGTGATGCCACAATTTTGATGCGAACACAATTGTCTCTAACTTCAAGTCATGCGTAGGATAGTTCTTCACGTACGGCTTCAACTGTTTGGAGGCGAAGGAGATCACCTTGGCTCGATGCATGAGCACACATCCCAAGTCGTAGCCTGAAGCATCGCTATATATTAGAAATCCCTCAGTACCGTCTAGAAGAGCGAGTATATGGGCCAAAATGAGCTGCTATTTTAGCTCTTGGTTGGAAGCTTCACAGTCGTCCGACCACTCATACACGACTCCCTTTTCAGTGAGGCGAATAAAAGGCAATACAATCTTAGCAAAATCTTTCACGAAGCATCTGTAGTATTCCGCCAAGCAAAAAAACTTTGAATCTCACTAGGTGACGTACGCGGCTTCTAATCAGCAACGACGTCAACATTCTTCGGATAGATTATAATGCCTTAGGCAAAAATAAAGTACCCAAGGAATGACACGCTACTCAACCAAAATTTGCACTTGATCTTCTTTACATACAACTGATTTTCTCGAAGAGTCAGAAGCAAGGTCTGCAGATGTTGTGCATATTGCATTCTATCCTTCGAATAGACGAGAATATCGTCAATGAAGACTATGATGAATTTGTCTGGAAAGGATCAAAACACCCGATTCATAAGAACCATGAAGGCAGTAAGGACATTGTTAGGCCGAATGGCATTACCAAGAACTCAAAATAGCCGTTTCGAGTATAGAAGGTTCACTTCGACACGTCGTCTGGTAGGATCTTGAGTTGATGATAGTCTGAGCGAAGATCAATCTTCAAAAATACCGAGATGCCTTGTAGCTGATTAAATAAGTCGTCTATGCAGGGTAGTGGATAATTGTTCCTAACGGTGGCTTTTTTCAGCTCTCGTTAGTCGAAGCGTAGACGCATTGACCCATCCTTTTTCATTACGAACAAAACGGACGCTTCCCGTGGTGAAACGCTAGGCTGGATGAATCCCTTGTCAAGAAACTCTTGCAACTGTACATTGAGTTCCTTCAGTTCTGTAGGGGGCATTCTGTATGGAGCTTTGGAAATTGGTCGGGTATCGGAGAATATGTCGACGCTGAACTCGATTTCTCGGTCGAGTGGCATACCAGGTTGCTCGTCCGGAAACACGTCGAGGAATTCTGCCACAACATCGGTCTGACCTGCGTTTGCACCATCCTGTCGCATGTCTCGAAGGGACGCTAAGTAACCTTCACATTCAGAATGCAGTATCCTTCGAGCAAAAATTGTCGAGATTACCATGCAAGTCAACGATGCTTCACCATACGAGTAGCAGAATTTGGGCACTCAGGATATGCGAAAGGTGACCTTCTTTCCTGTACAGTCGATGGTGGCATTGCAAGCGTCGAGCCAATCCATTCCCAGTATGATGTCGTAATCCTTAATAACTAGAACTATCGCATCAAGATACACTTGTTTACCTCCAACATAGATGATTCCGTCTCTACAGCCTGTGTTTGTGCTCGGAAGTGAAGTCCACTGATATAAAACTATGTGTAGAACCAAAATCAAATAGCATAAAGTAGGCACATTATTGAAAATAATATACCTGTCACAACTTTGTCTGAGACCAATGCCTCATCTCGATTCATAGTGTAGACGCGGCCCTCGGCATTGTGGTGACGGTTTTGGCCATTTTAATATACGAGCTAGGGGGCTCAAGTATCGGGCCACAGTTATCTGGACGATGTTACTGTGGCGAGGCATCTTGATTCTGTCTTCGGGCCATGCAGTCTTGTGATTGGTGACCCCTTTTCCATAAAAGAAGAATCTTTCGTCAAAGACATAACAGTTGGTAGCATGGTATCCGAAGTGGGTGCACTTGGTGCAATGAGGTAATAGGTTCTGCCCTTTGTAGCCGCCATTGTTTGGATTCTTTGCAACGTTATTATTGTCTTCCGTATAGCTAGGATGTTTGTGATTTGAATAGTGCACAACGTCAACAGCGACGGAAGGGTACTGGCTCTCAAGGCAGAGAGCATAATTCAGAGCATCGCCCGTGGTCTTATAGTCCAACACCACCACATGAGCAGTGATAGAGGGACGCAGACCTACTTCTAATTATCGCACGTAACGCTCCTCTGTATGTAGAAATGCATCAGCAAATTTGGATAATTTATTGAATTCTGCTGCATACTGTTGCACCATTCTGTTTCCTTGCCTCAACTACATGAATCAATTCTCCTTCTCTTGACAAATGGCTGAGGGAAGGTACTTGACTTTGCTTTGCAAACGTGGCCCAATAGACCAACGCTAAGTTGTTGTCATATCGGATCGCTCGTTTGTGTACAGCCCACCAGTCGTGTGTGTTCAAACGTAGTTAAAGTTGTGTGTAGGCGAATTTCTTGGATTCTTCAATTTCGAGGATCTCGAACTGGTATTCCAACTCTTCCAACCAGTCGATCTTCATTCGGTACCGCTGAAGGAAGTGCATCACACTTTCTTGAACTCTGACACTTCAAAGTTGTAACTTCTCGGTATTGTAGGTTGACGCATGGGCTCCTCTTGGTTGACTTCGACAGGTCGGACCGTAGGTCGGTGACAGTAGCCACGGTTGTAGAGTTGCCGTTGGCCACAATCGTTTGGATAATCTGTTGTAGAGTATCAATTTGTTATTGTTGCATCTAAGATTACGCATTGAAGCGAGCTTCGAATTGGACATGTCGTGCCTCTAATTGTCGATGTCAGTCTTTGGATTGCTTCTATTGTGCCTCTATCATGTGCAGCATCCTCTCGATATCATTGCCAAACGGTCCGGCCTGCGAGCTGCTTGAGCGACTCGAAGCACTTTGTTCGTTATCGACCGCAGATTCTACAACTTCTAAAATATGAATATAACACTGTAACCCCACTTTCCCTAAGATACAAAATTTTCCTTTACTTCTTTATTTTGATTATCTATTTATTTATCTATATTATTTACTTATTTGGTTATAGCTTAGTTATAGGCCAATAGATGGCCACAACCACTTACTAAGCCAATTACCAGCCCTATAGGTAGCTTTCTAATTTCCAACTCTTATCCCATAATAGCCACAACCCATTAGCTAAACCCTTTCTTCAAATCTTGTTAAGCCACAGCTACCCCAACCCATATAACTGATTTCTTCTAAAGCCCATAGGGTTTTAAGTCTTAAAACAAATACATCTTAGGCCAAGCCCATTAGCAAAGCCCTTGCCCTCAACCTATTCTTTACTGACCCAAATCTAATGAATCTGGTTTGTATTAATCAAACCACTATATTCTACCCGACCTAATAACCTATTCCCTTCATTATCTCTTCTAAAGTTCAGATCTGAACTTGTCTTCCTATTTTTTTGCCAGACAAAGTAGAGCAGATCCATCACCGGCGGGTGCCAGCTAGTTTTCTGTTGTTCTCGATCTTCTCGAACCTTTTACCCCACGGCCTCTCATTGGTCTATGTGACTATCCATTGTCACTGACTTAGCTTCGAACGATCGTCGTCGTTCACCTGTAATAGCCGGTGACCTCTTGTCTCTTCTATAAATAGATGCTCCGTCCCTCCTTCTTTATCGTTCCAAGAGGCGAAGCCCTGCCACTTTTCATTCGCATCCTCTTCTTTTTTTTCGAGAGCTCCGGCTAAGGCAGCAACGGCCATACGAGATATTTTAGTGGCGACAGTGATCTGATGGTGCAGCATCGTTCTAGGATCACCTCCATATTACTATCGTAGCGATTGTGATGGAACTGGGATTCCCAGGACCCTTACTTTGGTGTACATATTGATCGATAGAAAGTTAAAAAGATTTAATACGTGTTCTAACCCTTCATAGGCAGAAACTAGGGTTCACGAATTATACCAGCAGTGGGAAGAAGATAAGTAGTTTCTGGAAATCTTGAGCGGGCGACCCTAAGATCTTCTGAACCTATTCCTTTCTCAAGTTTGACATCGTATGGGCGACGATCTCCCAACCTTTTTTTCTCCTTGGTAGCCCTCACTTTCTCTCCTACGTGAATCATGAATTTAGAGAAAGCTTTAAATTTTTTATCAATAATTTGGCGGCCAAAGAATAGAGGATATATATAGGCTACGGCAGGGACCATGAGAAGAAATTATGGTTAGGCCTCCGAACGGATCTGGATATCCCGTGTTCAGCCCGAACACACAATCCAGGCCCATTAACAATAGCTCGGTCCACTAATGAGCTATTGTTGCACTACCTCCCTAATCCTAAATTATGTTTGTGGGCTCCTTTTATTATATGCTCGTTTGGCTTCCCATGTTAAGATATCGAATGTCCGTCGATCAAATTAAGTTACTGACAACTATATTGACTCGACATCTTTTATCCTTAAGTAGTACCGCTCAACTTTATTTGTCATGTCGGATATAATCCACCTACAGGGTTTACATAAAAATCCTTATGAGCTCCTTAAGGGGACATCATCAACCCGATGTATCGGGACATGGATTCTATTTACAATCAACAACCCATCATATATACAATATTATTGCCACCCAATTCATAGAGGTTGTTGACCCATAATGAATCTCACTCTTTCATGAGTCAAAGTAATGCACACTGCATATACATGTCTGTTATTATATCCGGATTAAGAGCACAAGCATCCATATTAATAGAGGTGTTAGTTCTCTTATATAGTAAGTACAAAGAGAATAACCTCAAGTGGTCCTGTTCAATACACACAAAGTATACTAGTTAAACCTATAGTCAAGATAGACTAATACCAGATTACACTACAACCTTTCCAATAGATTATCCAAGTCCATCTAGGTTGTGAACTATTTATATATTCCATAGGGAACTGATAATATGATCTGCTGTGTGACACCACACATCATATTATCTACAATATAGAATATCAGACATTTGCATTAACACTTGCAACAAATCCAATATGCAAACATTTGCCCATATGATTCTTATTCAAATTTAATGAAATAAGGTTACTACAAAAGTGATACTTTTACTATATAACCCTAACAAATTGGTGGTCGACGAACGATGGTGAGTCCATTCGTTCTTTTCTTTGTCAGTTTCTTCCTTTTCGATCTGTGTCATCTTCCTTGCACTATTAGTTTCCTTTGAATGATGTATGCAGATCTTCATTGCAGGATAAAAAATGGTCGAATTCTCCATAGAGCTTTGATTGTCGTCCTACGTGCCTAGACTATTCGAAAGAGTGTGCTTCGGCTAATCACAGCGGTGATTAAAGTGGATTGGTAAGGTTCTTGATTGATTCATTCTCTAGACTATGATTTCTTAGCTTTCTTTATTTTCGATCGGAGTATGAATCAAATTCTTGTTCATAATGTGGCAGGGTGTATCGATCGATTAGTTTTGTGTTACCTGGGTTTTGATTGAGTAAGTATGATCATTTTAATTCTTTTTTCAAGATTGAGATAGCCTAAGAATTTGACAGTAACATTCTAAGATGTTCCTTGTCCTCGTATGAATTGTGTTCGATGGAATGCCCCACTCAAGTTTCTTATCCAGATCGGACACGAGAACAGAGTATTCAACTTTGATACTTACTCTAAGTTGACACAAGTGTAATACTTCACTGTCTAACTATATGTTTTGTTCTTAATTTAGGTGACACCAATTTGGCAGAATATCGAAGAGCCTTTGGAAACAGGACACGTTCGACTGACACGGCTTTGGTTTCTAGAAAAAGTGACACGAGGGTCGTAACACTAATAGAGTTAGACTCTTGATTCAGTAGGAGAAGTATTGGATGAGCTGTGTCTAACTTCGTGGTAGCAGTATCCACATGAAGGTTGGGGGGCTGTCATTTGAATCAACTGACCGTAGGTGTTAGGTTATTCAATTCAAGGAATTGTGTAATAGTTGGAGTCTGGGTTCAGTTAGATATTTGAGTGAGTGTAAGTATTTTTGCAGACTGTAGGTTGTAGATTTCTCTACTGTGTAGTAGCCATTGAACTTCAGGTTTTGAAAGTTCACATTTTATGGAGATGATTACTTCTAATACTACTGTGGTTGTGTTAATTTAGTTGGGTCATAGCTTTGGGCTCAGTTTTAAGGTTCTATTATGGGCTTATGTTTTATGGATTAGAAATATGTGAATTTGAGGATGAATGTGGGGCCTTAGTAATAATATTTGGGCTTTAGTATGGGCTAAGAAAGGATTATGTATTTGGGGGCTTTTAGTTAATATTTTGGCTAAGTATAAGAGAAAGGAATAAATTGTGGTCTTTGGTTAATATAAATTTTGTTGTGCTCTATAAGGCCTAAGTGAAGATGGTTATTAATAGAAGTATTCAGATTGGATGAAAATGGGCTTTATTGGATTGCTATAATAACTAAAACAAGATTATAGGTCTTAGGCTTTGGTTATAATTAGGTTTCATTTTTTGATATCAAATAAGGAGTAGGAGTTTTGATCTTGGAATTTTGTATTATGTCTAGGTTGGACTAGAGGAGCAATTTGGCAAACTTGGACTTGAGGCAAGTACTCCGTATAATTGTTTCTCAATATTAAATAAATGTAATTTATTTTATTTCTTAAATTAGCGTCAATCATATTGCGACACGACTTTCGATAGGAATCATGACTTATGATTTTGCATCGCATGAATTTATTTCAAAGATGTATTTTAATCCTATTTAATATGAATTTCTGAATCATGAATCGAAGGCATCAAGTTCTGAATATTGCTTGATTTTCCAAATATTATGGAAAAGGAGAAATACCGAGTAGATGTGTGGTCAAACAAGTCTAGTCCGAAGCATAGCTTGACATATACTGCACGTATGTCCAAGTCTGATCCGTAGATCCGAATCTAAAACTTAGTCAGCCACATATCGAAATAGTATTTCAAATCACATAGAATGTTAGTTGTGCATCCTTGATTCATTGTTCGACTTTGTGACTAGTTATATTATTATATTTTACTATGATTCACACAGTTTTTTGTGTTGTAGATTGTATTTCATTACAGAGTTCATGCCTTGTTTGGTTCAGATTTCTATTTAATTTTTATGCTTTATTTATTATTGTGCTATATTATACGGGGATGTACTTTCCTCCTTACCTGACTGGATCATTGTCTACCAGGTGTTAACAGGTTGGCTTGGAGGATTGCTTTGAAAGAATTAGAATTAGTGTAGAATCATTTATGTATTATCATTGTATATGTACCAGAAAGAGATATAGTGTATTGGATTGTATGAGTGTTGCTAGATTCTTTAGCTTTTAGTTTTGTGATTGCGCATAGATCGATATCATTATCACTTGAGGATTCTCGAGGACAAGACAGCTGTCTACCGCTGTCAACGACAGCATAGGCTGTACGTGCTCCCAAATCGTACCCGATTATACGAGTGTGGGATGTGACAAACACACATTAGTCTTAAAATATTACGGAGTCACTGTAACAACTTATCTCATTGGCATGAGGTCAAGGGTTTGAGACTCTAGACGGAAAGCCAAAGGATGTAAAGCCGTGCTCTGATACCATTATGTCACGTCCCGATTCTGTAGAATCGATAGTCGTCCCCCAGGCATGATGTCGTACGAACCTAAATTATGATCGCACAAGACATAGTCATAAGGTTATCCGAAATACAACATCTAATAGAGTATGCAGAGAAATTGATCAACAAATTTGAGATAGAAGAAACTTTCTTCTCATTGATAATAGATATCATTTACAAGACTTTATTACAATCCTTGTCGTGCGGGCTTACAACATGAATCGATTACAAAATGAACGCTGATGAGGTAGTCATTCCATATATTACATCCCCATTTACAAGCAAAACATTCAAAAGACCTGCTATCATAGGAAGTCGAGACATCTTTCTTCTGGACTGAATGTGTGGAATCATCAAAAGGATCAAAACAAGCCTTCAATACACAGACGAGGCTTCAAATGAACTTGCATCCCCTTGAGTTTAGTTGGCACGACCTTCTTGGTTCGGAGTACCTGTGGAAAGCGAGGATCAGTATGTTCACATGTACTGGTGCATGGCTAATTAAGTACCATGCTCTTATTTGTTTGAAGAACTTATATGACTTAATTTGTGATCTTTCAAGTCATCCTAATGAATTCCAGACAAGGATATGATAGGCATAATATAAATTACGCTAGAACTTATCCACAGTAGAGCTTGCCGTACAATGTGAGACTTACCATGTTCTTTCCTGTCAATTATTATCATTTACTAAAATATTGTGTGCAATTTCATATGTGATGGTCACTGACACCACAAGCCATCCTGGACTTATAGCTTTGTTAGATGGGACCCTTTCAACGCATGTAGCAAGCCCCGTTGAAAGTCCTAACATAATCTGTGCTAACATTTCGTACATCTATACCGTATTTCACCAGGCCGAATCAGTCTCGTGGTCCCGGGGTGCTGTTGGAGGAAACTTTTACCTTGTGTACAAGTTGTCCATGACCATGCAAGGCTAAACGAGTTACTCAAGTATGGTCTATATTATGAGACTTAACCATTTACATAGTGTCCCGCCTTATCGTGGCATCATTTAAATCAATGAGTCTATCTTTTCTTTAACACAGTTATATATCATGAATAACATAGCAAGCATGTAACCGTTCTATGGAATAAGCAGATGTTTCCATGATTTGTATTTAATATTTTATTCGCAACGATGTTATTGATTGATTTAAGAACCAAAAGGGTCAAGGGGGAGAAGGGTCAGCCACTCATCTTGATTGTTTAATTGAGACGAGAGACCCGTTGGCTGTGCTAGACAGTGCCTACGCGATCACCTGAATCGCATAAATAACTGATAAGAACACTATCTCATTCAATGAGTTCGATACTAATGCAAAGTTCGAAAACGCAAGCCAAGAAAATCATCAAAAATATTCACAAAATGCATTCAGAAAATCAAAGCCAAAGAAGCAAGTGTAGCATAAAAAGTAGAGTAACGGGAGGTCTCTTCCGACTCGGCTGCAGAGTCTAACCTCGAGGCGCAGCCCGCTGAATATGGGACTTGATTCCAAAAAAGTCAATCCATAACGAGGAAAGGATCTTAATTCAACTGGTCCCGTTAAATTGATTCAATCGATCCCGATCAATCAGTCCCGACTAGCGATAGTGTTCCTTTCTCGCGTACCCCGTGGACGAAAAATGGGACACGATGTAGGGAAGGGGTACTACAATGGTCGGGCGGAGTGCTTACGTGGAATGCCCGCACCTAACACCAACGGGTAACACATGTGCGAAACACTACTTTGCTCCCTTCGACCCTCGCCCAAGTTCGAATCGCTAAGTCCCTTAGGGGCTGAACTCCTAAGAAAAATTCCAAAGAAATGAATAAAAAAGTAATTTTTTTCAAGATTCGAACATTGCACCTCTAGGAAAATGTACCCACCATCTAAACTACATGGGCCACCACACCCCCATATATGCACAAGTCAATAAAAAAATGTTATATTAAAATTCACACTTGGGGTTGTCTACATGCATGGATGTGGGTATATTTTCTAGTGTTCAAAGTTAAAACCCCAACATTAGTGATCATCGATGTGCTTAGGGGTGAGCATTCGGTTAATTTGGTTCCACCGAACCGAATAACGAGAAACCGAATTGGACCGAAATCGAATAAGCAAAAACGAAATCGAACTGAATTGGTCAATAACCGAACCGAATTCAATCGTTCGATTTTCAGTTTATTCAATTTTTGGGTTTATTTGTGCGTTTTTTGTTTATATATATATATATATATATATATATATATATATATATATATATATATATATATATATATATATATATATATATATAAATATAAAAAAAAATATATGTATATAAAATATATATATATATATATATATATATATATATATATATATATATATATATATATATATATATATATATATTAACACGGAGAATGATCATTCTCCGTGATTTTAACAACGGAGAATGGTCTGTGATTTTAACACGGAGAATGACCATTCTCCTGTATTTTAACACGGAGAATGACTATTCTCCTGTATTTTAACACGGAGAATGGCCAGTTGAAACTTTGGGGGGTCATAACTTTTGACTGGGAGATCGAAACGAGGTCCGGTTTGTCGCAAAAGGAACGTATTTTCGAGGAACCTGAGATAAATGATTTTACCGTTTGATGGACTTTCAAAATTTTACAATCACAAAAAAATGATGTTTGGACCTCCATTTTAACACGGAGAATGGCCATTCTCCGGTTTGTCGCAAAATGGCTATTCTCCTGCATTTCAACACGGGAAATAGCCAGTTGATGCTGCTGATGATGTTAAAGTGGGAACTGATGATGACATGTTGTGAAGATTGCGAATGGAGAGTCACTAACGAGTTTTTGAAGTAAGTTTTGAAGATTTTGGAGGAGAAAACCTAGATTCGAAAGTGAGCAGCGTATGGACGAAGAGGAAGTATCAAAACGTTATTTTTTGAAAAGTAGTTTCGTGGGTGTTTTCAATAAATTAGAAGGGAAAAAAGGTCATTCAGAATCCTTTTATATATTTTTTCGCTAATTCTAGGCACGCGAGAAAATATTATTTTGCGGTGAATTTTTCATAAAATTTTTGTGGTTTTTGGACATTTCAAAAAAATTTCCTAATTCTTTATAGAGATATTTTAGCAAATGCCCCCATTTGAAATGTTAAAACTAGCATATACCCGCACTATTGTTTTTATCTAGCAAATACCCCCATTTGAATGTACGGAACAACAAAAATTTAAGATACACCCCTACTTTTTTTTTTTCTTTTTTTGCTGTTTACATGGGAGTGGGGGTATTTGCTAATTAAAAAAAAAATAGTGGGGGTATATGTTAGTTTTAACATTTCAAATGGGGGCATTTGCTAAAATATCCCTTCTTTATATCAAGAAATAAATACACCAACCCCCCTATATTTCATGAGTATTACAGAGACTACCCCTATTTGATAATTACACTCACCACCCCTCTCCTTTAGAAATTTTATAAAACATAGGGGTAGTTAGTGTTATATTTTTATAGAAAATAGAAACTATAGGGGTGGTCCGCGTAATTAGTTTCAAAGTAGGAATAGTTTCTGTAATAAGTGTAAACATCACAAGTTAAATTTGATTGTGTCTTTGTACATGGTTAGCATCACCTCATATATAGAAGATTGATGTTTGATTGATATATGCTGCTAACCTATAAAACTTAATTGGAAAATGCTTCCATAGTTGATGATGCCGCATATTGTGAATGTTAGGTTAGCATGATTGCAACGGAGCTTCAAATAACCTTCAAGTGTCAGAAAATTAAGTGTCATCGTCAAGTCAAATTATTTTCCTGAAGCTAGCAAGACAGGAAAGCCAAATATATACGAAACGAAGGCTCCATAGAGAGCACGTGGAGCATTATTAATTTGTGGGGGTACCTACCCTCTGCCAACCAAGGCTTTCAATTGTACTGGTTCTGGTATGATCAAGCTAGGTCAAAGAACATATCAATGAGTCCCCCCCCCCCCCCTCAATTGATATGGCATCTCATCTCTGTGGTGCACAGTGAAGTGCATGGAAGAGATAAGGATATGCTCTGCTTCCGCACTCATGCAATGTGCCATTAATTAGCCAACGCATAGCTGATGTGGAGAGCATGAATTCACTGGAAAATTACTGTAGCACAGTTCGCAGCACTATGTGTTGAAAAAATTTCAATATTCTTCAATTAAAATCTGCAAACAAAATAAATTACGTAAATGTTACCGGTCTCCGAAGAGGTCGTGTACGTAGCACTCCCTTAAGAGTTAGCTCGGGTCTATGTGCAGACCGTATCCGAACGCTCCTAGTGGTAAAATTCCCGCTCCACCGGAATCTCGTTGTCGCGCACGACGTCGAAGAGAGTGACCACGTACTTAGCTCTACCCAGAGCAACAAGAAAGAGCACCAAATTTTTCGGAAAGAGGAATTTGGTAGAGAGTTTCGGAATGATAATATTTTCTGTATTTTTAGAAGGAGGAGAAGGACTCAATATATAGGCATTCCAAGGAGGAGAATGATAGCAGATTTAAAGAGACAATTAAAAGGAACGTTACAAAATTGATTTCCATCACATGGTTCATTGAACCTGGACGGAATTCAAAATCGAACCGTTACAGAAATAAATATGTGGTAACGGTCAGAAACTTAAATGAAAAAAAATATCAAAAAATTTGTTAGGGTCTCAGCCCGAACTCCAAGTGAAAATCGAATCGGCATTCGGCGCCCGCAGATGTGGGCACGTACCCGCACCCGTTACGCGCGCTGAACCGAACCGAGCCGAGCCGGGCCGGGCGGCGCGCGCGTGTGGCCCATGGAGCTCCCACACACACCTTTTAATGAAGCAAAGGAGAAGAGAGGAATATATGCACTGTTGAGGCTATGTACTAGCCGATGTGGGACTAAAAGGTTAGTTGAGTTGAGCTTTTTATTTTTCAAAGCTTCAGCTAACAATCCCCTCCCAAAAGCTCAAGTTCCAAGATAATATAAAGAAGGAGAATAAGACAAGAGTAAGAGAATTTCTGGGCTGTTGTATACTATGTATAAATGAGATCGACTACAGCCTTGAATCTCACGTAGTGATTGTAGGACCGTTGAGCACCTCTAGAGGGGGGGTGAATAGAGTGTGTGTGTGCAGCGAAAAATAATCACCAATTAAAAATTAAACTATGGCAGAGATATAAGAGACAGTAAATAAAGATAGAGAATTCAAACTCAGTGACACAGCGATATATACTGGTATCCCTATGAGAGGACTAATCCAGTCTCGAGTACTCTTGCTCGATGTTAATCCACTATGGCACAAGCTTTAACTGAGAGCTTGCAGTCTCTTACAACACCGTGCTTGGTGACGAGCGCACGACCAGCTCCACAACACATACCGTGCTTGGTGACGAGCGCACGACCAGCTCCACAACAGGAAAAGTTGTTGAACTTGGAACGACCTCTTTACAACTCTTGAAACACCAAAAGATTCTAAATCAACTCTGATAGTACTGGCTTTTGGCTAAGAGATGTATAGGTATGATTTGAAAGTCTTAGATCGTTTGAAAACACTTGAGTAGTAGAGAAGAGAGAATGAAGAATGAATGAATGAATTAAAATGAAAAGTTCTTCTCTATTTATAGGTGTTTTCTCGAACCAAATTCGGGCAGAGTTCGGACAGAGTTCGGATGCAAATATCTCGTAAAGAGACGTTTGCTCGCTGATTTGGAGGTAACAGAAGTTTGAATCATTTTTGACCGAACTCGGTCAGAGTTCGGACCGAACTCGGGCCGAACTCGGTTACGAGTTCTGTCAGGAGATATTTGAAAAACATTTGTAAAAACAGTTTTCAAAATATATTTTTGGTTATTTGTAAAATCATTTGTAAAGGCTATTTTCAAAATATGTTTTTGAAATATTTTATAAATGAAATACGAATGGTAAATAGGTAGGCTTTTGGAATGTGGACAGTTTTAACCCTAAGCCAGTATTACCAAAACTGATTTTACAAAATAAATCCTAGATTCAATAAAATATAAAATACAGAATAAAATAAGAAATGAGTCTTCTAAAGATTTGATGATGTTGACGCTTTGTTTGATGCAGTACATCGTCCGTTGAATTTGATTTCATGTATCCTGAAATGATTAGCAGCATTTTCTATATTTTGTGTATTGACTTAAGTGTATGTTGATTATCAAAATCGGTTGTGACCATGAAATGGGCCAACAATCTCCTCCATTTTGATAATTGACAAACTTGAGTCTATACCAAAAAATATTTATATGAAATAGAACAAAATACAAAGTACCTGAAAAAAATGAGATGTTTTGATTTTGTTTTTGGATTTGTATATGCTTTGCTTTTTGGTATTGTACTCTTTTTCTCCCCCTTTGTCAAGTAGTAAAATGACTTGGATCCCCCGTAATATGTGAAGCCAATAATAGACAAAACACAAGACAAAGTGAAGAAAAAAAATAATCACAGCATGATAAACTGAAATAGTCATGAAAATTTCCACTAATAATCCAAAAGTACAACTGAAAATGTCTAACTAATCAGTTTAGACATGAAATAAAAAAAAACTACATCAACTGATCATCATCTAATAAATGTCCACTAGCCCATAGCTGAATCCACGTCACATCGTGGGGTTGTCCGCATCAGGAGCCTCATGAGGAAAGTAGGCTGTAGTCGGGTCAAAATACTGAAATGAAGCCTCATCAGTAAATCGAGGACCTGGAAAGGTAGGGTGAGGTAAGATGGTGACTGGATGGACAGGATCATGCGCCAGGCTGTAGTGGAGGTCAGTAATACCATTCCTCAGCACCTGGGCCTGAGAAATGCGCCAGAACTCCGAATCCAGATGACGTTGCGTAGAGACAGCAACAAAGTCATCAAAGCGCTGATAGAACGTCTGATCAAATCCTGGGACATGGGCCGGAGTAGGATGAGCATCAGCAGGAGGGACCTCAGCATCAGCAGCTGGAGCAGGATGAGCTCTAGGAGGCAGAGGTGGAGCAGAAAATCGACGAGATCTAGTTAGCTCGACAGGAGTGGAGGAGAAGGCACACGTCTCAAGATCATTCTTAAAACGTCGAAAGATAGAAGCTAAGTGCATTGGATATACTAGATTCCTACCTGCATTTTTGCAGTTAAGCATCCAGGACATCACAGTTTTGGGAATAGAGAATGGGAAGCCAAAGTGAATATGATACAAAACAGATAGTTCCATAAAAGTTACTTCATCAGTAGAACATTTCTTTGGAAGAAGGACGAAGAAAATCATACGATGAAGTTCATAGAAGGTTTGGTTCAAATTTTTAGCAAAAATTCTACGGGGAACAGGGTTAGGATGACAGATTAGTTCCCTGAAGGAAGTAAGAGTGACATCAGCAGGGAATTAAATATGATAGATGTCAACCAAAGCATCACCAAGATCAGGAATATGGAAGAATTCGCTGATATCGGTGGCGCTAAATTCCAATTCTTGCCCAGCAACGCAAGAATAGAAATTTCCGTTTGGTTTTACTTGCAGGTTGCAGTAAAACATACGGACGACGTTGTCATAAATATTTTCTTGTACCTCGAAGAAATCTCGATATCCAAGTTGGTCAAAAGTTGGAGCGTACTCAAAGAAAATAGTAAAGTTTACAAAAGCTCCAGTACAAATACGACAACCAGAAAAGGAATCGAACCAGAGATTCGAAAAATCTTTGTCCGGGAACAAAGTAGAGTCATATTCATCGGGATCTCTAGGTCGTGCTGGACTGAATAGACTAGTAGGGGTGTATTCAGAAGAAGAGAAGGCACCTTGGGAAGTGGTTCCTCTATGACGCTTGGGGGCCATGAAAAAATAGAGAGAAAGTACCTTTTGAAGAAAAAGGAAGGAGGAACAAGATGATTGCCCACGAGATCTCTTCGGAATCTTGCTAGGATGGAGGAGGAGAAGCTTCTAGGAAGAGAGGAGAGATTTCCACGAGTTGTTGTGTGGAGAAAGTGGAGGAAAAGATGGGTTTTATAGGCACTAGGGCCGGCTGTTCGGTTCTGGAACTAATACAGTGTCGACCGAACTCGGTCCGAATTCGGTCCGAACTCGGTCAGAGTTCGGGCCGAGTTCGGCCACTTGCATTCCCGAGACAGTCAATGCATTCTGGTAGGTTTAAAAGTAGAATTTAATAACTTTGACTGTAATATTAAGTAACGACTGTTATTTTTGGGTTAACTGTAGGGGTTGTCCCAGCTAACGGAGGTTCACCGGGGAACTCTTAAATACCGCTTCGCTTCGACCGTAGTCGTGGTGACAGACATACCCTTTTTAAGTTTGTATCCAAAAATAATTTTCGTTAAATAAATAATAAAGTATCAAGTCATAAATTCAATTTTAATTACCATATACATTATGAGTCTGAGAATTCAAGAATGCCGAGCTCACACCTCAAAATGTTAAAACGGTCTTCAGCCAATGGTTTAGTGAATATATCTGCTAGTTGATGATCAGTGTCAATAAATTCTAGGCAGATATCCCCGTGTTGTTGATGATCACGAAGGAAATGATGTCTAATTTCTATGTGCTTTGTGCGTGAATAGCAAATAGGGTTCTTAGTCAGATTTATAGCACTAGTGTTGTCACAATAAATAGGAACATTAGTGTAGTGCAGATTGTAGTCCTCTAAGGTTTGCTTCATCCACAAAATCTGAGCACAACAACGTCCTGCGGCGATATACTCAGCCTCAGTTGTTGATAATGCTACTGAATTTTGTTTCTTGCTAAACCAAGAGACTAAGGCCTTTCCTAAGAAATGACATATGCCACTTGTACTTTTACAGTGCACGTTGCATCCAGCAAAATTCGCATCCGAGTAACCTATAAGGTCAAAGGATTTGGTTTTGGGATACCAAAAGCCAACTATAGAAGTTCCTTTAAGATATCGGAAGATACGCTTAACGGCACTAAGATGTGATTCCTTAGGGTTTGCCTGATAACGTGCACAAATGCAAATGCTAAACATAATATCAGGGCGACTAGCAGTTAAGTATAATAAGCTACCAATCATACCTCGATACTTACGCTGATCGACAGGTTTGCCACTTTCATCAGCATCAAGCTTTGTAGATGTAGCCATAGGTGTCCTGATTGGCTTTATATTCTCGAAGTCGTACTTTTTTAGTATCTCCTTCGTGTATTTAGCTTGGTTGATGAATGTTCCGTTCGAGTGCTGTTTGATTTGAAGTCCTAGGAAGAAGTTTAGCTCTCCCATCATACTCATCTCAAATTCACTCTGCATACACTTGGCAAAATCTTGACAGAGTTTTTCATTAGTAGAGCCAAATATAATATCATCTACATAAATTTGCACTAGAAGAATATCATCATTCATGGATTTAATAAATAAAGTAGTATCAATCTTTCCTTTCGAAAATTCATTATCAAGTAAGAAGGCGCTTAGGCGTTCAGACCAAGCACGAGGTGCTTGTTTTAGTCCATAAAGTACTTTCTTAAGCTTGAAGACGTTATCAGGTTTTTGAAAATCTTCAAAACCAGGGGGTTGTTTCACAAAAACCTCTTCTTTCAAAAATCCATTTAAAAATGTGCTTTTCACGTCCATTTGAAAAAGTTTAAAATCATTAAAACATACAAATGCACAAAACATGCGGATGGCTTCTAGTCTGGCAACAGGAGCATAGGTCTCATCATAATCAATTCTTTCTTCTTGATTATAACCTTGTGCCACTAGACGTGCTTTGTTGCGTAGAACTTGTCCATTTTTACTGAGTTTATTTCGGAACACCCATTTGCTACCAATTATAGATTGACCAATTGGTTTAGGAACAAGTTCCCAAACTTGGTTTCTCTCAAATTGATTAAGTTCCTCTTGCATGGCAGAAATCCAAAACTCATCAGTAAAAGCATCATCTATATTTTTAGGTTCTATTTTTGAAATAAATACTACATTTGCTGCTAATTCAGAATCTTTAAGAGATGGACGTGTACTTACACCTTTGGATACATCACCTATAATGAGAGTTTCTGGATGATCTGGCTTGAATCTCAATAATTCAAATCTTTGGGCCATATCTTTCACAAGGCTCTTCTCAGTTCCTGCATCTTCGGAACTTTTATCAGTCCTTGCCTCTTGGGTCAGATCTTTCTCAGAACTCTTCTTAGTCTTTGTATGTGTATCTTCATCATCACATTCGCTAGATCTGTGACTATTTAACTCATCAAAGGTAACATTAATAGTCTCTTCAACAATCATAGATCTTTTATTGAAAATTCTATATCTCTTACTCTTAGCAGCATATCCGAGAAATACCCCGTCATCTGCTTTGGAGTCGAACTTTCCCAAGTTATCCTGGGTGTTCAGGATAAAACAGCGACAACCAAAAACTTTGAAATAAGAAATGTTTGAAATTCTTCCAAACCAAAGCTCATATGGTGTTTTCTTCGAGATTGGTCGAATTAACACCCTATTTAAAACATGACAGGCTGTACTAACAGCTTCTGCCCAAAAATATTTAGGAAGATTATACTGATTCAGCATGACTCTAGCCATTTCGCTTAGAGTACGATTCTTCCGCTCCACAACACCATTCTGTTGGGGAGTTCTAGGACAAGAAAATTCGTGGTAATATCCACTATCATCACAAAACTTTTTAAAATCAGAATTTTCGAATTCGCCACCATGATCACTTCGGATACAAGTAATCATGAAGCCTTTTTCGTTTTGTACCTTTTTGCAAAATATCTGAAATTCAAAAATTGCGTCACTTTTGTTTGATAAGAAAAATAAACCCAAGTAAATCGAGAGAAATCATCAACAATAACAAAAGCGTAGAGCTTACCGCCAAGACTGGCGACTCTACTAGGACCAAATAAATCCATATGAATTAACTGCAAAGGTCTCGAAGTACTTACAGCGTTGATGGATTTAAAAATAGACCTATGTGCTTTGTTCTTTTTGCAGTCAGCACATACCATATCTCTCTTGAATGGAATTTCAGGGAGTCCTCTTACCAACTTCTTTGTATTTAGACGTGAGATAGTATCCATGTTTGCATGTCCTAGTCTCATATGTCATAGCCAGTTTTCATCTTGATTGGCTACTAGGCACCTTCCTGCATTATTAGTATTCTCCAAAAAGAAAACATAAATATTGTCTTCTCTAATCCCTTTATATACGTGATCACCAGATGACATATCATATATGGTATATTTATCTTTCACAAAATTGATACCATAACCATTATCTGCCAAATGACTTATGCTCAATAGGTTATGTTTCAATTCAGTTACTAGACAAACATCCTTTATTATTGGATAAGGAGAAATACCTACAGTACCATTACCTATTATATCACCTCTCAAGTTATTTCCGAAGGAGACGTATCCTTCTTTCTTCATCGATAGCGTAGCGAATAAAGATGCATCACCAGTCATGTGTCGCGAATATCCGCTATCGAGGATCCATTTGCTTCTAACATGAGAGGGTTGAGGGTCCACCTACAAGACAAGTAGATGAATCCTTTGGTACCCATTTTCTGAAGGGTCCACTGAGATTAGCTTTAGGTCTCCAGACTAAAGTATGGTTGTCAACAAGCTTTCTTGCAAGACAATATTGTAAAATGTGTCCATGCGTACCACAATATGTGCAGGTCAGTTTAGTGGTAGAAACTGTGTTTGCAAGCTTGTTTTGTTTGGAGAACCTATAAGTAAAAGCATGATGATGTTCATATTTCTTCTGTGCTTTCTTGTGTTTAGTCCTTTTAGGTGTATGCTTAGCATTAGGACTAATCTTAGGCTGTGTCACAGGTATTGCCTGTTTGCCTAACTTGATTTCTAACTTTTTAGAAATCGCAATAGACTCTTCGTATCTAGCAGTCATATCTAGGAGTCTTTGTTCAGTTACTAAGTGCATCTTCTTCTCTATGTCATAAAGCTTTTGTATTTTGACATAGTCCCTTTCTTTCTTTTCAATATTGAGGATAGCCTTATGATAGTCTACCTTGAGTTTGGCTATCTCTTCCGTGTTACCGGTAATAGATGTCTCTTTAACATTTTCAATCAGATTGGACAGTCTAGCTATCTCGGTTGTGTGTGCCTTAATCTCTTTTCGAGATTGCTTATACTTGTCGAGCACAGTTTTGTGATCTTCAAGTAGTTCGCTAAAGGCATTCTCTAATTCATCGAAAGTAAAATCATCAAACAAAGGGTTAGATGATACCTTATCAAATGCCATGAGACAAACATTTACATTACCGCAGGGTCTGTCTTCTTCTTTTGTATCACTGGCATCGCTTTCGTGCCAGATGCTTATGTTGGCATACTTTCGACCAGATGTTGCTTTTCTGCTTGATCTTGATCTATCGTATGGACTGCTTTTCTTGGTAGTTGGACAGTCCTTCTTCATATGCCCTGACTTCTTGCATCCAAAGCATATAGTTTTATCTTCGTTGCTTTCTTGGACATCTTTCTTCTTTCTGCTTGTGAACTTTAGATATTTCTTGAAGTTCTTCACAAGTAGGGCTCGTTCATCACTACTTGACGATTCTTCATTGGAATCGTTGTATGTTGATTTTCTTGCTTGAGCTTTGAAGGTAATAGATTTCTCCTTTGCTGTTGCTTCTTCAAAATCTTGCAAGTCTAGTTCATCGGTCATGAGTTTGTTCATCAGCATTTCCAGAGTCATAATGGTGAGATCGTTTCCTTCAATGATTGTTGTGGCTTTTGGATTCCAGTTCTTTGTTAGAGCCCGCAGTACTTTTCTGATCTTCTCGTGATTGCGGTAATCCTTACCAAGAGATTGTAAAGGATTAGTTATATCAAGGAAACGAGTAAACATCTGTGTAATTGACTCACCGGGTTTTATCTTAAAAGATTCATACTCCTGTGTCAGTCTACTAATTTTGGATTCCTTCACTTGGGAAGTCCCTTCATGGGTTACCTCAAGGAGTTTCCAAATTTCGTGAGACGTCTTACAGGTTAAAACTCTGTTGAACTCGATTTTGTCAATTGCACAGAATAGTGTATTGATGGCACGAGCATCTAGGCTAGCTTTAGCCTTTTCAGCTTCAGTGTACTTATCATGGGTCTTTTCCACCAGCTGGCCTTCAACCACTGTTGGTGCTGGTTTCTTATAACCATCAATGACTATTGACCAAAGATCAAAGTCGAGAGACTTTAGAAAGAAAGTCATTCGTATTTTCCAGTAGGTATAATTTGTTCCATCAAATAGGGGAGGTCTATTTGTGGATTGCCCTTCACCGTTGAATATAGATTTCACGGCTGCCATATATAAATACTCTCTAAGGTATGTTATATAAGAATATAACCTGCTCTGATACCAATTGTAGGACCGTTGAGCACCTCTAGAGGGGGGGTGAATAGAGTGTGTGTGTACAGCGGAAAATAATTACCAAATAAAAATTAAACTATGGCAGAGATATAAAAGACAGTAAATAAAGATAGAGAATTCAAACTCAGTGACACAGCGATATATACTGGTATCCCTCTGAGAGGACTAATCCAGTCTCGAGTACTCTTGCTCGATGTTAATCCACTATGGCACAAGCTTTAACTGAGAGCTTGCAGTCTCTTACAACACCGTGTTTGGTGTCGAGCGCACGACCAGCTCCACAACACACACCGTACTTGATGACGAGCGCACGACCAGCTCCACAACAGGAAAAGTTGTTGAACTTGGAACGACCTCTTTACAACTCTTGAAACACCAAAAGATTCTAAATCAACTCTGATAGTACTTGCTTTTGGCTAAGAGGTGTATAGGTATGATTTGAAAGTCTTAGATCATTTGAAAACACTTGAATAGTAGAGAAGAGAGAATGAAGAATGAATGAATGAATTGAAATGAAAAGTTCTTCTCTATTTATAGGTGTTTTCTCGAACCGAATTCGGGCAGAGTTCGGATGCAAATATCTCGTAAAGAAACGTTGCTCGCTGATTTGGAGGCAACAGAAGTTTGAATCATTTTTGACCGAACTCGGTCAGAGTTCGGACCGAACTCGGGCCGAACTCGGTTACGAGTTCTGTCAGGAGATATTTGAAAAATATTTGTAAAAACAGTTTTCAAAATATGTTTTTGGTTATTTGTAAAATCATTTGTAAAGGCTATTTTCAAAATATGTTTTTGAAATGTTTTGCAAATGAAATACGAATGGTAAATAGATAGGCTTTTGGAATGTGGACAGTTTTAACCCTAAGCCAGTATTACTAAAACTGATTTTATAAAATAAATCCTAGACTCAATTAAATATAAAATACAGAATAAAATGAGAAATGAGTCTTCTGAAGATTTGATGATGTTGACGCTTTGTTTGATGCAGTACATCGTCCGTTGAATTTGATTTCATGTATCCTAAAATGATTAGCAGCATTTTCTATATTTTGTGTATTGACTTAAGTGTTTATTGATTATCGAAATCGGGTGTGACCATGGAATGGGCCAACATTGACTATTGTCTTTGTCTGAAGAAGAGCTTGATGGACTACGCCTTGAATCAGTTTTCTTGAACCAGACTCAGAAAATACCACACATAGTACGCTAGAGGTACTTGGGTCTATCGGGTGGCGCGTTTGGTTGGCCATGCGCACTTTTATACATTCATGAAAGTTGTCTAGGATTGCCCTGTCCTATAGTCGTAGCCCTCACGACCTCTCATATAGGTAAATCTTTAAGGGTTGGTGATAGGAATCAACCATGCATATCATGCTTGGACTTATTAAGAGTTTAAACTCAACCTATCCATATCACAAAAGGAACACTGTCACCATAGGGATGGGATATCAATGTACACATGTACAGCCTCCTGGGATTTTATTTTAAAGAGAATTTAATCTCAAGGTCAGTGTTCCATAATAGTCACCTAGTCCAGCTTGTTTCTACCCATTGAACCGGCTTTTTGGGATCTCTAGTCAGACTCGGTTGGGTTGCCACTGCTGGTGACTATACTATGGGCTTAACCCCATCCCCCTCGATGATTCTAGGATCAAAGTCCTAGACAGACCCTTCGTCAAGTGGTCTGCAAGGTTCTTTTCTGACTTTATATAGTCAAGAACCACATATTTACCCAATAGGCTCTTTATTGACTTGAAGCGCAGCTGCAGGTGCCTGTTCATCTTAGCATTTACAGAATCATGTTTTAGTAGTTCTATAACAGATTTATTATCACAGTTTATAGAAATTGTAGGAATATGATGAACAGAAATAGGTATATGTATAATAAGATTTCTCAGCCATTCGGCTTCTATACATGTAGTATCCAAAGCTGTCATTTCAGAGTCCATTGTACTTCTGGTTATGATAGTTTGTTTGCATGATCCCCAGGAGATTGCAGCTCCTGCTAGGGTAAAAACATATCCAGTAGTGGATTTCACATCATGTGAATCAGTTACCCAATTTGCATCGGAGTAACCTTCTATGATATCAGGGCGTCTAGTATAATGAAGTTTATAATCTAGAGTACCCTTAAGATATCTAAATACTCTGTCTAATGTAGTCCAATGTGACTGATTTGGGTTACTAGTATATCTACTTAGCCTCTCAATTACAAATATAATATCAGGTCTGGTCCTATTTATTATATACATAAGGGACCCTATCATCTGTGAATATCTATGTTGTTCTATAGGAGATCCTTCATTCTTCTTGAGAACAACATTACTATCATATAGAGTAAGGGTAGATTTTTTGTCAAAATACTCAAACTTCCTTAGTATTTTTTTAATTGAATGTGCTAGGGATAGAGTATAGCCCTTTTTGCGTTTAGACACTTGCATTCCTAGGATCAGGTTGCTTCACCTAGGTCTTTCATAGCAAACTGGTTAGATAAATAATTCTTAGTGTTATTTATCAGTTCCAGTGAAGATCCTAGAATAAGGATATCATCAACATATAAGCACAAAATAACATAACTTTTATTTGTATTTTTAGAATACAAACATTTGTCATATTCATTTGGCACAGAACCAAATTCTATAATGATTTTGTCAAATTTGTTGAACCATTGCTTTGGAGCTTTCTTTAGGCCATAAAGAGATTTTACTAATCTACAAACCTTGTTTTCTTGACCTTTAACAATAAAACGTTCAGGTTGCTCCATATATATCTTTTCTTCTAAATCTCCATTTAGAAATGTTGTCTTTACATCCTTTTGATGGATCAGTATATCATGAATAGATGCTAAAGCTAGAAGGGTTCTAATAGAAGATATTCTAGCTATAGGAGAGTAGGTATCAAAATAATCTAATCCTTTCTTTTGGATAAAATCTTGGCCACTAATCTAGCCTTATATTTTTCTATGGTACCATCGGCTCTAAGTTTCTTTTTGAAAATCCACTTACAACCTATTGGTTTGCTGCCTAAAATAAGGTCTGTTAAAAACCAAGTATTGTTCTCCATGATGGAGTTGTACTCATTGTTAATAGCTTCTTTCCAGAAAGAGGCATCAGAAGAGGATATGGCTTCTTCATAATTTGAGGGATCACCCTCTATCAAAAATGTGAAGAATCCTTCTCCTAAATTCTTTTCAATCCTTTCTCTTTTACTCCTTCTAGGTTCTATGACTTGTTCAGATTGAGAATTAGGCATTTGGTCATGAGAACTAGTAGACGGAGTAAGAGAAGGGTTAGAGGAAGATGAAGGGGTTCTATCCTTGAAGAAAAAAATGTTCTCAAAGTAAACTGCATCTCTAGCTTCAATGATTGTGTTATCAGAGATTTCATTTACTTCAGAATGGGTTACAAGAAATCTATTGGCATTACTATCTAGGGCATATCCTATGAATACAACATCTACAGTCTTAGGTCCTATCTTCCTCTTTTTGGGTTCAGGAATTCCTACTTTAGCTAGACATCCCCAAACATTAAGATAGTTGATCCTAGGAGTCCGACCTTTCCATAACTCATATGGGGTTTTATCATTAGTCTTACTGGGTATCCTATTAAGAATATAACAGGGTGACAATAAGGCTTCTCCCCAAAGATTATCAGGGACACCTGAGCTGAGAAGCATGGCATTGACCATGTCAAAAAGAGTGCGATTCTTCCTTTCAGTAACTCCATGGATTGTGGTGAATAAAGAGCAGTTACCTCATGAATAATTCCGTGCTCTTCACAGAAGTTAGTCATTTCATTTGAGGTATACTCTCCTCCATGATCTGATCTAAGGATCTTAATCTTCCTATCCAACTGGTTCTCAGCTTCAGATTTATAGACCTTGAATCTGTCTAGAACTTCATCTTTGGTCTTAAGGAGGTAGGTGTAACAATACTTTGAATGATCATCTATGAAAGTAACAAAGTATTTTCTACCGCCTCGGGTCAAGACCCTATTGGAATCACAAACATCACTATGGATAAGTTCTAGGAGTTTAGAATCTCTATAGACAGATTTGAAAGGTAATCTTGTGTGTTTGGCTTGAACACAGATCTCACATTTGTGTTCATTATCTATAGGAGTCTTAGGTATAAGATCTAAGTTCATCATCCTTTTAATAGATCCTAAATTCACATGACCTAATCTACCATGCCAAACATTTGATGATTCAACATTTGCAACAAAAGAAGGATTTGAACTTTTATTCATAGTACTTAGACCAAAAAGTCCATCTTTCACAAATCCTTTTCCAATAAACAGATTATTCTTAGAGAAAACTACTTTATTCGGCTCCATTATAAATTTGTATCCTGAGGCTATAAGGAGGGATCCACTAACAAGATTCCTCCTGACATACGGCACATGAAGCACATCATGGAGAGGTAGAATTTTTCCTGAAGTCATCTTCAGATCTATTCTTCCCCTTCCCACAACTTGTGCCGTAGAGCCATCTCCTAGAGTCACGCCTCCTCCACCTGATTCCCGATAGGTTGAAAAACAGGAGCGATCAAATGAAACGTGAACATTAGCTCCAGAATCCAACCACCAATCATCAGAATGGAAAGACAGGTTTACTACAGATTGAAAGCTTACAGACCTGAAGGAGCTGAAAGACCCATTCAGAATCATGTTAGCCTCTGGCTTGCCTTTTCCCTTGAAGGAGTTCTGGATAGGTTCTTTTTTCTTTTGGATGCAGTTGATGGCTGTATGGTTAGTTCTACCACACACAAAACAAAATCTTCTTTGATCCTGAGTCTGACCAAAGTTTCTTGGTTTTTGGGGTTGAGGGTTTTGGTGGTGATGGTTTTGGTGAGAATGCTTTTGGTGAGGATAGTTTTGGTGAGGAGGTTGAAAACTCTGCTTCTTTTTGAAGGAGTTTTTCTTGGATTTGAGATGGTTATTTGATCTAGGTTTTTTATGGCTTTCTACAAGGTTTACCTTAGCTATGGCATTTGACCTAGCTTTGGTCTTGGACCTATATTTCTCTTATGTTCTAATTCTCTGTAGAGCTTGAGAGTATGTAATAGATCCTTGTAGATGTAGTAGGTTCTTTGCCACTTTAGACCAGGAAGGAGGAGTTTATCTATCAAGCATCATATTTTGTGTTCAGTAGAAAAGAATAATTACCTTGGCTTGAACTTGCATAAGGTGTTCTTGGAACTCATGGATTTGGTCATTGATAGGTTTATTATCTACCATGACATATTGGTTGAATGTGGTGGAATTGAATCTATCAATTCCAGCATCATCACAACCATATTTATCTTTCAAAGCATTTCAGAGTTCTTTAGCGCTTTTATACTCAAAAAATATGTCGTAGAGTGACTCTGACATAGCGCTTAAGATTCTGTGAAAGCAGTGGTAGTCAATTTCCTTAGGGGTCTTAGGCTTGGTAGAAGAAGAGGACATGGAAACCCCTACGTCAGACTCAGTCTCATCAGAATCATTTGAGATGGGCGTGGACCCATCGATGGCAGAAATCAGACCTAAAGTGGTAAGCTAAAATTTTATCTGGCTCTGTCACCTCTTGAAATATGTGCCATTGAATTTTGCATGCTTTGCAG